>CAMAPE010000018.1:1892500-2492500 GCA_945859875.1 Cuscuta europaea | reverse complement strand
CCCAACACTTCTCTATCGGGTGACTCAATACTCTATGATATTTGCAGTAATTAGGATCATTGACCTTTGTGGCTTCCTCGGGTCGTTTTGACTGAGGTAAATCAACAAGTTTCAACCTCGTCAGTTCATCGAACATTGGAGAAACATCAGATTCCAAGAAAGGATATTGCTTCTCCATCATCTCTCGCAAAGTCGGCTTGACACGCCCGGAGGTTTTAGGTTCAACTCTAGCAACCTGCTTTGCCTTCTCGGTAGTTTGAGTGAAGACTTTGACTGGTGAAGCTTTCACAACCATCGCTTCTTTCTTTTCAAATTTAGAGAAGGGCTTGTCCCCTTCTTGGTATCTTGCTTTTCAGCGGCATTGTTCATGGGATATATGTCCATGGTTTGTCTTCCAATGCTTCCAATGCTCAACTCCATGTTACGAGCTTTGCTTGCTAATTCATCGAAAGTAGTTGGATTCACTCCTTTCAGAATATAACATGACTCCCAATGCATGCCCTCAATGCACATATCAATTGCAGAGTTTGTTAGTACCCAATTTTGATGAGATTTTGATGATGCCACTATACTTAGCACGCGTACATTGTATCTCATTTTAGTCTAGTATTAATGTGATAAAATAAATGTACAATTTTTGAGACTAATGAAATATTACCGGTAAAGAAAAATAAAATGCAATAAGGTAAGTTTTTACCTTAATAAGATATTTAAATCCTACCGGCATATTTCATTTGGCTCAAAAGTTATTAAAGACAGGGTCCGAAGAATTGAAGACGCACACAAAGAGATATTTCAGCGAAGGCAAAATAAAGACAGATACATGGACCCACAGCATGGGCGCACAGTCTGAAGCCTAAAAAGATATCTACAGTGGCTAGGCGGGCAAGACAAGCAGAACCCATACGCTCCGAAGAAGAAAATAAACAACAAGTTGTTTATCTTCTGCCAACAAAATTCAACGCACAAGATTGATCTATCCTAACCAACGGATAAGATCAATTGACCGGAGAGCCTATAAATATAGGCAGAAACGAAAGTTTCTAACTAAGTCTGAGCATACTAAGTAGAGAGATATTCCTTTGAGCAAAAAGTGCTGCTCTATTCACGACTCTCTGCTTAGACTCTTGCTTCACTAAACTTCTTAGTATCAAGCATTCATTGTCAAAATCCTAGAAGTTTAGTTCCTAGTTGGAGGTTAGAACTTTCTTGTAAACCAATCAGATTATTTGTGTTAAACACTTCAGGAGGACAGTTGTTCCCGGCCTGAGTGTTGGTAGATAGGTCAGGAGTACCTTTTGATCCCCACTGGATCAATTGAGAAAAACCTAAAGGATTGAGTAGCTTGGAGTGGTGTTGTACTCCTCGTGAAACACCTTCAATCTAGGCCAGAGTTGTCAAGGCTAGATTGGCACTAAGTGTATTGGGCTTAATACATTAGTGAAATCCATTTGAAATAGGATGGGACTGGATGTAGGAGGATTACACCACCTCTGAACCAGGATATACTGTGTGTTGATTTACTTTCAGTCAACAAAGCACACACTGAACACTTCTCACATAAAGATTGGAGTTTGCCAGCAGCATCCTAAGCAGTTGTCTTAATTGACTCAACTGCTTATCCTACTGCTTAATCACTCACTCTCTTTGAGATACAAGAGCTTCACAATATCACAACAAAAAGGTCTGTCTCATTAAGTTTTTCAGGAAATACCACTTAAGGCATGGCAGTTGCCTCAACAGTCTCCTAAGGACTACACAACTGCTGAGCCCACTGCTCACCCAAAAGTATTTCCTGTGAACATCTTGACACTACTAGACCTTTACATCTTTATCTCCAAGAAGTCTGTTCAAAATAATCTCTGTGATTCAGAGTGATAACCAAGCAGGTACCTCTACAGTTCCCGCACTATCACCTAACTACCTTACACCTCTGCCTAAGTAAAACCCTCTACATACTTGGCACAAAGCACATCTTCATAAAAGCCCACATCATCCTGAGCAACGCCATATAATCAAACCTTCCATACCTTCACCATTACTTCAGCAGGTGCCTCAGCAGTTCCCTGGTTTCCACCCAACTGCTGAGACAACTGCTCTCATTTAAGGTTGATTATCAATCCACTTCAGTACATCATCAGGAAGCTCTTCCCACTCCCAGAAAGATTCTGAATGAACCCTCATCATACTTCAAGTATTTGGTAAGCAGACGACTAAGCAGTTCCCTGCTTCCTAGCCAACTGCCTAGCCAACTGCTCACCAATAAGCAAAGACTTTCATCCATCACAGAAAGCTGTTACACATTACATAAAGGGTAAAGACTTCCGATGTGCATCTATTA
This sequence comes from Cuscuta europaea, assembly GCA_945859875.1. Taxonomy (NCBI): domain Eukaryota; kingdom Viridiplantae; phylum Streptophyta; class Magnoliopsida; order Solanales; family Convolvulaceae; genus Cuscuta; species Cuscuta europaea. Next base: position 2,490,159 of record CAMAPE010000018.1, on the reverse strand, counting down.
ATCTCTCAAAAGATTATAGATCAACTCTTCTAGAGGGGAATATCTGAAAAGGTCGAAAAGATTTAAAAGTCTATTCACCCCCCCCCCCCCTCTAGACTTTTACCCTATCCGGGACCATCAAGTGGTATCAGAGAGGAGTGTTCTTAGAGTCAGTTTCTGGCTAATTTGAACTAAAGATCCAAACCACTAAACTTCCCAAACACTTTCTGAAATGGACAAACGGTTAGCCACAAATTCTTTGTCTAACCAAAACAAGTATGATGACTGGAGAACCAAGGATGTCTGGGATGAGCTCTCAATGATTCAATCAGTTGATGATCAAGAAGGCTCAAGTAATGAAAGCAGTTCATCAGGGAGTAAGGAGGAGACTCTGATCTGTCTCTATGGAATGGACCATCCTGAAAACTCCTCCAACAACCGCTCCTTGATAAGAACAACAAGTATTGACAATGATGAGGTATTATCCTGTTCTTCAAATAGCTCATATGATTCTAGCTGTTCCAGTGTAGACATGGAGGCATTACTCCATCAATTTGAAAACTTTCAAAAGGATCATCTTCTTTTAATGAACGGAAACTGTAGACTTCAAGAAAATCTAATAGTAGCCCAAGCTCAAATGGGTGAAGTGATAAAGATGAAAGATTTTCTTGAACTCGAAAACATCGTTTTAAAAGAAAGGCTGAGCTCCCTCACCACTCCTATTGGTGAGGAAATCCAAAACAAGAAGAACACAGGATCAGGAGACACACCATTAGCCCAACCATTGAAACACTCTCCTAAATACTCTCCTATCACAAAACCCACCCCAGATCTACTAGACACAAGGAATTCTAATCACCAACCACCTCACTCCCAAACTCTGTCAAAGAAAAGGACTCAGTCCTCCTCCAAACCAAAATCCAAACTTCCCTACAAATTCAACTCCCTAAATAACCAACCAATGACAAAGACCACCAACACATTTCCCAAAAAGCTGATGACTTCTGAAACTCATATTCCTTCTCCCCCACACACAAGGAATAATGAAAACAAACATATAGCCTTTCCTCATGGACACAAAAATCCAAACGGCTATAGACCCATCAGCTCAAATCCAAAAGGTCCTAAATTGGTATGGATGCCCAAACGCATTCAAGGGAAGATGCCCACAAACCTGTGGGCTGCTACTCAAAACCGATGAAAACGGGAAGGTGCTGGAGTAGCCAACATTGAAAAGATTTATCTTCAAGCTACTCCATGCACATGATAGTTAGCAGGGGGCTACTATCAAGGTATGAGATCTGGAAGAAGGACCCAATTTTACAAATTGGGAATGAGAAGAAAACGGAGAAACAAAGGAGCTGGAAGATCCAAATCAAATGCGAGCTTTCAATCCAACCTAGGATTGAAGTTCAAACTCAAAAAGCACAAGCCAGCTCCAAGACAATATTCACACTATGACATTCTCCATGGACATCTGCATAGATGTCCAAAACAAAGTTGTGCTAACTGGTAAAGAGATAAGAAGAAGCATGGTAATGATTGGAGGTTACAAAAGAAGGAATCTGCTCTCCAAAAGCAGGTTCATACATGAGTTAACAATGGCATCACATTATAGCCATATCAAACTCAAAAATCATCAAGTGGTACCATCAGGTGGTATCATCAAGTGAGATCTCCATCTCAATTACTGAACTCAATAAATAATTGAGCAAACCATGCAAGGGACTTTTTTTTCTTGAAACACTGGAAAGGCTCCAAGCTGCCCTCCCAGAAAAGAAGCTCAAAGGCCACTGAACTCTGGAATCAGCAGTTGACTCATGTAAGCAGACCACTGCCAGCAGTGGACTACAATGGAAGATCACTGTCAGCAGTTGACTCACTCAAAATCAACTGTCCAGACGCTTCAGCTAAATTATGCACAAAGGCTTAAAAGATCCCAATCTTCACTCTACCAGATGATAAAGGAGGATGAGCAGGTATCTCAAATAAACCATATTGGTTGAACCTACATCCTCCTCTGAAAATTATTAATAACTGGAGAAGCCCTACTGAACTCTGACTGAACACATGCTATGAAAGAAGTACTCAAAGAACATTTCCTGAAAGCTTGTGTCCAGATCCTATCATTATCAAGTGATAGGAACAAAAAGGGTCTCCAAAAATTAAAGGAAGGCATCATTGTTGAGGATAAGGTAAAACTTGTGGCAAAAGGGTACTACAGAGAAGGACTAGATTTTGATAAAAACCCCTGCCCAAAGTTGCCCCAGTAACGTCTTACTATCAGAATGAGAGTTGCTTCTCTCTTCTATGGTTCACTAATAAGGTTCTCTGTTGAGGCTCTCTGTTGAGGTTATCTGTTAAAATTCTTTGAGGAGGATCTCTGTTAAGGTTCTCTGTTGAGGTTCTCTGTCAAGGTTCTCTGATGAGGTTCTCTGTTGAAATTATCTCTGAAGAGGATCTCTGGTAACCCAACACCCCAACCTCTGATAAAGCATTCTAATCTCAACAGAAGTACTCCAACAGTACTCAACGTATTCTGGGTCATTACAACTTCACCATCCAACATCCTTAACAATGTGCTACCCATAAGCAAATTCACATACTGGATGTGCCTTCCTCAAAACGGTCTACTAAGAAAAGGACTACGTGGAGCAGTCCCCTTGATTTGAAATTACTAGAGATGAAGCATACAAACTTAATCATTCTCTGGAGTCAGGCAAACTCCAAAAGAATGGTTAACAACACTCTCTAAACATTTTGTGAAAAATGGGTTCACAAAAGACAAAGTAGACAACATGCTATTTAAAGCATGAATCCACAAAGTCTCCACATCAAACCAAGCAAGTGAGTGAAGCAAGACTCAAATCATATTGACAAAAGCTTGGGATGATAACCAAAGAAGAGGAATTGCCCCGTACCATTCAGGGGGAACTCAACTCATAAATTGAGGGGGAATTCCTAGGCATCTGCTGAGGGGGAACTCTAACCCCAACTCTTAATGGAAGTCACCTGCTCAATCAGAATCAATTCAAAATTCGAGCAGTATGCTCAGCAGGTGACTGACTCTCAAAACAAGCAGGTGGCTCGCCCAAAAGGTTAGCAGGTCACTCAAATCAACAAACAGAGACCAGTCAACGCTGAAAAGGCCAGCCGTAATCCCCAACGGCTATATTCCAACGGCTAGTTCCCGATAGCCTATAAATACTCCCTCCGTACAAACCCGTCACACTTTTACTTTGCATTCTCTTTCTTCTCAATTCGAAGCTCTCAACTCTCTCTTAATACTCTAATAAGCCATCTTCTTCACTCACTCCTCACATACACACAATCTCCATACACAAATGGCCTCCCTTGTTCAAATCTCCAAAAACATATTCACCGGTTCCATACTAAACACTTCTAAGATTCTTGAGAAAGCAGAGAACAAGGATCTCATGAGGGAACTCCTCAGAAAGCTAGAAACAACAGGACTCATTAAAATGGCCACCTACCCTTACCCCTGTTTCTACCCTGAGATAGTAGCAGAGTTCTACATCAACTCCACACCTGAGACGCTGAAATCTGTAGTAATGGGGTTTGAAGTGGAGATAAAAGAGGAAGAGATAAAAGAACTGTTGTCTTTACCTGGGAACGAAGTCAGAGACATTAATGACGTCACCCTTGACGAGCAAAACTTCAAAGACATGGTGTTCCTTCCAAAGGCTCAACATCTTAACACTCTCAAGGTGAAAAAGGGCATGCTGGTACCAGAATACTCTCTTCTGATGGACATCCTATATAAATGCATTGACAACAGAACCACTGCACTGGATGAAATTAACTCACAAAGGGCACTTCCACTAGCAGCCATAATCTCTGGCTCCCCACACAACTGGTCACGGTATGTCTACAAAGAACTTATCAAATATGTGAATAAGTCTCACAAGGGAAGAGGAAAGGATGGAAGTCTACCATTGCTGGGGTACGGATTCTTAATTGGGGAGCTTCTCAAGAAAAAGGGCATTATAGGCGAAATCAAAGAAGCAACCAATTGGAGGAAGTTTCTCCATCAAACCTCTAAAGCAGGGGCTCCAGAAATACAGAAGCAAGATGCTACTTTCCAATCCCATGAGCCTCTCCAAACTGAATTCACTAGAATCAAGACTAAGCTAGCCAAAAGACCAAGATCTGGCTGCAAAGAAATCCAGTCCAAAAGACCAAGGACAACAATCAGAAATTTACAAGAAGAACTGGAAGAAGCGGTCTCACTCATACAGGAAGAAGAAGCAGTGCTCTCCCCTCTTGCCATCATTCACGAAGAAGAAGCAGTGGCCTCTCCATCACTAGCAGTCAAGGAAACAGCAGAATCCTCTTCCAACTCTTCAAATGGAAGCAACAGCTCTGCTCTTCCTCTCTCGATACTTATTCCCAAAATCACACAACAAACAGAGAGAAAGAGTCAACAAAAGGAGCAGTTGGATCCCCAAGAAGCAAAGCAGGGGACTCAAACAGAGCAGGTAGCTCCCATACAAATAGAGCAGGCCCCTCAACTCAGCGAGCAGGCGGCTCCCCTTGAAGATGAGCAGATACCTCAATCACCAGCAGTGGCCTCATTTGTCCAGACTCCCCTACAACGATTAGATGCTGAATTCACCAGGGTCAAGGCATGGAGAGCTTGGAAGCTATCACGAATCCTCCATCAAGCTGAAACCCTCTCACTCTTTATAGAGGAAGAAGACTTTGCGGTAGAATGGCTTGGTACAAGTGATATGGCAGAAGCAACCAAACTCCTCAAAATCAACCAGGTATATGTCCTAAAGAAAAATAAGCTGACTGCCAAGGATGAGATTGAAGATTCAAGTGATGATGATGATGATGATGCTGACAATTCACCAAAAGGTCCTCCCAGCTCAAGAGGTAAACAAATCATTCACTCCTCCTCTTCCAGTGATCAAGAACTAAGAAGAGTCATGGAGAAATCAAGAATGGAAACACAAGGAGGAGGGGAATCCTCCAAAGCTCCTAAAAAGCTACTAGTTGCCACCATCCGGCAGGGAACTGCCCTGTTAGATCTCAACTTAGAACCACATCAAGATATAGCTCCTAAGCCGCCTGCCACATCAAAAGAGATCAAAGATCACATTCGGCATGATGATGAAGAAGACACTCCAACACTGGCAGAAGTCTTCATCAACGAAAGAAGGGCAACCATCAAATTCGTAAGCAATGCTGAGGTTAGGTTGCACAAAAGGCTAATCAAAATGAAAAAACATTTTGATGAACTATTAGAGATGAGGTTTGCTGAAGTTCATTGCCATCTCAAAAGCAATCTCATGATTCAGCAAGTATTCAACTCTGAACAAAAGGCACAATTGAAAATCCAACTAACCCAGCAACCTGCTCAAATGGATGCAATTCACAAAGAGCATGAAGCACTAAAGGCCATGGATGAAGAGCTAGAAAATCAAATTGTGGAATCACTGAAGAAACTAAGCCAACAGGAGATAGAAGTTGCCTCGGGCCAAAATGGTGCCTCCACACCAACAGCAGAAGTCTCTGCTCAGGTACCTGTTATTCCCAATCTTCCCCCCAACCTTGAGCAGGCCCTTCTAACAATACAGGCACATGAGGAGTTCATACAACACCTCAAGACCAAGGAGCTTCCTGCCAGTCTCCAACTCTCACAAAAGTTGATCACAAAGCAAGTTGAACACTCTGAGGCAATTGGTCAAACACGAACTGATGTTGCCAAACATCTCACTGACCTTCACCAAGCCACACAAGAGGCATTCCTAAAACATGGAAATGACCTTCAAAGACTGGGCCAGAATTTGGAGGCAACCAACCAAAGGGTTCAAAGGATCGAAAATGAAGTCAGAGATGAGGTGAGAACAGATCTGCTGGACGTCAACAACTATATCAAAGCATTATCTATCAAGGTATATGGCCTAGATCCATCAAAGAAAGCACAAGAAGAAATTGTTTCTGATCCAGAAATAGAAGCATTGTTCGATGAAAGCAAGACCCTTGCTCATGATGCCAAAAAGGGGGAAAGGACAACACAAGCAGGCCCCTCATCTAAAAGATCACTAGCAGCCAAGAAAGGAGCTGAAACCAGAATGAAGAACAAGCGGCTACAAGAGGAAATGGAAGTCCGTAGAAGAAAAGATAAAAAAAAACGAAAGGACAAGGAAGAGGCTAAGAAGAAATCAGAGGAAGACAAGAAAGAGTAAACTAGATTAATTAGTCCGAAAGAGACTGTAAACTATTGTGCACTAGAAATCAGAACAATGTACAAAACTTCAAAGAAAATCAATAAAATATTTGCGACTTGTGTTGTATAGTTTTGGCATCATCAAAAAGGGGGAAATTGTTAGTACCCAATTTTGATGAGATTTTGATGATGCCACTATACTTAGCACGCGTACATTGTATCTCATTTTAGTCTAGTATTAATGTGATAAAATAAATGTACAATTTTTGAGACTAATGAAATATTACCGGTAAAGAAAAATAAAATGCAATAAGGTAAGTTTTTACCTTAATAGGATATTTAAATCCTACCGGCATATTTCATTTGGCTCAAAAGTTATTAAAGACAGGGTCCGAAGAATTGAAGACGCACACAAAGAGATATTTCAGCGAAGGCAAAATAAAGACAGATACATGGACCCACAGCATGGGCGCACAGTCTGAAGCCTAAAAAGATATCTACAGTGGCTAGGCGGGCAAGACAAGCAGAACCCATACGCTCCGAAGAAGAAAATAAACAACAAGTTGTTTATCTTCTGCCAACAAAATTCAATGCACAAGATTGATCTATCCTAACCAACGGATAAGATCAATTGACCGGAGAGCCTATAAATATAGGCAGAAACGAAAGTTTCTAACTAAGCCTGAGCATACTAAGTAGAGAGATATTCCTTTGAGCAAAAAGTGCTGCTCTATTCACGACTCTCTGCTTAGACTCTTGCTTCACTAAACTTCTTAGTATCAAGCATTCATTGTCAAAATCCTAGAAGTTTAGTTCCTAGTTGGAGGTTAGAACTTTCTTGTAAACCAATCAGATTATTTGTGTTAAACACTTCAGGAGGACAGTTGTTCCCGGCCTGAGTGTTGGTAGATAGGTCAGGAGTACCTTTTGATCCCCACTGGATCAATTGAGAAAAACCTAAAGGATTGAGTAGCTTGGAGTGGTGTTGTACTCCTCGTGAAACACCTTCAATCTAGGCCAGAGTTGTCAAGGCTAGATTGGCACTAAGTGTATTGGGCTTAATACATTAGTGAAATCCATTTGAAATAGGATGGGACTGGATGTAGGAGGATTACACCACCTCTGAACCAGGATATACTGTGTGTTGATTTACTTTCAGTCAACAAAGCACACACTGAACACTTCTCACATAAAGATTGGAGTTTGCCAGCAGCATCCTAAGCAGTTGTCTTAATTGACTCAACTGCTTATCCTACTGCTTAATCACTCACTCTCTTTGAGATACAAGAGCTTCACAATATCACAACAAAAAGGTCTGTCTCATTAAGTTTTTCAGGAAATACCACTTAAGGCATGGCAGTTGCCTCAACAGTCTCCTAAGGACTACACAACTGCTGAGCCCACTGCTCACCCAAAAGTATTTCCTGTGAACATCTTGACACTACTAGACCTTTACATCTTTATCTCCAAAAAGTTTGTTCAAAATAATCTCTGTGATTCAGAGTGATAACCAAGCAGGTACCTCTAAAGTTCCCGCACTATCACCTAACTGCCTTACACCTCTGCCTAAGTAAAACCCTCTACATACTTGGCACAAAGCACATCTTCATAAAAGCCCACATCATCCTGAGTAACGCCATATAATCAAACCTTCCATACCTTCACCATTACTTCAGCAGGTGCCTCAGCAGTTCCCTGGTTTCCACCCAACTGCTGAGACAACTGCTCTCATTTAAGGTTGATTATCAATCCACTTCAATACATCATCAGGAAGCTCTTCCCACTCCCAGAAAGATTCTGAATGAACCCTCATCATACTTCAAGTATTTGGTAAGCAGACAACTAAGCAGTTCCCTGCTTCCTAGCCAACTGCCTAGCCAACTGCTCACCAATAAGCAAAGACTTTCATCCATCACAGAAAGCTGTTACACATTACATAAAGGGTAAAGACTTCCGCTGTGCATCTATTAATCTCTCAAAAGATTATAGATCAACTCTTCTAGAGGGGAATATCTGAAAAGGTCGAAAAGATTTAAAAGTCTATTCACCCCCCCCCCTAGACTTTTACCCTATCCGGGACCATCAGAGTTTGTAGAGATCCGATCTTTGCAGTTGAGGGCAAGTTCCCTCCAACGTTCAATGTAGGTTATCACGGGCTCATCTTTCCACTGGCGAGTAGTTGTCAACTCAAGCAAACTCACCACCCTCCTTGTGCTATAGAAACGGTTTAGGAACTCACGTTCCATATCTTGCCAGGTGACAATGGAACCGGGCTCCAAGTCAGTATACCAATCAAATGCATTTGCTTTCAAAGAGCGCACAAATTGTTTGAACAGGTGATCCCCACTCGTTCCCTGCATTATTGCAAGTTTCTACGAAATGGACAACATGTTGTCTTGGATTTCCCTTTCCATCAAACTGTATGAACTTCGGGGGCTGGTAACCGATGGGCATCTTCAAATCCTCGATCCTATGAGTGTATGGCTTAACATATGAGTAAGTAGACTGCTTTCCTTCTATCCTCCCCTTTATGGTTCCCATGATGAAGTCTTTGAGTTGATCAATCGGGATCATGCCCCTAGAGGTTGAGATGTTCTTTCCCGAATCTTCTTGGTGAGAATCATTATCTTCATGCACATCGGGATCCTTCTCATGGGCTTGACTTGACTCGCCTTTCAAGCTTTCCACTTTGCTGTTCAGATCATTCAACTTCTGATCTTGAGCTTGCATGGACATGATCATCCCTTCGATGACCTTAGTTAGATGGGCAATTTGTTCTTCCATAGATGTGGTGCTCGTTGTCATAGTGGGCATCACAGTGTAAACATTTGACCACTGCGGAGTAGTTCTTTGTGGAGAAGTCGACGAAGAAGTAGAGTCTGAACCAGATGATGAGTTTTCACCACCGTTTGTCCACTTCGGGGAAGTAACTTCACGTATGGATAAAGAAAGCTTCCGGGCCATCTCTTGCGCAATTTGAAATCCATCCATCGCACCGGGAGTATTTCCCGAAGATGAATGCGCAGCCAGGATTCTTGATCGGCTTCTAGTGATAGGGCCTTGCATGTTTTGATTCGAGTTTGATGACGCTCTAGAATTCAAAGTGAACACGGGCTTGCTTGATGCCATTGGTTCGCTTTCCTTGATCAAAAGTGAAGAGATGAGAGGTAGAGATGGTCCCACCGGGCGTGCCAAAAATTTGTGAAACAAATTTTAAGTATTTACTTAAAATTGATCACAAATAATAATATGTGAGTATTGGGTACAATCTCTAAATATGAATCCTCTGATTCTTCACTTGCAATTTGACATAAATATAATTAAAGAATTTAATTTAAAATTAAATCTTTAATTCTTCAAAAAACTCGAACGTTATTCGGATCTTCGAATCTTCGTTTTTGAGATCTTCGAATCTTCAAATCTTCATTCTTTGAGTCTTCAAATCTTCTTGAATCTTGAATTCAGTTTGAAGGGTCTCCGGTTTTCAAGTGGCTTGATCTTTAACAAAAGGGTCGTTTTATGGCTTGATCTTCTGTTTAAGGGCCTCTCGGGATATGTGGCTTGATCTTCAATTAAATTTCAATTCAATCTTCATATGAATATCTTCAAATCTTCAAAGATTCGTTCTTCATATCTTCGAATCTTCAAAGTCGTGTTCTTCAAATATTCGGATCTTCAAGCTTCGTTCTTCAGATCTTCGAACGTTCTTCAACTTTTGGATTTATTTTATCAAGAATCGACGAAATCACGAAGGATTATTTGTATATTCTTATTAAAATTCATGGCTTGATCAATTCTTTTTCTTCAGAACAGTTTAGAGCCTTTCGGGAGTTCTTGAGAGCTTTTCTACAGCGTTTCTTCGACTGTAAATTCTCTCCTCTCCCTTCCTCTCAACTGAGACCCCTATTCATAGGTGTGGAGGGGATAAAATACTCCCTCCGTCTCGGAATTATCTTCATACTTTCCTTTTTTATCTGTCCCAAATTTATCTTCTCTTTCCATTTGTAGCAAAGAATTTGTGGTTCACAACCATTCTTACACATTTCTCTTTCCTCTGCACAACTCTCCACCACACGTTTCTCACTATCTTAATCCGTGTGCCATTTATACTTCAGGAGATAAATATGGGACCGAGGGAGTATTAGGGTTGCATGAAATTCGTTCATATTTGGGCCTCAAAGAAAATGGGCTTTGGGCTCTATTTTCTTGCATTTGATAGCTAGAAAAATCAGCACTTGTTTGATGTATCTGGACAGCCTTTTTAACAAGGTTCGCAGTCATTTTCCATGCATACGGATGGATTTCTTAACCATATTCATTGCTATCTTTATCAATTGGATCGTGTCTCTTATTCATTGGGCTACTGTTTAATAACGGGCTCAAAATAGAGAAATTAATATGACAGGTCCATTCTTTTAAAGATTTAATTTATAATTAAATTAATTGGATATTTAAATGACCCAAAATAATTCAATTATTAAATTTTATCTGAATGGGTCCATGTTAATATTTTTATAAAACCCAACAACCATCACGAGCGGCCCAACAGAATCTGACAGTGGCCCACTAGCAAATAATATAGCCCGGTAGCTTTTAAGAGCTCAATAGCTGTCATAGTTGGCCTAGTAATTTTTATATGTCCACAGAGTCATCATTGTTTTCTCTCAAAAATAAGACACATTCACCCCTAATCGAGAAAGTGTTGTGTGTTTAATAAAATCAAATGTGTCATGTTTTGGGAATAAAAGATACTACATCTGTCCCGAAATAATTGTCCTGGTTTGACCTTCACACAGATTAAGAAAGTGATGTTGACTTCACACTGTAGCGACAATGTTTGGCACTGTAGTGACATTGTTTGGCACTGTTTTGCACTGTTTGACACTGTTTTGTATAGATTTGTTTACCAAATAAGGAAAGGAGACAATTTTTTTGGGACGGATCGAAAAGGAAAGCAGGACAATTATTTCGGGACGGAGGGAGTAGTTATTTTCATTTGTGCATTTTGTTTATGTTTTACTTCTATTTGGAGCAATGTCCACATAAAAACATGGAGAGTATCATTTTCTTTATTTGAATAATGGAATCAATTTTTCCGGACTAAAATTAACTAAATTTGTGAAGTTGTTACAATTGGGAAGTCCTGAGAGAGAATTCTAATTGCATGAGTGTAGGTCAAATAAATTTATACGAGGTCTATCCTTAATACTTTCCAAAATGAGTGAGTTTTTTTTTGTCACAAACTTAATTTGTTTGTTACGGTTGCATTATCACATTCATTTCTTATTATTACATTGTTTAATTATTTCTCAATTTCTCATACAGTTCATAACAAACACGTACTCAGACACACATATATTATCCTCCGTTCTTTAAAAGTTGCAATAGTTTGACTTTCACGTTTGCCAACGCACAACTTTGACTGTAATTATATTTAATTATGTATTAGTAAACATTAAAAAATTAATATTTTGAAAAATTACATTAATATAAATTTAAGAACATTTTATACATAATAATTTGATTATATATACCATTAGAAAATCGTAATCAAAGTAAAGTGTATGAATAGTGCAAAAATCCTAATGTTGCAACTTTTAAGAAAGGAAGATGTAAATACTAAGTATCTACCAACATTAATGGACTGTTTTTTATATTATTGATAGTCAATGTAGCATGCTTGCATGCTTACATGTGACATAACTCCTATACTTATCTTTGATTATTGTGTAGCATTTATTTTGTTTGTATTGTTTCCTTTACATTGCATGGGTGCATCTATTATCGTATAATAGCAAAAGAAAACTTCCAAAGCAAATTCCCGTCCAAAACTTTGCATAGAGAAGTTGCCCCACAATATTCCAATAAAAGCATTCAGTTGAGTGCATCGAGAAATTATTGACTGCAACCCAAAGGAATATTTAACAAAAGTATTTAGGCAATCATAACTAGCCGATCAAAATTCTAAAAGAATTCTCTCTTATTGGGTGAAATAATTGCACACACAGTTGACATATGGCTTCCCAATACAACATTAATTTTTTAATTGCTCCATGTGTCTTCATAACATCGAGTTTCTCTATATAAATAATACTCCTTTCGTCCAATTTAAAGGTTCCCATCCACTATTCTTAGATTAACGCGCATTATTCTGAATCTTTTACTTTATATATACAACTTCTATCAAATTTAAATTTTCTTGATCAGGTTTTGTAGCGGTTTTAATGTAATTTCTGAATATGTATATTTTATTTACTAAAATTAATTCTACTAATGACATGGATCAGTTAACTTTATGGTCAGTCAAACATCGTAAACCGCGTGAGAACCTTTTGTGAATTTACAGAGAAAAGAAAGAGATTAATGCGGAAGCAGTAATCGAAAGATGAAGAAGATGAATGAATCATTCGTACAGAATAGGGTTAAAAATTCAGTTTATATACTAAAGGGCTAAAGGCTATTCTAATGTGAAATAAAATATGGCCTAATATTAATGGCCCAATAGACAATAAAAATACTCCAGTTTGTTATTCTTTAGACGCCCCCTCAAGATGAGCATGGATGTCCAACAGGTTCATCTTGTTTGCAAACTGACTCAAGAGTGGATTCCCAAGTGGCTTTGTGTAAATATCTGCAAGTTCACAATTATTAGGAATGTGTTTAAGATTAATCAAACCTGAATTAATTTTTTCTCTTACTAAATGACAATCTAATTCAATGTGTTTAGTTCTTTGATATTGAATAGGATTATGTGCAAGATAGTAAGTAGATTTATTATCAGTATAAAGAGTAATAGGTAAAGAAATGGGAATTTGTAAATCCTGAAAAATGTAAGTAAGCCATTGTGCTTCACAAACTGCATCTGCAGCAGCCCTGTATTTTGTTTCAGTAGAAGATCTACTAACAACAGATTGTTTCTTGGATTTCCAAGAAATAAGCGATTCTCCTAAATAAAACCAATAACCAGATATACTTCTTCTAGTATCAATACATGAACCCCAATCAGAATCAGTGTAAGCGTGAATATGAAAGGTAGATTTAGAGGGATAAAACAGACCTTTTTCCCGGAGAGCTTTTGAGATATTTTAACACCCTATGTGCAGCAGTCATATGGATATTAGTAGGACAAGAAAGAAACTGGGTAAGAGTTTGCATAGAGTAAGCAATGTCAGGCCTTGTGACAGTAAGATAAAGTAATCTCCCTATTAAGGTTCTATAAGTTTTAGGATCAGTTAAAAGAGTACCATCACTCTTTGAAAGTTTTAGTTTAGAATCCATGGGAGTAGAAAAAGGTTTAGAAGTAAGATATCCAAAGTCAGAAAGAATATCAAGGGTGTATTTTCTTTGATTTAAAACCAGTCCAGTATCAGATCTAGCAACTTCAATAACTAATATGTATTTTAGCTTATCAAGATCTTTAATGGTAAATTTGTGATGTAAATAGGATTTGACAGAATTAATTTCATTCATATCATTACTTGCAAGAATAAGATCATCAACATAAAGCAAGATTACAGTAAAGGAATTATTAGTAGCTTTAGTGAAAAGGGAAAAATCAGCTTGAGACTGTTTATAACCAAAGGATTTCAAAGATTCAGAGAGTTTAAAATACCATTGTCTGGAAGCTTGTTTTAAACCATATAAACTTTTAAGAAGTTTACAAACTCTATGATCATGATCAGCTAAGTAACCAGGAGGGGGTTGCATATAAATGTTTTCATTTAAATCTCCATGTAAAAAAGCATTATTTACATCTAATTGATGTAAATGCCGGTTTTTTGAACTAGCAACGGCTAAAAGGATCCTTACAGTAGTTAATTTAACAACTGGAGAGAAAGTATCAAAATAACCAAGGCACTAATCTGGCTTTATACCTATTAAGAGAACCATCAGAATTAAGTTTAGTTTTAAAAACCCATTTACAACCATTAATATGTTGATCTTTAGGAAGATCAACAAGAATCCAAGTGTTATTATCTTCAAGAGCTTTAATCTCAGTATTCATAGCATTTTTTCGGTCGGAAGATTTAATATCTTGTTTATAAGTTTTGGGTTCAACAAATTTTGAAAGAGATGCAGTAAAACAGTGATGAGAAGAACTTAATTTGTTATAAGAAATATAATTTTGTATAGGATATCTAACAAAATTACATGAAGGTTCAAAAACACTAGGAATGATAGAAGTAGGTAAATTATATTCAAAGTCTTTTAAATGAATAGAAACAGATCTTACTCTGGTAGATTTCCTTGGAGAACTGTTTTCAGTAACATTGTGATCAGTCTGATCATTACCTGTCTGCATGGTACTAGAAGAATCATTAGTGACTGAATCTGTATTACTAGACTGAAAAAGATGTATTTCATCATTGATTTCATTATCTAGGTAATTTTTAGAATGAGTATTAGAAAGAGTATTTAGGTAATGAGTAATAGAATTATTATTTGGAGGATATATGAGATCAGAATCAGTCTTATTTTCATAATTCTAGGTTTTGTAAGGGAAAATCATCTCATAAAACTTAACATTCCTAGAAATGAAAGTTTTATGAGTGTTTAAATCATATAATTTGTATCCTTTAGATCTTAAAGAATAACCAATGAAAACACATTTATGTGCTTTATAATCAAAATTTGTTTTGTTAGAACAAATAGTAGAAGCAAAAGCCAAGCAACCAAATATTTTTAAATGAGTATAGTCGAGGAGGATTATATAACAGTTCATAGGGAGATTTATTTTGAAGAACTGAAGTAGGTAATCTGTTAATAATATGAACAACAGTAAGAATACAATCAGAACAAAAAGATATAGGTAAACAAGATTGAAATAAGAGAGCTCTAGCGATCTGTAAAATATGTTGGTGTTTTCTTTCAACCCTACCATTTTGTTGAGAAGTTTCAACACAAGATAATTGATGAAGAATACCATTTGAAGTATAGAATTCAGGAAATAAAAATTCAGTGCCATTATCAGTGCCTAACAATGAATTTATAAAAATTTAACATATGAAATTTAACTTCAGATTTTGTTTTAAGCAAGAATAACCAAGTGCATCTAGTATAATCATCAACAACAGTTAGGAAATATCTAAAACTAGTATAAGAAGTAACTTTATAAGGACCCCAAACATCCATATGAATTAAATCAAAGGCATTAGAAGCATGAGAAGTACTAATAGGAAAAGGAAGTCTTTTTTGTTTAGCAAAATGACAGATATCACAAGGAAAAGAGTGTTTTTCATTATTTGAGATATTACATTCAAACAAGAAAGAAACATCATGTTGAGAATGATGACTATTTGCAGAACGCACAGTAGGAGTATGTGTAATGGATGAATCAGAATGATAGTGATATAAGCCATTTTGTAAATTAGCAGAGCCAATCATTTCGTGAGTAAGGTGATCCTGCAATATAGCATGTTTAGAAGTGAAGTAGACAGAGATATTATCATGAGAAGTTAAGTTGGATATAGATATCAGATTATAAGTGAAATTAGGAACATATAAGACATTATGTGGTGTAGGTAAGAATTCAATTTAATGTCACCAATTTTAGTGGCAGAAATGAAATTACCAGTAGGTAATTGAATATTAATAGAAATAGTTTTTGTTCGAGTAGTGTATAATGAAGCATCATAAACCATATGATCAGATGCTCCAGTATCCAATATCCAATTTGAATTTTTAAAAATATTGAAAGCAAAATGATTACCTACAAACTGAGTATCATTTGGAGAAGCAGGAGAGGAAACATTATGAGCAACAGTAACCACATTAGCAGAAGCATTCTTGTCTTGTTGAGTTTGCATGAATTGAATGAACTTGTCATATAGAGTTGGATCAAGAAAGTCAGTGGTAGCAGAACAAGTATTTGTTGATGTAGGTATTGGTTCAGTGTAGTTAGTCACCATATGAGCTTGAGGATTTTTGTTTGGGTTAAAGTGAGGTTTAAAACCAGGGGCAACTCTCTGTCCTTTTGGACCTTTCCAGTTATCAGGATAACCAATGATTTGAAAACATTTTTCAGAGGAATGACCATTGTATCCACAATGAGTACAAGTAACATAATTCTTTTTCTTGAAATTTTTAACAAGAAAGGCAGTAGCATCATTATTGAATTTTTCAGAAGTAGAAGACTCTGAAAAAGGAGTAGTAGAAGAAACCGAAGATTAGAGAGATCTTTGAGACTCTTCTTGTAAGAAGATAGAGTAGATATTTGATAGAGTGGCTTTTTTAGTATTAAGAAGAATTTGACTTCTCAAATGAGCATAAGATTCATTCAAACCAACAAGGAATTTTAGAATAGACTCTTTTTGGATTAATTTTTGATAAGTTTCAGATATATTGCAAGTGCAATGACTACAAGTGCAAGAAGGAATAGCTCTGAAATTAGAATATTCATCCCAAAGTTCTTTGAAGGAATTGTAAAAGTCAGTAATATTTCGAGATGCTTGAGAAAGATTTCCTAGAGATTTTTCGAGTACCTAAGTTCTTTGTAATAGTCTAGGTCCATCACTTTTACCATACCTAAGTTGAACTTCATCCCAAAGTTCCTTAGCATTGGTAAAATAAAGAAATGTAGTGCGAAGAATTTGAGAAATAGAGTAGATTAACCAAGACAAGAGAAGAGCGTTGATACGATACCAGGTAGAGTATAGAGCATCGTCTAAGTTTGGTTGTTTGATAGATCTGATCGTCTAGCAAACCCATTTTGATCTTCACCGCCATAGCCATAGAGACCGACTTCTTCCAAGCACCAAAGTTTTGTCCTATAAGAGTTTCGTAGATGATGTGAAGGCCAGCGTGATCACTTGGATGAAGATAATAAGGCGACGAAGGATCGTCAAGTGGATTCAGCGGCAGAGCCATGAAGTCTAGGGTTTTGTAAAGTAATCGATCAAGAGGAAATCGATTGAAACAAAAGAATCGATTATACAAATCGAATCAAGAAGAAGAATCAGAAACGAAAAGAATCAGTAAGGATCGAAGCCTTAATCTGATACCATGTGAATTTACAGAGAAAAAGAAAGAGATTAATGCGGAAGCATTAATCAAAAGATGAAGAAGATGAATGAACCATTCGTACAGAATAGGGTTAAAAATACAGTCTATATACTAAAGGGCTAAAGGCTATTCTAATGTGAAATAAAATATGGGCTAATGTAAATGGCCCAATAGACAATAAAAATAGTCATGTTTGTTATTCTTTAGACCTTTAAATGGGACGGAGGTAATATAATAGTACTGTGAATCAAACAACAATGTATGCCAACGGAATGCTCCTGTTTGTGATTCTTACACTGCAGTGCGTCTTCACGGATGAAGAGGTACAATTTCAAATTATTTCATTCTCATTATTAATGCATGTTTTTTCTAACAGTTCATTTTGTATATATATTAAAAAGAATTAAATTCACAAATTTAGCAAACTAAATTAGCAACCCTGATTAGAAAAGGCAAGAGGGGTAACACTAGTCTGTACATCTTTGATTTAGTTCTAATTTTTAGCATGTTAAAGAGTCAAAATTAGGTGTCTTTGTTCTTTAGAGCTTTGAAGACCCATACATATAATTTAGAGGTGTAATAAATTAAACAAACTACTTAGGTCATAGTAATTAGATGTTCAAGATCATGGGACATTAGAGACCAGGTATATCAATAAATTAATGGGGGTCTAATTTTAACATGTTGTGCCATTCTTCCTACAAATGATTAGTGTAAATAATTTATTTACATTTTTTGAATTTTGTAGTATAATGAAATTATTTTTCTTTTTATTAATTTTATTTAATTTTTTCAATTGAACCCACGATGTTTAAGTATCATTTATAATTTTCATCCGTGCAATGCACGGGTGAATTACTAGTTAAATAAAGCGTGAAGTAGATTACTAACCTCGTTGAATTAGGCTTGAGTATCTATAGGTGTGTCTTCGTACATACGGAATGGACCGTAAAAAGCTGTATAATAGTAATCTAAGAATGTTTGATAATTTGAAAGTGAGTTTTTCCCCGTAATAATGCTAATTAAATAAATAATTCCCAAAATACTGTTGGGTTTAAAATAATTCCCAAAATACTGTTGGGTTAACCGTGGTTAAGAAAAGCTTCCACTTGAAGTGATGGCTCTTCTCTTATAGTACAAAAGCCACCACTCCAAGTGGCGCCTCTTCTCTTACGGCACATTTTGTACATATATAAAACGCAGTATGTTTCAAGAATTTGTTTAACTACCTTCCTGATTTAATTTTGATCTGAAATTTGGTATGCAAAAACTAGACTTGATGAGGAACATACTCAAAACATTTTATCAAAAAATTCCACCGGCAAAACCCTCTGATGGTGTTGTCCGCGGGGGGTTCCAGTCAGTACGTCATGACAAAAGGGTGGTCCGGCCACCTCAATTTGAGGTGGTTCCCGGTGGTATGTTTTGCTGAATTTTTGTGTGTATGTTATTCATCAAGTCTAGTTAATCCATACCAAAAATCAATTTTTAAAGATAAATGATTTTTTAAAGATAACTGCATTTTAAATGTATAATCTGAAGTTGTTATCTTTCAAAAATCATTTGACGGTCTTTCTAATTGCATTTTTTCTCAAATTTTTTATGGGTGAACTAGACTTTATGAAGAACATACACAAAAAAAAATCATCAAAACATACCACCGGGAACCACCTCAAATTGAGGTGTCCGAACCACCCTTTTGTCATGACGTCCTGACCGGAAGCCCCCACGGACAACACCATCAGAGGGTCTTCCCGGTGGAATTTTTTGATGAAATATTTTGAGCATGTTCCTCATCAATTCTAGATTATGGACACAAAATTTCAGCTCAAAATTCAATCGGGAAAGCAGTTAAACAAATTCTTGAAACATACTGTGTTTTATATATGTACAAAATGTGTCGTAAGAGAAGAGCCGCCACTTGGAGTGGCCTTTTGTACTATAAGAGAAGAGCCACCACTTGAAGTGGCGGCTTTTCTTAAGCATGGTTAATCCAGCAGTATTTTGGAAATTATTTTAACCCCAACAGTATTTTGGGAATTATTTATTTAATTAGCATTATTCCGGGAAAAACTCTTTGAAAGTTTAAAACGAGGATCAAGACATAAATCAATAGAATAAATACGCGGAATGTAGCCATAATATTTTAAAAACATTTCTTTCATTTAATCACAAAAATAATGTACTGAAGGAGCTTCAGAAAATTCTTTAAAAGCACCGGCGAGATTAACAGCTTCTATAAAAAATTGGTTGCTACTTGGTTCATACACATGGGAAAAAGTTTGAGTAGCGTTGTTAAAATAAACTAAAACGTTGCAAATCTTTTGCAATGTGTCAATCTTAACCAGTTCTATAATATAATTACAAGTTTCTTTCATTAAATTAAGAAAATAATTTTCATATCTAAGAAGCACAAGAATTAAATTATAAGTATTGTTCCAACGAATAGAAAGATCTTTAGGAAAAGCAAAATACCTTACACATTTCGATTTCAAATAAGCACGACATTGCATTTTAAGTGGATTACTAGCCTTGATCATTCTAATAGTCTCCTTAACTTTCTCCATCACATTTCCTAATGCGGCTAAGCCGTCATTCACACATAAATTAATAATATGACATGCACAACGCTGATGAAAAAGTCTACCCACCAAGGTAGACGGATCACATAATTCACGCAATCTAGGTATAGCTGTTGGAAAAATGTGTTAAAAATTGCATTAAATGGTCATTTTGGGGCAATTATTTGAGTGGGGTCCACTTCCGATTTGGGTCGGGTCAAAGTGGTTTCGGATTGTCCTTGTTAAGGGCTACAATTCGATATATGGTACGCTCAAAACGGATAACGGGTGAATGAGAAATTGATTCTCGAAGTTCGCTCGTTGTAATGGAAAAACTGGGAAAATGATGAGTTTCTAGTGTGTTTTATCCCACACCGAAAAACTCAAGGGATTTTCACCCCCTTTTAAAGGGAAGCCTCTTTTAAGGAGTTAAGATTCCTAAAGGGAAAAGCTCTCTCTTACGCGCAGGGGGGGGTGCCGTCCAAAAATCTATTTCTCAAGAGATACGGTTAATTTTTGTTTTCTTCCCGAACGTTTTTTTCCCAGAAGAGCTCCGAACAGAAACCCTCCAACGGACTGGTCATTGATGTCCAACGTTCAGGTCCATTAACACCTCATTTAACTCACAACAAATCCTCCTATAAATAGCTGGCAGGTGCTTTGCAACAGACACACGGTTTGACAACGCACATCACTTTCCTCACGTTTTCTTGAGCTAAAAACTCTTCCAGCTACTCCCAAAATCCTTCTGTGTTCATACTTGGTTCTCGTTCGCTGGAACTCTTGTTTGTGTGCTCAAACATTAGTTCGTAGTCATCGTATCCTGGGAAACGATTGTTGCAACGCTCCTAGCACCGTGGGAGGCAACAAATACGTTTTAAGGAAATCGTGCGTAGCACGAGCTTTGGCTAATTCTGCTTCATCTCCTTTCTTGTTTTCCTCTACTCATTTTATTTAATTAATTTATTTTAATTAATTTTCTTTATTTTCCGAAACACACCCTACAATAGCAGCAGTATTGTCAGTAGCATTATCAAAGCCAATATCAAACACCTTATCAATCAAAGAATATTCAACTAAAATATGTTCCATGACAATAAATAGATATTATCACACGTGTGTTTTTCATTAAAATCTCGAAAAGTGATAACACATTTATGCATTTGCTAATCATCATCAATCCAATGTACAGTAACACCCAAATAATACAAGTGATGATAACTGATAAGTATATTCCCATTTATCACTACAAGCAGTCACACGCCCGTTAAAGTTTGAAAAAAATTGGGGTAAGAGGAAGTGACACGGTTATTAACAAAAATGAGTTTATATGGTTGATATTTAATTAATAAAGTAAGAATCATTTGAAACCCCACAAGCTTTATCAAATTTCATATGAGAAAATCTTAGTGATACGGATAATGAAGTAATAATGAAGTAATGAACATCATACTACTTCCGTTCTTTGAAGAAAAGAAAATGGAGATTTTTTCTAAAAAATATTATTAAAAAAATATTTATGAAATTCAGGTTAAGCTAAAAATATTTCCAAAAATACTCTTGAGATAAGTTGAGATTAAGATAACAGCGACTTTATGAGAATCCCCACTTCAAGTGGCGATTTAGGCAAAGGATACTATAGCACAAGGAGTATTTTTAAAAGTGCAAAATTTTTATTTTAGTTGTCTCCCTTCGTATCACTTTAGTTGTCTCATTTGTTTTTTACGCAGTTTAAGATAATTAATACTCTCTCCGTCCCTATATAAAAGTATCCATTCGTTTTCCACACATTTTAAGAAAGTGAGTTTGGTTGGTACTGTTTGGCACTGTTTGGACACTGTTTGGTACTGTTTGGCACTGTTTTGCATTGTTTTGTTTACCAAAAAGGGAAAGAGAACTTTTATTTAGGGACGACCCGAAAAGGAAACATATGCTTTTTTTAGGGACGGAGGGAGTATAGACTTTATGAAAAGTAAGAAGTTTTCATAATGTAGCGTATTGTAGTAGTATTGTAGTGCTATTGTAACTGCTTTGTGGCTGAATTTCTTTTAAAAAAGAAAAATGAGACAATTAATTTGATACGTTCCAAAAGGGAAACTCAGACAACTAAAGTGATACGGAGGGAATATTATTTCTTAATACCAATAAAAAAAGTTATAGTACTTTGAAAAAAATAAGGAAAAATTGATTATAATAATCGCAACTATTGTCGGTCCGCTCATAATAATCCCAACTATCGATTATTTCAGAATAATCCCAACTTTAGGGACCTTCCACCAACTTTAGGGTCCGTTCCTATAAATAATCCCAAATTTAAATTTTACGCTTAATTTCTATTTCAAATTCACTTGTTAGAACAGGTAATATTCGTTCATGGACCATTATTGACGGACGGCTATATAATTAGAATTATACAAAAAAAAACAATGGTTGAGATTATTGTTAGCGGATCGACAATAGTTGTGATTATTGATACGGAGAGTATTTTTTTTAATACCAATAAAAAAAGTTATAGTACTTTGAAAAAAAAAATTGGTGAGACTTGTGGGCTTTTCTTTTACTCTTTGTGACGTTATATCCTGTATCCCTAATTTATCTCAATCACAATTTTGTAAATGTAACTTTTTTATTTAACATTAGTTTAGGAAAAACTCAAGAAAATGACGGTTGGGAAAAATAAGGAGTATGGAGTTACAATAACAGGGAGTCATAATTAGGATGTGGGTGAAAGTAAAAGTGACCCTATGACCTATTTGTCATTTCTAAAACCAAATGCACAGGGATGGAAAGTATAGGGTATAGGCACAGGCATAATGGGAAAGAAGAACCCCTGTTCATCATCATCATCATAAATCAGACCTCCGATATAGATGGTACGGAGTATATTTTAATGGGAGAAGTTAAATAAGCCTTCGAATTTTACGGGAGGAGTTGTCCGTCTATCACCATTTGGGAGGGATTACGGTGGAGTTACCTTCGTCAAATCTAGTTTACTCATACTAAATTTCAGCTTAAACTTCAACCGAGAAGGCAGTCAAATGATTTTCTGAAACATACTGCGTTGCGTAACTGCGCAGTTATCTTCAAAAATTCATTTGACTGCCTTTCGATTGAAATTTTAACTTAAATTTGGTATGAGTAAACTAGATTTAATGAAGAAAATGATCAAAATATTTCATCAAAAATTGCACCGGAAACCGGCCCAAATAGCGACGCCCGGACAAAACCTCTTATAAAAAAGCTTATTTGCACTTTTTATGAAAGTTTGAGGGCTTATTTAATTGTCCTCCCATTAAAATATAATCGGTACTATCTATATTGGGGGTCTAGCACTCTAGCCAGTAGCCATGGATAGCACCTAATCCAAACCCGTCTTGTACATCAGCTTCTGAGCAATAAGTCTATGCAAAAAAATAATAACGGGTCTTTGGAACTGATTCTACTTCTGCTTCTTTTTTAAATGAGAAACAGAATCAGAATCAGTTTTCAGAAGCTGGTCACCCCCAGCTTCTAAAAAAACTGATTCTATGAGTAAATTAGAGCACCAGAAGCACTTCTGCACTTTCACCCAAACACTCCAACTTCTGCTTCTGCCCCCTGAAAGAGAAGAAGCAATTTTAAGAATTAAATCCAAACACCCCCTAAGTCTCAAAGAAATAAGTCTATGCATTCGTCACCAATAGCGTTGTAAACGAATACTGAGATTTTGTATCTATATTTGTTTAATTTTTTCGAATACGAATTCGAATTCAAATATGAAACGAATATTAATTTTGATTTGTATTTTTATTTGTTTAACAATATGAATAATTAACGAATCATATACGAATATCGAATCGAGTTGAGTATAAGTTAAATATTAGTCAAATATCATTCTACGATAATGTTTCTTATACTCCGTATTTTTATGTTGTAAAATGTAAATGAATGCTATGATTTAATATGCGTTTTTAGAATTTAAATTTAATGCATCAATACATTTTAGATGGTGCACAATATACTAAAGTGATTAATTTTATGATTAATTAATATAAATCTATTTGAAACCTTTTGAAATAAACACTAACACACGCATATTAGAAATTATACTTATAATGTGTGAAATAAGTTGATAATTGTATATATCAAAGTCAAACAACTCTAATTTTATTCTTCAAATCTAATACATAATTATTTGTATTGTATTTGAAAGACATTTGAACCAAAAAATTGATTTGTATTCGCGTTTATGTTCTTTTATTACAAATGGGCTTGGAATCTGTATGCAAAAGTGCATGTATGAGTTACACTTTGAGGATATTGCTATCTTTTAAAAGTTATTATAGTGTTATTATTATTATTATTATTATTATTATTATTATTATTGACATTAATATTATCATTATTATTAATCGAATATATTTGATTAATATTTGAATCGAATACACTCATATTCTCATTTGTACTACGTATTTGATAACAATTCAAACCGAATTTAATTTTCTTATTTGTATTTGTATTTGAACCGAATTCAAACCAATGCATTATTATGCATACAAGTACGGAGCAAGAGGGTGTATAGAAGAAGGAAGTAGTAGCACCCTCCCCCTAGTTAAACACGTTCTTCTTTAATTGGGAGGCCCTAATTGACACCCCTAACACCATTTGGAATGGTGTGGATCAATGGCGGAACCAGAAATCAATGGTTAGGAAGGTCGAGTTTTGAGAATTTTACATTGTCGGAGGCAAAGTTTAAAATATCAACATATTTTCTCTAGATTCAAAGTATTTATACATACTATATACTTAAGAACTTTTTTCTAGCAGGGGGCCAAGGCCCCCTTCAGCCCCTCCTTGCCTCCACCCCTGGTGTGGAGGCCAAAATGTCAAAAATGGACTTCGTTTACATGAAAACAGTTTTTTGACTCTTATTTTCATGCATTCCAGCACCGTCAATAAAATACACCCATCATATTTTTTTACATATCAATTTAGTAAAACATTAATTAAATTATTACAAGTAATGTTTTCCTTCTAATTTTTTATTGAATAATTATGAAATAAAAAAATACACAAATTGATGTAAAAATAAATAAATTTCATTAATTTTGTTTAACGTTTTTAGGTTAGCAAAAAATGAATTTAGTTCAAGTAAAGTTCGATTATGGAATATTCGGTTATTGGTGAAGCTCCATGAATTTAAAATTTGTGTTTCATGTTTTTAGGTTTCGGAAAACTTCAACAATCAAAACTTCAAATTTTTTATTATTTTTATATATTACATATTGGTGTCATATGAAATATAATAAAAGTTCATGAATTTTAATATATTTTTTATAAACTTTGGATTAGAAATAAAAAATTTATAATACATTTAAAAACAATTCCATGATGGACACATACATACACATTTCCCTCTCTCTTACTCGCCTCCACACATGTCCTCAATATAAAGAGTTCATCCTCCCTCTATATTTACCCCTCTTCACCCTCTTTTCCATTTTTACTACCCATTATAGCATATCACTACATGGAATTTGAAGTCCAAGAATCTCATATTTAACAATTAACATTTTGGACTCCTACTCTTACACCACTCCAAATAGTCTAAGGCCAGAATAGATGGAATGATTATGTATACTCCATCCTTCCCAATCTAAGAGGCCCTCTTTATTTTACAAACAATTTAAGAAAATGACATTGTTTAACACTGTTTGAACTCTGTTTAGCATTGTTTTGTTTACTAAATAAAGAAAGAGAACCTTTTAAAGGGACGACCTGAAGAGAAAAAAAAAAGGTGTTTAAAATTGGGAAGGAGGCAGTACATGATACTTAGCACTTAGTAAGAGTTTTCAAATGAAAACTCGAGTAGTTTAAGAGGTCGTTTGGCAACATTGGTTTTCGGCTTATCAGTTTTATTAGTCAACTTTTTCACCAAACATGTAACATTTGCTTTCACGCGCTGAATTGTGTAATAAGCAGAAAAAGTAAAGTTGAAGTTACTTTTCAGGTTGTATTGGCTGAAATTACTATAGATGGTCGTTTTAGCTATTTTTACATATAATATTTTCTTTATTTTGTTACTCGTAATAAAATATATTTTAATTTTTTTTTCTTAAATCAGCAGAATCAGCCAAATCACCCGATTTTTGTGCTACCAAACGGGCTCTAAATGAAGGGAGAATTCCCTAAATAGGAGTAAAAAAGTTTTGAAATTCCAAAATAGGACTATCATGTTTTTTATTCCTTGAATATGAGTAAATTTATGCCAAGTTTGGCATTACTAGACTTTAAAACATGACATTTTTTCCAAACATGGCAGATTACTCTTATTTAGGGAATAAAAACATGATACTCCTGTTTTGAAATTTCAAAACGTTTTTACTTTTATTTACGGCAATTTCTATTAAATGAAATATAAAAAAGACATGAAGGAGGCTCTAAAAAAGAAACGCCATGCCATATAACAGGAATAATGAGAAAAGAGATGTGTGAAGATAAAATGTGTGAAGAGAACTTTTATTTTTTTCATCTAAATAGTACTTAATTAATTGTCCGTTTAGGTTTGGGCACGGGTTTTAAGAGAAAAATAGTAGAGATAGTATAGAGTATGTAAGGTAAATGAAAAAGTAGAAAATAGAATATATTAACATGAGTAAAGTGATGATAAAATAGAAAAGTGAAAGTAGTATGTAGAAAGAAAAAAAGGGTAAATGTAATAAAATTAGGAGTATATAAGTATATTTATCTCAAAAACTTTCCTAAAATGGAAATAAAGACTATTAAGAAAAATAGACCAAAATGGAATATGAGACAAAACACAGGGTAGTATAGTTTTTAAGATTAGTGAAAAGATGAATGAAATAAGTTCATGAGGTTTTTTAGGATTTTTTATACGTTCTCCGTTTTACCAAGGCTAAATGAAATACTCCTCATTTTTCATTTTACACATTCGAAATGTTTTTCTTTTAAATTTGACAGACATATAAATACATTTTCTTATCTTCATTTCAGCAAAATTATTGTTAGAAAACCGCGAAAAGGTTGGATTATTAGTTTCAATTTTCCCTTCTTTAAAAAGGAAAGGAGTCAATTGTGTAATTTAACGTCACAGTTAGAATAATTTTAGGTTGCTAATTCATATAGACGGAGATGCTCTTATGCACATACTCTCCCTCCGTATGTAGACCGGTTTGACAGATGAAAATTGGCCCAATTTAATTATTAGTCATATCTTTCTAATTTATTATAATGTTCTTCGTGTACGCACCATTGTGAAGGGAATCGTTTTTCGCATAACCAAAAACTATTGTCTGTTCACAAACAAAAAAAGTCTCTGTAACACAGACAATTTCTTTTTACATGTGCGGAAAATGATTTTCTTCACAAAACGCGAATCAAATTATCTGTTCACAAACATTTTGACAGGCGTGTAAAAATGTCGTGTACACTTTGCCGTGTACAAATAGCGTTGTTGAATTTATTTATAGTAGTATTGTAAATTTTATTATTTCTCCGGCACCCTTTTTGTGTTTAGCTTCAAAATTAATGACCTGCAAATTTTTTGCATATTATTACTGCCCAAGTAAATATGTTGTCTTGTAAATTTTATTAGTTCACCCGGATAGTTGATTTTTGAACTCTTGTTTACCTTTAAATGGGTAGTTTTATTGGGCTTGATCTGAATCTTTCTGATTTGAATAAAATAAAAATAAATAATACGAAGTAAGTTATAAAAACAAGACAAACATAAAAGTTTCTTAGCCACATGGTAGGTTTTGTTGAAGTTGTTATTTTTTCTTTTCAAAATAATTATTACATTGTGTGTGTGTATCCGCACAACTAATATTTTATTTTTCAAAATTAATATATAGCCCTACATAAGATAATACTCCGTACTTAATAGAAAATTTAAAACGAAAAATATCTCATTTTATTAGATATTATTATTTGGAAAAATAAACAATAGAACAACTCATCGATTTAAGACTAAGGACATTTATTATATAAAAAATCTTGGTTTTGTAATGTTTAATTTATCTTTATTATGCGTACCTGATTTTGTAAAATATCAATTAGTACTCAAAAAGTTAATTAGAACCAAACTATGATCCAATGGGAGGAGCACATTGGTGCTGACTTGGCAATAAATTAAAATAGAAAGAGTCTATTCAAAATATGGGCCAATTATCTAATAAATGAAAGTGTCTATTTTATGATTTCCAAGTCAGTTTGACTAGGCCCATGTTTCTTTGCATTGAAAAGTAGATTTAAATAGAGGATTCATTGACTTATGTGGAATGCATTTTAAGAGTGATCCATCTCCACATTTGAGATGCCCTTAAGGAAGATAAGTCATAAGGAATTAAGGATCCTTATTCATCATTACAAACGGGCTCTAGGTGTACAAAAACCCTTTTCACTAATGGTGTCCGTAATAGAAATTTTCAAATAACATTAAGTTGCGTTCTTTGGTGAAAATACTTGTACACGCAATTAGTACAAACTTTGTACATAGCCTCCTAATAGCTGGTGTCCACTAGGTCTGAGACCGGTTCAGTTCTTATATGAAATTAGTGGAACCGTTACAAAAAACTTAATTAATCAAATCGGTTCGGTTCCTATCTAAAATTTCAAGAACCGTTATGGAACCAAATTGATGTGAGTTTTCTCGCACTTTAAATAGATCGTAGAATAGTGGTGTAAGTACGAGTATCGTCTCCACATGGACGGTAAAAGGGAATTAAAGATTAACTAAATTCAACGATTCAAAAGAAATAAAATAAACTAAAATGCAATTGTGCGAGATTGGGTGGTTTGGAAAATAAATTAATGCGAATGAGCGAATAAAAATAATTGATTGGGTTCTTCTTGATTAATGACGAAGGGAACAGAGATTGATTTTGGGGTAATCAGATTTCTGGCAGATCAGGCTTAATTACATGAAATTAATTTAATTGAGCCTAGCTAATCAATAATAAGTTCTTACCGCTATCGCGGCGTAGAGTACAATAATTTAGGGGACCAGGCTGATCTCTCATTCGACAGAATCCTAAATTATTGCCAAAACGAGCGAGCTTACGGCCCCTTAATCGTTACTAATCTCTTAGCGAATGATTAAGTGTGTGTGAAGGTGTCTTAGAATAAACTAGATATCTCTTAATTTATTCTACTAACAATTGTAAGTCTAGTCGCGATTCCAAGTTACAAAAGATAGCAATTAAATTGTTCAAACACAAATTAAACAACATTCATGCAATTAAACCATCAAGAATCTAGCCATACATCACGATTAACCCCTTTATCAATCCCAAATCCCTAATTAAAACTACTCCCGACTCATAATTGAAAAATCAATAGAATTGGGAAGAATAGAAATAATTGTCATTAATTAAAAAGTATGAACTTACAATGAATGTCAGTGAATTGAAGAATGATGTGAGTTTTCTCGCACTTAAATTAATAGTAGAAAAATGGTGAAAGTATGAGTATCGTCTCCATAGGGACGGACAAAAGGGAATTAAAGATTGACTAAATTCAGCGATTAAAAATAAAATAAAATAAATGCGTCGTGCGAGAGTGATTGGTTGAATGGAAATTTAACTAATACGAATGAACGATTAAAAAAAAAGAAATTAAACTGATGGGTTCTTTCTAATTAATGACAGTAGGGAACAAGGATTGATTCCGGGGTAATCAAATTTTTGGCAGATCAGGCTTAATTACATGAAATTAATTTAATTGAGCCTAGCTAATCAATACTAAGTTCTTACCACTCTCGTGGCGTAGAGTACAATAATTTAGGGGACCAGACTGATCTCTCATGCGACAGGATCCTAAATTATTGCCAAAATGAGCGAGCTTACGGCCCCTTAATCGCTACTAATCTCTTAGCGAGCGATTAAGTGTGTGTGAATGTGTCTCAGAATAAATTAGATCTCTCTTTATTTATTCTACAAGCAATTGTAAATCTAGCCGCGGTTCCCGGTTACAAAAGATAGCAATTAAATTATTCAAACACAAATCAAACGGCATTCATGCAATTAATCCATCAAGAAACTAGCCATACATCATGATTAACCCCTTCATCAATCCCAAATCCCTAATTAAAACTACTCACAACTCATAATTGAAGAATCAATAGAACTGGGAAGAATAGATTTAATCGTCATTCATTAAAAAGATGGAACTTACAAATAATCCAAGGGAATTGAAGAATAAGATGGAAAAGTAGAAGAAATTTCGTCCCTAGGCTTCTCTCTAAGCTCCCCCCTCAAAACAGGGATTTACAGGCTGTTTAAATAGTAAAAACGGAGCAATTCTGGCAAAATTAGGACTCCAGGGGGCACGCACGGCGCCCACGCACGCGTGCGTGGCGTCCGTGCGTCCGACGGACTTGCGCGTAAAATATGTTGGACGCACGCGTGCGTCCCCCCCACACACGCGTGCGTGGCTTCCAGTGCGTTTTCCGGCTTCTCTAATTCGAATTTGACAAAACTTTCTTCATTAAAGTTGTAGATAATGAAATCCTCTATCCACCACAACTTGCCGAATTGGATTTGAATTATCCAATCAAGAGATATGAATAAAATGGTGGAAGGTCTCATTCTGAAATCGCAACAGGGATCATCTGACTTCATCGTGTGTTTTCACCTTCTTCCTCTCAGATTCTTGCAATGGTGTCTTCATATGATTTATAGCCCTTGAAGTTGGCTTTCTTATGAAACTTCAATCGTGTCCTTTGGATGCTTTTACAAAGAGATATGATTGAACGATTGACATAAGGACATTCTGAACGTCGTTTTCAAGCTCTATTTGTCTTCTTTTGATCCCGTAGCCAATCCCTATAGCTCTTTTGTCATCAAATCTTCATTGGTGAACCTTCCGGTGACCTCCACAGCTATCAATTCACTCTCGAATGCTTCTCAAGTTGTCACGATTTGTCTTCAAGCGTCGGTGCCGGACTATAAATTCCTGATTTTGACTCCAAATAACACAAAACTCGAACCGACGCCTAGTACACATAACTTGAGCTAAAATTGAGATTTGTGACACCTAAAAGTTAGGGAAAACATCAAAAACCGATCCCAACATGCATCAAATGCGTGTTGTAATACGGACTTATCAAAGAACAAGACTAAAAACCTCTAAAAATTTCGTTCTATTGCTTCTCTTTAAGTTCCATTCCCCCAAAATAGGGTTAGGAAGGCCTTATTTATAGAAAAAGGGAAGAAATTCGAGTTCTGGTCGAACTAGGACAAGGTTTTTCACCGTTTCTCTAGTCCTGTTTGTCACCGACTCTCTAGTCCGAATTTGACAAACCTTTCTTCATGAAAGTTGTAGATAATGAAGTTCTATATCCAACAAAATTTGCCGAATCGGATTTGAATCATCTAATCAAGAGATATGAATAAAATGGTGGAAAGTCTCATTCTGAAATCGCAATAGGGATCATCTGACTTCATCGCCTGTTTTCACCTTCTTCCTCTCCTATACACACAATGGTGTCTTCATATGATTCGTAGCACTTGAAGTTGGCTTTCATATGCAACTTGAAGCGTGTTCTTTGGATGCTTCTACGAAGATATATGTTTGAACGATTGACATAAGGAATTCTGAACGTCGTTTTCAAGCTCTATTTATCTTCTTTAGATCCCGTAGCCAATCCTAGAGCTCTTGTCTTCAAATCTTCATTGTGAACATCCCGGTGACCTCCCAATCTCTCAATTCACTCTCGAATGCTTCTCAAATCGTCCTGATTTCTTCTCAAGCGTCAGTGCCAGACTCTAAATTCTTGATTTTGACTCTAAATAACACAAAACTCGAACAAACACCCGGTAACTATGTCTTGAGCTAAAAATGAGACTTGTGACACAAAATAATTAGGAAAACCATCAAAAGTCGATCTAAACATGCATCAAATGCGTGTCTAAATACGGACTTATCAGATTCCCCCACACTTATGCTTTTGCTTGTCCTCAAGCAAATTGAACAACGAGACTTACGATAATCACCACACGGAATTAAAACAATTAGCATGCACACGTAGTCAAAGGTGTATTCACGGAATAGAAAAACTAAATCAAGAAAATTCTTCCCTGAACTACATCTTTGTACTCTGGCTAACTTAAACGACAAGTTTATTCACAACATCCTTAAAGTATTGGCAGCAAACACTAATGAACTAGCTACTGATCATAAGGACTTGTGAAGGCGGTGGTCAATGGTGGATGGTAAAGAATAAAAGTCCCTTTCATTGAGAGTTTTTGGAATAATCTGACAAAAACTTAATGCGTTCGAGAATTTCAGGGCCATTTTTAGGATTAAGGAATTCAGAAGAACACAAATTAGGAACTATCATCTAGACATATGCAAAGAGTAGACATGGTGTACAACTAAGCTAAACCGTCGCGGCACATTGGTGCTTTGACGTATACTTGAAGTACGCGAAGGACTAATGCTAAGTTTGCAATAGCCTCCAAGTTCAATTAATTAAGATCAGTTTTCATTGTCATGTTGGCACGAGAACGCCATTTCATTCGAAAGATCCCCAAGTCTCATTTTATTGTGCAGAACACTTACGTTTTTAGACCGGGTCTCCCATTCACTTTTTCGCAAGGTAAGAGGTCTAGTTCATGTAATTAATTTTTTCAATTTTCAGAGCTTGACTAGACATTACCCCATTCTAATCTCGGCCTCACCAAGAAAAATTAGCAATTAAGGTTCAATTATTCAAAGTGAATTCATGTCTACAATGCAATCCTCGAAAATATCAAATTCCTAAAAAGTGACTTCTCTTACCCCATTTGGGGCATAGGAACAGTGCCAACAGTGACTCCTACATAAATTCCTAACTTGGCAAACTAATCCCCTAATTCCTTAAACATCAAGACTTCGTCAGACTTATTCATGGGTAAGGAAACAGGCCATTTGGCTATGGAGCTCAATTAATATAGCCCGGTAGCTTTTAAGAGGTCAATAGCTGTCATAGTTGGCCTAGTAATTTTTATATGTCCACAGGGTCATCATTGTTTTCTCTCAAAAATAAGACACATTCACCCCTAATTGAGAAAGTGTTGTGTGTTTAATAAAATCAAATGCGTCATGTTTTGGGAATAAAAGATACTACATCTGTCCCGAAATAATTGTCCTGGTTTGACCTTCACACAGATTAAGAAAGTGATGTTGACTTCACACTGTAGCGACATTGTTTGGCACTGTAGTGACACTGTTTGGCACTGTTTGACACTGTTTTGTATAGATTTGTTTACCAAATAAGGAAAGAAGACAATTATTTTGGGACGGATCGAAAAGGAAAGCAGGACAATTATTTTGGGACGGAGGGAGTAGTTATTTTCATTTGTGCATTTTGTTTATCTTTTACTTCTATTTGGAGGAATGTCCACATAAAAACATGGAGAGTATCATTTTCTTTATTTGAATAATGGAATCAATTTTTCCGGACTAAAATTAACTAAATTTGTGAAGTTGTTACAATTGGGAAGTCCTGAGAGAGAATTCTAATTGCATGAGTGTAGGTCAAATAAATTTATACGAGGTCTATCCTTAATACTTTCCAAAATGAGTGAGTTTTTTTTTGTCACAAACTTAATTTGTTTGTTACGGTTGCATTATCACATTCATTTCTTAATATTACATTGTTTAATTATTTCTCAATTTCTCATACTCATAACAAACACGTACTCAGACACACATATATTATCCTCCGTTCTTTAAAAGTTGCAACAGTTTGACTTTCACGTTTGCCAACGTACAACTTTGACTGTAATTATATTTAATTATGTATTAGTAAACATTAAAAAATTAATATTTTGAAAAATTACATTAATATAAATTTAATAACATTTTATACATAATAGTTTGATTATATATACCATTAGAAAATCGTAATCAAAGTAAAGTGTGTGAATAGTGCAAAAATCCTAATGTTGCAACTTTTAAGAAAGGAAGATGTAAATACTAAGTATCTACCAACATTAATGGACTGTTTTTTATATTCTTGATAGTCAATGTAGCATGCTTGAATGCTTACATGTGACCTAACTCTTATACTTATCTTTGATTATTGTGTAGCATTTATTTTGTTTGTATTGTTTCCTTTACATTGCATGGGTGCATCTATTATCGTATAATAGCAAAAGAAAACTTCCAAAGCAAATTCCCGTCCAAAACTTTGCATAGAGAAGTTGCCCCAGAATATTCCAATAAAAACATTCAGTTGAGTGCATCGAGAAATTATTGACTCCAACTCAAAGGAATATTTAACAAAAGTATTCAGGCAATCATAACTAGCCGATCAAAATTCTAAAAGAATTCTCTCTTATTGGGTGAAATAATTGCACACACAGTTGACGTATGGCTTCCCAATACAACATTAATTTTTTAATTGCTCCATGTGTCTTCATAACATCGAGTTTCTCTATATAAATAATACTCCTTTCATCCCATTTAAAGGTTCTCGTCCACTATTCTTCGATTAACGCGCATTATTCTTAATCTTTTACTTTATATATACAACTTCTATCAAATTTAAATTTTCTTGATCAGGTTTTGTAGCAGTTTTAATGTAGTTTCTGAAAATGTGTATTTTATTTACTAAAATTAATTCTATTAATGACATGGATCAGTTAACTTTATGGTCAGTCAAACATCGTAAACCGCGAGAGAACCTTTTGTGAATTTAAAGAGAAAAGAAAGAGATTAATGCGGAAGCAGTAATCGAAAGATGAAGAAGATGAATGAATCATTCGTACAGAATAGGGTTAAAAATTCGGTTTATATACTAAAGGGCTAAAAGCTATTCTGATGTGAAATAAAATATGGGCTAATATAAATGGCCCAATAGACAATAAAAATACTCCAGTTTGTTATTCTTTAGACGCCCCCTCAAGATGAGCATGGATGTTCAACAGGTTCATCTTGTTTGCAAACTGACTCAAGAGTGGATTCCCAAGTGGCTTTGTGTAAATATCTGCAAGTTCACAATTATTAGGAATGTGTTTAAGATTAATCAGACCTGAATTAATTTTTTCTCTTATTAAATGGCAATCTAATTCAATGTGTTTAGTTCTTTGATATTGAATAGGATTATGTGCAAGATAGTAAGTAGATTTATTATGAGTATAAAGAGTAATAGGTAAAGAAATGGGAATTTGTAAATCCTGAAAAATGTAAGTAAGCCATTGTGCTTCACAAACTGCATCTGCAACAGCCCTATATTCTGCTTCAGTAGAAGATCTACTAACAACAGATTGTTTCTTGGATTTCCAAGAAATAAGTGATTCTCCTAAATAAAACCAATAACCAGATATACTTCTTCTAGAATCAATACATGAACCCCAATCAGAATCAGTGTAAGCGTGAATATGAAAGGTAGATTTAGAGGGATAAAACAGACCTTTTTCCCGGAGAGCTTTTGAGATATTTTAACACCCTATGTGCAGCAGTCATATGGATATTAGTAGGACAAGAAAGAAACTGGGTAAGAGTTTGCATAGAGTAAGAAATGTCAGGCCTTGTGACAGTAAGATAAAGTAATCTCCCTATTAAGGTTATATAAGTTTTAGGATCAGTTAAAAGAGTACCATCACTCTTTGAAAGTTTTAGTTTAGAATCCATAGGAATAGAAAAAGGTTTAGAAGTAAGATATCCAAAGTTAGAAAGAATATCAAGGGTGTATTTTCTTTGATTTAAAACCAGTCCAGTTTCAGATCTAGCAACTTCAATACCTAATATGTATTTTAGCTTATCAAGATCTTTAATGGTAAATTTTTGATGTAAATAGGATTTGACAGAATTAATTTCATTCATATCATTACTTGCAAGAACAAGATCATCAACATAAAGCAAGATTACAGTAAAGGAATTATTAGTAGCTTTAGTGAAAAGGGGAAAATCAGCTTGAGACTGTTTATAACCAAAGGATTTCAAAGATTCAGAGAGTTTAAAATACCATTGTCTGGAAGCTTGTTTTAAACCATATAAACTTTTAAGAAGTTTACAAACTCTATGATCATTATCAGCTAAGTAACCAGGAGGGGGTTGCATATAAATGTTTTCATTTAAATCTCCATGTAAAAAAGCATTATTTACATCTAATTGATGTAAATGCCGGTTTTTTGAACTAGCAACGGCTAAAAGGATCCTTACAGTAGTTAATTTAACAACTGGAGAGAAAGTATCAAAACAATCAAGGCCCTCTTCTTGAGTATAGCCCTTAGCCACTAATCTAGCTTTATACCTATCAAGAGAACCATCAGATTTAAGTTTAGTTTTAAAAACCCATTTACAACCATTAATATGTTGATCTTTAGGAAGATCAACAAGAGTCCAAGTGTTATTATCTTCAAAAGCTTTAATTTCAGTATTCATAGCATTTTTCCGGTCGGAAGATTTAATATCTTGTTTATAAGTTTTGGGTTCAACAAATTTTGAAAGAGATGCAGTAAAACAGTGATGAGAAGAACTTAATTTGTTATAAGAAATATAATTTTGTATAGGATATCTAACAAAATTGCATGAAGGTTCAAAAACACTAGGAATGATAGAAGTAGGTAAATTATATTCAAAGTCTTTTAAATGAATAGGAACAGATCTTACTCTGGTAGATTTCCTTGGAGAACTATTTTCAGTAACATTGTGATCAGTCTGATCATTACCTGTATGCATGGTACTAGAAGAATCATTAGTGACAGAATCTGTATTACTAGACTGAAAAAGATGTATTTCATCATTGATT
Source organism: Cuscuta europaea (assembly GCA_945859875.1). Taxonomy (NCBI): domain Eukaryota; kingdom Viridiplantae; phylum Streptophyta; class Magnoliopsida; order Solanales; family Convolvulaceae; genus Cuscuta; species Cuscuta europaea. The sequence goes on along the minus strand of CAMAPE010000018.1, from coordinate 2,453,684 downwards.
TCATTATCTAGGTAATTTTTAGAATGTGTATTAGAAAGAGTATTTAGGTAATGAGTAATAGAATTATTATTTGGAGGATATATGAGATCAGAATCAGTCTTATTTTCATAATTCTGGGTTTTGTAAGGGAAAATCATCTCATAAAACTTAACATTCCTAGAAATGAAAGTTTTATGAGCGTTTAAATCATATAATTTGTATCCTTTAGATCTTAAAGAATAACCAATGAAAACACATTTATGTGCTCTATAATCAAAATTTGTTTTGTTAGAACAAATAGTAGAAGCAAAAGCCAAGCAACTAAATAATTTTAAATGAGTATAGTCAGGAGGAGGATTATGTAACAGTTCATAGGGAGATTTATTTTGAAGAACTGAAGTAGGTAATCTGTTAATAATATGAACACCAGTAAGAATACAATCAGAACAAAAAGATATAGGTAAACAAGATTGAAATAAGAGAGCTCTAGCGATCTGTAAAATATGTTGGTGTTTTCTTTCAACCCTACCATTTTGTTGAGAAGTTTCAACACAAGATAATTGATGAAGAATACCAAATGAAGTATAGAATTCAGGAAATAAAAATTCAGTGCCATTATCAGTTCTAATGATTTTAATTTTCTTTTGAAATTGAGTTTCAATGAATTTATAAAAATTTAACATATGAAACTTAATTTCAGATTTTTTTAAGCAAGAATAACCAAGTGCATCTAGTGTAATCATCAACAACAGTTAGGAAATATCTAAAACCAGTATAAGAAGTAACTTTATAAGGACCCCAAACATCCATATGAACTAAATCAAAGGCATTAGAAGCATGAGAAGTACTAATAGGAAAAGGAAGTCTTTTTTGTTTAGCAAAATGACAGATATCACAAGGAAAAGAGTGTTTTTCATTATTTGAGATATTACATTCAAACAAGAAAGAAACATCATGTTGAGAATGTTGACTATTTGCAGAATGCACAGTAGGAGTATGTGTAATGGATGAATCAGAATGATAGTGATATAAGCCATTTTGTAAATTAGCAGAGCCAATCATTTGGTGAGTAAGGTGATCCTGCAATATAGCATGTTCAGAAGTGAAGTAGACAGAGATATTATCATGAGAAGTTAAGTTGGATATAGATATCAGATTATAAGTGAAATTAGGAACATATAAGACATTATGTGGTGTAGGTAAGAATTCAATTTAATGTCACCAATTTTAGTGGCAGAAATGAAATTATCAGTAGGCAATTGAATATTAATAGAAATAGTTTTTGTTGGAGTAGTGTATAATGAAGCATCATAAACCATATGGTCAGATGTTCCAGTATCCAGTATCCAATTAGAATTTTTAAAAATATTGAAAGCAAAATGATTACCTACAAACTGAGTATCATTTGGAGAAGCAGGAGAGGAAGCATTATGAGCAACAGTAACCACATTAGCAGAAGCATTCTTGTCTTGTTGAGTTTGCATGAATTGAATGAACTTGTCATATAGAGTTGGATCAAGAAAGTCAGTGGTAGCAGAACAAGTATTTGTTGATGTAGGTGTTGGTTCAGTGTAGTTAGGCACCATATGAGCTTGAGGATTTTTTTTTTGGGTTAAAGTGAGGTTTAAAACCAGGGGCAACTCTCTGTCCTTTTGGACCTTTCCAGTTATCAGGATAACCAATGATTTGAAAACATTTTTCAGAGGAATGGCCTTTGTATCCACAATGAGTACAAGTAACAGAATTCTTTTTCTTGAAATTTTTAACAAGAAAGGCAGTAGCATCATTATTGAATTTTTCAGAAATAGAAGACTCTGAAAAAGGAGTAGTAGAAGAAACAAAAGATTAGAGAGATCTTTGAGACTCTTCTTGTAAGAAGATAGAGTAGATATTTGATAGAGTGACTTTTTTAGTATTAAGAAGAATTTGACTTCTCAAATGAGCATAAGATTCATTCAAACCAACAAGGAATTTTAGAATAGACTCTTTTTGGATTAATTTTTGATAAGTTTCAGATATATTGCAAGTACAATGACTACAAGTGCAAGAAGGAATAGCTCTGAAATTAGAATATTCATCCCAAAGTTCTTTGAAGGAATTGTAATAGTCGGTAATATTTCGAGATGCTTGAGAAAGATTTCCTAGAGATTTTTCGAGTACCTAAGTTCTTTGTAATAGTCTAGGTCCATCACTTTTACCATACCTAAGTTGAACTTCATCCCAAAGTTCCTTAGCATTGGTAAAATAAAGAAATGTAGTGCGAAGAATTGGAGAAATAGAGTAGATTAACGAAGACAAGAGAAGAGCGTTGATACGATACAAGGTAGAGTATAGAGCATCGTCTAAGTTTGGTTGTTTGATAGATCCGATCGTCTAGCAAACCCATTTTGTTCTTCACCGCCATAACCATAGAGACCGACTTCTTCCAAGCACCAAAGTTTTGTCCTATAAGAGTTTCGTAGATGATGTGAAGGCCAGCGTGATCACTTGGATGAAGATAATAAGGCGACGAAGGATCGTCAAGTGGATTCAGCGGCAGAGCCATGAAGTCTAGGGTTTTGTAAAGTAATCGATCAAGAGGAAATCAATTGAAACAAAAGAATCGATTATAGAAATCGAATCAAGAAGAAGAATCAGAAACGAAAAGAATCAGTAAGGATCAAAGCCTTAATCTGATACCATGTGAATTTACAGAGCAAAAGAAAGAGATTAATGCGGAAGCATTAATCAAAAGATGAAGAAGATGAATGAACCATTCATACAGAATAGGGTTAAAAATACAGTCTATATACTAAAGGGCTAAAGGCTATTCTAATGTGAAATAAAATATGGGCTAATGTAAATGGCCCAATAGACAATAAAAATAGTCATGTTTGTTATTCTTTAGACCTTTAAATGGGACGGAGGTAATATAACAGTACTGTGAATAAAACAACAATGTATGCCAACAGAATGCTCCTGTTTGTGATTCTTACACTGCAGTGCATCTTCACGGATGAAGAGGTACAATTTCAAATTATTTCATTCTCATTATTAATGCATGTTTTTTCTAACAGTTCATTTTGTATATATATTAAAAAGAATTAAATTCACAAATTTAGCAAACTAAATTAGCAACCCTGATTAGAAAAGGCAAGAGGGGTAACACTAGTCTGTACATCTTTGATTTAGTTCTAATTTTTAGCATGTTAAAGAGTCAAAATTAGATGTCTTTGTTCTTTAGAGCTTTGAAGACCCATACATATAAATTAGAGGTGTAATAAATTAAACAAACTTCTTAGGTCATAGTAATTAGATGTTCAAGATCATGGGACATTAGAGACCGGGTATATCAATAAATTAATGGGGGTCTAATTTTAACATGTTGTGCCATTCTTCCTACAAATGATTAGTGTAAATAATTTATTTACATTTTTTGAATTTTGTAGTATAATGAAATTACTTTTCTTTTTATTAATTTTATTTAATTTTTTCAATTGAACCCACGATGTTTAAGTATCATTTATAATTTTCATCCGTGCAACGCACGGATGAATTACTAGTTAAATAAAGCGTGAAGTAGATTACTAACCTCGTTGAATTGGGCTTGAGTATCTATAGGTGTGTCTTCGTACCTAGGGAATGCACCGTAAAAAGCTATATAATAGTAATCTAAGAATGTTTGATAATTTGAAAGTGAGTTTTTTCCCGTAATAATGCTAATTAAATAAATAATTCCCAAAATACTGTTGGGTTTAAAATAATTCCCAAAACAATGTTGGGTTAACCGTGGTTAAGAAAAGTTGCCACTTGAAGTGGCGGCTCTTCTCTTATAGTACAAAAGCCACCACTCCAAGTGGCGGCTCTTCTCTTACGGCACATTTTGTACATATATAAAACGCAGTATGTTTCAAGAATTTGTTTAACTACCTTCCTGATTGAATTTTGATCTGAAATTTGGTATGCAAAAACTAGACTTGATGAGGAACATGCTCAAAACATTTTATCAAAAAATTCCACCGGGAAAACCCTCTGATGGTGTTGTCTGCGGGGGGTTCCAGTCAGTACGTCATGACAAAAGGGTGGTCCGGCCACCTCAATTTGAGGTGGTTCCCGGTGGTATGTTTTGCTGAATTTTTTGTGTTATTCATCAAGTCTAGTTAATCCATACCGAAAATCAGTTTTTAAAGATAAATGATTTTTTAAAGATAACTGCATTTTAAATGTATAATCTGAAGTTGTTATCTTTCAAAAATCATTTGACGGCCTTTCTGATTGCATTTTTTCTCAAATTTTGTATGGGTGAACTAGACTTTATGAAGAACATACACAAAAAAATCATCAAAACATACCACCGAGAACCACCTCAAATTGAGGTGTCCGGACCACCCTTTTGTCATGACGTCCTGACCGGAAGCCCCCACGGACAACACCATCAGAGGGTCTTCCCGGTGGAATTTTTTGATGAAATATTTTGAGCATGCTCCTCATCAATTCTAGATTATGGACACAAAATTTCAGCTCAAAATTCACTACAAGCAGTCACACGCCCGTTAAAGTTTGAAAAAAATTGGGGTAAGAGGAAGTGACACGATTATTAACAAAAATGAGTTTATATGATTGATATTTAATTAATAAAGTAAGAATCATTTGAAACCCCACAAGCTTTATCAAATTTCATATGAGAAAATCTTAGTGATACGGATAATGAAGTAATAATGAAGTAATGAACATCATACTACCTCCGTTCTATGAAGAAAAGAAAATGGAGATTTTTTCTAAAAAATATTATTAAAAAAATATTTATGAAATTCAGGTTAAGCTAAAAATATTTCCAAAAATACTCTTGAGATAAGTTGAGATTAAGATAACAGCCACTTTATGAGAATCCCCGCTTCAAGTGGCGATTTAGGCAAAGGATACTATAGCACAAGGAGTATTTTTAAAAGTGCAAAATTTTTATTTTAGTTGTCTCCCTTCGTATCACTTTAGTTGTCTCATTTGTTTTTTACGCAGTTTAAGATAATTAATACTCTCTCCGTCCCTATATAAAAGTATCCATTCGTTTTCCACACATTTTAAGAAAGTGAGTTTGGTTGGTACTGTTTGACACTGTTTTGACACTGTTTGGTACTGTTTGGCACTGTTTTGCATTGTTTTGTTTACCAAAAAGGGAAAGAGAACTTTTATTTAGGGACGACCCGAAAAGGAAACATATGCTTTTTTTAGGGACGGAGGGAGTATAGACTTTATGAAAAGTAAGAAGTTTTCATAATGTAGCGTATTGTAGTAGTATTGTAGTGCTATTGTAACTGCTTTGTGGCTGAATTTCTTTTAAAAAAGAAAAATGAGACAATTAATTTGATACGTTCCAAAAGGGAAACTCAGACAACTAAAGTGATACGGAGGGAATATTATTTCTTAATACCAATAAAAAAAGTTATAGTACTTTGAAAAAAATAAGGAAAAATTGATTATAATAATCGCAACTATTGTCGGTCCGCTCATAATAATCCCAACTATCGATTATTTCAGAATAATCCCAACTTTAGGGACCTTCCACTAGAACCTTGCCATCCAGCAGGGCGGCCGAGGAGATCCTTGCCATCCAGCAGGGCGGCACATACTGCCGGTTCCACAAGAACTCGTCGCACAACACCGACGATTGCATCACACTGAAGAAGGCCATCGAGCGCCTTATTCGCCAGGGGGAACTCTCCCAGTTTGTTAAAGGTGGCCCACGCAAAAACACATGGGTAAACACCGGCAAACATGGGGGCGAACCCTCTGCGAAGAAGCGAGAGATTGGTAGGCTCAGCGATGACGAGGACTTCGAAGAGCCCCCGCCAAAGAAGAATCACATTCACCTCATCGTAGGTGGGAACACTGGGGGGGACTCCGCCACTCAGAGAAAGATATGGGCTCAATCCCTCTACATTGGGGAGGTGTCCCACGTTCCCCCCAGCCGAAGAAGCAGCGGACGGAGGCGATCACCTTCACCAACAAGGATTTGCCTCCGGGTACGGGATCACACAGGGACGCCCTCGTCATCCGGTGTGAGATCGGTGACTCCATCATCCATCGCACTTACTTCGATACGGGGAGCTCCGTCAACGTGATGTACCTGGATACCTTCAGGCAACTGAAGCTGGACAGAGCTCTGCTGAAGCCGATCAAGACACCGTTATCCGGCTTCACCGGGGACTCTATCGACGCCGATGGCACGATAGTCCTCCCCGTGGAGGTCGGTGACGGCCCCCACCGCGCCAGGATTGACATGGAGTTCATGGTGGTCAACCTCCAGTGCACCCACAACCTGATCTTGGGGCGGCCAGCGCTGGAGGACTTGGAGGCCATCATCTCCATGAGGCACTTATGTCTGAAGTTCCCCACCAATGACGGCATCGGCTACGCCAGAGGAAACCAGAGGATAGCCAGGGCGTGCTACCTCAAATTGACGAGGCCGGCCGAGAGGGAGGGCCAGAGGATAGACACCATCACGGCAGCCGTCGCCAAGGACGAGGAGAGACCACATGCGGAGCCGGCCGAGGAGGTCGAGGAAATCCCTCTGGATACCTCCCGGCCGGAGCGGGTTCTCAGACTCGGGAAGCAACTCCCTCAGGACCAACGAGACGCCATCCTCCTCGTCCTGCGGTCATACGCCGTTGTCTTCGCGTGGGGCCCGGACGACATGCCCGACATCAGCCGCCAGGTGATCACTCACCGGCTGACCGTCGATCCGGCCTCCACGCCCATCAAGCAGAAGCGGCGCTACTTGTCCACCGACAGGCGGGACTTCGTCAAAGGGGAGGTTGCCATGCTCCTCTCAATCAAACACATTAAAGAGGTGAAATACCCGACGTGGTTGGCCAACGTCGTCCTCGCCCAGAAACTGCCAACATTCAGGATGTGTGTTGATTACACTGACCTGAACAAGGCGTGCCCCATGGACCCGTTCCCTCTCCCCAACATTGATCAGCTGGTGGACGAGACGGCGGGGTGCGAGTTGATGTCGTTCCTTGACGCTTTCAGAGGGTACCACCAAATCTCCATCCATGAAGATGACGCTGAGAAGACGGCATTCATTACCCCAGAGGGAATCTTTTGCTATCTCGTCATGGCCTTCGGACTAAAAAAACTCCGGCGCCACCTACACTAGGATGGTGGCCAAGATCTTCAGAGCGATCCTTGGCCGGACGATGGAGGCGTACGTCGACGACATGATCGTCAAGAGCAGGCAGGCCTCCTCCCACGCCGACGACCTCCGGGAAATCTTTGAAATCATGAAGGAGTTCAGGCTCCGGCTCAACCCCAAGAAGTGCGCCTTCGGCGTCCAGGGCGGCAAGTTCCTCGGCTACATGGTCAGCCGGAGAGGCATCGAGATAAACCCGGAGAAGACGCAGGCTATCATCAACATGGAGCCGCCCCGTAACGTCAAGGAAGTACAACGACTGACGGGGCTCCTGGCGGACCTGAACCGGTTCCTCTCCAGGTCAGCCGAGAGGGCACTCCCCTTCTTTCAGATCATGCGTAAGGCAAATAGCTTCAAGTGGACGACGGAGTGCCAGGAAGCATTCGAAGAATTGAAGAGGTACCTATCGTCCCCGCCCGTACTCTCCAAGCCCAAGGCCGGTGAAACCCTCTTCTTGTACTTAGGGGTGAGCACGTCGGCCATCAGCTCCGTGCTCATCCGTGAGGACGAAGGGGTGCAAAAAGCCATTTTCTACATCAGCAAGACACTCAGGGAGGCCGAGCTCAGGTACTCCCCCATTGAGAAGACGGTGCTAGCCATCGTCCACATGGTGAAGAAGCTGGGGCACTATTTCCAGGCCCACACCGTCCATGTGCTGACCCAGCAGCCTCTCAGCGCACTCTTGAGGAGTCCCACCAGCTCCTCAAGGATGGTGAAATGGGCGATCTTCCTCAGCCAGTTTCAAATTGAGATCAAGCCAAGGCCATCTATCAAAGGGCGAGCCTTGGACGACTTCGTCATTGAATGCACAGCAAGGGAGACGGCCGTCGCCAACCCCGGGCCGGAGCCGGACGATACATGGACCCTGTTCACTGTCGGCTCGTCGGCCGCGAAATCATGCGGCGGCGGCGGCGTCCTCATATCCCCTGAAGGATTCAGAGCTTACTATGCCATCCGCTTCAACTTCAGGGTATCCAACAACGAAGCCGAGTATGAGGCCCTCCTCAGCGGTCTCAGACTCGCCGCCGGCCTCAAGGCCAAGCACCTCAAAATCAAGTGCGACTCCAAACTGGTAGTGGGCCAGGTGGAGGGATCGTACGAAGCAAAGGAAGGCCGAATGAAGCAGTACAAACAAGCAGCGGAGGAGCTGCTAAGGGCGTTCGAAACCCACGAGATCACACAGATCCCAAGGGCCGAGAACGCTGAGGCCGACATCCTCTCCAAACTCAGCTCGGACACCCCGGAGCACGTCTCCCAGCTGGCCAAGATCGAGGAGTTGAGCATGTCCAGCATCCATGCCAGCCCCGTCTTGTGCGTCCAACAGCGACCAGAGGACTGGATCTCCGACATCGTCACCTTCATCTCAACAGGAGAGCTGCCCCCGGACGAGGAGAGGGCCAAACTTGCCAAGCTCAGGGCCCCAAGCTACACCATTGAAGATGGCAAACTCTACAAACGATCCTATAATGGCACTCTCCTCCGATGCCTCCGCCAGGATGAGGCCGACGTGGCCATGGAAAAAGTTCATTGTGGTGTCTGCTCCTCGCACCAGGGCCCTTTCAGCATGTCCCGGCGTCTCGTCGTCCAGGGTTTCTTCTGACCGACGATGGCGCGAGATTGCGCGGATCTGGCCAGGAAGTGTACCACGTGCCAGGTGCTCCAGAAGGCCCCTGGTCGGCCAGCCGTCAACTACGCCCCCGTCAGCACCGCAATTCCATTCTCTAGATGGGGGATTGACCTGGTCGGCCCCCTGCCCAGAGCCGCCGGGAATAACCGCTACATCATCGTCGTCGTCGACTACTTCACCAAGTGGGTCGAGGCGGAACCCCTGGCCAGCATCACGGGGGCCAGATGCCAAAAATTCGTTTACAAGAACATCATCACACGCTTCGACGTCCCCCAGGAGATTATATCAGACAACAACACCCAATTCGAGGCAGCCCCTTTCCAGGAGCTCCTCCGGGAGTTTGGGGTGAAGCATCGTTTCTCCTCCGTTGCCTACCCTCAGGGCAACGGGCAGGTCGAGAACGCCAACAGAACAATCATGGAGGGGCTGAAGAAGAAACTCCAGGCCGCAGGAGGTAGTTGGGTCGACGAGCCCCCCAACATCCTGTGGTGCTACAGAACCACGCCGAGGAGGGCGACAGGTGAAACGCCTTTCGCCCTATGCTACGGTTTTGAGGCAAAGGCGCCCACGGAAGTTGCCATCCCCAACCGACGGGTGGAACAATACGAGCCTGACGCCAACGAAGAAAGCATGAAGATTGACCTGCACCTGGTCGATGAGAGGCGTGAGCAAGCTTACGTCCGAGCAGAGAACTATCGGCGTCAAGTAAAATCATACTATGACGCCAAGGTACGTTCCCGGGAATTTCAGGTGGGGGACTACGTCCTCCGCTGAAGGGAAGCAAGCCAGCCGACAGAGGGTGGCAAGCTAGCATTGAAGTACGAAGGGCCCTACATCGTCAGTGCCGTGGTCAAACCCGACACCTACAAGCTTAAGCGCCCGAATGGGTCCAATGTACCACGAACGTGGAATGTACACCATCTGGTGAAGTTTTATCAGTAATCCGAAGGAGGTGCAGACGGCGAAGCCCTCACCCCTTGACGGGTTACTGATTGAACGGCACCCTCGGCCTCGAGCCACTTATGAATAAAATCATGTTCCTCCTGATTTTTTCTCTGGAATTTAAAGTAAAAAACATTAGCAGGTGCCCTCATCGGCCACCTTAGAGCAAAAGGCTCAGGCATGGCCGATGGGGCCCCTTGCACTTGCAGCCTACGATCGACAAGATCAGGCGTTCCATCGTATTTTGTATCAGCGAAGGGCTCAGGCCTAGCTGAGAGAGCACATCGTCCTGGCCCCGTAAGCCTAGAAGTGAAACGCTCAGGTATGTCGACGATGTTCCCAGGACGAGGGGCCCGCAAACGGCCCACGTCTTGAAACGGGAAGCTCACCGCGTCGTCCACGCGCCAGATCGCAGGACGACAGGCCTGAAATCATGGCCGAGGTGACAAAATCCCAAAACTCAGGGATGAGCAACGATAGCCGTTGGAAACCGACCAAAAGTCTAGCCCGCGTCATAAATAGGCGACGGGACCCGCCCTGAGATCACGGGCATTATAAACGAAGTCCGAACCGGCCGAAGGACGAGCACACCCTTAAGCCGAAGCCTGAAAGAAGGATACTCCCCGAAAAAGGGGACGGAAACAAAAATATATATATATATATATATATATATATATATATAAAGGAAAAAGAGGGAAGCCGACGGCCGTGCGCACTAACCGGCCTCGAGCAATGAAAAAATAAAATCCTCACAATTCAGGCCCAACTAGGCCAATTACATATCAGTTGAACACAAGTGTAGTACCACTGACAGGTAACATGGACGACAAGTCCACACACCACAAGGGAATGGTCAAGGCCGAAACATGTGCCTATAAAACCCTAACCGAATCGGTTGGGTGACACGCGAGAGGTGACCTTCATCGGCCACATTCCTTTGAAGCACCAACGCTTGGTATGAAACAAAGAATCAAAATCCTGAGGAAGACCAGGACGAAGTGGGCACTTATCACACCCACGGAGGAATCAAGCAATCAAGAAACAATCCCACTTGCCACAGCACCCCGGATAGCCGATAAAGGCACTGGAACCCAGGCTGTTGGTCAAGCGAAAGGTCTTTGGGAATTTGTTCAAGTGTTTACCAAACACTTAGAGAAAATTCTGAGGAAAAAAGTTCCTCAAGAAGGAACCATGCCTTAGCCGATGAAGGTAGGGCCTTCTCTTGGGGAAAGCAAGGGGCACCCTCATCGGCCACAAATCCAGACCTTGGCCGATGATGGTAGGGCCATCTCTTAGCCGGCAGCGGTACCGCAAAGAAGGAATTCTGTCTCACATTTATACTTAGAAAAATCTCTAAGTACTTAAATGGAGAAACTCTAGACGAAGCGGGTACCTGCATACTCCGAGGCCGTTAGCTACCTACGCCTTGCATGTGTACTTTGAAAAAAAATTCTAAGTCCAAAAAAGTAAGTTCAAAGTACCCTTATCGGCCACAACACAAGGATCCAGGCCGACCTTCCTGATCAGATCAGGAACAAAGGAACACGACGGCCATGAATAACACTGGGCCGACCACAACGACATTGGTTTAACACTTGGGAAATCTCCCAAATCATTTGTCAATAATAAGGAGAGATTCAATACCAGGACGATGAGAACACCCATCCACTTGAAGTTAGACACTTAGAAAAATTCTAACAAAAAAGAAGAATGGGACAACGCCAGGACGGAGCGGACACCACGGTCAAGGCCGAAAGGAAAGCACCTAAGTGAATCCAAAACACTTAGGAAATTTTTGAATAAATCCTAAGTGTTACGACAGCAAAGAAACACCGGACAGGCCGACCAAGCCACCAGGCCGGAAAGAAAGCACCTAAGTGGATCCAAAACACTTAGGAAATTTTTGAATAAATCCTAAGTGTTATGATAGTAAAGAAACGACGGCCAGGCCGACCAGGCCACCGGATAGGACGGACTAACTCAAGGACGTAGCAGACACTCGCGGGTGACCTAAGTTGTAACTTTTACACTTAGACAAATTTCAGAATTGAAATGACAATAGGCAATAAGCATACAAGGAATTCAAAGCCGAGCAGGACAGCAAAAATGTTCATTCATAATCAATTCAGTACAATGGGGGGTGCTTCGGCCATTACATCAATTTGGCAAACAGGAAAAACTAATTACAAGGGAGCGGGGAATAGCCGATCAAGCCTCTTGAGCACCTCCATCCTCGGCTGGCTCTTCGACGTCGTCGGCTCCCTCCTCGGCCTCAGTCTCCTGGCCAGCGGCAGCCGCAGAACTGGTGGCATCGTCTAGGAAGTCGAACTCTGTGTAATCCGGCTCGCCGAGGCCGGAACTCTCAATGGGGGACTCCCGCTCCGACAGAGGAAGTTTGGCCTGCTCTTCGGGATCTTTCATCAGCTTGGGAAGGTTCAAGTTCCGTCTAGCCCACCCGGAAGTATAGTTCATGGCCTTAAGAGAACGAGACAGCCGCCGACACAGGAGCCTCTGCATCCGCTCCTGGCCCATGTTATAGTACACGGCCATCTCCCTGCTGAAATACTCCTGGCCGGCGGGGGAGTTCATCCCCCAATTTTCAAGCCTGGCGGCCACCACTTCATAACACCAGGGGAGCCGCTCATCGGCCTTCCACCCCTCGGCCAAGAACTGCTCAACGACCTCGTCAGCAGCCTTCACAGCGGCAGCCTCGGCCTCAGCTTTCGCCTTCACAGCTTCCTCGTTTTTGCGCCGCTCGGCCTCCAGCGCCCTTTGGCTCTCCTCGAGTTTGGCCAGGGCATCGTCCCTGGCTGCAGCGGCCTCGTCGGCCTTCTGTTGCAAGGCCTTGGCATCCTCCCAGAGCCGATCCAAGCAAGCGACCGCCTCATCGGCCAAGGCAGCTTTCTGCTCAAGCTCTTTCAGACGAGCTATCTCCCGGTACTGCCTCTTATGGCTCTCCATAAGCATAAAGGCACCCTGCATAAAAAAGACAAACAAAACTTAGGCAAATGACTCTACCCGGACGACGAGAAAGAACGACAAGCAAAAGGGAGGGAACTTACTTGGACGAGGAGGTCCATCCCGCCTTCGTATACCTTCACGTCCCCGAGCCTCTTCAGATAGGCCCTATCTTTGGCCGGCATGGCCTGGTCCAGGACGTCGTGGCCAAGGACGACATCATCAAAAACACCCCCGCCGACGGGGTATTCCACCTTCTTCTGGTAGGTGGCACCGGCAATCTCCTAGCCGGCCCTCTTCGTCCGTGGCTCCTGGACGAGAGGAAGCGATTGGGCAGCATCGCTAGGAGCAGTGAGGTCCACAACAGGACCACTATCGTCCACAGTGGGGACGGTAAGAGTGCCGGCCTCAGTAGCCTGGGAAGGAGACGGCGCCCTCTTCGTCTTCTTGGTGATGTTCAGGCCGGCCTCAGTCAACTTCTTCTGGCCGTCAGGGGGAGGCCTCTTCTTCTTGGATTGGGCAGGCTTTGGGGCCGCACCAGCAGTAGCCCCGCCTCCCTCAGTCGCGGCACGTCTGGCCGCCTCGGCCGCCTTTGCAGCCAACTCCTCGGCCGCTTTGGCCTTAGCAATTGCCATGATGGAACGACGATCCATGACAAAATCTACACAAAAAAAAACAACAGGTTAGCAAGGCAAAAGAACAAATCATAAAGAAGGAAAGCCGAAGAAATAATTACCATCGGCCTCAGCAAGAATGCCCAAATCCGGGCCGTCGGCCTCTTCGAAGGTGGTGGTCATCCTCGGCCAGAGTTGGATATCATCCTCCTTATCGCCATACACATGGTATCTCAAGAAGCCGAGGGCGGTCATCTTGTATTCAGTGATATAATCCTTCACGCTCCTCGGCCCCCCTTCCAAGAAAGCCTCCACCTGAGCGTCCAAGATAGAACTCTTCGGCGGGTCATGCAGATTGAACCTCCCGGTATGGCCGAGAGAGGGAAACTCGGTGCCACTCTCACCAAGGGATACAAAAACGAACTTGCTCCTCCACCCATGAATGGACGAAGGCAAGTCCGTGAAGCTCCTCTTCTTCGGCAGCTGTTGGAGAGTAGCATAGGCCGCACAATTTTTGTGGCTTCCTCGGCCTATCTGGTACAGATTCATGAACAGAGCCGTCGTCGGCCTGTAGCCCAGCTCCTCACAGCGGAGCAAAAACCCCACCATCAACGAATAGCTGTTCGGCGTCAGCAAGGCCGGAGGGAGCCCCACCATGTCAAGGTATTCGGTGATGAAGGGGTGAAGGGGAAACCTCAGCCCCTTGGAAAAACTCATCGGGTATACTCCAAAGTATCCCGGTGGCGGATGAAGAACATGGTCCGTCGGCCTGGGTGCCCTAACCCGCCCGAACGGCCCCACGTACATCTGGGCAACCAAGTAATCGGCCGCGCTGCTCTCCGGCTTGATCAGGAAGATGTTTGTAAGGTCCAGGTAGGAAACACCCGGCCCACTCTTCGGCCTCCTTACTCTCTTCGGCTTATCTGCTCCCTTCACGGCAGACACCGGCCTCGGGCATGGAATAACGGCGGAAGTGGACGCCCCGTCCACCACTCGGGACGCACCTGCGTCCTCACCTTTTGAAGACGAGGCGGACTCCTCGTCCTCGACTTCGTCGTCCACCGGCTCTCCGGACTTGTAAGGGCTCAAGTGTTGTATCTCCTCCTCGAACTCCTCGAGCACCTCATAGTCGAGTGACCTAGTGGAGGGCTGGTCGTCGTACGGATAGTAGTCTTCGTTCAAGCTCTTCATCATAACAACTACTACGAGCCTAAGGGGAATAACTTAGGATCTAAGGGTGTTCAAGCGCCTAACACTAGATCACTAGCCTAGGAAGCAAAGTATGCAAAGTACAGAAGATGGCGATGAACACTAACCTTGAACACGAAGAACACGAAGAACAAGCTTGGGAGTTTATCTCTCTAGAAAACTGGCCAGCACTTCGACAATTCAGAATGCAAATAAGGTTTCTCGTCGGAGGGGGAAGGGTATTTATAGAACCCCCCACCCAACGGTCACTACACGTGGCACCCTCCCAATGGCCACATCAACGGCCACCAATGGGAGGCCACCACGTCACCAACGGGCCAGGCCCAACCCACATATCAACAGCCCACTGGCAAAACAGACTCTACGACCTATACACTTGCCGGCTTCACGAATGCCAGCAAGCGCCCACAACGTCCTATTTGCTTGCCAGGTTCACAAACGCCAACAATAAAGAGACGACAACGGCCAGGAACGTAATGAACGCCCGCAACGGCCACAGAACCAAAGGAACAAAGAACCCACAGCCATCGGCTCCTCGTAATGACCCTTGATGATAACTCTTTACAAGCGATCTGCGCACAAGGGTTCTCCCACAGGGTTACCTTGGCCAGAAAATCACCATGAGGGTTGGATTCAGGGGCACTACGAAGAGGCCGCTTCGGCCAGGGACTCAAGCAACTCCTTCACCCCTCACATTCTTCGGCCTGAAGCAGTGGGAGACTGGGGGACTACACCGGCCTCAACAAAACAAAAGGAAAAATGCAAACACAAATGTAACCACAAAGCAAGGCCACATCGGCCATGTATCACACTGCGCCTCGTCGGCCAAAGGCACATAACGTCATCAGCAACGGCCAACTGGCCACCTAAGGCAAGGACACTCATCGTCCTCCGCCAACAGTTAATCATGATGGGCTCTTCGGCCAAGAACACGAAAGCCAATCAGCGACGGCCAAAAGGAGTGCGCGAGCACCCTCATCGGCCACCCAAAGGAAAGGACGCCATCGTCCTCAAAGCAAGGATCAACCTCAACGGCCTCATCGGCCCAAATGTAAACTTCAAACATCAACGCCCAAGAAAGGGAAAGCGTGCCTTCAACGGCCACCATTGAAGCAGGACACTCATCGTCCCCAAACGAACACATCATGAAAACAGCGCCAACGCCGCAACAGCTAACGGCCTGGGAATGCCCGCATCGGCCAGAAGCACTAAAGCACCGGAATCTACTCTCCTTCACTTCGTCTACATCTCAGCTTAGAGAGTGGGGGACTCTTGATGGAGTATATGGGTCTGAGCCCCTGGACCCACATACTCAGAAGAACAGAAAACACAAGACACCGAGTGGCGCCCACGTCGGCCAAGGGACCCCCGTCGGCCGAGAAGGTGCCAACTCAGATTATGGTCCTAAGCCCAAGGAACCCGGGTGCCCTCGTCGGCCGCGCCCTCGTCGGCCACGCCCTCGTCAGCCACGAAGACTTCACAGAACCGGATTTTATACTTACTCATTTGTACAGCCCATTAGTGGCTTTGTATTCGGCCCAGTAGCGGTCCAGTTGTAAATGGGCCTCCCAAGCCCAAGGCTTGGAAGCCCAGCCCGTATTTTCTCTATAAATACTCCCCTTGGGAGTAGTTATAGGGGTTACAAATTCATTCTATTGAAGCATATTATTGCACTTCTCTCTCTAGCTCTCACTTCTCTCTAGATATACTCTATCATAAACAATAGAACAACTCATCAATTTAAGACTAAGGACATTTATTATATAAAAAATCTTGGTTTTGTAATGTTTAATTTATCTTTATTATGTGTACCTGATTTTGTAAAATAGCAATTAGTACTCAAAAAGTTAATTAGAACCAAACTATGATCCAATGGGAGGAGCACATTGGTGCTGACTTGGCAATAAATTAAAATAGAAAGAGTCTATTCAAAATATGGGACAATTATCTAATAAATGAAAGTGTCTATCTTATGATTGCCAAGTCAGTTTGACTAGGCCCATGTTTCTTTAAATAGAAGGTTCATTGACTTATGTGGAATGCATTTTAAGAGCGATCCATCTCCACATCGGAGATGCCCTTAAGGAAGATAAGTTATAAGGATCCTTATTCATCATTAAAAACGAGACCACTAATGTCAATGTCCTTTTAATATTAAAATAATTAGGGTTGATGTACACCTATAAGTGGGTGGTGAACAAATTCGAAGTATACTTTATGACGGTCGGTAAAGAAACAACATCAAGTTTGCTACTTGTAAAAACTTCTATACACATACTTATTAGGAGGCCGTTTGGCAACATCGTTTTTCGGCTTATCAAGCTTATCAGCTAACTTTTTCACCAAACACGTAAGTTTTGTTTTCACGCGCTGAATTGTGTAATAAGCAGAAAAAGTAAGGTTGGAGTTACTTTTCTGGTTGTATTGGCTGAAGTTACTGTAGATGATCATTTTGTCTATTTTACAAATAATTTTTTCTTTATTTTATTAATAAAATATACTTTAAATTTATTTTTTTCTTAAATGAGCAGAATCAGCCAATGCAGCTACTTCAGCCAGAACTTCATAAATTTCAGCAGAATCAGCTAAATCAGCCGATTTTGGTGCTACCAAACGGGCTCTATGTGTACAAAAACCCTTTTCACTAATGGTGTCTATAAGAGTTTGTATACAAATGTATACAAATAGAAATTTTCAAATAACATTAAGTTGCATTCTTTGGTGAAAATACTTGTTGTACACGCAATTAGTACAAACTTTGTACATAACCTCCTAATAGCTGGTGTCCACTAGGTCTGAGACCGGTTCAGTTTTTATATGAAATTAGTGGAACCGTTACAAAAAACTTAATTTATCAAATCGGTTCGGTTCCTATCTAAAATTTCAAGAACCGTTAGGGAACCAAACTGATGTGAGTTTTCTCGCACTTAAAATAGATCGTAGAATAGTGGTGTAAGTACGAGTATCGTCTCCACATGGACGGTTAAAGGGAATTAAAGATTAACTAAATTCAGCGATTAAAAAGAAATAAAATAAACTAAAATGCAATTGTGCGAGATTGGGTGGTTTGGAAAATAAATTAATGCGAATGAGCGAATAAAAATAATTGATTGGGTTCTTCTTGATTAATGACGAAGGGAACATGGATTGATTTTGGGGTAATCATATTTCTGGCAGATCAGGCTTAATTACATGAAATTAATTTAATTGAGCCTAGCTAATCAATACTAAGTTCTTACCGCTATCGCGGCGTAGAGTACAATAATTTAGGGGACCAGGCTGATCTCTCATTCGACAAGATCCTAAATTATTGCCAAAACGAGCGAGCTTACGGCCCCTTAATCGTTACTAATCTCTTAGCGAATGATTAAGTGTGTGTGAAGGTGTCTTAGAATAAACTAGATATCTCTTAATTTATTCTACTAACAATTGTAAGTCTAGTTGCGGTTCCAAGTTACAAAAGATAGCAATTAAATTGTTCAAACACAAATTAAACAACATTCATGCAATTAAACCATCAAGAATCTAGCCATACATCATGATTAACCCCTTTATCAATCCCAAATCCCTAATTAAAACTACTCCCGACTCATAATTTAAAAATCAATAAGATTGGGAAGAATAGAAATAATTGTCATTAATTAAAAAGTAGGAACTTACAATGAATGTCAGTGAATTGAATAACAAGACTAAAAACCTCTCAAAATTTCGTTCAATTGCTTCTCTCTAAGTTCCATCCCCCCAAAATAGGGTTAGGAATGCCTTATTTATAGAAAAAGGGAAGAAATTCGAGTTCTGATCGAACTAGGATAAGGTTTTTCACCATTTCTCTAGTCCTGTTTGTCACCGTCTCTCTAGTCCGAATTTGACAAACCTTTCTTCATGAAAGTTGTAGATAATGAAGTTCTATATCCACCAAATTTTTCCGAATCGGATTTGAATCATCCAATCAAGAGATATGAATAAAATGGTGGAAAGTCTCATTCTGAAATCGCAATAGGGATCATCTGACTTCATCACCTGTTTTCACCTTCTTCCTCTCCTATTCACACAATCGTGTCTTCATATGATTCGTAGCACTTGAAGTTGGCTTTCATATGCAACTTGAAGAGTGTTCTTTGGATGCTTCTACGAACATATGTGCTTGAACGATTGACATAAGACATTCTGAATGTCGTTTTCAAACTCTATTTATCTTCTTTAGATCCTGTAGCCAATCCTAGAGCTCTTGTCTTCAAGTCTTCATTGTGAACATCCCGGTGACCTCCCAATCTCTCAATTCACTCTCGAATGCTTCTCAAATCGTCCTGATTGCTTCTCAAGCATCAGTGCCAGACTCTAAATTCCTGATTTTGACTCTAAATAACACAAAACTCGAACAAACACCCGGTAACTATGACTTGAGCTAAAAATGAGACTTGTGACACAAAATAATTAGGAAAACCATCAAAAGTCGATCTAAACATGCATCAAATGCGTGTCTAAATACGGAATTATCAGATTTCTCCACACTTAAGCTTTTGCTTGTCCTCAAGCAAATTGAACAACGGGACTTACGATAATCACCACACGGAATTAAAACAATTAGCATGCACACGTAGTCAAAGGTGTATTCACGGAATAGAAAGACTAAATCAAGAAAATTCTTCCCTGAACTACATCTTTGTACTCTGGCTAACTTAAACGACAAGTTTATTCACAACATCCTTAAAGTATTGGCAACAAGCACTAATGAACTAGCTACTGATCATAAGGACTTGTGAAGGCGGTGGTCAATGGTGGATGGTAAAGAATAAAAGTCCCTTTCATTGAGAGTTTTTGGAATAATCCGACAAAAACTTGATGCGTTCGAGAATTTCAGGGCCATTTTTAGGATTAAGGAATTCAGAAGAACACGAATTAGGAACTATCATCTAGACATATGCAAAGAGTAGACGTGTACAACTAAGCTAAACCGTCGCGGCACATTGGTGCTTTGACGTATACTTGAAGTACGCGAAGGACTAATGCTAAGTTTGCAATAGCCTCCAAGTTCAATTAATTAAGATCAGTTTTCCTTGTCATGTTGGCACGAGAATGCCATTTCTTTCGAAAGATCCCCAAGTCTCATTTTATTGTGCAGAACACTTACGTTTTTTGACCGGGTCTCCCATTCTCTTTTTTCGTAAGGTAAGAGGTCTAGTTCATTTAATTAATTTTTTCAATTTTCAGAGCTTGACTAGACATTACCCCATTCTAATCTCGGCCTCACCAAGAAAAATTAGCAATTAAGGTTCAATTATTCAAAGTGAATTCATGTCTACAATGCAATCCTCGAAAATATCAAATTCCTAAAATGTGACTGCTCTTACCCCATTTGGGGCATAGGAACAGTACCAACATTGACTCCTACATAAATTCCTAACTTGGAAAACTAATCCCCTAATTCCTTAAACATCAAGACTTCGTCAGACTTATTCACGGATAAGAAAACAAGCCATTTGGCTATGGAGCTCAATTAATTGGGTAAAGAATAAACGGTTAGGCTCAAAGTGGCTTCTCTTAAAGGACTTATTCTGATGGGGTGGATGATTTATGGATTCAACAGGTGACTAATGCCTTCATCCTCTCAGTAACTAGATTATAGTGCAAGCAATTTAAGCCTAAACACTTCAAAGATGTTCTAAAAGCATACTCAACACACTAGCCAACTCACAAAGACACAGTTTAAAGAAAAAATTTCAAAAATTTTGACATGACTTTCCTATGAATATGCAACTAACACCTGCGCATGCTAACTCTAGTAATCCCATTTAACAACTATTGCCCGAATGCCCAATTCACTCCCCCACACTTAAAGTTTGGCATCGCCCTCGATGACAAAAAATGCACTATGCACAAGGGGGCAAAGAGGAAAGGGTCACGCATGCTCAACTTAACTTAAGTTAACATATTAAAACATGCGAAAAGAATAGTCATGAAAACTTCCCTATTGGCGTTGGTCAGTGCAGAATTAAACTGAGTCAATGTAAACCGTGGCGCATCATCCCAATGAAATACTGAGCTGCAAAACAAACAAAAAAACACAAAACCACACAAAAACAAAGAAACAAGCTAAAACAAAAGTGCAAAACAATAAGCTTGGGTTGCCCCCAAGAAGCGTTTTTTTTGTAACGCCGTTTGCCCGACGATACCTCATATGCTCTCAAATAGAAAATACTGCAGCGGGGCCCTAATCATCAACTTATCCAGCTTTCCCTCAACAAATACCATTAGGTGGCGCAGATTCTTAAACTCTTGGAACCACGTAGGAATCATGTGTCTTCATGAACATCATCAGCAAACAAGGGTAGAACGCCCCTCACATCCTTTGGTTCCAAATGCATCACAAACACATCCCTTCCTTGCTCAAATTTACTATGGAAATTCGGAGCACCTACTTTTGACTCAATATCACTCTCCATGAAGGCATCCCAACTCTTATCGTCACCACTCTCATTAATATATTCTCGTATAATGTTGTCACTCTCCACACAAAAAGGAATATTATCATCAAGGAGTGAATCAAAAAATTCAAATCTGAAACCACGTAAGAGTGGATTGGTGCATGTGTACAAGAGGGGTAATCTTGCTTGTGGAGCGGGACTTCTTCATTATGGACATCATCTACCTCGCCCCCACTTTCTTGGACCGTGCACTAGTACAAAAAAAGCCTTCTACATCACATTTTCCACATGTGTTATTTAAAAACTCATGTGAAATACTTGTATGGGGTCACATTTATAATTTTTATAAATTCTTCCACATCAATTATTTGTATAACCGATGTTAAATAGGAAAATGGGGTATATTTTAATATTTCATGAAATATTCTACATCGGCTATCCTTAGAACCGATGTTAATAGAAAAACGGGGTCCTTTTTAGAATTAATGCAAACTTAATCCACATCAGTTAAAACCGATTTAGAGAAAATTAAAAAAAGGAAATGGGAACGTTATTCCAGATCGGGTTTAGCATCTCAATCGATTAAAACTTCAAGTGTCGTACTACTCTGGTTATAACTTCTAGCAGATCCTTTGAAACCTAGCAGAAAGCGGCTAATGACAGAGCAGGGGTATCCGGCGTTATTGCCGCTACTCTGGCCTAAGGTTGCCGCGACTACGGAGTTGAGTGCGATTCTGACCTTCGGGGTTCGAGTGTCACAACATTTCTCCCCTTCATAGAGTGACGGTTTTCGAGTGAGCAGAGCAGTCGGACGGTGGAGTCGTCTAGTGGCGTCGGTGGAGCCGTCCATTGGCACCGGTGGAATCATCCAGAACAGCGCTAGCGACTTTGAGTCATCTACAGAGCGTCTTCCAGCCTTCATCGACGCAGTACGTAACCTAGTGCTAAAATTGACATTGCATATATGGTGTTTGTTAAAATGCTTGATAGTAAGTTTAGTTGATATATTTTATGTTCTTAAGTTGCAAAATGAAACATAAATTCTTTTCGCTTCTCTCGTGAGGTTTTCTAGTGTCTCTATTGTGGTGGTTTTCAGGCTTGTCATCAAACCTAGACCTGTCCTCTTGGTGTGATACTTATCTGCGTTTTTTTTTGGGGGGGGGGGGGGGGGGGGGGCTTGCTTTTCAGTTTATGTAGATATTGGGTGGGGAAGATAACATGTAATAGGCTATTTTTTAGTCATGGTTGCAGTTACCCTTTGCTTGGTGGTTGTGTCTGCTTATTTCAACATCCAATACTTGTTTTTTTAGTGGATTAATATAGTGAACAGGTCCGATAATAAATAAATAAAGAACAAAATGACATGTCTGTGGGAGTAAACTAGGTGCTATGTTCATATCTATTTAATTTACAAAAGTACTCATTTTTACAATTTCGATTTGATTTTTCTTTGATATGTTATGAATATAATGTCAGATCAAAGGTAATGGGCTAAAAAGAGCTCACATTGAATCTCTAGATGAATATTTACTTCTCATAAAAATATCTACTTCTCATATAAATATTTAGCTTCTTCCAGCATCTTACGGGCTAGTTGTCAATTAGTTCTTAGCTGATATGGGACTCGTTCCTTTATTACTCCCTAGCTGATGTGGCTTTGAATTCATAACATGAGTCTATAAGATGGGTCGTTAGCACTTATCAGTGTGATTTTCTATTTGGCAGAGCAGGGTTTTGCTATAATGCTCTTTGTATAACATGTTTTATATATCTTTTTCCGTAATATTTAGGCATAATAGAATTTATATTAAGAGTCTGAGTGAAATTGTGGTGGTTTTGTGTAATTATTATACATTTTGTTTTTTCAACTAAATGATTGATGTTTACTTCTGTTGAATGCTGTTAACTAAAATGATTTCACCTAGGGTGGGAATATTGATGATCTCAGTTCAGCTTTTATCATTTTTTGGTTCGGTTTGGTTTGAAACAGAAAGAAAGAATGATTACCAAACAAAATCTATGTTAGGTTTGTTACAGTTTGGAAGAAATTCTACAAAATTCAAATGGAATTGCAAATGGTTCGGTTTGCTACTGCTCGGTTCTTCCAAACTGATTCTTTAATGGTTCAAATCTATCCTTTCAATGTCTTTTTGAAGCATGTCAGTATGGTTTGTTTGCAAATATAAAAAACATAGAGATTAATATCTATAAAAAGTATAATGTAGAACTGATTTTCATTAGACATGTACTTAACTCCATTTCCTTACATGTTCTTGCGGTTACTACTCTACCTAGAAGAGTCATCACTCTTCTAAATAGGAAGATTGCTAACTGTTTTTTTTTTTGTTAACGAGGAGGATGGTTCTAAATATCATTGGGCTAAGTTGAAAGTCATATGTCAACCCAAGGAAGTGGGAGGGTGGGGATCAGATCATTGGAACACATTCACCACGTATACTCCATCAAGCTGTGGTGGGAATTTCAGAAGAAAGATTCAAAGTGAGCTCTTTTTATGAGAAGTAAATATTCATCTAGAGATCTTTCTCAAGTCAAGCCAATTGAAAAATATTCAATTTCGATTTGATTTTTACAATTTCGATTTGATTTTTCATTTTTCAAAGAAGAATTAATTGAATGGGCTAAAAAGGTAATGCACTTACATGGAGTTATTAATGCGTTAAATGCTATTGGCAATTTTAATTTTCTGATGGCAGCTATCTTAAACAATTTTTCTTACATTCTACTTATCTTATACAGATACTTGAATGGATAAAAAGGTCGTTCTTAGCATTTGATTACACTCAAGGTCTACTAATAGATCCAATAGAACAAGCAGAATGATAGGGGCTTTGGGCTTGTGGCGTTTGAACAACAATTGCTTTGACCAGGCACACTCATAAGTGAAACTAGTTAAGATCCTTGCACTTAGTGCCAAAAACAACTAGTTCATAAAGAAGAGTGAAAGTATTATGCACTCACTCATTTCCACCAAGTATTAAAGGTGTCTTTATATATTTGGGAATAATAACAGGATGTCCTTCAAAATTTAATCCACCCAATCTTTAATTTTGATGGGGGGCATTGTAAACGGATTTACAATGCACAAAGGCCATACTTAAAGGGAATGCATCATTTTGGTTGGTTGAGGAATAGTTTGACTTTATGATTTCAGGGTGGTTTTGAATTTTGATGCCTCTTCTTGTTGTATACGAATTATCTATTATGCTATTTGTGTTTACCACATGTCGGCGGGCACATGTTGGGTGGTTTGGTCTACTATTGGGTTTAAACTTGTCTTTTATTTCAAGTGATGCTCTGATATTTTTCTTGAAGAACAATTTAAATGAAAGAAGGTCTGACAGCTATCCAGAACAAATGGCTGGAGTGTCTGCTGATTTTGGTGGTGGACTACCAGCTGATTATAGTACAGGAGGAATACCTTCAAGGCTTCAACCAGTGAGTCTGACTCGGGAATGACGTCTGAAAATGAAGTTATAAGATTGTTGAACTGTGCAGATCATTATTCAGCCCTTGGTTTATCCCGGTTTCAGAATGTGGATGTTTCTATACTCAAGAGGGAGTACAAAAGTAAGGTAAGTTCATTTGTGTACATTATCTACTGTTATCTAGTGTGTGAGATTACAAACTTACAATGGCTCTTTCCCCCCCTCACGGGCTACCTTCCCAAAGCAATTACACTTACCATCGCATATTCCTTCGTAAATAAAAAGAGTGAAAAACGAGGGCTTCACCAACCAGTTATGTTTATCTTTTGCATTTAAGCAATGTTGGTTCATCCTAATAAAAACATGGGTACTGAAAGGGCTGTAGAGGCTTTCAAGAAACTCCAAAATGCATATGAGGTGTGAATTCTATTCCATTTTTTCTTGGTTTTCAATCATATTAGCATATGGGGTATCTAAATTTTGTCATAATTTCTTCTTATTCTTCAGGTTTTGTTCGATTCTCTTAAGAGAAAAACATATGATGAAGAATTGAGGAGAAGATTTCTTGAATTACTTCCGCAGCTTCCAAACTACCTTTCAAAAGGTCTAATTAGCTTAGCTGGTTTTGTTTATACAAAAGCCTAATAGTCTTCCTATTTTGGCAGTTCATACTTTATACCATATTCCAGCATCATAGATTTTTCCATGTGCTTGCCTGCACTTGATTTCCATAAAGACTACTTCTAATTTCTTTTTAACCTAAACCTTTCTAATTTGTTTCAACCTCAGAATAGAGGCCGTAGATTTACTCAGTCAGAAGGTGTTGGTGAGGAACCTCTTGAAGAGTCTAGATGGATTAACTGCATGAAGTGTGGCAAATTCCATCTCTGGATTTGTAATGAGAAAGTCAAATATAAAGCAAGATGGTGTCAGGTTTTTACTTCTTCCTAATGTTTTTCCACATTTAAAAATAAATAAACAAATACTCGTAACAAAATTAAAGTCAGGGACATATAGCTCTCCTCCCAGCGCTCATTCAAAGAAGGAATACATAAGATTTTGGATCGACCCTAAACTTTAATGATAATTTTTCCGAAGGAATGTGACATTCATGTAAATTACATATTTATTTCCGTGTTTTAATTAGTTTTGATTGATTATTACTTTGGAAATTACACACTTTTGGTGTAATAGTTTAAGTTGTAAAAATGTTTGTAATTTGTTTAGATTAGGTTAATATTGAGCTCAAACAGGTCCAAGATCACTCTAGGGACCATTGGTGAACATCACAAATGGGAGGAAGGTGCAAAAAATCTCAAGATTCTGATTTTTGGTGTTGTACCCGGTCGGGTATGACCTATACCCGATCGGGTACCTTGTTGAAAAATCAAATCGGATCAGATCCGGGACAAGGCAACATGCAGGGGAGATTTTGGCACGATCGAGTGTTCATACCCGATCGGGTGGCCGACATACCCGATCGGGTATAAGCCAGTTTTTTATACTTCCGCGAAGCAACCAAGTACCCGATCGAGTGCCCATACAGCCCGATCGGGTACAACACCCTGCAAACCTAAAAAGCCTATAAATACCCCCCTTTCCTCCCCATAAAGATCACCAATTCCTATATACTTCTTAGCTCAGTTTAGACAAGCTCTTTCTTTATATTTTCTTCATGTTTAGTCTCCAAATGAGGAGCTAAACTCTTCCATCTTGGTTTTGCTACTTTGAAGCTTAATGAATTTGTAAGTTGTGAGTTATTTTCTTTAATCTTCTTACTTGAATATTAATTATTTCCTATTCATATTTCATATTAATATTTTGAGCATTACTTAAAGGATCAACTAGTTTTGTTTCATATATTAATTATTACTAGAATCAATCGATTAATACGCTTGTTATTGATTCGGTTCTTTCAACGGTAGTAAAACTTGGATTATTAATGCATGCGTCTCATGGTTAATAATCTAAGGGGAATTAATTATATTGATTAAACCAATAAACCGCTTGTGTTGAGGTTATCAATCTCAATCGTTTTCATCTTAAGTTTATTGCTACTATCGGGCCAATATACGACGCTTGTTCTATATTAACTCAGTAGTAAGTTTTATTAATGAACGCGTCTCGTTATTAATAACTACCCTCGATGAACTGGATATACTCCTCGATTGAGTATTCGAGAGGAAGATAGTTAAAGATATAATCGGGATCGACGAACATTTCATTAAGTGGATAAAAGCAAATCCAAGTCCTCATCTCTATTAATCAAACTCATATAGGTTGTTCATCTTAGTATTAATTAAATTCAATCAAATCAAATTTAACCCCCCCCCCCCCCCCTTGTTACTATTGATAAAAGAGAAAAGTATTCCTTTCCCCGTGGATACGAACCTTACTTCACTATACTACGTATTAGTGTTGTATTGATAAATTATTTTGAGTGCACCTCACGACAAGGTACTATCCTGCTTCTGTCTCCTCATCTCTCAAAAAGCAAATCAGCAATGTGGAGCAAAAAGATGATGAATCGTTCTACGAATATTGGGATCGATTCAAGAAACTTTGTGTGAGCTGTCCATACCATGGCTACTCGGAGCAAGACCTCATCCTATACTTTTATGATGGTCTTTGCAATGATGATAGGCGGATGATCAACGCCGCATGTGGAGGGGGGGTCGTCAACAAAACTCCTTCTCAAGCTATAAATCTTATCTCGGAATTGGCCGAGAATTGTAGACATCACAACGGGCGATCATCAACAAAAAGAGTCATGGCGGCGGAATCATCATCATCATTGGAGAGTCAAGTTGCCGGCTTGACTTCTTTGGTTAAGGATTTTATTTTGAATTCCAAGACCCAAGAAGTCAAGGTCTGCGGCATTTGTACACAACAAGGGCACCCCACCGACTCATGCCCAACTCTCCAAGAAGAGAACACCGTGCAGGTCAACGCTTTGGGATTTCCCAACCAAAAGAGGTACGATTCTTATGGCAATACTTATAATCCCGGGTGGAGAGATCACCCCAATTTGAGATATGGGAATCCGCAAGGAAACCCACAACAAAATAACCCTCCAGAAAATCAATTTCCTCAAAAACAACCATACTCTAAACCCCAAGGCCAAGGCTCAAATATGTCCACCGAGGACATGATCCAAGCACTCACCACTAATGTCTCAACCATGCAACAAAACATGGTTCAATTTCAACATGAGACAAAATCCAGCATACAAAACCTTGAGAACCAAATGAGCCAAATCTCAAGTGCGGTGAGTAGGCTCGAAGCCAAGGATTCGGGAAAGCTTCCATCTCAAACAGAGCCGAATCCTAGGCAACAAGCTCATGCGGTCATATTGAGGAGTGGCAAGGAGTTGGTTATTGTCAAAGAAAAAGCAAAGAGCCACATTGGCGAAGAAGAGGAAGAAGAGGAGTTTGTAGAAAAAGCTCAACCAGAGGAGGATAAAACTCAAACCTCAAATCCAACGCCGGTCATCCCAGGAATTGAAGCCCCTTTTCTCGAGGCTCTGAGGGAAACAAGAAGGGTGGAGAAGGATAAGGACATCTATGAGACATTCTCCAAATGTGAGGTAAATATTCCTCTCCTTAATTTGATAAAGGGTGTTCCTAGATTTGTAAAATTTTTTAAAGAGCTATGTACAATAAAAAGAAAACATAGACTCAATGGAAAACAAAAAGTCCAAGTTAGTGAACGTGTTTCAGCGGTCTTTCAAAAGAAACTCCCAAAAAAATACAATGATCCGGGCATGTTCACTATACCTTGTAAGTTGGGAGGTACTACATTTTCAAAAGCCATGCTAGATTTAGGAGCGTCAATTAATGTCATTCCTTACTCTTTATTCAAATCACTTGAGCTTGGCCCTCTAAATGAAACCGGAGTAGTCATTCAACTTGCGGATAGATCAAATGCTTATCCTAAAGGTATTGTCGAAGACGTACTAGTTATGGTTGATAATTTGATCTTTCCCGCTGACTTTTATGTTTTGGAAATGGAGAATGATAAAAATGCAGTTCCTATCCTTTTAGGAAGGCCATTTTTAAAAACCGCTAGAGCAAAAATTGATGTTTTTAGCGGATCTTTAACAATGGAATTTGATGGAGATAAGGTTGAATTCAACATTTATGACTCCATGAAATACCCAAATGAAGATCATTCTTTGTTTGCCATTGATATTATTGATCCTCTTGTACAAAACACTTTTGAAATAAATGGAGAGGATGAATTGTTGAGCGTGATTGAGAATGATTTTGGGGACAATTCTCTAGAACTTGCCTTAACCCCCAACATACAAGCCATGATGGTGGAGTTGGATAACCATTTCCAACTTCCACTTATGCCACCAGGGTCAAGAGCATTTCCACTAACCATCCCCGAAGAAAAGCTTTTGCCTTCTATTTTGCAGTCCCCCGAAGTTGAGATGAAGCCACTCCCAAAATATTTGAAATATGTATTTTTGGGAGAAAAAGAGACCTTGCCGGTTATAATCTCCAACAAATTGACCCAAGAGCAAGAAGGAAAGCTGGTTGCGGTGCTCAAAAAGCATAAACTTGCAATTGGATGGACTATAGCCGAGATCAAGGGCATTAGTCCAACCACTTGCATGCACCGCATCTTGATGGAGGACGAAGCAAAGCCGGTGAGGCAGCCCCAAAGAAGATTGAACCCACCTATGATGGAGGTGGTCAAAAAGGAGGTCATCAAGCTACTACAAATGGGGATCATCTTCCCCATTTCCGATTCAAAATGGGTTAGCCCAACCCAAGTTGTTCCTAAGAAGACCGGAGTCACGGTGGTGGAGAACAAGCATGGAGAACTTATGCCCACCCGAATTCAAAATGGGTGGAGGGTGTGCATAGATTACCGTAGACTCAATGCGGTGACTAGAAATGATTTCTTTCCTTTACCCTTCATTGATCAAATGCTTGAGAGACTTGCCGGGCATGAGTTCTGTTGTTTCCTTGATGGCTACTCCGGGTACTTTCAAGTACCCATAGCCCTTGAAGATCAGGAGAAGACCACTTTCACTTGTCCATTTGGCACCTTTGCATATCGACGCATGCCATTCGGACTATGCAATGCCCCGGCCACATTCCAAAGATGCATGATGAGCATATTCTCTGAATATGTTGAGCTATTTATGGAAGTTTTTATGGATGATTTTACAATCCATGGAGACTCATTTGATTCATGCCTATACCATCTATCTCTTGGATTAAAAAGTTGCTTAGAATCAAATCTTATTCTGAACTCGAAAAAATGCCACCTCATGGTGGAAGAAGGAATTGTTCTAGACCATGTCATCTCATCAAAGGGGATAGAGGTAGACAAGGCCAAAGTTGAAGTCATCCAATCACTCCCTTATCCTACCACCGTTAGGGAGATACGATCATTCCTTGGACATGCAGGTTTCTATCGAAGATTTATTAAGGATTTCTCAAAGATCGCATCTCCTTTGTGCACACTTTTGAAAAAGGAGGTGGAATTCATCTTTTCCGAGGAATGCAAAAAGGCCTTCAAAACGTTGAAGGAAAAACTAGTAACCGCGCCTATCATTCAAGCACCTGATTGGTCTCTTCCTTTTGAGATCATGTGTGACGCCAGCGACTATGCGGTAGGGGCCGTCTTGGGCCAAAAGGTTGGAAGGGACTCTCATGTCATCTACTATGCATCCACCACCCTCAATGATGCCCAGCGCAACTACGCCACCACCGAAAAAGAAATGTTGGCCGTCGTCTATGCACTTGAAAAATTCAGGTCA
Organism: Cuscuta europaea; assembly: GCA_945859875.1. Classification (NCBI taxonomy): domain Eukaryota; kingdom Viridiplantae; phylum Streptophyta; class Magnoliopsida; order Solanales; family Convolvulaceae; genus Cuscuta; species Cuscuta europaea. Next base: position 2,423,537 of record CAMAPE010000018.1, on the reverse strand, counting down.
TACTTATTTGGAACCAATGTGATAATTTACACCGATCATGCGGCTCTTAGGTTCTTAATGACAAAAAAGGAAGCCAAACAAAGGTTGATACGATGGATACTTCTTTTGAGCGAGTTCGATGTGGAGATCAAAGACAAGAAGGGCATGGAGAACTTAGTGGCCGACCACTTGAGTCGTTTAGTTCTTGATGAGGGGAACAATCACATCAAAGATGATATCCGAGGGGAATTTCCCGATGAGACCCTTTTCTCTCTAAAGGAAATTCACCCTTGGTATGCACTTATTGTTAATTTCCTTGTCCTCAACAGGTTCCCGCCAAACTTCTCTAAAGCTCAAAAAGAGAAACTCCAACACGATGCAAAACAATACGTGTGGGATGAACCATACTTATGGAAACACTGCAAGGATCAAGTAATTCGAAGATGCATTCCTGAAACAGAGATAGCATCCATCCTCTCATTTTGCCACTCACATGCATGCGGTGGTCATTTTGGAGGAAAAAGAACATCAATGAAGGTGCTAGAATGCGGTTTTTGGTGGCCGAGCTTATTTCGAGATGCCCATGCCTTTTGTCGATCTTGTGACAATTGCCAACGCATGGGCAACATCTCTCGAAAACATGAAATGCCACAAGTTCCTATGCTCTACGTTGAAATCTTTGATGTGTGGGGAATAGATTTCATGGGACCTTTTCCTAATTCCCATGGAAATCTATATATTCTCTTGGTAGTGGACTACGTGTCAAAATGGGTGGAAGCAAAAGCCACCAAGACCGATGATGCCAAAGTAGTGACGGACTTCCTCAAAACCCGCATTTTTTCAAGGTTTGGAATTCCACGAGTTTTAATAAGCGACAGGGGTACTCACTTCTACAACAAAACTGTGAGTGCCTTGTTGAAGAAGTATGGCGTCACTCATAAACTCTCCACCGCCTACTGATGGGCACTAGTTGTTAGTGCCTAAGTATACATTTTTATTATTGTTTGTAATGTTTATTTACTAGTTTTGTGTAAGTTTATAGTTGCTAGTTTGCATTTGATTGTAATCGTATTTTTAGCATTTTATTGTTTGTTGTAAGTTGTAGTTAGTTGAGCTATAAGTTTAGGATAGGTTTGGAAGCAAAAAGGATGAAGAAACCTGAGTTTTGTGCAAAACCCGGTCGGGTATGGACTTTACCCGGCCGGGTATGAAGTGACAAAGGAAATTGCTACAAAATTAGCAAATACCCGGTCGGGTATTCCATATACCCGGTCGGGTATTCTGTGATTTCGGACCAAAGAACGTGCAGAAGACACAAAAACATGGGAAAATATTTGATTTGGTAAATACCCGGTCGGGTATGTCAAAATACTCGGCCGGGTATCCGGCATTAGGTGTTGAAAACACCTATAAATAGCCCCATTTTCCTTCACATTTCATCATCCCTTCTTCCATACTCTTTAGCTCAGTTTAGAATAGCATTTCTTTATATTTTTCTAGCTATGTTTAGTCTCCAAATGAGGAGCTAAACTTCCATTCTTGGTGTTGCTCTTGAAGGTTGTTGATTATTAAAGTTGTGAGTTATTTTCTTAACTTCTTTCCTTGAATATTAATTAATAGTTCTTTCCTTAATATCATCTCTATATTAATGTTGGGGAGTGTTGCTAAGATGACAATTAGTTAACATCTCGACATTAGTTAGAATGGTATTTTCTTCCTCTATATTAATATTGAGGAGTGTTGCTAAGATGACAATTAGTTAACATCTTGATATTAATTATAGTAGGATTCATCTTCATTAATAATATTCTTCCTTGAATATTAATTAATCCCTACTCTTATTTCATATTAATATTTTGAACATTACTTAAAGGATCAACTAGTTTTGTTTCATATATTAATTATTACTAGAAACGATCAACGAACCGATGGTTAATCGTTGATGGTTTCACAAGTAAGTAGCTTCGGTTTATTAATGCACGGTCGTGGTTAATAAACTTAAGAGGGATTAATTTTGTTGGTTAAACCGAAACCGCTTGTGTTGAGGTTATCAATCTCAATTGATTTCATCAAGGAGTTAGAAAGATTAAATGCTACTATTAAATCGGTATAAGGCGTTGTTCTATATTTGATTAATAGTAAGGGTTATTAATGAACGGTCGTTGTTAATAACTGCCCTCGATGAAGTGGATATACTCCCCGATTGAGTATTCGAGAGGGAATAAGTTATAGATATAACAATGATCGACTAAAATATATCAACAAGTGGAAAAGAGCAATGCCAAGTCCTTTTTATCTTTGAATTAAACACATATAGGTTGTTCATCTTAGTTCTTAATTAAATTAAATCACTCAATCCAAATCCCCCCTTTTTATTTACTAAGTATCATAAAAAGAGAATTATTCCTTTCCCTGTGGATACGAACTCTACTACGCTATACTACGTATAAGTGTTAGTATTGAATTTACTTTGACGCACCGTGACAAAGTGCTCGTCAAATTTGGCGCCGTTGCCGGGGAAAGGCAATTACTTTTCTTTTTATTTTATCTCATAAAAATCAAAAACAAAAAAATATTAAAAAAAAAAATCTTGCTCTTCTATTTTCTGAGCTTACATGAGTTATGAGTATATGGATACCAACACTTCATCCTTAGAGAGTCAAATTTCCTTCTTGACTTCTCTAATAAAGGAATCTATCTTTAACTCAAAAGCTCAAGATGCCAAGACATGCAACATTTGCATGTCTCAGAGGCATCTTACGGACTTCTGCCCAAAGCTCCAAGAAGAATACCTTGCACAAATTGATGATGTACCTCACATGAGGTATGATCCATTCTCCAACTCTAATATGTCCACGGAGGACATGGTTCGGGCTCTTACTAACAGTGTGACCGCCATGCAACAAAACATGGTGCAATTCCAAAATGAGACCAAGTCTAGCATTTTGAACTTGGAAACTCAAATGAGTCAAATAGCCGGAGTCGTGAGTAGGCTTGAAACAAGGGATTCAGAAAAACCTCCTTCTCAACTAGAATGTGATCCTAAACAGCAAACTTTTGCAATCACATTGACAAATGAAGAGGAAATGCAAAAGGAGATCCAGAATCCAGAAGAAGTAGAGGAAGAAAAAGACACGGAGCTCCAATTGATCAAAAAAGAGGATAATCTGAGCTTCAAGGTTAAATATCTATCCTTGTCATATTTTGAGGTACCCCCATCAATTCTACAAATTTTGAGGGAAACTCGTAAATTTGGAAAGGACAATGACATTTCTGAAATCCTCTTCAAAATTGAAGGATCGAAAAACTTTTCATTGACCATAGTAAACGATAATTTCTTCCCTTTCCTCCCACCGCATGAATCAATGACAATCTGGGTATTTGATCCTGGAAAGATTCCCAAATTGAAGAGTCGAGAAGTTGAGCACTCCTATGAACGTCCTAGGAGTGAAAGTGTGAAAAAGATAAACTATCATGATCCAAGTTTGAATGACTGAACACAATGATGGCGTCGTGCCACGACGTTAAATAAGGCGCTTCTTGGGAGGCAACCCAAGAAAGGTACGTTTACTTGTTTTATTTTATCTTTACACCTTTCAAAAAAAAATCTGGGGGAAAAACCCGCCCGGGTATATCCCACACCCGGTCGGGTAACAGCACAAAAGGATTATACCCGGGCAACACAGCCACCGGGTAAAAAAAAAAGCTGAAAAAATCAAAAAATAGCCTAATACCCGACCGGGTATTACCAAAACCCGGCCGTGTTTTTGGCCAAAACAGCCTAAAAACGTTCTGCCAAGCGAAAAACAACATAGCCATTCGGGTATTACTAAAACCCGGCCGGGTAATCGAGATTTCAGTCCGTTTTGGTCCTAAATCAGCCCACAAAACACCCATTTGCTTCCCTAATGTCCCAAACTCAAACCCTCAACCTCCAATTACAATCATCCAAGCTTCAAACCACTCCAATCTCAACCAAAACATCCAAATTAACTCCACATTCTTCTTATCCACACCATCCTCTCCGATCCCAAAACCTCAAAAAAAAATGCCATTTCTTTTTCTCCTCACCCTACATTCCAAACCCACACACACAAAACCCATTAAATCCCCCAAATACCCTACAAACCGAATTCCCTAACCCCCCAAGCTCAAGTTTGGAATTCACAAAAAAATAAAAACGAGAAAAAAAAAAAGCACCAAAAAGAACACATGACTTCGATCACCAAGGGTACTTCTCCAACATGCCCAACCTAGTACAACACCCGACGTGGTATTATCCCTCATGTTAGGGCAATTTAGAGGTTCTAGCTCCGGTGAACATGGTCTTGGTGGCGATGGCGGTTATGGAGGGTACATCGACAATCATGGTTCCAAACACTAGGGACAGTGTTTCGAAAAAAGTGTAGGGGAGGCACTCATTTGGTATGTACTCATTTTTTTTAACCTTGTAACTTGCATTATTTTTCATCAACAAAAAAAAGAGCAAAAAAAAAAAAAACAATAAAAGAAAAAAAAGAATGCTAGTTAGGTTGAAAACCCAGAAAAAAATGGGCAATCTAAGCAAAAGTGGCTAAAATGAGTGAGTTGTGAGAAATGAAAAAAATAAAAAGAGAGGCTAGGATGAAAACCTGAAAAGGCTCCTAGACAAAATGAGAGAATGAGAGAAAAATATCTATTTATGCAGAAGATAATCAAAAAAAAATGTTGGATGGTTGTTCTGCTACTTTTGTGGTTTTGAAAACTTCATGGGCAGGTTTTAATTTACTCGAGACGAGTAAAGGTTCAAGTGTGGGGGTGTTTGATGGGCACTAGTTGTTAGTGCCTAAGTATACATTTTTATTATTGTTTGTAATGTTTATTTACTAGTTTTGTGTAAGTTTATAGTTGCTAGTTTGCATTTGATTGTAATCGTATTTTTAGCATTTTATTGTTTGTTGTAAGTTGTAGTTAGTTGAGCTATAAGTTTAGGATAGGTTTGGAAGCAAAAAGGATGAAGAAACCTGAGTTTTGTGCAAAACCCGGTCGGGTATGGACTTTACCCGGCCGGGTATGAAGTGACAAAGGAAATTGCTACAAAATTAGCAAATACCCGGTCGGGTATTCCATATACCCGGTCGGGTATTCTGTGATTTCGGACCAAAGAACGTGCAGAAGACACAAAAACATGGGAAAATATTTGATTTGGTAAATACCCGGTCGGGTATGTCAAAATACCCGGCCGGGTATCCGGCATTAGGTGTTGAAAACACCTATAAATAGCCCCATTTTCCTTCACATTTCATCATCCCTTCTTCCATACTCTTTAGCTCAGTTTAGAATAGCATTTCTTTATATTTTTCTAGCTATGTTTAGTCTCCAAATGAGGAGCTAAACTTCCATTCTTGGTGTTGCTCTTGAAGGTTGTTGATTATTAAAGTTGTGAGTTATTTTCTTAACTTCTTTCCTTGAATATTAATTAATAGTTCTTTCCTTAATATCATCTCTATATTAATGTTGGGGAGTGTTGCTAAGATGACAATTAGTTAACATCTCGACATTAGTTAGAATGGTATTTTCTTCCTCTATATTAATATTGAGGAGTGTTGCTAAGATGACAATTAGTTAACATCTTGATATTAATTATAGTAGGATTCATCTTCATTAATAATATTCTTCCTTGAATATTAATTAATCCCTACTCTTATTTCATATTAATATTTTGAACATTACTTAAAGGATCAACTAGTTTTGTTTCATATATTAATTATTACTAGAAACGATCAACGAACCGATGGTTAATCGTTGATGGTTTCACAAGTAAGTAGCTTCGGTTTATTAATGCACGGTCGTGGTTAATAAACTTAAGAGGGATTAATTTTGTTGGTTAAACCGAAACCGCTTGTGTTGAGGTTATCAATCTCAATTGATTTCATCAAGGAGTTAGAAAGATTAAATGCTACTATTAAATCGGTATAAGGCGTTGTTCTATATTTGATTAATAGTAAGGGTTATTAATGAACGGTCGTTGTTAATAACTGCCCTCGATGAAGTGGATATACTCCCCGATTGAGTATTCGAGAGGGAATAAGTTATAGATATAACAATGATCGACTAAAATATATCAACAAGTGGAAAAGAGCAATGCCAAGTCCTTTTTATCTTTGAATTAAACACATATAGGTTGTTCATCTTAGTTCTTAATTAAATTAAATCACTCAATCCAAATCCCCCCTTTTTATTTACTAAGTATCATAAAAAGAGAATTATTCCTTTCCCTGTGGATACGAACTCTACTACGCTATACTACGTATAAGTGTTAGTATTGAATTTACTTTGACGCACCGTGACAAAGTGCTCGTCAAATTTGGCGCCGTTGCCGGGGAAAGGCAATTACTTTTCTTTTTATTTTATCTCATAAAAATCAAAAACAAAAAAATATTAAAAAAAAAAATCTTGCTCTTCTATTTTCTGAGCTTACATGAGTTATGAGTATATGGATACCAACACTTCATCCTTAGAGAGTCAAATTTCCTTCTTGACTTCTCTAATAAAGGAATCTATCTTTAACTCAAAAGCTCAAGATGCCAAGACATGCAACATTTGCATGTCTCAGAGGCATCTTACGGACTTCTGCCCAAAGCTCCAAGAAGAATACCTTGCACAAATTGATGATGTACCTCACATGAGGTATGATCCATTCTCCAACTCTAATATGTCCACGGAGGACATGGTTCGGGCTCTTACTAACAGTGTGACCGCCATGCAACAAAACATGGTGCAATTCCAAAATGAGACCAAGTCTAGCATTTTGAACTTGGAAACTCAAATGAGTCAAATAGCCGGAGTCGTGAGTAGGCTTGAAACAAGGGATTCAGAAAAACCTCCTTCTCAACTAGAATGTGATCCTAAACAGCAAACTTTTGCAATCACATTGACAAATGAAGAGGAAATGCAAAAGGAGATCCAGAATCCAGAAGAAGTAGAGGAAGAAAAAGACACGGAGCTCCAACTGATCAAAAAAGAGGATAATCTGAGCTTCAAGGTTAAATATCTATCCTTGTCATATTTTGAGGTACCCCCATCAATTCTACAAATTTTGAGGGAAACTCGTAAATTTGGAAAGGACAATGACATTTCTGAAATCCTCTTCAAAATTGAAGGATCGAAAAACTTTTCATTGACCATAGTAAACGATAATTTCTTCCCTTTCCTCCCACCGCATGAATCAATGACAATCTGGGTATTTGATCCTGGAAAGATTCCCAAATTGAAGAGTCGAGAAGTTGAGCACTCCTATGAACGTCCTAGGAGTGAAAGTGTGAAAAAGATAAACTATCATGATCCAAGTTTGAATGACTGAACACAATGATGGCGTCGTGCCACGACGTTAAATAAGGCGCTTCTTGGGAAAATCATGTTTTTGAAAGGCTGGGAAAATCTCCGATCGGTCATCATCACTTATCCGGCCGGATCCATGCCAAAAAAGAGGATAAAATTGGACAAAATCACACCCCATGGTAGTGTACCCGATCGGGTCCCATCACTGCACCTGATCGGGTAATGATGAAAAAACCAGGTATGCGGAGGAAAAACCCCATACCCGATCGAGTTACGGCTGAAAACAAGAGGGTACCCGATCGGGTATGTCGGGCCACCCGATCGGGTATAAATGAAAAAAATTGGGAATTTTCTTCGTCAGGTTTTACCCGATCGAGTACCCCTAAAAGTCGATCGGGTATCAACCCCTGGGCTAAATTTAATAAAACAAGCACATACCCGATCGGGTGTACACATGTACCCGGTCGGGTGTATTTTGAAAAAAGGCTAATTTTGTTCGTTGCAAAATACCCGATCGGGTACACCCATACACCCGGTCGGATTTTGAAGAAATACACGAATACCCGATCGGGTATGTCGGGGTACCCGGTCGGGTACACGAGTTTTTAACCCATTTACAATGCACAAAGGCCATACTTAAAGGGAATGCATCATTTTGGTTGGTTGAGGAATAGTTTGACTTTATGATTTCTGGGTGGTTTTGAATTTTGATGCCTCTTCTTGTTGTATACGAAGTATCTATTATGCTATTTGTGTTTACCACATGTCGGCGGGCACATGTTGGGTGGTTTGGTCTACTATTGGGTTTAAACTTGTCTTTTATTTCAAGTGATGCTCTGATATTTTTCTTGAAGAACAATTTAAATGAAAGAAGGTCTAACAGCTATCCAGAACAAATGGCTGGAGTGTCTGCTGATTTTGGTGGTGGACTACCAGCTGATTATAGTACAGGAGGAATACCTTCAAGGCTTCAACCAGCGAGTCTGACTCGGGAATGACGTCTGAAAATGAAGTTATAAGATTGTTGAACTGTGCAGATCATTATTCAGCCCTTGGTTTATCCCGGTTTCAGGATGTGGATGTTTCTATACTCAAGATGGAGTACAAAAGTAAGGTAAGTTCATTTGTGTACATTATCTACTGTTATCTAGTGTGTGAGATTACAAACTTACAATGGCTCTTTCCCCCCCTCACGGGCTACCTTCCCAAAGCAATTACACTTACCATCGCATATTCCTTCGTAAATAAAAAGAGTGAAAAACGAGGGCTTCACCAACCAGTTATGTTTATCTTTTGCATTTAGGCAATGTTGGTTCATCCTAATAAAAACATGGGTACTGAAAGGGCTGTACAAGCTTTCAAGAAACTCCAAAATGCATATGAGGTGTGAATTCTATTCCATTTTTTCTTGGTTTTCAATCATATTAGCATATGGGGTTTCTAAATTTTGTCATAATTTCTTCTTATTCTTCAGGTTTTGTTCGATTCTCTTAAGAGAAAAACATATGATGAAGAATTGAGGAGAAGATTTCTTGAATTACTTCCGCAGCTTCCAAACTACCTTTCAAAAGGTCTAATTAGCTTAGCTGGTTTTGTTTATACAAAAGCCTAATAGTCTTCCTATTTTGGCAGTTCATACTTTATACCATATTCCAGCATCGTAGATTTTTCCATGTGCTTGCCTGCACTTGATTTCCATAAAGACTACTTCTAATTTCTTTTTAACCTAAACCTTTCTAATTTGTTTCAACCTCAGAATAGAGGCCGTAGATTTACTCAGTCAGAAGGTGTTGGTGAGGAACCTCTTGAAGAGTCTAGACGGATTAACTGCATGAAGTGTGGCAAATTCCATCTCTGGATTTGTAATGAGAAAGTCAAATATAAAGCAAGATGGTGTCAGGTTTTTTACTTCTTCCTATTGTTTTTCCACATTTAAAAATAAATAAACAAATACTCGTAACAAAATTAAAGTCAGGGACATATAGCTCTCCTCCCAGCGCTCATTCAAAGAAGGAATACATAAGATTTTGGATCGATCCTAAACTTTAATGATAATTTTTCCGAAGGAATGTGACATTCATGTAAATTACATATTTATTTCCGTGTTTTAATTAGTTTTGATTGATTATTACTTTGGAAATTACACACTTTTGGTGTAATAGTTTAAGTTGTAAAAATGTTTGTAATTTGTTTAGATTAGGTTTATATTGAGCTCAAACAGGTCCAAGATTACTCTAGGGACCATTGGTGAACATCACAAATGGGAGGAAGGTGCAAAAAATCTCAAGATTCTGATTTTTGGTGTTGTACCCGGTCGGGTATGACCTATACCCGATCGGGTACCTTGTTGAAAAATCAAATCGGATCAGATCCGGGACAAGACAACATGCAGGGGAGATTTTGGCACGATCGAGTGTTCATACCCGATCGGGTGGCCGACATACCCGATCGGGTATAAGCCAGTTTTTTATACTTCCGCGAAGCAACCAAGTACCCGATCGAGTGCCCTTACAGCCCGATCGGGTACAACACCCTGCAAGCCTAAAAAGCCTATAAATACCCCCCTTTCCTCCCCATAAAGATCACCAATTCTTATATACTTCTTAGCTCAGTTTAGACAAGCTCTTTCTTTATATTTTCTTCATGTTTAGTCTCCAAATGAGGAGCTAAACTCTTCCATCTTGGTTTTGCTACTTTGAAACTTAATGAATTTGTAAGTTGTGAGTTATTTTCTTTAATCTTCTTACTTGAATATTAATTATTTCCTATTCATATTTCATATTAATATTTTGAGCATTACTTAAAGGATCAACTAGTTTTGTTTCATATATTAATTATTACTAGAATCAATCGATTAATACGCTTGTTATTAATTCGGTTCTTTCAACGGTAGTAAAACTTGGATTATTAATGCATGCGTCTCATGGTTAATAATCTAAGGGGAATTAATTATATTGATTAAACCAATAAACCGCTTGTGTTGAGATTATCAATCTCAATCGTTTTCATCTTAAGTTTATTGCTACTATCGGGCCAATATACAACGTTTGTTCTATATTAACTCGGTAGTAAGTTTTATTAATGAACGCGTCTCGTTATTAATAACTACCCTCGATGAACTGGATATACTCCTCGATTGAGTATTCGAGAGGAAGATAGTTAAAGATATAACCGGGATCGACGAACATTTCATTAAGTGGATAAAAGCAAAACCAAGTCCTCATCTCTATTAATCAAACTCATATAGGTTGTTCATCTTAGTATTAATTAAATTCAATCAAATCAAACTTAAACCCCCCCCCCCCCCTTGTTACTATTGATAAAAGAGAAAAGTATTCCTTTCCCTGTGGATACGAACCTTACTTCACTATACTACGTATTAGTGTTGTATTGATTATTTTGAGTGAACCTCACGACAAGTGCACGTCAGAATGTGAGGAGTTTCACCAGGCTAAAGATGGAGATGGAGTTTCCTGATTAGTAATTATGTTGATCTAACTTGTAGTCTCGAATGCAAGTTGGGAGTTATGAATGTGGTTATTATGTGATGTTGCATATGTTGAATATTGTTTCGGCGGTAATTCTTGAAATGTGGGATGAGGTACGTTATTATTTTATTTACATTCAATAGGTTTGCTTCATGTATTGTTTTTTAATAACCTTCTTATTTAATTTGTAGCGATTCGCCAATCCGGAACCATTCTCATCAGAAGAGATTGATAAAGTACGAACTCGTTGGGCATCATATTTCTTAGAAATGACGCAATCCATCAACGACACATGATGAACGTTTTTGTTTAAGTTTTTGAGTGATGATGAGACTTGTAACTTTATACAATGTGTTATTACTCTAGACTTGTGCAAGAATTGTTTTATTTTAGCTTATTATTATGTACTAAGTTGTTACTTGAACTTGTTTAACATTTGTGGAAGAATTGAAAAATAGCTTGTGTTATTGTTTTAGATGGATCAAGTGAACAGGTGAAAAATTGTGCTATAGTAGTTGATGATACTGTTAATGATGTGGTTATAGTATAAACGGGGGTCATATTGCAAATTTTTTTCGTGAAAAATACCGAAAAAGTTGAAGCTTTTCACATCGGGTGTGAAATAACCGATGTGATTGCTTTTCTACATGGGTTATAACCGATGTGAAACACATATGTTCTGGAAAAAAATGGAGCTTTTCACATCGGTTGATAAAATGACCGATGTGAAATCTTTTCTACATGGGTTATAACCGATATGTTAAACCTATGCTTCGGAAAAAATCGAAGCTTTTCTACATAAGTTGTAAAATAACCGATGTGATTTCTTTTCTACATGGGTTATAACCGATGTGAAATATCATTAAAACGTTGTTTCGAACTATCTTCTAGATCGGGCACTAAACGACCGATGTAGAAAGAATTTCCACATCGATTGTTTGACCGATGTGAAAAGTCAATACTTTTCACATGGGCTGGAACCACATCGACTGTTTGATCGATGTGAAAAGACTTTTTTGACCGATGTGAAAAGTCTTTTTTGTACTAGTGGTGTGATCATCTTTTCCCAACTCATTTTCAATACCCAAACCTACCTCAGTAGCACCATCCTCATGACTGATTTGCATCATGCCCTCATCACGTGTTGAGACCAATGGTAAATCAAACGGCTGAGGAGTTTCTGTATGAAAATCACAGTGATGTGTGACTTCATTAGTTACAGCTTGTACATGTTGAAACTTTTGCATGTATTCTTGGAAAACAACTTCACGCTACTATCTTCCTGTTCATCTTCAAGCATAGGTGGGTCTTCAAAAGCATCATGAAGTGTATCATCCGTCATACTCCCACATTCGCAGTTTGACTCAATGCGATGATCATCCATATTGGTCTCCTCAAGTTGGGCTTCTGTCGGTTGACTCACAACATTGATTAGATTCTGCATTTTGGTTGTGAGCTGCATGAGTGTCTCTTCCAAGTCAGACAGTCTCTCTCAAATTTTCTCCTTAAATTGATTATGTGGCTCATTATTCGGCAAGGATATTGGAGTGGCTGAAACATTTGTGTTTGTAAATTGTGGGAAGGAAGAAGTGGGGTATGCTGTTGCCCAATAAGGATGGTCATTTGGAGCAATGGGGCAAAGACATAAATGGTGACCTCCTCCACAAAAGGAACAAATGCTATTTTCAGGAAAGCAATCAGCCAATTCCTCGGGTCTTTTATTTTTAACAAGATAATAAAGCATGATGCCTGGTCTTGCCCTAGGATATTGTGGATAAGGATAATGAGGGGAATGACATTGGGAATGTTGCGTATTTGGATGAGGGTAAGAATAGGAGTGTAATATTGAGGAGGAGTGTAAGGAGGGTCTGGCGTATATGATGAATATTCCATGGAGGTTTGAGGCTAAGGAATTCCTCCTGGAATTTTGCTGAATGGGTTCATCTCATGCCTCTTAGAAAAATATCTGAAAGGTTATAACAGAAAAATCCTACGGAAAATAAAACCAAAAACTAACTAAAAAAACATCGCTGAAATTAATTAACCCTTAAAACCGAAACTGTCCCTGGCAACGGCGCCAAAAACTGATGTGAGTTTTCTCGCAATTAAAATAGATCGTAGAATAGTGGTGTAAGTACGAGTATTGTCTCCACAGTGACGGTAAAAGGGAATTAAGGATTACCTAAATTCAGCGATTAAAAAGAACAAAAATAAAATAAAATGCAATTGTGCGAGATTGGGTGGTTTGGAAAATAAATTAATGCGAATGAGCGAATAAAAATAAATGTTTGGGTTCTTCTTGATTAATGACGAAGGGAACAGGGATTGATTCCGGGGTAATCAGATTTCTGGCAGATCAGGCTTAATTACATGAAATTAATTTAATTGAGCCTAGCTAATCAATACTAAGTTCTTACCACTCTCGCGGCGTAGAGTACAATACTTTAGGGGACCAACTCATCTCTCATGCGACAAGATCCTAAATTATTGCCAAAACGAGCGAGCTTACGGCCCCTTAATCGTTACTAATCTCTTGGCGAATGATTAAGGGGGTGTGAAGGTGTCTTAGAATAAACTAGATATCTCTTAATTTATTCTACTAGCAATTGTAAGTCTAGCCGCGGTTCCAGGTTACAAAAGATAGCAATTAAATTGTTCAAACACAAATTAAACGACATTCATGCAATTAAGCCATCAAAAATCTAGCCATACATCATGATTAACCCCTTTATCCATCCTAAATCCCTAATTAAAACTACTTCCAACTCATAATTGAAAATCAATAGAATTGGGAAGAATAAAAATAATTGTCAATTAAAAAGTAGGAACTTACAATTAATGGCAATGAATTGAAGAACAAGACTACAAACCTCTCAAAATTTCGTGCTATTGCTTCTCTCTAAGTTCCATCCCCCCAAAATAGGGTTAGGAAGGCCTTATTTATAGAAAAAGGGAAGAAATTCGAGTTCTGGTCGAACTAGGATAAGGTTTTTCACCGTTTCTCTATTCCTGTTTGTCACCGTCTCTCTAGTCCGAATTTGACAAATCTTCCTTCATGCAAGTTGTAGATAATGAAGTTCATATCCACCAAATTTTGCCGAATCGGATTTCAATCATCCAATCAAGAGATATGAATAAAATGGTGGAAGGTCTCATTCTGAAATCGCAACAGGGATCATCTGACTTCATCGCCTGTTTCCACCTTCTTCCTCTCCTATTCACGCAATGGTGTCTTCATATGATTCGTAGCACTTGAAGTTGGCTTTCATATTCAACTTGAATAGTGTTCTTTGGATGCTTCTACGAAGAGATATGATTGAACGATTGACATAAGGTAATTCTGAACGTCGTTTTCAAGCTCTATTTGTCTTCTTTTGATCCCGTAGCCTATCCTAGAGCTCTTGTCTTCAAATCTTCATTGTGAACATCCCGGTGACCTCCCAATCTCTCAATTCACTCTCGAATGTTTCTCAAATCGTCCTGATTGCTTCTCAAGCGTCAATGTCAGACTCTAAATTCCTGATTTTGACTCCAAATAACACAAAACTCGAACCAACACCCGGTAACTATGACTTGAGCTAAAAATGAGACTTGTGACACAAAATAATTAGGGAAACCATCAAAAGTCGACTTAAACATGTATCAAATGCGTGTCTAAATACGGACTTATCACAAACCAACAGTAAACGGTTCGGTTCTTACTTTTATCAGTTCCTAAGCATAATTTTTTTTTCCTATAAAAAAATTAACACAATTTACTTTCTATAACGCAAAAACGTCGAAAATTTAAAACACAAGCAATAATTAGGTACTTTTTGAATCTCTTATCACTTGAAACGTCAAGTCCAAACTTAATTTATACGAAGCATAACACTTGATAGAATGAAATAATTTTTGAATTTTATTTGTAAATAAAATATGAAAATCGTTGTTGTTTGATATCAATAAAAGTTGGGTCATTATAATAGAATAAGATGTCTAGTTAAAGTTCCTCAAAACGTAAAAAACATATTGAATACACAAGCACATTATAAACATTATTACATTTCAAATCCAAGAAGCATTGTTTATACTAAATCTCACAATTACACTCATCTTGAATATTATAAAAAAAATATGTCGAACCAACACGAATTCATTAAAAAAAACGAGGTTAATGTAACATCCTCGATATTATTATTATTACTATACTATTGTTATTATTAATGTTAATATTAACGTTATTGTTACTATTATTATTAATGTTAATATTATTATTATTGTTACTATTATTATTACATTGTATACTTTCAATTTTTTTAGTAACGGTTTATTAATGGTTTCATGGACATATTTTTTGTAGGAACTAAAAATTGAACCATTAACAAAGAATAAGAATCGAACCGTTAACAATTTATTACTCATGTGTAAGAACGGAACTGAATTGGATTTTAACGGTTCGGTTCCAACATTTTTTCTGTTCTTGGTTCCAAATTACCCCGTCCCCAATTGTTTGCAAAGTCAACATATTTTGGTAAACCAATAATAAAAGTCAATCGTCCATATTGATAATTAATTTAATATTTAAAAATTACTCCCTCCGTCCCGCAATGAACTTCTCACTTTCCTTTTTTGGATGTCCCAGAAACAAGTTCTCATTTCCTTAAATGGCAAGTTAATCTACATCAAAACAATGTCAAACAATGCAAAACAGTGCCAAACAGTGTCGAAACAGTACACAACAGTGCCAAACAGTGTCAAAACAGGGTCAAAACAGTAAAATTTATCCCATGGTAAGTTTATTTCCTTAATATGTGTAGGTCAAACTGTGAAGTTCATTGTGGGACGGAGGGAGTAAAATTTATATATTCATAATCTACATTAAAATCTCTTCAAAGTTGTAAATTAGAATATAATTAAAAATTGACATCCTAATTAAGCGAATAAAATGAAACTGTTTGACTAAGAAAAGTAAAATTTGCAAATCCATTTAGGAGGAGTATTATTGATCCAAAAAAGGTGGAATCTCCCACCCTAGGAGCCCCCACCCCAACCCGACAGGATGGTAGGGAGGTTAGTCACGGTGACTCAGTCAGTAGAATGACAATAGGCTCATACACTCGTGCGCACCAGAGGTCCAATCTTATTTCAAGTTATGTAACCTTCACGCGGTCGCTGCGGGTATTCGAACCTTGGTTCATTGATCCAAATATCCCGCCACGCGACCAACTGAGCTACCTTTGCGGATTAGGAGGAGTATTATTTTACGGTCAAATGCACAAAGTCTTTTACGGTATAGATGAAGGAGTTGAAAGATAAGAAAGCATGATGTGATTGAACACTGCAACTGATGAGCAATCTTCCCTGGCTGTAACACTCCAAACCAGCACTATTTCATAGCACCGACCGTATTTGTACGTCTATGTGATTATAGGCGTATTTGCTTGCGTGATATCAATGGCATCCCACACTTTCAGAGTTCCCTTCCAAAGCCATGGCACCCAAATCCCGTCTTACACTACTAGTTCAGCCCACCTCCGCAGACCCAAACAAGAAAATTCACCAGTCTGAACCACTAGCCTCTCAAGGGGAAAAGAACCCGGGAAAAAGAAAACGTGCACCTCCAGGTTTCAAGAAAAAGTCTCCGGAAGCCTCCGACGAGCCCAATCTCACCCCAAAGCTTCCTGGATCTCCAAAGCGTGCTTTGCATGCCGTAGGGGAAGAAGAACCCAGGAAGAAGAAGAAAAACATATCTGGGGAAGCAGACGTTCCTAGCGAACAAAAGAAGTCTGCGCCGCACAACCGTGTGTGGAATGACGATGATCAGGTTGCTATTCTCCAAGGTATGATTGACTTTAAGGCCCAAAGAGGGACTGATCCTAGTGCGGATTATGCCGCTTTCAAGGACTTCGTTATGGATAAATTGCACGGGTCGTTTTCCAAGACTCAGATCGGAGCTAAGATTAGGGGGCTTCACAGGAAGTTCTTGACCCTTAGTAAGAAGGGAGACCTCCCTACATCTGCTCAGCCTTATGAGTGTCAGGTTTATGAACTTTTAGCAAAGATTTGGGGAACTGCGAGCAGCATCAATGCTAAAAGCCCGGGTGTTGCTAGTGATTTTGCCAAACCAGAGGCAAAATTTGCCAGCGGGGAGGTGAACCAGGTAAGCAACTCTAAAAAGACTACTGAAACTACCAACATTATGGATGCACCAAAAGCAGCAAGTGATAAGAAGACAACTGCACATGACCACAAAGAAAAGAAGAAGAAGAAGAGAAAGAAGCGGAAGACTCACCCAGAGGAAGAAGTTGAAAAAACTACTGGTGAGAAAAATCACGAACAAATTTCCATTGCTGAAAAAGATAAACAGACAGCTGCTAATGGAAAAGGCAATCCGACTGCTTCTCCAAAGGGTAATGACAACCACTCTGGCTCTAATGCAAAAGCCAACCAAACTGCTGCTGATGGTAAAGACAACCGCTACTCTGCCTCCAAGGAAAAAAACAGCCAGCCTGCTCCTGCTCCTTCTGCTAAGGGTAATAAACACAACCACTCTGCCTCCGAGGGAAAAAACAGCCAGCCTTCTGCTAATGAAAATCTTAACCAGGCTTCTCTGAAAAATGTAATGAATGGTGAAGCTAAGAACGAGACAGGGGATTTTCAATCCAAATATCCTTGCTTGGTTAGATCTTTCAATAAGGAAAACTATTCATTCAGTACTCAGGAGACAATAGATATGCTGAAGGAAAAAGTCAATCTGATCGAGAGAACCCAGGCTGTTGAGATTGAGGAGAAATGGGTCAAGCTAAGGGAAGAACATGCCGCACATTGTGTGAAGGTTGCAGATTTGGTAGCACTGCAGGCCAGGTTTTTGTTTGATGCTGCTCTCTAGGAAGAGGTAACTTCGTAGATGTCTGTTCTTTTTTGGGTGTGGATTAGTATTTTTCAACTTTGAAAAACCAAACATGCAATGCAATGCTGTCGTTCTCAGAAAAATTCTGATGCTAGTATTAAGTTTTTTGCTATTAGTATTTTCTCATGTTTAGGGTTGAAAAGAAGTGCACTAAAATGGTCGAGCCTGGTAATATTTATCCCCTCATTTCTGAACTTCCATAAAAGTATGGAGTAATTTGGAAGCTTTTTGCATCAAAACAAAGTAACCTTCCTGATGTGAGCCAATGCTCTCATATTGTTGCAATGGTGTCTCTCTTATCAATTTAATCCTCATGTTTCCGTACAGCTAATCGAGATGGTTACTTGTGGCACCCATGAATTTCTTAACTCTCTTATGAAGTTATATGACCATTGTTACATACATAAATAACCATCAATTAATACTTTTCATTAGTTGGCTTGAACATGATGCTTGTGAAGCTATAGGCACACTGAAATATTTTTGGACTAGCGAACGAAAATTTTAGGAGTTAAAATTTTTGGCGGCACACTGAAATATTATAATTAATCTTTTTATTTGAATGAATTGGTTTTCTTTCTCAATTTAAGTATTATATATATCAGAAAACAATTAACTAGTAACAACTATTTTTTGTTATGGTCGTTAAAGATAAAATTTAATAACACATGAACTCATTATTCAATGTTAAAAGAAACTTTTAATGACAACCTTTTAAAGTCGTCGTTAAAAGACATTTAATAGATGTAGATTCTATTAAATGATGTTTTGATGAATATTTAAAGTGTCGATGACTTCACTTATTATTGGTATGTGTATTTCAATTTTTTTCCCCGCCCATCCAATTGTGACTTCCTGGATCCGTTCCTGCTAAAATGTAATGCAATTGTGTAGATAAGAAAAAGAGAAAAATGATTTAAATATACCTCAAACTTTGAAAAGGTGTGAAGTAAATATTCTAAACTTGTATATATAATATTTATACTCTGAACTTTATATAAAAAGTTATTTTAGCAATATGATTATACATGATAAATGTATTTAAATTATTTATTTGACACCATAAATTTACATTTACATTTGTGAAAGGAAATCATATGATTATCGTGCTAACATTACTTTTTTATATAAACTTAAAGTATTTAAATCATATATGCAAGTTTGGATTATTGACCTCACACTCGTTGAAAGTTTGGAGTATTTGAATTATTTTTTCCTAAGAAAACTCATTGTAGGATTTTAATTTTAAAGGGGTTTTATTTTCGAGTATATTATAAAATAACATTTCAAAAAATATTTATCTTGGAATTTCATGTCTTTTATGGTAAGTTGGTAATCACTTTGTCCAGAACTTTTTGAATTTAAAAAGATGAACTTGTTTTAAAAGTATGACCTTTGTCCCGGTTTAGAGCCCGTTTGGAGACCACTTTTTTCGGCTTATCAGGCTTATCATCCAGCTTTTTCACCAAACACGTAACTTTTACTTCCGTGTGATGAATTGTGTAATAAGCAGAAAAAGTAAGGTTGGAGTTACTTTTCTGGCTGTATTGGCTGAAGTTACTGCAGAGGACCATTTTAGCTATTTTTACATGTAATTTTTTCTTTAATTTATTAATAAAATATATTTTTAAAATATTTTTTTCTTGAATCAACAGAATCAGCCAAAACAGCCACTTCAGCCAGAGCTTCATAAATTTCAGCAGAATCAGCCAAAACAGCCGATTTTCGTGCTACCAAACGGGCTCTTAAAGTTACCCTAAATAAAGTAATTTGAGTACATTTGAGAAATAATTTGGATCAATAAATAATATAATGCGGTATTTGTTGATAATTGTGATGATCAGGCCCGGCCCAACCCAGGTGCAAGTAGTACAATTGCATCGGGGCCATTTTTATGAGGGCCCTCATTTTTTGTTAACATAATATTAGACCTAGGCCCATTAGAATATTTTTAATCAAATAAGGAGCATTACGTAACTATTAGCCAGCGTTGCATAGTGATGGACCGGACCTGGCCAGGCTTTTGGTTTTGGGAAGGGAGCTCGGGACCAGCCTGGATCATCGGCGGTACCGGTTCGGGCTGGGCTACCTGCCCGGGTAGCGGGCCGGGTCGGGTCGTGCCTTTTTTTTAAGTTTAACAAATTAAATTACGAAGTGCTACATACAAAAATCTGAACGTATATTATTTGATATATGAATTACAAGTCTACAATTGAGAATTAGGTAAAAAATTAAAACATGAGGTGTAAAGTGATAAATAATAATCAAATAATCAATCGGAATCTCTGCCACTGTCAGTTGTTGTTTCCTCCATAAAGTGTTGGGTGAGGGGTGATGCTAAGTTCTTGAGTTCTACGTTGGGCCTTCAACCAATCATGGGGTAGCTAACAA
The DNA here is from genome assembly GCA_945859875.1 of Cuscuta europaea. Classification (NCBI taxonomy): domain Eukaryota; kingdom Viridiplantae; phylum Streptophyta; class Magnoliopsida; order Solanales; family Convolvulaceae; genus Cuscuta; species Cuscuta europaea. Next base: position 2,403,467 of record CAMAPE010000018.1, on the reverse strand, counting down.
GTGTCTTAAGAGAGCTTGTGCTCAATCTCGTTCTATAATCCGTTAGAACGTTGTCGGGCGCGTTGAATTCTTGTTCCACGGAAACTGTTGAAACTGGCTAGAGGTGGACTAGGGCCGGGCCTAGGCCCGGTCGGGCCACCGGTTTGTATCACATGGACCCGGGACCGGGCCGAGGGTTGGACGGGTCCGGTTCGGGCCGGGCCCCCACCTGGGTCACGGTTTGGGCCACCCGCCGGGCTGGGCCGGTTAAAGTAATTTTTTTTAAATAATTTATACTTTATAGTTTTATACAAGTATTAAAAACAAACTTCAAGTGCATTTATTTGAAATGAAATAGGAACTACATTTGAAAATTAAAACAAACTTCAAGAGACATATATTTTGTAAATTGTAATCAATCGGAACTTTCCGCACCTTCCGATCCTTTAGCTTTGTCACATGACTTAATATGCTTCATTGTCATCCCGTATCCGCCTGAAACCTCCATGCTACATTTTTTCCCGCACCATTTGCAAGTTGCGTACCACATTCCGGTCTTCGGGTCCTTCTGCTTATCAAAATTATACCGTATAACGCATCTTGACTTTCCATCTTAAAATGGTAGATATAATAATTCTCCAATAGATGAAGATGGAGATTGGAGAATGGAGATTAGAGATTGGATGTTGGAGAAGATGTGTATAAAAATGTTAGAAAATAAGAGTATTTATAGAATTTTTTATATCCCCACCCACCCCCACCCCCAACGGCTCTATGCCTCTATTGATTCAAATTTCAATAGAGCCGTTTGGGGCTTTTGAATTTTGATTTCAATTTTTTTTTTGTAGGTTTTATTTTGAATAAATTACATAATGTAAAATTAATTAATTAATTTTATGAATTCAAAAAAAATGCTACATATAAAAAAATGAATGTATTATTTATTTGAAATATGAACTACAAGTTTACAAGTTACAATTGAGAATTGAAGGTAAAATTAAAATATGAAATACTAATCAATCATTCAAAAGGAATCTCCGGCATAGGTAGAGCCATCCTCGATTGTAGATTCATTCATAAAGTGTTAGGATGTGGTGATGTCAATTTCTTGAGCTCTACGGGCCGCTTTCAACCAATCGTGGTAGCATATAAGCATCTCAAGAGATTCTGTGCTCAACCTCGTTCTACATTGTGTTAGGACATTGCCGGCCGAACTAAATTCTTGTTCCACGGCAACCGTTGAAACCAGCATTGATAGCACTTGCTTAGCCATCTTTGCTAAACCGGGAACATTCTTTCTTTTCCCTTCCACCAGTTTAGTACGTCAAAATCACCATCTTCTTCAAAATCAATATCATATGTTAAATACAAAGAAATTTCATTAATTGTGCTTTGTTGCGTAGCGGGAGTTGATTTCGTTTTTAAATAAGATTGGCAAATGTAGATTTGAAAATTGATTTTCCTTTAGATGATGTGTGTGTCGGGGGAGGGGATGCAGTGCCATATTGTGCATGAAACTCATTAAATAATGCATAAAATATATCACTGACCTCGCTGTATTCTTTTTTCGGATCAATTGGGTTGTCCTCATACATTGGCAATGGACCAAAAAAGCATCATAATAATAATTCAAACATTCTTCCAAAGAATCAATTCAAAAATGTAGCAATTAATAAAAAATTGTAATAAAGTAATTAACGATTAATAAAACTATTAATTCGAGTTATAGTAAATTAGTATTTTAAAGTTTACTTTAATCAAATTAACTAGTTTTGTGTAAAGCCTATTTTTTTACTAACAATGAAATTAATATACTTTAACTTTAACTATAATGAGAATTAACTAGTTTTTTAAACTAGAGTGAAATGTAGCAATTAATTAAAAATTGTAATAAAGTAATTAACTATTAATCTAACTATTAATTCGAGTTATAGCAAATTAGTATTTTAAAGTTTACTTTAATCAAATTAACTAGTGAATTAACTAGTTTTGTGTACAACCTTTTTTTTTTTACTAACAATCAAATTACTATAGTTTCACTTTAACTATTAAACAAGTGTAAATAATAGAATGATTTCGTACCTCTTTCAGACTTTCGGTCTTTCGGATGGGAGTAATAGAATGACTTCAAATTAATTAGATATAATTCCAACTATATTAATAGATATAATAAATGTATAAGTAATATATAATTAGATAACAAATATAAGTAATATAATATTATAATGTATGTATTTATAAATTAAAAGTAGATAATTAATAAAAAGTAGATATATAAATAATAAATATAATATATTGGAGAATAAGAGAATTAGAGAGTAGAGAGTTAAGAATAGGATTTAGGAAGAATCGGAGAAGAGATATAAAAAAATGTTTTAGATTAGGAGTATTTATAGGTTTTTTTACATCACCCCCCACCCCCCAAACCCCTCGGGCCGCCACTGCAGCCCACCCCCCAACGGCTATTTTGGCCCAAAACAATTTTTTTTTTAAAAAAGTGACCGTTGGACCCGGACCAGGGCCCGACCTGGCCGGGCCGGGTCAACTATTTCCGGAACCGAGCCCGCCCCGCCCATCCCCACCGGTTCGGGTCTACACCTGGTCCCGGACCGCCAGACCGGGCCGGTCCCGGGCCCGCACAATAGTGGGCCGGGCCGGGTCACGGGTTGGGTGGCCCGAACCGAATCCACCCCTAAAACCGGCATGGATAGCACTTGCTTAGTCATCTTTGATAAAATCGGGAACGTTCTATTTTTATCTTTCGACCACACTTTAGAACGTCAAAGTCATCATCTTCTTCAAAATCAATAGGAAATGTTAGATACAAAGAAAGTTCGTTGACTGAGCTTTGTTCAACAATGGGAGTTGATTTACTTGTTCTCATAAGATTGTCAAATGTTGATTTAAAAAATGAGTCTCCTTTAGATGAAGATGTTTGTGTCGGGGAAGAGGGTGCGTTATCATATTATGCATGAAACTCGTTAAATAATTGAAATAATAAATTACTAATCTCTTGGTATTCTTGTTTAAGGTCTATGGCCTTATCATCGTACATAGGAAGTGAACCAAAAAATGAAGCATAATAGTAATCTATACATTGTTGCAAAGCATTAAGTTTATAACTAGGATCAAGAATAAATGCAATATTATAAATATGTGGAATATAAAAATAATATTTTAAAAACTTTTCTTTCATGTACTCACAAAAATAACTCACGTAAGGGGCTTCGAAAAATTCACAAAAAGCATCGATGAGATTAACAACTTCACTAAAAAATTGGTTTGAGGTAAGTGTATAAATATGACTAAAAGTTTCAGTTGCATTATTAAAAAATATCAAACATTCACAATTGTTTTGCAAGTGTCGATGTCAATCGGGTTTATAATATAGTTAGCATATTCTTTTAAAAGAGCAGGAAAATGATCTTTATATCTAACAATTACTTTAATTAATTTATAAGTACTATACCATCGAATAGACAAATCTTTACGAAAACACAATATTTCACACGTCTTTCTCTTAAAAATTTTTGCCATTGTAATTTAAGTTGACCACTAGCCCAAATTAATCTAATTCCCCCCTTCACTATCTCCAATGCATTACCTAACGCGGCTAGTCCGTTTTTTACACATAAATTGAGAATATGACATGCACATCTATGTATAGCAGTAGTATTATTACTAGCATTATCAAACCTAACAGCAAACACCTTATCAGTCAAATTATACTCAATCAATATACGCTCAATGAGAATAAATATTATAAGATGTGTGTCTATCATTAAATTCACGAAAAGCAAGAACACATTTATGCATTTCCCAATCATCATCAATATAATGTGCACTAAACCCCAAATAATACAAATTATGATAAGTATTCTCCCATATATCACTACAAATACTAACACGTCCATCATAGTTTGCGAAATTTTTTTGTAATCTTGCCTTTTCCAAACCATAAAGCTTTATAACTTCTTTTTTAATCGTTTTGCGACTATAATTTCGAAATTGAGTATTTAAAGTAACTTGGCATATTCTTTTAAAACAAGACTTTCTGAAAAAATAAAAGACAAATTTTCCTCAACAATTAAATTAGACATACCACTCAAATGTCTAGAATCATCATAAGAGAAATTACCAAAGGGTTGGCTATTTGTAAACCTTGATATTTGAGTTTACTTCCCATTGTCTTTGCTTGTTTTCACATACTCCACGGGGTGACGGGCCTTTAGATGCCTTGCGGCGCTACCGTATCCTTGTGAAAGTCCCAAGCTAAAATCTTTCTTGCAATGGTTGCAAGTTGCATACCATTTCTCGGTTTTTGGGTCTTTCCACTTAGCAAAATTATTTTCCATAATTTCAGATTTACCTTTCTTACCGGGTTAGGATGAACTAGGCTCCTCGTTGTGGGTCTCCGGATCGCCCTCCTCCACATCTTCATCCTCGAGCTCTTCTTCGTCAATGGTGCTTGGGATGTCTTGTTGTTGGAAAAAGTGCCCATGTTGTTGGTCCAATAGTTGTTGTAGTTGCTCATCGGACATGCAATCTGCATCTCTCCATTGGTAATCCGTTTCAAATCCATCTCGGGTTTGAGAAGAAGACACCGTCCGTCCTTTACCTTTGCGTGAACTTGGATGATTCCTCGCAATCTCCTTCTTTCGGTTGCGGTTGAGGTTACCCATATCTACAGAAGCTCTACCACGTTCCATTTTATAAATGTAACAAATATTAAATTCTAATAAATATGTTAATATTAGTACAATTCGAACTTTAAAAATGTAAGAATATTAATGATAAAAATCTAACTACTTTAAATCTTTAATGAAAAAATTCGAACTTTTTCTAAAATAAAATTCGATCTTTTTTAAAATAAAATTCACTAAATTAACAATTAACAACTACTTAACTAATATTAATAAAAAATGTATGAATGCCTAACTAATCAAGCGTGGACTTAGACATATTAGCAATCAGATGTTCACAAGCCACCGCCACGTCACCAACACTGCATGAAGAGCCACGTCACTCCAAGCATCAAAGTGAAGAATATTTCGGATAACACACTTATCGCGCACACGTGTGTTCTGGTATAAATGCTACGCACAGTTCCAATCAGTTAGCTGTCCTAGTTATCTCTCCAATCATCTTTACACGTGTCGTCATATTAGACTAGTCTGTTTGTTTTTACTTGTTGGCGATGTATTTTCTCTTTTTGTATAAATATCCCTTTCCAGCTTGTGGAAAGGGATCCGAAAGTTCTCTGTGTAATCTTGTTGTTACTCTGCTAAAATTTCTACCTAGTCTTACTTACTCTTCCATCCTTTTCATATTTCTCGGATTTCGGCTACCCCAACGTCAGCGATCTGTCAAGCATGGTACAAGTTAATTCTAGGAGATGAAGGTGTTTGCTTTCCACCACACCATTTTGTTGTGGTGTGACATGACAATGTTAGCTGGCATACTTGCTGCAAGTGCAGATCAGCCAGCCAAAGAGATATAACACTTATGAATGCACGCTTCGCACACTCGAATCATCATTATTTAAAGATCTCAAAACTTAGCGTTATGAAGAAACCCTTTACATTCTAACACTCCAACGAGTATGAACAATCAAAGAATAGAGATATTCCCAGACTACTAAATGAACATTTTCTCTTACAAAGTTATTGATATTGGCGAGTTTCTTGTTTTCTTGAGCAAACTTTTAAAGGACAATTTTTTTAAGCACGCATAACGCATCCTATCCTGTTAGAGTGATGAATCACTTGTGTATATAACTAAATGAACACTTCGTCACCATAATAATAATAATTCCATTATTGATAGGGAAAACTATCAAATAAGCCCTCGTACTATATCGAAATAGTCGATTAGGCCCTCGTACTTTACAAACACTCAATTAAGTCTTCGAACTATTAAAAAACGTTCAATTAAGCCCTTTCGATCGGTAAGTAACCGGTTTCCCGATTAAATGTAACCCGTTTCCCAGTAGTCGTCGTTGCTGGGGTTCGAGCACATCGTCGCTGTCGTCGCCGTTTAACCGAGAAACCGGTTTCTTACCGACCAAAAGGGCTTAATTGAATGTTTTTTAATAGTTCGAGGACTTAATTGAGTGTTTGTAAAGTGCGAGGGCCTAATCGACTTTTTTGGCATAGTACGGGGGCTTATTTGATAGTTTTCCCTTATTGATATGAGTAAAGATATGTTTCGGTACGAGTTTAACATTATTGATCTCTGATCTAGAATTGTCTCTTATACTAGATTACTAGAATTAAAAAACAAATACTTACATAGAACATGCCAATCTAGAACTTGAGAGATGAAACATGTCAATATGATTGAAAACTATCGATCTCATCTAAGACTTAAAATTTCATGATTTTCTTCATAAAATTTCATGATTTTCATGGAAGTATTAGTTTAACAAAGTCAAAACATATTTAAATTTTATGAAGAAAATCATGAAATTTTAATCATAATAACATATATTCAATTTTTAGAATTAAACGATCATGATATTTTTCCATCATTTGCAATGGAGCCAAAAATTCATTATTTTTTGGCTTGAGATTATGATGGAATAAAGCAAAATGGCTCACTAAACTGTTTGCGCTTCTTTGTTATGAAGTAACAGTCAGTCTATGCAATTTTGGACGGTATTTTCACTATGGGTCATCCGGAAACAGTCTCTCTGTGCTTTAGTACAGGGGTAAGACTGCGTACATCCGACCCCCCTTACCCCACCGTAGGTGGGAGCCTTTGCGGCACTGGGGTAAATGAAAATGAAAATGAAATGAAACGATCATGATATTATATTTGTCATATTTATAAGGAATCCGGAAATCTAATTCTCTTGGAAATTAGAAAAATTTGATCATGATATTCAATCATAAAAATGTGATCTTTTAATATAGTGACGATAGTTACTTTAATCATAATAACATATATTCAATTTTTCGAATTAAACGATCATGATATTATATTTGTCATATTTATAAGGAATCTGGAAATCTAATTCTCTTGGAAATTAGAAAAATTTGATTTTTTGTAAGATAATCTTTAAAATTAGACTTGCATATCTTAAAAAATTCTACAAAAATTAAAATAAAGTGTATAGACAAACGTCTATTCACGTCTCAACATCGCCTAGGCTGAAAGACTTAGTCTTGTCGTCTTGAGTCTATTAGACATTGATTATAACTCATTTAAAATATGTGCATAGAATATCTCCTTTAAAATAAAGTGTATTTTATTAACAAATACATTTATTTTGACTGTTTTAATTAGTTAATTAGTAACTTGTAATTTGACATAAAGTATTAGTCATTTGTCACTAATATAGTGTACAGTGTATTATGTTTTTTTACTTCATTAAATAAAAGGCTCAAATTTCATTGTTGCACAGGGCCCCTGTTTTGTTAGGACCAGCCCTGCCTAAATTATATTGGACGAACAAGATTTGAAACATATAAAAAGGAATCAAATTGCACTATATCGGACTAGAAAAACTTGAATGAATTTAAATGAGAAATATTGATACATTACTAGAGCAAAACATAAAAAAAATCCTGACAATCACTTTTTCACGTAAATAAATGACTTACCCTTCATAAAAGTTGTGCACATAGTTTAAAGCATCAGAAAATGATACATTAGAGAAAAAGTACATATTGATAGAGTTCATAAAATAAACTGAACGAGATTGTGCCAAAACAAAAAATGAAACGAATACAGAGTAGTTATAAGTATTTTTTTAAGAATTAAGGAGGGTGATAACAAAACATAAAGCTCGTATTGTGACAACAACAACAAAAACTAACAAGATGGTGGCAGTCTAGACTCTAGCGGAAGAGATACCGCAGTGAGGTTGCATGGTTGCAGAAGTACCACAACAGGAGCAATGAATTTGCAAATCAAGAGTTTTACTTATTTCTTACCCAGTTTCTTGGCCAAAGGGTTCTCTCCCTCTTACGTGGGTAGGGATTGAGTCGGGTCCGGGCCGGGTCCGGGCCGGGTCCGGGTCGGGCCTAGGCCAGGGCGGGCCGGCGGTTCAGAAATGGTGGACCCGGGACCGGCCCGGGTAACCACCGGGTCCGGTCCGGGTCCGGGCCGGGCCGGGCCCATTATCATTTTTTTGTTTTCCTCTTCCTAATTAACCCCCCCTCCCACCCCCAACCCCCCAAACCATCCCAAATGGCCCAAAATACCCAGCCCAACCCGAAAATTTAAAAAAAATTGAAAAAAAAATAGGTTTTGACCTGAACCGGGCCCGGCCCCGGCCGGGTCAGGCCTTGTTTTGGGTGACCCGAGCCCGGACCGGAAAACCCACGGGCCGGGCCTACCCGGACCGGTCACTGACCGGGCCACCGGGTCGGGCCGGGCCGGAACAGTACCGGTCCCGGGCCGGTTCCGGGTCGGGCCACCCGGCCCGAGTCCATCCCTATACGTGGGCAAACTTTCTCAAGTGTCTTGTTCGTTATGGGTTTTGTAAGTTGGAATTGACATGAACATAGTAATAGGGGTGGATTCGGGCCCGATCGGACCCGGTCGGGCCGCCGGTTCGTATCACATGGGCCCGGGACCGGTCCGAGGGTTGGACGGGTCCGATTCGGGCCGGGCCATCCGACCGGGTCACGGGTCGGGCCACCCGCCGGGCCGGGCCGGGTCGGTTAAATTTTTTGTTTGTTTTTTAATTTATATTTTATACTTTATAGTTTTATACAAGTATTAAAAAACAAACTTCAAGTGCATTTATTTGAAATGAAATAGGAACTACATTTGAAAATTAAAACAAACTTCAAGAGACAAACATTTTGTAAATTGTAATCAATCGGAACTTCTCGCACCTCCCGATCCTTTGGCTTTGTCACATGACTTCATATGCTTCATTGTCATCCCGTATCCGCCTGAAACCCCCATGCTACATTTTCCCCCGCACCATTTACAAGTTGCGTATCACATCCCGGTCTTCGGGTCCTTTTGCTTATCAAAATTATACCGTATAACGGCATCTTGATTTTCCATCTTAAGTATAAAGTAGATATATAAATAATAAATTAGTAGAGAATAGAGATTAGAGAGTAAGAATATTTGGAGAAGATGTGTAGTAAATTGTATAGAAAAAATGGAGTATTTATAATTTTTTTGTACCTATAACCCCCCACCCCCACCCCCACCCCCTAACCCACCCTTGGACCCCAGGAAGGCTCCCAACGGCTATATAGCCGTTTGGGTTCAATCACAACGGCTCTAAGGGCCTGTTTGGTAGCCAAAAGATTTTTTTTTTTTTAAATTATAGTCGTTGGCCCGAACCGGCCGGGCCGGACCTTCCTTTTTGTGAACCGTGCCCGGACCGCAAGCCTCCCCCGGGCCGGGTAAAAGCCCGCACCGCCATTCCGTAACCGGGCCGGGCCCGCACAGTGGCAGGCCGGGCCGGTTCAGGGCCGGGCCGACCCGGTTTGGTCCATCTCTACATAGTAATCGCACTTAAACATGGACTCGATTCGGACCGGGTCGGGCCTCGGTCCGGTTCCGACCGGGCTTTTTTTGGAGAAGTGAGGCCCGGAAACTAGCCCGGATAGCTCTGGGCCCTGGTCGGGCCGGTTCACCCGACGATTACCGGGCCGTGGCGGGTCAGGCCGGGTACCCTACTTTTTTTCTAATTACTTCCTACCCAAGCCGGTTCGTGATTTGGGAGGCCCGGGAACCGCCCATCTACAGTGCCGGACCGGGTGGCTCAAACCGGGCACAAAATCAGGTACCAAGCCAATCCGGACCGTAACAGTACCAGTTCGGTCCGGTTATAGGCCGGTTAACCCGGCCCGAGTTAGGCATGGCCTCGATTCGGGCCGAGCCGAGCCTCAGTCCGATTCTAACCAGGCTTTTTTTGGAGAAGTGAGGCCCGAAAACCGGCCCGAGTAGCTCCACGCCCGAGTCAGGCCGATTCACATGGCAGTTACAGGATCGATTCACCCTATGTTTTTTTAATTTTTTAGTTTCTAATTACTTTCCTACCCCCCACCCCAAACCCCTCCAAAACGCCCAGCCCAACCCATTTATCTTTTTAAAAATATGAAAAACAAAGCAAAAATAATTTGGCCCAAACCGGCCAGGTCAGTTCATCAAATGCAAGGCTCGGGAACCGCCCCAGTTAATCCGGCCCGAGTCCATTCCTAGCCCGAGTCCATCCCTAATCGCACTACAATGCAAGTTCTTGCTGATATTGTGTCGACCTATCAAACCTCGAAAATAATATTGCTATAATACCCAAAATTCAATGGCCCAAGGCTGCAATACAACAATACTCAATTAGACATCTTAATTCGATGGCCAATGGCCAAAATTCTTAAAATCCATAGGCACACTTCCAAGACCCATACTCTAGTTTATTAGACATCTTAATTACTGGCTTCAGTAGCGAGGAACAACATAGAACATTGCATAAGCATTTAGACTACGCTGCCGCTCAGCATCAGCACCAAAAGCCTGGAGATACTGAGATACAAACCCACTTCACTTCTTTTCTCGATTTTCTGACTACCTGAGAGGCTGAGACGTAATAGCATTAGGTGTACTTGACCACCAAAATTTGTTGGGAGTAAGGTATATAACCCACCAAGGGGCAATTGCAATCAAAACTCCCCATGGCACAAACAATAGAATTTTAGGAGATTAGACTTTTTCCCCAAATTGAATAAAAAATATACATCCCACAAGCTAAAATAAAAAGCAGCTTTGAACGTCATCTAACTCTTTGGACTTGTTTTTATTTTATTTTTTAGCCAACCCATTTCAGCTTTTCTTTTCAATATGCTCCAGATTTGCCTGTACTTTCAAAACGAGTTTCTTTGGCCCTGCCAGACTGCCCTTCAAGCTGATTGCTCTTGTCTAACGCAACACGTCTTTATTACTAGAGTTTCCTGCAAGTGCTGACTGTCCTCCCTCAGTTATGATTGTGTTGCCAGATTGCTGCTGAGTTGAAGACCCTATACTATCACATGCATCTGCACTGCCATTTGAAGCCGCCTCATCTAATGTAACACTCTTGAGATGGGCCATAACCGAAACCTTGCTAGGGTCTTGTACAACAGCCTGATGACTCGAATATCGGATAGATAGTGGCACAATCCATTTCATCCAGTCACCGCGTCGCCTCACTTTCTCACCCTTTAAGGGAAACAAGTATATTAAATACTTTGTAGTATATTAACGATGTTCATAGAACATCAAACATATCATTCAATTCATTTAGTGCAACTGTTACCTGGTTGCTAAAACAATAAAGAAAATCTACTAAACCAATATACCTGTATTTCTACAACACTTGAAGCTTGTAAAGCATTCACTATAACTTGAACACTGTCTGTGAGCATAGAAACCTGTAAAAAAAGAAAAAACAAAATGTTACTTTACAGGAATCTAAAGCATGATTTATTTGCAGCAGACCATCAGTTTTAGTGACCAAAACTTTTACAACATGCAGCAAGGAATACAACAAATGTGCATGTATTTACCACGTGGTTCATTAATGACTCCAAATATGACTTATGTAAGTATTACTAAGCCTATACCATATACGCATTAAAAGTGTAGCAGACCACTGAGAGACTGATGGACATGCAAGGATTTTTCTGCTAAAGCTATTTAAGGAATGAACTATACAATCTTAGACATGAAAAAAGCATGGTGAGGAAAAAAGCAAGGTGAGGATCGCTCACCTTAGGACTTGGGGTGTTAGCAAATCAAACCGAACTACTTGTGAAACTATTTCAGGAGAAATGACTCACTAAACTGTTTGCGCTTCTTTATTATGAAGCAGCGGCCAGTCCATGCAATTTGTATCGGAAATTGTCTTTGTGCTCTAGCACAACAGTAAGCATGTTGTTGTGGTTGTAGTACTCAACTCACGTAGTCCACAAGCCTAATTGAGTTGTTTCATAAAACATACGTCTAATTAAAATATACTACATCCGTCACCCTAAACATTGGAACGTGAAGAGATGATATGATTATTAAGAAAAGTGAGCTTATGTGATTGTTAATGAATTGATAGAGTAAAAATAATTTAGAACCACATTTGATATAGGACAATTTAAGTGAAGCAGACCGAAAAGAAAAGATTAGACGATCTTAGCGGGACGGAGGGAGCAATACATACGTACGTACATGCATGCATGTAGAGGGAGGTTCAAATATAAAGTATACCTCATATGAAAAATGAGAAGTACTCTTAGCCGTTAAAATGAGAAAATGAGTGGATCAAATCAATTTTCAAGGGAAAAATTCAGTGCCAAAAGTGTAATTATTAAAAACTTTTTTGAAAACTAACGTGACAAATGTGTTCACTACGGAGGAAAAGTGAGTTAGACTAACAAAAAAGTGCATCACTTTTCGGGAAAACATAACAAGTATAAAGATCGTTCCTGATATTTTTTTTAAGGTGAATGTGTACCGTTACATATTGCATATGCAATTTTGCTATTATGTATTACACATTTTGGTTGATCATGAGTTTTGATCTATATCATCCATTTTTAAGTAATCAAGGGCTTAGATTACTTCTCACTTTTCATGGGAAGACCTCTTTGTATTAGAACTCACCCCTATATACCTATATTGTGAGATCACATACAAACCATGCTTAACTTACTAACCTACAAACTCAATAATATGCAACACTTTGAACTTCAATATGCAATACAAATAATGTAAAGATGCACTCTTTGAATTTCAATATGCAATACAAATAATGTAAATATGAAACTGTTATTTTATGGCTTGAATAATATGAAACACTTTGAACTTCAATTTGCGATACAAATAATATAAAGATGAATAGAATGGGATGACTAGTTTGTATGTGATCTCACCCCTGCATCTTTACATTATTTTTGCTGCATATTGAAGTTTAAAGTGATGCATATTATTGAGTTTGTAGGTTAGTATTTTAAGCATGGTTTGTATTTGATCTTTTATCTATATATATATATATATATATATATATGTATATATAGTAGTCTTCCTGTCCAGCCAGCCTGACGGGAACAGCCGTCCAGCCGAGGGCATTTTGGGCCCTTCCAGTTGAATTTTTTTGATGAAATGTTTTGAGCGTGTTCTTCATGAAGTGTAGTTTACCCATACCAAATTTCAGCTAAAATTTCAATCAGGAAGGCGTTCAAATAAATTACTTAAGACCAATGCACAGTTAATATATATAAACAGCGAAGTCTTTTACAAAAAATCATTTGACTATCTTCCCGATTGAATTTTTAGCTGAAATTTGGTATAGTTAAACTAGACTTGATGAAGAACATGCCCAAACAAATTCATCAAAAAATTCTACCGGGAAGGGCCCAAAATGCCCTCGTCCGGAGGTTCCCGTCAAGCCAGCTGACCATGAAAGATTGTTTGTGTGTATATATATATGTATGTATATGGCAGTTTATATCACGAGCTCCTGACTGAAACCTCCGTGCAGAATTCACTGTTTGGGATGTTTCCCGGTGATATTTTTTATGATATTTTTTGAACATGTTCTTCATCGAGTGTAGTTTATGCATACCAAATTTCAGCTCAAAATTCAATCGGGAAGACAACTAACTAAATTATTGAAACATATTGCGCATTATATACATATATAAAGCGCAGTATTATTCAAGAATTTATTTAATTGTCTTCTCGATTGAATTTTGAGTTGAAATTTGGTATGAATAAACTAGACTTGATGAAGAACATGCTGAAAAAATTTCATCAAAACATTCCACCGGGAACCACCCCAAACAGTGAATTCTGCACGACGGTTCCGGTCAGGAGCTCCTGACTCGAACGGGACTATATATATATAAATATATGGAGTGGATCAAGTGAGAAGTGCTCTTAGGGTGAGAACTGCGAAGTTTAACTAATAGACTAAAAACACGAACTTTTAACCAATAAATCATAACTTATAGACCCCGTCGAAAATAATTACGAAAATGACACCGCAAAAAAATAAAGTTGGAAACCTTGAAAAATTTTTAACGCGGTGGCATTTTCGTAATTATAATGGAGAGCTATATAAGTTATGATTTATTGGTTATAAGTTTCTATATTCAGTCTATAAGTTTACTGCGTTGTAAGATTAGATGCAAATCCAAGGGGTGAGATTGCTTCTCACTTGTCATTTTAAGAGGGACTTCTCACCTGATCTTTTCTCTCTATATATATATCATTCAAAAACTATTTTATACATGTGTACGTATTTATTAATGTTAGTTTTAAGATTATTTTTTATATTGTACTCGTTTTATTATTTTATAAGTTTTATATAAATGAATGGAAAAACAATTAATAATCAAACTTCTTCGAAACAAGCTTGAATAGTTCATGAGTTGGGTCAACTCAAGCTCAATGGAAATAAGCGTTGATCACGCTCAAGCTTTAATCATTGAATTTTTTATTCAAGCGGAGTTTCAAACATTCGCTATTCAGGCTAAACTTGGGAAGTTACACTCTCAATTTTAAATAGAGTTGATTGGAATATTATATGCATAACCTAAACACTAGAACAAATATATGCCTCAAAATGTAAATATGCCCATCTAGCCTTGATTAAAACCACATTAGGATGTCCTTGGTAACCACTATTTTTCCCATTACACCACCTTATTCCATTTAGATCATGTCTAACAAGATAAGTCTCCAAGTAGGTCTAAGGGTCTAGGCCACTCTTGCATGCCACTCCATAGAATTGCCATCAAATAATGTGTTATAAATGTGAATTAAGCAAAAATGCATAACTAAGGCGTCATTCTTAGCTTGCCTACAAATCAAACAAGGCCTTGCAGCTGGTCACTAAAAAACCCAAACATTAACTTGGCTTTACCCATGCCAAGTAGAAAATTAGCCTATAATCAAACTAGAGGACCAATACCCAACAGTGTTAAAACTAAGAGCAACGCACCAACATCTGCCACCTAGTGAACTTCTGCACTAGCACCTTCACCCCTAATTGCTACCTCTAGGCACCAATACCCAATCTTCCATTTCCCACCCAACTACCTGAATTTACGTCTTCTTGATGTCCGCAGAGACAGTCTGAGGCGTGATGAAACAAGCACTTGATGGGCTATGCTAGGGCAAACATTTCTGATGCCAATTTCCATGCACTACTTTGTGATTGGCGCCTATGCACGACTCAGGCACTCTTTTTAACTAAGACTGTTTATGATAGGGACAGGGACAGCTAATAATAATAAGAATAATAGAGTATTATTAAATAGTGTTATTGTATAAATAAATGTTTTGGGCCTTGTAATTAGGAAGTCTGGGCCGGTCCTTAAGAATAGAAAGTATATAAAAGGGGGGAAAAGGGAGGAATAGGCAGGCAGATTTTGGATTTGGGATTAGGACTGGGAGAGACGAGGCACTCTCGAACTTGCCTCAACTGTATCGTTACCTTCCCGTTTCTTCAATTTCAGTTTCATATTCCAACAATTCAACCTCAGATTTTCTGTGTTCCTATCAGTTTATAATATTTTTCCAAGAAAGTCCTTATAATTTAATTATTCAGTAATATATCCTTGCATCAATATCCTATACACCGTTGTTAATCAAGGATACCAAGCATCCAACAGGCAACAATCCCAAAAATGCTTTAGCAGCATAGAAAGATGACCACTATCCTGGAACTTTTTACACTGATTATAAGCATACATACTCATTTATATATAGAGAGAGGAAGGTTTGAATACAAATCACTCCATATATGAAAAATGAGAAGAAATCTTAGCCATTAAACTGAGAAAATAAGTGACAAAAGTGTAAATATGAGGAAATTTTTCGTATGCGGAGAAAAAAGTGCATTTGACTAACACAAAAGTGCATCAATTTTCAAAATAATACAACTATAGAAATCATTTTGTGATATTTTTTAGCGTGATCAATGTACACCTGTACATATCGCATATACACTTTTACTATTAAGTATTGCACATTTAGGTGTAGGCCGTGTAGCATTTTGTCATGCGATTTTTTTTAACTATTCTGTCCATTTTTAAGTTATCAAGGGCATGGTTTAAAAAGGCGCTTATGAGGTGGGTTCTGAGGCGCGCCTCAAGCTGAGGTGTACTGGTTGGGTATCAAGGCGTAGGTTTTTTTCGCAGGTAAAGAGGCTTACGCCTCATAGATTGAGGCGCACGCCTTGAGGCGTTTGTTGAGGCGCACGCCTTGAACACTTGCACAGTAACTTAAAACAGGCCCAAGTATTTCATTTAATAAAAAGCCCAGAGTTCTTTCTAAATAGAAGCCCATATACTAAACCCTAACAGGTCTTATTGCATTCAAATCCTGATAACGATTTGAACCTTAACGTATACTTTCTATTCACCAACGCAAAGAACTCTCTCTTCTCTTGCGACATCTCCTTACAACAGCCCAAAAGCTTCCAGGTAACTTTTCTTCTCCTCTCTTCTTCTCCATCCCCTTCTCTTTCTCCTATTCTTATTCAACTCATCTCCTTCATTTCTTCTCCTTCACTGCTTTTTATCCTTCTTTTACAGAATTGTTGTTCTTCTTCTCTTTCACTGCTTCTTATCCTTCTTTTACAAAACTGTTGTTCATGTTTTCTAACTGGTAAAGGATTTACTTTGCTTCCTTAGTCATGTTATTAATAATACTTCTGTGTAGATTTAGTTTAATGGTGAGAGGTTCAAAGAAAAGATTTCATGGTTCTACTGCTACATCTAGTAGTTCTGAAGGCCTTGGTATTGCTACTGGTGCTACTAGGAACAGAAGAGATCTTGCTTGGAATCATAGTGTTCAAGTAACAGGCCCTGGAGATGAAAAGAAGAGCTATGTATACCTAAAGTGCAATTATTGTGAAAGAACAATCACAGGAGGTGTAAAGGGGATGAAAGATCATCTTGCTTGTACCATAAAGAATGTTGCTCCTTGTAAAGAAGTGTCTGATGACATTAAAAAAAATTCCAAGAATATTTGAATAAAGGAGCTGCAAAAAAAAAGACTGGCACAACAAGAATTTGAAGAGTGTGTTGCTGTAGGTTCTTAATTTGGCAGTGGGATGGAGGGGGAGGATCAAGCGAATGATAATACTCTTCCAACAAGGGGTACTCGTGGGCCTTTAGACAGATTTATGGTGAACGTTGGTGATGGTGTTGATGTCAACATAAACCCACCAAATGCCACAGAGTTGCGCAAACGAGTTTGTATGGACATAGGCAGGTTCTACTTTGAAAACTCCATTCCCTTTAATGTCGCAAGAAGTCCTTTTATTAATATGCTGCGTTCTGTGGGTGGATATGGTCGGGGTCTTAAACCTCCAAACATGTATGAACTGAGGACTTGGATATTAAAGGAAGAGCTTAATACAACCGAGAAGATAGTCAATGAAATAAAAAAAAACATGGGCACACTGGAGTGACAATCATGTCTGATGGCTGGGAAGATATCAGGCATAGAAGTTTGATAAACTTTCTGGTTAACAATCCCAGTGGCACGGTCTTCTTGAAAAGTGTTGATGCTTCTGAGCACGTCAAAGATGCAAAGCTAATGTGTAAGTTGCTTGATGATATAATTGAGGAAGTTGGGGAAGAACTTGTAGTCCAAATTGTGACAGACAACGCAACTATAAGGTAGCTGGAAGAATGCTAATGGAGAAAAGACCACATCTATATTGGACTCCATGTGCTGCCCACTGCATTGACTTGATGCTAGAAAAGATTTCAGAACTTACACCGGATAACACCGCACGCTCGTGTTTTGATCAAAGCAAAAAAGGTGACCAATTTCATTTATAATCACCCATGGGTTTTAAGCTTGATGAGGAAATTTGTTAATGGAGATCTCATCCGACCTGCGGCTACCAGATTTGCTACTGCATTTCTAACTTTGCAGAGCATTTATCAAAGGAGGCAACCATTGGAATCTATGTTTACTTCTGGACAATGGATGGACTGTACTTGGGCAAAAAAACGTGATGGCAAAGAAATAAGGAAGATTGTTCTCAAGGATAACAATTTCTGGATAAGTATGGCCTACGCTATCAAATCCACAAAACCGTTGGTAGAAGTGTTGAGGTTAGTTGACTCTGAAAAAGAACCTGCAATGCCTTACCTCTATAATGCTATGGATGAGGCAAAGGAAAAGATAGCAAGGAATTTAGGTGGAGATGTAAAAGATTACAAAGAAATATGGGATATTATTGATGAGAAATGGGATTTTCAGATGCATCGCCATTTGCATGCAGCTGCCTACTATCTGAATCCCCGTTGCCATTACGCAGATAACTTTTCAACTCATCCGGAGGTCAAGCTTGGTTTGTTTCATTGCTTGGGGAGACTCATACCTAGCAGAGAGGATCGGGAGAAAGCTGACCTTCAATGCAGCACTTTCCACAACCAAGAAGGTTTTTTTGGTTTTGCCCAAGCAAAGAATACAATCTTTAAGAGAACCCCTGGTATATTTAATAATCTTCCTGTTTCTGCACATTTAATATTAAAAAATTGATATTTTCTTTTCAAAACTGTACATTTTAGCTTTTTAAAGAAATATGGAGATGACAATTGACCTTTCTGCCTATAATATGTTTCTGGACACTTAAGCTTTATAGTTCAAGAAACGTTTTCTTCTTTTCAGTTGAATGATGGATTCAATACGGAGATGGCACTCCTGAGCTTCAAAATTTTGCAATAAAAGTGTTAGGTCTTACTTGTTCATTATCCGGTTGTGAGAGAATTGAGAAATTGGAGTACTTTCAATCAAGTACACATCAAGAGAAGAAATCGCTTGACAACAGTTAGGATGAACTCTTTGGTGTATATAATGTTCAACAAAAGATTTGAAGATCGGCACCTTAAACTGAGATCCCTAACCAATGAAGAGGAAAATCTGTTGGTTGATGACTTGCCATCTGATGATGAATGGCTGGTCAGTGAAAATGGTGTGGAACCAGACACATTTAGGGATGACCTTGA
Source organism: Cuscuta europaea (assembly GCA_945859875.1). Taxonomy (NCBI): domain Eukaryota; kingdom Viridiplantae; phylum Streptophyta; class Magnoliopsida; order Solanales; family Convolvulaceae; genus Cuscuta; species Cuscuta europaea. The sequence continues at coordinate 2,384,517 of CAMAPE010000018.1, read as the reverse complement.
TGTCCTTGAAGTTGATCTTTTTGGAGGTCAACCATCACAGCAAGCCCAAACAAAAGAAAGTTCAAGCAAGCAGATGGGTAAACAAGGAAACAATAAGAAAAATAAACAAGTAGTGGAGGCAAATGATGATGATGATGATGATGATGATGATGATGATGAAGAAGAAGAGGAGGAGGGAGGATGGGATGATTTTGATAGTGATGATGGAAGGGATGATGGTGATAACGCCATAAGATATGATGATTCTTCCGAAGAGCTTTCCTGTCATGATGATTAAGCTGCAAGCCTTCAAGATTTTTAAACTATGTCAATTGTGTGATGTGTCTGGTTGTTTGTGATGCAATTTGTGTGTGATGTTTCTGTGTGTTTGTGAGACTGTGATGTGTCTGTTTTTGTGAGATGTTTCTTTTTGTGTGTTTGAAGCCTAGTGACTTACCGGTAATAACCTAATAGGTCACATGTATTTGTGTCTCACACTTTTTGGACTTATAATTATGGATATCCTTTACTTCTTGAGTTGTTTGTTACTAGTTTAATTATATCACGTTTTATATGCCTGTATTTTTTTAGGCTTATGCCTCAATACACCTCAAGGCTTACGCCTCGCCTCTTAGGAACAAACCGCCTTGAAAATACTCCCTTTGTCCCTTAAAACTTTGCAAAGTTTTACTAGTACGGAGAATAAAGTAAAAATTGTGTGATTGAAGTTTGTGCAAAGGAGAGACAAATAACAGTGATCACAAATTCATTGATTAAAACGGAAACTGACAAAGTTTTGGAGACATTTTGTGTTTAAGCGTCGTTGATTGTCCTTCTAGTTTGAGAGTAGACGATTGCTTTTTGAGTTTCAGAAGAAGGCTTTGGTTCCTTTATTTATACGGAGTAATAATTTCTAAAATTCTAAATTAGTTTCTAAATTACTACTATCTAAATATTATTTTGGGCTGGGCTTCTAGAAATGAATTTACTGAGATTTTACACTCTTTTAGCGCGATGCCTGGACAACGCCAAAGGCGACTAATTTTCTTCAGGAAAGTCAGATCTCCCCTGTTGACCCTTCTGCATCGCCAGGATGCCTAGTAGGCGACTTGGCAACGCCGTGAAAACCTGCTTAATAGGCATCTGCCCCACCACTTCGCTCTAGCGCGCTGTTGACATCAGGCATAGCTAATATTACAGAACACAGCTGCTATACTCAACTAAATAAAGGTCAATCACTAAATCGAAAATATCACAAATCAAATCTGAAATGTGACGTCTCTTAATTGAATAGTAGTGTCCTATTCCCAGTAGTTTGTGACCTCTTCTAGTAAAGTTGTTTTCCAACATAGGTGATAGGTTCATTTACTTGTGCAGACAACATAATATCTCCACCAATTTTTTTTTACCAAGGTGTAATTTTTGTTCAGGAAATATGCCCACAAAATATGCCTCCTGTTTATATTTTGATGATTCATTTGTGGGCTTCAATAAATTATCATATGTCACGCATCGGAGATTCATTTTGGCTAAGTCCATGACAAATAAAATTTATTTGAAAGAAATATATTTTAGAGGAGAAAATGTTTGGAACAACACTCTTATTTAAAGAGGGAGTACGTGACATATAAATTATGATTCTATTCTCTGTATATATTGTTTTTACAACTTTGACTGGCAAAAATATTATGGAAATGAAAATCATAGGGTTGAATTAATGTGAGAGAGAGAGAGATAAAATATTCATGAAAATTTGCTAAGGTAAATGGCAAAAATTAAGGTGACAGCCAATGTAGAATAGTTGGCAACCCTTTTAGGAACAAATTGAGTACATACATTCAGTGATGTCAATAGCGGGCTATAGTGGCGTTATAGCGGAATAGTGGGGCGGGGCGGGGGGTATGCGCTATGAGGCTGCCTATAGCGGAGCGGTTGACAATAGCGGCTATAGCGGGTACTATAGCGCGAAGAATAGTGGCTATAGCGGACGCAATCATCATCATCATCATTACCCCAGTGCCGCAAAGGCTCTCACCTTCGGTGGGGTAGGGGGGGTCGGATGTACGCAGTCTTACCCCTGTACTAAAGCATAGAGAGACTGTTTCTGGATGACCCATAGTGAAATCGCGTCAAAAGTTCCTTGAACTGACTACTGCTTCATAACAAAGAAGCGCAGACAGTTTAGTGAGCCATTTTGCTTTATTCCATCATATAGCCAAGCCAAAAAATAGTGAGCCTTTGGCTATAGCGGACGCAATAGCGCCCCTATAATTTACAAGGCTACTTTAGTGCTAGTTTTGAGGGAATTTGGGAGTACGTTTTACTTTTAGAAGTTGTTGGAGTAAGATGACCTCAATTGACCCTCCAAAACACGTGGGGGTAAACAAACATACTAAACAGTAGTAAACACTACTAAAATAACTCAAAACAGAAAGCAAGATCAAACATAGCCTATCTCATACATCTCCATGTTATTATGTTAAGGTAGACTAGGTAGTTCAAGGTACTTAAATTATTTGTTTCTTTTGTTTAAGACTCTAATGCCTCTTTACTGGTAATTTAGTAAGTATACATTTCAATATTTCATGATGTTTGAGTAACATATTTGTGATTTATCATTTCTTTGAATTGGTATGTGCATGACATGTAATATATGCATACATATACTACGTAATATGTATTTTGCATATATACTGTCTAAACAGCGGTCATCCCGCTATCTGCTATACCGATATAGCGCTTTCAGGGTTAGCCGCTACGCTACGCTATCCGAGATTGACACTGCATACATTATAATGCATTAAAAAAATATGCATACGATATTTGACACGATGATAAAAACAAATTGTTAAACATCATTGAAAACATCTTTTCTTTGCAGATGACAGTCTGCTTTTTTTGGGGCAACACATGAGGAGGGCTCGGTGGTCCGGGAGCTACTAAAGAAATATGAAGACCTCTCTGGACAGATGGTGAACTATTCTAAATCTACTTTATTTTTTAGTTCAAATACACATGTGGGCATAAAGGAAGGATTGGCACAAATGCTTTCCGTTAGTGTTGCTGCTCCTGGGGCTTTATAGTTGGGGCTGCCAATTTCTGTAGGTCGTGGGAAGAAGGCAATTTTGGCTTCCATAAGGGAGAATATTGTGTGTAGGCTACAGGATTGGAAATGCAGGTTTTTATCAAGGGCGGGGCGGGCGGTTTTACTCAAATCTGTTATTCAAGCGGTTCAAAATTATGCCATGAACGTGTTCCTACTGCCGAACGAACTCTGTTTAGAATTGGAAAGGTTGATGAATGGGTTTTGGTGGCTAGGAAGTGGGAACAAAGGAATTCGGTGGACTGATTGGAGTGCTTTATGTCGGCCTAAAAGTAGCGGGGGGGCTCGGTTTTAGAAGAGTTAAACAATTTAATCTTTCCATGCTTGGTAAGCAAGCCTGGAGATTATTGACGGAACCTAGTACGTTGGTTGCTAAGATCTATAAGGTACGATATTATCCAAAGTCCTCATTTCTGGAATCAAAGCTTGGGAGCAATCCGTCTTTTATTTGGAGGAGTGTTTGGGAGGCTAAACCGGTTATATTGGCAGGGTATAGGTGGTGTATTGGGGATGGCAAGTCAGTTCGCATATGGGATGATCCATGGCTACCAAGTCTAGAGCAACTGAGAGTGCAATCTGCTCCAATTCCTGGCCTGGAGAACTGTCTGGTGCAGAGACTGTTTTACCAGGGGGAGCGGCGCTGGGATACCGATGTGGTGCGGGACCTCTTGGAGCAACGTGATCAGAACTTGGTAGAAAGCATTCCGGTGAGTTGGACGAGTGTACCTGATCGTATTGTATGGGCTTGGGAGGAAAATGGCCGGTTTTCAGTCAGAAGTTGTTACAGGTTTCTAATGGGGGAATTTGATTCGGAAGGATGGAAGGGATAGACTAAAATGTGAAATTTTTTTATCCCACCTAAAGTTAAAGTTTTCTTCTGGCAAACTTGCTCGGGTTGCTTACCTACGGCTGATAAACTCCAAGCGAGGAGGGTAGAGGTGTCAGGCCAGTGTGTTTTTTGCGGAGATGAATGGGAAACTACAAGGCATGTTTTTGCAGAATGCAGCAGGGCGGGAGAAGTTTGGCAGCAGGTGGATGGCTTCATCAATATTGAGTTGCAGGCTTCATTTTTGGAGTGGGTTGAACAGATTTTCCTATCCAAAAATGAGGAGGGCTGCTGTGAGTTTATCATGATATGTTGGAGCTTATGGTATTTCAGAAACAGGAAAGGGAGGATGCAGGGACAGACATGATTTTGGCTTTTGCAAAGGCTGTCCTTCAAGGCTGGAGGGCTGCACAAGAGAAAGAGGGATCCAATGAGAAGAAAGAGTCTGGGAGGGCAGCAACATGGCAGAAACCAGTGGAGGGCCGGCTAAAGGTTAACGTGGATGCGGCTACTGGGGAGAGAGGACGACGGGGACTGGGATGGGTGGCCAGAAACGCAGCAGGTGATTTTGTGGCTGCTGGAGCAACTCCATGGCTAGGAAATTGCTCTACGAAAGAGGCAGAGTCGCTTGGGATCAGAGAGGCTTTGAGCTGGTTAAAAGAAAGCGGATGGGATCACGTTGATATTGAATCTGATGCGCTGCAAGTAGTCAAAGCTATTCAAAACGGAGGAAACTTTTCTCAGTTCGGGTTAATCGTGGAAGACATTAAAACCTTATTGCAATAATTTAATAGTATTTCTATTAAGTTTATTAGGCGATCAGCGAATCATGCCGCTCACGAGCTTGCTCGAGTAGCCGTTTCTTTGTCTGATAGTAAAATTTGGATATCTTCTCCTCCTAGTTGTATCCTTGTAGCTCTAAACCATGACATAAGTTTATTGTTTGCAAATAAAATATCATTGAAGACGTGCATGCAGAGCATTCTTGTCACGGCGGTAAGGCGAGTCATGGCGCCAGCTGACCGTCATATACTCATATCACCTAGGCAACAATTAGGCGACTAGTTGCACATTGTATACTATGAATTATTTATTATATACAAGGTAGTCAAAAGCTAGCGCTTGGGTGCTTGGGCGCTTAAGCGCACCAGGCACAGCGCAAATAAGGTTTAACGACTGAAGAATGACCAGGCACAGCTCCCTGTGTAAAGAACAGTTTAGGCACAGAAGCGCTGACGCGCGGAAGCTGAGAAAAGTGCACGCTTAAGTCACCAGGGCTGGGAAGCCTATTTTTTGGTTTGATACTACTTTAAATAATAAGCCCATGCTGATAATCAGACTTAGCCCATCCAAATAATAGGTAAAGACAACTTAAACCCATATTAAACCCTTCTTAGTCATGGGAAGGCTTCTATCTCGAGTCTTGACTTCATCATGACTCTCCTATGCTGCTATGTGCTCTACTTGCGCAACATGCTCAGCACTGAAACACATTCAACGAACCCACAGAAGCCAGAAACACATAAGGTGTCTTCTTCATCATCATCTTCCCATGTCCTTTCTTCTTTCTTTTTCAGCTTCTTGGTGATCCTTTCATTTTGTTCTTTCAGTCTATCTTCTTTCTTTACTTTTATCAGTTCTAGTCATCTATGCATACTTTATAGTTCTTTTTGCTTCTAATATATTTTATACAACTCAAACATATTATATGTACCTGACTACCAGATTACATTATATGTACTCTATATTATTTTATCTTGTTATACAGTATAACTCTATATATTACTACGTACTATTATCATTTCATATTTTAACTGTATAAAAACTTCATACAATCTAACTCAGTTAATAGTTTCATACACTAATCCATGCTATTCCTAGTGCTAAAAATGCAAAATCAACAAAGACAGACCCCACTTGTTTTTTCTTGTGAACAATGACTTTATTATGGTGAATCATGACTTTATTTTTAGAAATATGACCTTTTTATGCATTTAGATCAATATGATGTTGAATATGTCATATTTGATCACTCTAGAATAGTATACCTAATATTTTCTAAATAGTGAGCTTGACTCGAGTCAGGCGATCATTTTTGCGCCTTGTGCCTCAGGCGATACAAGTACTCTAGCGCCTTAAGTGTGCCTCACGACTTTGACTAACTTGATTATATTTGTAATCATATATACAATTATATACTACCTCTGTTCTACTAATATTGAAACATAAGTGACACGGTTATTACAGTAAGAATCATGCTTGTCACGGCGTCACCTAGGTGTCGCCTAGTCGCCGACTAGGCGTCCTGGCGCTAGGGACTGCTCGCCAGCTTCACTCGCCTCGCCAGATGAAGAGTAGTCGTGAATGGCATCGTCTAGGCGTCGTCTAGGCGCTGTTTTGGCGTCAAAGTCCTCGCTTTTTTGGAAAGTCGGACTGCTATGGGGCAGGCCCAGAACCCAAAATAAAAATAGATTTAGGCTTTAATTAAAAGCAAGCCCATAGTAATCTTCCTTACCGACGATTCGTTGCCCAAAGTCGTATAACCAAGCCAAGTCGCAGCCTCGTATAGTCGTAGGAAGCAGACGAACAACTCCACGAAGAAGACAAAGTCGCAGGTATGGCCCTCCTTGTCCCTCGCTCGCGGAAGCAGAGTAGCAGGCGACTCCCTAGTTCCCAGTCCCTGATCTCTTCTTCTTGGCTTCATTTTTTTTATTTTAATTAATTAAGTTGTGTATTTATATATATATATATATATATATATATAAAGGGTGTATTTTCATATAATGTGTATATATACACTTCTATATTACAGAATCAAGATATAATATGATATAATGATATACCCAACCTGTGAGACTTCTATTTTATTATATGTTCTAAATTATAAAATAATAAACTGTTAAAATAATCATAAAAACTGGTACATACTAATATATACTACATATGATATATATTTTGCATAGTTTAATTATATGTATGATTATATATATAATTATATACATAATTATATATATATATAAATATATAGGCGACTAGTCGCCTAGGCGGGCGCCTAATCGCCTAGGCGATATAGCAGTTGGCCGGCGCCGCGACTCGACTTACCGCCGTGACAAGTATGGTAAGAATAAAGTAAACATGATTTAGAGTCACACAAACTTTACCAAACTTGATATGGGGCAATTTATGTGGGATTTCCTGAAAAGGAAAAATGGACAATCTTGTCGGGACGGAGGGAGTATATAATTATACATAGCATTCTATTAAAATATTATTAATTTGTAATTTATTATATATGATATATTACTACTAAAATTGTATATTACTAATAGATTGTACTCCCTCGGTCCCAATTTGTAAGACACTTTACGGTTTACGATGTTTGACTGAAGACAAAGCAAATTGATCCCTGTCAACACTCAAATTAGTTTTAGAAAATAAAATTTACATATTCAAAAACTACATTAAAACCGTTACAAAGCCTGCGAAAAATAATTCAAATTTCATAAACTTTTGATATATAAAGTAAAAGGTTAAGAGTGATTTATGTTGACCAAGTGAATAGTAAATGTATCTTACAAATTGAGACTGATGGAGTATAATAATAATTGTATAATAAGTATGAATGTAATTTACAAGAAGTTATACTCCGTACTACATAAAGTTTATAGTAATTGCCCTAAATAGGACTAAAACTTGCCTAAAAATCACAAATGGGACTAAAGCCCTAAATCATTCACAAATAGGACTAAACATTAATTTTCTACCCTAAAGACCCCTAAGGGTATTAATTCATAATGAAATGTTTTAATTCATAAAAAATAGTAAAAAAATAATAAAATTGTAAAAAAATAATAAAAACATAATAAATTATTCATAACATAAAATTTTCAAAAAAAATAGATTTTTTTTAATTTAATATTAATAAAAAACAGTAAAAACCCATAAAAATAAAAGATATATGGATGCCTTTCCCACCGCCTCCCAGCACCACCACCTCTAATCAGTGATAAAATGCCATTTTTTAAAAATGCCAACAAAATGGCATTATTACTCTTGATAATACCAAAACTTTCATTAAAACTGCCAATAATATGGCATTACTAATGCATGTTGTCATTTTTTCTACGGTGATTGGAGCTGGTGGTGCTGGGGGTGGCAGAGACGATGGTGCATTTTTTTACGTTTTTTTAAATAATTAATTAAAAAAATTATTTTATGAATATTTTTTACGATTTTTATTATTTTTTACGATTTCATTATAAATTAAAACATTTCAAAAGCTACAAGGGCATATTCGTCCAAACCCACAAAATTAGTCCTACTAGGGAATTTAAAACAATGTAGTCCTATTTGTGATGGTTGGCTATCTTTTAGTCCTAGTTAGGTAATTCTCTCTAAAGTTTAATATTTTATTAATTTATAACATACAATAATAGTATATAATCCTATAAAATGTACCATGGAGCCTATGCTCTGAGGCTCTGAGCCACTGACTGTATGTGTGTACTGTGTATACTTCATATATTATACACTCTATATATATACAAATATATTGACATATATTACGTACAAAAATATACTCCCTCCGTCCCATTGGACTTTGCCATCTTTCCTTTTTTGGTTGTCCCAAAAAACTTTGCCACTTTCCCACTAAAGTAATTATTTTGTGGTTCTACTCATTTCTCTCTCCTTTGTACAAACTTCAACCACACAATTTTTACTATTCTTATTTCTCACCTAACTTAAGGAGTGCAAAGTCCATTGGGACGGAGGTAATATAACTTAATTTGTTAAAATATAAAAAAAAATCAATCAACCGAAGAGAAGAAATTATCGACTAGACAATAAGATGGGGAACCTGGGAACATACTGGTCATCTGCTTCCTACAAGAGAGTGCGACTTTGGGAGTTCTGTGCGTTCACCTGCTTCCTGCGAGTCTGCATCTGTAGACTCTACATCTTGACGATCTTCTAAGATTATTTGGGCTATTTATTAAAAGCCCAAAAATCGGTGACGCCTTATCCCCAAAAGCACGCCCGATGACTGAACGATGCCAGGGTCGCCTACTCTTCTTCTGGCGAGGCGAGAAACTGGCGACCACTCCCTAGTCCCTAGTGCCAGGATGCCCGGTAGCCGGCTAGGCGACGCCGTGCCAAGTATGACATGGAGACACTAAAAAAGGATTCTCTTAATACCCTGCCCACTTGCCTACCTACAATTCTTTAAACACGGTTCCATGTGGATTTCAGGCACACCAGGTTCCACGGCTACAAGCACCCGTTGTTAATTCTTACCTTTGTACACACGTATACTCGCTTCTAAAATTGTTAAGCTTTGAGTTTAATCCATGCATACCATAATATTTTGCTTGAAATGTATATGCAAAAAAAAAGAAGAGGAAAGAAAAAAGAAAATGATTCTGAATAATAGAGAACAGTCCAATCCAACCAACTCACCTTTTTGAAGCCTGCTATCAGTTTAATAGGAATCCACCCCTGTTCATCCATGTTTCCACGCAAAAACATGTCTTTAATTAAATTATCATTACTGCAACCAGTAGGTTAGGAGAACATGTCGTTAGATGTTTACAAAATGAACATCTCCGAAACAGCAAGAATACCTTAATAAAGGAAGAGGAGGCTGGAGAGACACTAACCTGAAATAATAATCTATCTGGTTTACTATTTTGCTATACAGCGGGGGATCCGGTGCGTGATATAAAAAAGGTGACATATGTGTAAACATTGGCATTCTAAATGACTCTTGATGTGGCGTTGGTACATAATACACAGGAGGTGCAGCTTCTGCATGCTCATTGAATATCAGTAGATTGTCAGATAAGTGATAAATTTAATCAAGTATAGACGTGATCTCAAAGACACATCTCACCGGGATAAATAATTGGGGTGCTGAATGGTCGAATGGGCATGGTTGGAGGAATAAATGGCGGAGGAGTAGGAGGTCCGCGAATGAAGGGCCTAGAGGAAAATCTTTGTGGAGGCATGTGGGCATCTCTACCACCAAACCCCCTATTATGACTCCATTCCTGATTAGTGCGCTCATGATCACGAGCACCACCATGGACAGGGTTATAGGATCCATCCCCACGAGGCCGTGGCCCCCCACTACCCCTTCTGTTGGGGTTTCGCGGGTGTTGATGCTCATTTCCACCTTGTGATTGAGATCCAAATCCTCTATGTCCACCATCCCGATTAACATTGTCTCTTGAAGAAGAAGATTCTGCACTAGAGTTACTAGATTTTTCAGCATATTGGGGGGGCATTTCACCAACCTCACTTTGTACCTGAAAGAGGCTTCCATTAGCTTGCACAGTGTTGCTAGAATTTCCACCACCGCGTTTAAAAGACCTCTGACGGTTTATAGCATGATTTGGAGTTGAACTAGCATTTCCGTTGTTAGAATGAAGATGCTTATGTGGAAATGAAGATGACGATATACAAGTTCCCTACAAAATGAACACATCAAAAGTGCAATTGCACCAAAATTATGATATCATTTGTAAATTGTAATATAACAGGTGTATCCATCATAGTGCCCAAGAGACAAGGTGCACAAAACAAAGAGCCAAGAGTTGTCTAGATTGAAGATGACATACAAGTAATGCAACTATGTATGGCTGAGTGCTAAATTATATAGAAGAAACAAGATATGCATAAATGAAGTGTCAAATACATGAAGGGAACAATTTTAGTGTTGCGAGTATTAATGTCAGAGTTGTAAACACAGGAAGACCCATTAACACACAAGGGAAGTTTTAGTTTTTATACAGATCACTATTACAAATGCATGGGGATGCAAAACAACCTGAGATACAGAAAGCAGGCCATCAGACGCAGCTCTAGGCATATCCGATCGTGCAGAAGCCTTGGTAGACTCTGATAGAGCAGGCCAAGAAACAGCACCCATAACTGCACCGAACTCATCTTTGGCACCATTAGGTTTATTCCAGGCTGGTTTCTTAGCAGCATTGTTCCCACTCCCAATATCATTCCCCGAGCTCTCTCCCTCAGCTCCTTCAGCAGCAGCCTCGGGCAATGGGGATGATGAATTACCAGATTTGGGCGCGGCAGCTTGTGAATGACAGGAATCAGAGGACATTCCGGATTGTTCAGGAGTGAGACTAGCAGTCGAATGAGAATGTGGAGACTGAGAATGTGGGTCTGGTTCAGAATCAGCCCCGCGGACAATCTGAGTCCATGCAGATGAAGCCCCACGCGCTGACAATGGCCGCCTAGGCTTGGGACTGTTGGTAACTTGAGAGCTGGTGTCAGCGGCAGCGATGCTCCCTGGGGAGTGATTATTAGTTGGAGAAGAAGCAGTAGCCATCACTCAAGACTTGGGTTTGCTTATCCTTAAGGCTAGAAAATTTCTGTCTAAAAAACTAGATAAGCCTCCAAATCAGGGTTCCAAAACCAGCACTATACTGAAGAACAGCCGATCGAACGACTATTCTATAAAGTCCAAAAAGGGATTTTGACAAAAAGAATAAAATTATGTCGAATAAAAACCGAAAATCGATTGCATTAAAATGTTTACATACACGCTAGAGAAGAGGGATGGATGGAGAGATGGATGAAACTAGACTAGGGTTTTTCCAAAGATTAGATAACGCCGGGAGGATCCTATCGGCGCTCCGTTCCGATAAAGCTGAGAGGAGGTCCTGAACCGACCGACGAAGGGCAACAAAAACACACAACGCAACAAAAGAGAGGCGAGTCTCTTCTCCCTCTCTCTCACTCCCCCTCCCAGCGCGTGCTATCCCCCTCCCACTTCCTTGCGTTTGTTTACTACGAGTAATAGTATTTTCAACCTTTAAAGTGGAGTTTGTCGGTCTACCATTATCGTCACATATCAAAAACTTCAAACCAGTTGTACTCGTAATTCTTTATACAGCAACATAAAGTTGTCCATGGGTGAAAACCGGTCGTCGTAAGAATATCCCCACATTTTCCAATGACTGGTCCTGACTCTTATTTATAGTCATAGCATAACTAACCATCAGAGGGAATTGTCTGCGCTGAAAGGTGAATGGCAGTCTGACATCAGAAGGAGTCAAGGTAAGACGGGGAATGAAATGTTTTTGGCCGTCAGTTGGCCCTGACAACATTTGGGCCTCAATAACATGCTTTCCAAGTCGGGTCACTAAAAGTCGGGTGTCATTACACAAACCCAATGATTGATCAAGATTCCTCATAAGCATCACAGTGGCACCCACTTTTAATTTGAGCTCATGGCTAGGTACTCCGGAACATTTGATTCCATTAAGGAATTCTGGAGAATTGATCTCTTGCAACAAACTACTATCAGAATCAGATAATGATGCAGAATCGGAGCTGAAATATGTCTTCATCTCTGATGGTAGTTGTGCGAGCATGTAATCATTAACCTTGTCCACCTCATCAACTGTTAGCGCAATTATTGCTCTTGACATTAAATATGACGGTGATGTGCATTGTGCTAAGAAATTGGGATATGTACTCTGGACAATAGAAGTAACTGGATCAGAAATCCAAGGCACGAGGAATTCTTCAGGTATGTCAATATATGATTCTCCATCCTCATTGTCACCTAGAACTCCGTCCCCTATCTTTAAAATCCAATCAATGAACCTTTTTATGTATGCAGAGTTAACATCGTCTGATCCACTTCGCACTCTCATGTTCTTCGTTAGCCTTAGTACCTTGCAAAAGGGCCAAATGAAGGATGAGTTTAAAGTCGGTAGCACAATTTCTTGCCTGCTACCCTTTGGAATTATCGGTAAAATCTGTCTAAAGTCTCCGCCAAAGACAATTGTCTTTCCACCAAAAGGTTTGCTCCCATCACAACCGTATGAATGTCGAAGAATATCCCGCATGGTTCGATCAAGAGCTTCATAGCAGTACTTATTAATCATGGGTGCCTCGTCCCAAATAATCAATTTCGTCTTTTGAATTAGCTTCGCAAGTGCACTTCCTGGCTTTATGTTGCAAGTTGAATCTTCTGCTGCTGTGAGTGGGATTTTAAACCTAGAAGTTACAATTCATTTTGTTAGTATTTATTTGGAATTATAAGTTTTAAAAACCAAAAAAGCGAACCTGGAATGTGTCGTTCTTCCACCTGGAAGGAGCAATGATGCGATCGCACTTGAAGCTACGTTCAACACAATATTTCCTTGATGCCTTATATATGCTGATAAGGTCTTCCACAGATATGTTTTCCCTGTACCGCCGTGCCCATATAAGAAGAACACACTGCCACGGTTGGCCTCTACAGAACTCATTATTGTCTCATAAACACGCCTTTGATCCTCCGTCAAGGCGGAAATTAATTTAGCATGTTCCTCCGCCAAAGCAAGTCTGACATATCTCAATTCCTCGTGTATCAAAACATCATCCAGAGAGGGAATGTCAAGATCTGTCACTCGAGGCATTCCGTCATAGTAGAATAGAGACTTTCCACGATGTTGTATAAGTTTTTCAACTTCCAACAAACAATAATTCTTTATTTGCTTCTCATCAAGCTGCAGTTCTGTAAAAAACATAATGGTTAGTGCAATTTTAATATTAATAAATTTAAGAAGTAATTAGAATATTTTTTAAATTTCTAAATGCTTAGATAATTAAATTTGTGTGTATCATAAACAAACAACACATCTTTAAATATGATGTTGTGGAAACAAATTATTAAACCAACTATTATCTAAAAATAGTTTATTAAATTATATATATTGAACTATTTATGAACACTTTTTAAGAGAAGTACTTCATATTTAAAAATTATCTATGACATAAGAGTAAATTTTACCCTGAGATCAATATGCAATTTATTACAATAAAAAGTTTCAAATTTTTGATATTAGTGAATAATGATCGTTAACTATAATATATATGAAAAGGTAATTTTTAATTTCAAAATATCTTGCATATTGTAAATCTACATCACTCTTAATATTGGCATTTATTAAATTTATCTAAATTTTAGGAATGCCATTAAATAATAAACATACCTTGATCATTGAGATTCTTCCTAATAGTGTAGAGTATATCATCAGATAGATATGGTCAACACTTCTCCCAAACCATACTGGGCATAGATAATGACTCTTGTAGTAAAAGATGAACAAATGTGACGTGAAGTTCATGCGTTGTTGCCCAATGACTTTGTTCTATAAGTCCATATATATATAGTCTTTATCGTCATTTAACATACTACGTGCAGAGCAAGCTTCTCTGAACGTCGAGTGTATGACTCCATCAACTGTTCTGAGTTCTTCAAAACTCCTGGCCCCCTTCACGACACCAAGGAGCATCCTTAAATAATATTTCTCTCCGGCTCCAGGTCGCATGAAGTATAGTCTTCCAATCGCGGTGCTTCTTTGTCTTGGTACCCACTCTCTTGTTTTGGTTTTCCACGTGAACTTGGTAGGAAATTCAGCATAAGTCAAGCTCCTAGCTTGAGGATACACACTGTTTGCATGCATCCAAGCTAGAAACTTAGTAATGTGGATTGTAGGACGTCTAAGAACAGAACTAACAGACTCTTTAGGATTATAGTACACACTATGTTGCCCAGGGAGATGAAAGCTTAGACGTTCAACTGCAACGTCCCTATAATGAATGTGGAATCCAAAGATTCTCCAAGCCGCTTCACATGCAGAGATATATCTACAATCGTAATACATTGTGATCTCATCAACCTTTTCTACCTTACGATTGTCGGATGCCTCAGAGAATGCTACTGTGATCCGATCATTACCCTTATTAATGTACTTGAAGAGGTATTTCACTGTCCGGGTTTGATTACACCACTCAACATTAATGTGAGCCCCATACTTGAGCAGTAATGTACGGTTATGAGGGATGACAAATCTATTGTCAAGAGAAGTCTCATTCTTCATTACACTCCTTCCATTGTCTCTTCTTCTGTAAATGGGAAATCCAAATGATGAAATATATCGGTATAGGACCCAAATGATGGAAAACTATTAATTTAGGACTTGAATGATTGAAAGTAGGCATGACAATGGGTCGGGGCGGGGCGGGTACTACAAGACCCAGACCCGCCCCGTGACTTGGCGGGGCGGGTCTGTCACGCCCCAGACCGCATCCGAGCCACGTAGACAACCGCCGTACAACCCGATAAGAACGACAACAGTTCATCCCTATTGAATTGTACAAGGCGTCCGATTGATTCTATTGCCAAACCGATTAGTAAACACATACAATCAACATCAATATCATAATCAAACAAATGCGGAAATAATAATATGTTTGATACTTAGCCACACGTGGCAAACACGGGCACGCAGGCCCCCAACTGTTTTAATGAAAACATTGTTCAAAAATCCATGAGCAGTTTATAGATTTCAAAAAATACGAATGGAAGCACGAACCACGTCTTCCTCCTCGAATGCTCACCCTAGGCAAAGGTGCAGGTAGTAGGACTCTAGCCTCAACATGAAAAATATGAGGGCCCCCGGAGGGGTCAGTACTCCATAGAAGTACTAGTGACAAGCAGGCTATATGAAGAATAACTGATGTTTCAGACACGAGACCCAAAAATAGGGTGATATATATATAGATGTCTCTCATCCACCCGATGATACATACTGTATATATACTCGTAAAATACTCAACTCGTAGGTCATTTACCTTAAAGAGTCTTTTAGAGATAAAGTTCTTACCTGACTTTTCTCACTCCTTTCCCGGTTACCTAGCTCACCAGCTACATTCTACATTCATAATAACCTACCGAGTTTTGGGAGCGTTTAACATCCCGGGGATGCTCAACCCCAACCGAGTTTCAGGATCATTTAATGTCCCGGGGATACTCAACCCCAACCGAGTTTCAGGATCATTTGCAGTCCCGGGGATACTCAACCCCAACCGAGTTTCAGGATCATTTATAGTCCCGGGGATGCTCAACCCCAACCGAGTTTCAGGATCATTTATAGTCCCGGGGATGCTCAACCCCAACCGAGTTTCAGGATCATTTAATGTCCCGGGGATACTCAACCCCAAACTAAATCCTTACCGAACCCTATCCTGGATATGGCTAACCTTTCGTTCCTTCAACTATGGACAATACCTAGCCCTATAGTCATATAACCATCCTTAGGAACCAACGTGGGCGGGTCCCACCTGAACGGCCCACATTAACCCGCTCAAAACTGCCCGTTTTGAGCATAAACCAATACTCGATCGAGTATCTACCCATACTCGATCGAGTACAGGAGGCGGTAGCCCCCAAAGCTAATTTTCAATGTATACTCGATCGAGTATCTACCCATACTCGATCGGGTATAGGAGACAGTAGCCCCTGGGCAATTCTTCAGCAAATACCCGGTCGGGTATGTGTCAATACCCGGTCGGGTATGACAGTTGGCTTGGCGGTCAACACCCCTTTTGACCACCCAAACGGAGTCCGATTAACTTGAAATTTTATACACATATACTTCTTGATGTCCTTGATCCAAAAATACCATTTTGGATCCCTGGATCATCACACAAAATATGTTATCACATTTTTAATCACCAAACCTACATAACATGCTTTTCAACTATGTTTTATGTATAATCATGGCATAAGCAAACATTTGGTTATCTTTACTCATTTCATAAAACATATCCTTGATTACTTTAGGTAATCTCATGCCTCACGCAAAAGTTATAAATCATAAAGCCGTCTTCTCACCTTAATGAAGCTTATGAAGTTCTAGCCTTCCCGATTTAGCTCCGGTGAAACTCCGGCGAACTTCAACGGACTCCGGTGACAACTCCGGCGACACTTTCAACTCCGTGAAAGTTCCTTGAATACCTTAGACAAGTTACTAACAAGTTTTTATCATCATAAAACCCATATTAATTCAAATAACCTCCAAAAGGTTATTTTCCGGTGAACCGGTCACTTTGGCTTCTAAGTCCGTTCTTGGGCTTAGAACCACCTTCCAACCCCTCATTCTACACTTCCAAACGTGTAGAACAATCCTAGGGTGTGAAATATGATTGAATAATCATATAAGATGGTTTAAGAAAAAGGAATGGGATTAAAGAAGTCCTTACCTTGAAAATCTCAAGTTTTGCTCTCTAGCTTCCTCTTTTCTCTTCTCTATTTCTCCCCTTCTTCTTCGTTAGCCTTGGTGCGAAAATGGGTGAAGAATAAGGTGGTTGCAGAGCTTATATCACCTCAGTTGATGCCAAATCCGAATGGATGGCTGTAAGGGGTGATGAGAGTCTATTTTGGGCTCATTAGACAATGATGAGGGGTGGGGGGTCCTCTTGGAGTCAATTCTTGTCTCAACCTCCCCCCTAGCTCGGCTCTCTCATCCAAAGTCAGCATTTGCACACTCCTATAACCAACCAAGGCTGGAAAAAAACGTGGGGTGGCCCCCACCCATGTGGGAGGTCATCCCTTTATGTTCCCAAGTGTACAATCGGTCCCGAAAGTTGTATTTTCCGGACTGTTTTAAGTATATTTTATTTTATCGGGTCAAATAAAATATAACAATTGTTCCCAATCCTTATTGGACCTTAGAATCAATATGATTCCCCAACTTTAATTTAGAAATCTCCGGAATCCCTTTTTGGGTTGTTATCTGATAAATTGCCGATACCGATAATTTGGCCCCGTTTGACCAACCGGTCAACTCTATGCCATTGACATGGCCCAATTAGGATATCCATCACCATATACATATTATCTAGTCCAAGATTAATATAATATGTGCTTCCGATAATATCGGGCGGCCCACATCCGGTGTGGGCCCCACGTGAATTTTACTATTCACGTAAAAGAAATGATAAGAATTTACAATCACGTAAAAACGCTTTTTTACATTTCTCAGGGTTCAATACATAATTTGATGAAGTAAAAATACTTGGGGGCGGTGTTACAAGTTCTACCCCCCTTATTTGGGATTTCGTCCCCGAAATCCACGTGTCTAATCAAACAGAAATGGATATTGTTCCCTCATTAGGGTCTCCACTTCCCACGTTTGCTCCTCGACACGATCACTCTTCCAAAGTACTTTTACCATCGGCACCTCTTTTCTCCTTAGCTTCTTTACCTGTCGGTCTATGATTTTCACCGGCTGCACCGTATAGTGTAGGTCTTCTCGGATTTCCACCGGTGGTTTCTCAAGAATATGTGACGGGTCCCGCACATACTTCTTGAGCATAGAAACATGAAATACATTATGAATCTTTTCTAACTCTGGAGTCAACTGAAGTCGGTAAGCTACAACCCCAATCCTTTTTAGGATTTTGAACGAACCTATGTAACGTGGGTTAAGCTTACCTCGACTGAGGAACCTGATGATCCCTTTCCAAGGTGACACCCTCAGAAATACCTCGTCACCAACCTCAAACTCCAATGTCCTCTGACGTTTATCGGCATAGCTCTTCTGCCGGTCTTGAGCAGCCTTGAGCCTATCCTGTATGACTTTTATCTTCTCCTTAGTGATCTCGACTAACTCGGTGCCCTCGAGCTTAGCCTCACCGACCTCGTCCCAACGCAATGGTGTCCGACATTTCCTCCCATACAATGCTTCGTATGGAGGCATGCCTATACTCGCTCGATAACTGTTGTTATAGGCGAATTCCACTAAAGCCAACAGATTGTCCCAGTTTCCCTGGAACTCCAAGGCACATGCCCTTAACATGTCCTCCAAGATCTGAATCACTCGTTCAGATTGCCCATCCGTTTGAGGATGAAACGCGGTGCTAAACCTCAATTTCGTACCCATGGATTCCTGGAACTTAGGCCAAAACCGTGATGTGAACCGTGGGTCTCTATCCGATACTATAGTAACCGGAACCCCATGCAGTCTCACAATCTCATCTGTGTACAATTTGGCCAACCGCTCGAGCGTATAGGTAGTGTTGATAGGTAGGAAATGAGCGCTCTTGGTCAGCCTATCGACTACCACCCATACTGCATCATAGTTCCTAACCGTCCGTGGTAGACCCACCACGAAGTCCATGGTAACATGCTCCCACTTCCATTCTGGAATGGTAAGTGGTTGTAGTAACCCTGTTGGGTGTTGGTGCTCTGCCTTAACCTATTGACAAGTAAGGCAACGGCTCACATATTCTGCAATCTCTCTCTTCATCCCCGACCACCAGTAACTTTCTTTCAAGTCCCGGTACATCTTTGTACCGCCCGGGTGCATGGCATACGCAGATGAGTGAGCCTCCTCAAGGATAGATTTTCGGAGCCCCTCATCCGATGGCACACACACTCGTTCCTTGAATAGTAGAAGTCCATCTTCTCTCTCACGGAAACCTTCGACGGGCCCCACAAGCATCCGTTCCCGGATTTTCTGAAATTCCTCGTCATTGCCTTGACATGTTCTGATTTCATCTAATAAGGTGGGCCTCACCTCAAATCTGGCCAATAGCGCCCCATCCGTGGATATCTCCATGCGTGCCCTCAATGCCCGTAAGCATGTGAGTAAAACCCCTGATGATGAGCTCTTCCTGCTCAGTGCATCGGCTACTACATTAGCCTTGCCTAGATGATAGTCAATGATCAAGTTGTAATCCTTAATCAACTCCATCCATCTCCTCTGTCTCATGTTCAACTTTTTCTGAGTGAACACATACTTCAAGCTCTCGTGGTCGGTGTAAATGTGACACAACTCCCCGTAGAGGTAGTGCCTCCAAATATTCAATGCAAATACCACAGCACCTAGCTCCAGATCATGTGTGGGGTAGTTTACTTCATGCTTCCTCAACTGCCGAGAAGCATAAGCAATTACCTTCCCTGATTGCATCAGTACACATCCCAGTCCCTGAATGCTAGCATCGCTGTAGATGTCATACCCTAACCCTTGCACGGGCAAGGCAAGCACTGGTGCTTCGGTCAAACGTTTCTTTAGCTCGAGAAACCCC
Organism: Cuscuta europaea; assembly: GCA_945859875.1. NCBI lineage: Eukaryota > Viridiplantae > Streptophyta > Magnoliopsida > Solanales > Convolvulaceae > Cuscuta > Cuscuta europaea. The sequence continues at coordinate 2,364,718 of CAMAPE010000018.1, read as the reverse complement.
TTCTCACACTTGTCATCCCACACAAACTTAGCCCCCTTTTTAGTGAGCTTCGTGAGTGGAGATGCTATCACCGAGAACTTTTCCACGAATTTGCGGTAATACCCCGCTAAACCGAGGAAACTCCTTATCTCCTTCACATTCTTGGGCCTCTCCCAATTAGTGACCGCCCTAATCTTTGAGTTATCAACTGAAATGCCCGAGCCCGATACCACATGCCCGAGAAAACCGATCTCCCCAAGCCAGAATTCACATTCAGAGAATTTGGCAAAGAGTTGCTTCTCCCGCAGTGTTTCAAGCACAAGCCTTAGGTGTTTTTCGTGCTCCTCTTCATTCATGGAGTATATCAAAATGTCATCAATGAACACTATGACGAACTGGTCCAAGTATTGGTGAAATACTCGATTCATGAGGTCCATGAATGCTGCGGGGGCGTTCGTAAGCCCAAACGACATTACTAGAAACTCATAGTGACCATATCTTGTACGGAATGCACTTTTGGGTATGTCACTCTCCTTGATCTTCAGTTGATGGTAACCTGACCTCAAGTCAATCTTAGAGAACACGGTTGCCCCCCGTAGTTGATCAAACAAGTCATCGATTCTTGGCAAAGGGTATTTATTCTTTATCGTGACCTTGTTCAACTGACGGTAATCGATACACATTCTAAGTGTACCATCTTTCTTCTTTACAAAGAGTACCGGTGCTCCCCACGGTGAATGACTCGGCCTAATGAATCCGCTGTCCAGTATCTCTTCCAATTACACCTTCAACTCTTGAAGTTCAGCCGGTGCCATCCGATATGGAGGAATCGAGATGGGTTTTGTACCGGGTTCTACTTCAATGGTGAACTCAATTTCTCGATCTGGTGGGAGTCCCGAGAGTTCTTCAGGGAAAACTTCTGGGTACTCACTCACCACTCTCACCTCAGTGAGACTCTTTTCCTTGCCTTCCTTGCCTACGACATAGGCCAAGTACGCTTGACACCCTTTCCTCATCATACGCCTTGCTCTTATGGCCGATATGATACAAGGATTGAATTTCCCTCTATCTCCCTCGAAGCATAGAGCATTTCCTTCTCCATCTTTTAGTTCTAACACCTTGGTGTAGCAATCTACCTTCGCATTGTGCTTTTCGAGCCAATCCATGCCAAGTATAGCATCAAACTCGAGCATATCTAACGGCACAAAGTCACCCGTTAGACAGTGCCCCCCTATCCCTACATTACACGAGGGATAGTAGTGTTTCCGCTCTACATCATCTCCCAATGGCGTAGAGACCAGCAAAGGTTGCATCATTGCTACCAAAGGCATGTTCAATCCCTTGGCAAACGCTTCGCTCACAAATGAACGTTGTGCCCCGGTATCGATGAGAATTCTCGCATCCCTATCGTTGATCTTTAGTGTTCCTACATATATAAGTCATGTAAGGCACCCTATTCGACATCCCGACTGAAAAGGACCGGACGAAAAAATTTCAGCCTAGAATTACCCTATACCCGGTCGAGTAAGGTCCTATACCCGGTCGGGTATCACTCGAGTTCTTAAGGAGAAACCCCCTTGATGGATTATAGGTATCCAAGTATATATAATAAATGGAGAGATTGAGCTCAAGAGAGGGAAGAAGATGATGAATAGTAGAATATTTGTATGGAGTATGAATTAATAACTTAGGGTTACAAGTCTCCCAAAGGGGGTATAAATAAACAAATAATGGGTCGGGCCGCTAATATGGACCCGATAGACCCAACTACATAAAAGAGTAATCTAGTACATACAAATGATATATGAACTCTACAATAATACAAATGATATAAATGACATCCGATAAGCGTGAGTGGGCCGCTGTCCAGGCCCAATAGTCGTGAGACCCGGGGGTCCGAGTCTATATACTCTATCAAGAGTCCCCCACTCCCTGAGTCGAGAGTACTCGAGGCGAAAGGGAGTAGAACTGTGTGCTGATCTGTCGTCGTCTGGTGAGTAAACTTCGTGAAAAAATTTGAATTTCTGCTTCTTTGGTTAACGGAGGCGCTAAGTCCCACGCTCTTCCAGTCCCCCACTCCTTAAGGTGAATGTAGTGAGGTGAAGAGGAGTAGAGTAGTGCATGTCTCGTGATGTCTTCAATAGGGGGCCGATGGTCGACACCTTTTGTCCACGTTGGGGAGATGCCTCGCTAAAAACCTCATTGGGAAAAAACCCTATGGGAAAAAATCCTAATGAGGGAAAAAGAGTACACCGGATGCCCCCAAAATGAAGCAAAAGGGGTGAACCCTTCGGCCTGGGTGTGGAACTGCAACCGTTGGCATCTGCCAAGGGGATGGCCAAGATCGGTCCTCATATGTGCGTAGCTCGGCATGATAGGTAATCCTAGTCATCAAATAAAGATGCCTAAGAGATAGGTCGAGAGGCCTATAAGAAGTCCAAGCCATCAAATAAAGATGACCATGAGAGACGGCTAAGTGGCCGATATGATGTCATCATATAGGTGCACCTATGCATTCAAATAAAATTGTTATAATTTCTTGAGCTTATAATTTGCTATTGGATTTGGGCCTAAATTAAGTTGCCTCAAATTTCCAAGCTAGGGCTCAACCTATATTTCTATGCTTAGTTGAGCATGGCACACATAAAGGATTGAACCTACCGCCAAGGGATTGCAGTTCAAATCTGATAGTTAATGGCACACATAACTCACACATAACATAGAAACTAGAGTATGCATTTGATAACATTTGGATTGGGAGCTTACTATCCACACTCGTTTGACGTGACCCGGTGGCGCGAGTGTGTGTGCTCGCCCGGTGTACGCGAGTGCTCGGAATTTCATAAGTCCGTTTTTCAATGTCAAAAAATATACACTATTTAAAAAATAGAATGATAGTAAATTAATAATCTAGCTCAACTTGTCACTCAAGTTCGTAGCTGGGATCCGCTAGACGCTATTTACGGGTCTTTTCACGGATGACTCGCCACTCAAGATTTAAGTTTGATGCTATATTATTAAAATATTTCATTTATGATTTTTTTTGTAATAATTTTTGAATCAATTTGTGATATAATTGCTAATTGTATAAAGGAAATTTGGGAGCACTTAGCTTTTTGAAAGAATAGGCTTGGACAGAATAATCCATTAGATAAGCCTGGCCGAAATAGTAAACTGCCGATGCGGATGGCCCAAACTTTTTGAGTGGGTCTGACCCAATAGTAAACTGCCGATGCGGAGGCCTTCCCTCTTGTGTTGCCTTTGGACAAATAATAACAAAGTGCCGTGTACGGAGATGGCCAGAAAGGGGAAGGGTTCAAGCTCGTTCGTGGTTGCCTCTCGCTTCCTCATGGCCATTGTTGCCGCTGAAGAATAGGCAGGGTCGCTTCGGTCGTGGCTATCTCAGGTGGGGTCTCCCGTTTGTTTTAGCTTGAGCTGCATTTGGCCGGACCGTGGAGGGAGGCGAGTAGCGTGAAAGTGGCGCTAGTTTCTATTTGACCGCTGCCGACGAACGACAACCGGTCGTGCTGCGACTCAGACCAGCTGCTTTTCGGACTGATTCGAAGGAAAGGCAGCACCGCCGTTCTCAGCTTGGCACCTTTGCCGTGGGGCCGGTGCGGCCAAGGACTTGATCCAGGGCCGACTGCAAAGCAAGTTGTAGGCCTGAGCGGAGAAGAAAGTTCAGACTGAAAAAATCCAGATCTAAAATTCCAGACTTCTTTTCTCGCTGAATTTCTAGAGTAGTTTTTGACAGATTTCTTCATTTTTTTTCTATTTTCCAGAACACTTTTGGCTATATTTTCTTGGATTCGTATGTATTTTTTGAACTTTTGGGAGGAATCTAACTTGATTTTGCTCAAACCTCTCAATGAAAGCACCATTGCTGGATTATAGGTATCCAAGTATATATAATAAATGGAGAGATTGAGCTCAAGAGAGGGAAGAAGATGATGAATAGTAGAATATTTGTATGGAGTATGAATTAAGAACTTAGGGTTACAAGTCTCCCAAAGGGGGTATAAATAAACAAATAATGGGTCGGGCCGCTAATATGGACCCGATAGGCCCAACTACATAAAAGAGTAATATAGTACATACAAATGATATATGAACTCTACAATAATACAAATGATATAAATGACATCCGATAAGCGTGAGTGGGCCGCTGTCCGAGCCCAATAGTCGTGAGACCCGGGGGTCCGAGTCTATATACTCTATCACCCCTGTTTTCCTTGCTCGGTCGAGTACCAGCCTCGAATTCGAACAAAATGTCAATACCCGGTCGGGTATATACCCATACCCGGTCAGGTATTACTTGAAATTCTCAAGTAAACGCTCCATGTCCTCAACGCTCGATCGAATACACACTTCGAAGCTCAAGTTTTAAACATACCCGATCGAGTATATAGCTATACCCGATCGGGTATTGCTCGAAATGTCAAAAATGGAGTATCCTGCCTTGGTTGCTCGAACGAGTACACACTTCGAAGCTCACCTTTTTACACATACCCGATCGAGTACATAGTTATACCCGATCGGGTATTGCTCGAAGTGTCAAAAATTAAGTACCCTGCCTTGCTTGCCCGAACGAGTACACGCTTCAAAATCAAAGCATGGCTTATACCCGATCGGGTCTATAGGGATACCCGATCGGGTCCTTCATATTTTTTGAAGATTTTTCACCCAATTACATAATCAAATACGTGTGAAATCAAGAGATTACCTGCAATAGAGTCCGGGTTGGCCCGAGCATCATCCTCGGTCATTGCATACACCCGTGCTTGGGTCCTCCCTTGGTTAACGGACGCGGCGTTGCTAGCCGTGGGTCAGCCCCTTCCCGTGCCAGCCTAAGACGGTCCCGCACGTCCCCTACTAGTCGTAGGTCCTCCCATGGCTCCCGATGGTCCTCCTCCGTTCAGCATTGGACAAGAGGGTTTGAGGTGGCTCGTGCTACCGCATTTGAAGCATCAGGGTGGTTCATTGCACCTTCCCTCGTGGTTCTTACCGCAGTTCGCGCACCTTAATGGTCCCACACTCCCCAGTTTGGGCCCTTGCCCTCCTGGGCCCTTATACCTTTTCGTTGGTGGTGCTGGCGCCCTGAATGTACTGCCACCCCTGGCGTGATGCCTCCGAGAGTGGTCTTGGGGTCCCGAGTTGCCCCACTTCCTCTTCTTCGCCTCCTCGGCGTCTCTCGCCTTCCTTTCATTCCATTGGGTTTCCCCAAGGAGCCCCCTGATCAACGATTTGGCTAAATGTCATGTTGTGTTGGTAAGTAGCCCGGTCACGGATGTCCAACTTTAGGGCATCCCAAAAGTGATTGGCCATACGATTTTCATCCAAGGAGTATTCTGGGATGAATCGTGCCAAGTCACGGAACCTCTATTCCAATTGCCTCACCGAGCAACCATCCTACTGTTTCAGGTTCATGTACTCCCTCCTTTTGAGATTGACTTCAAAAGTTGAGTAGTACTGATTATAAAACTCCACTTCGAATTTCTCCCAAGTGGCTTCTCCGTGGAACTTTCCTTCCACGCCTTCCCACCATACAACAGCTACCCCTTCTAGTAGCCTGGTGGCAACCCTCAACTTCACGTCGAGTCCAATTTGCATATCCCTAGAAGCATCATTCAGCTTCTTAATCCAGTCGGCGGCCTCAGATATGTCGCCCTTGCCATCAAATGATTTGCACCCCAAGGCCTTGGCCTCCTTAAGGTACTTGGAGATACGTACCATCGTGTCTCCACCAAAGGCTCCAGATGGAGCACTAGAAGCACCTCGGCTTCCCTGTCCCATGGTTTGCCTAGCCCGTCTAGCTTGGCGCCGCTGCTCTCTCTTTTCCTTATTCTCGAGGTACCATTCCAGTACCTCACTCATGCGGTCATAATGAGGATCATCATCCTCATCTTCTTCCTCAAGGTCCTCCCCGTTGTACGGGGTCTCCTCTTGCTCCGTGCCTGGAGCATAGGTGAAGTCGTCCGGTTCGGTGGCCCATGACGGGTGCACAGAACCGACACGCGTGCTACTTGCCGTCGGCGTTGTAGAAAGCCCACGACCCCTGCCTCGGACTCCTCCTCGGCTTTGGCCCCGGCCTCTACCCCTAGAGGTCCGTGATTCCGCCCGAGTGGCATGCCCGGTGGCCCCCGGCACATGCCCTGTCGGGTTCCTTCTAGTTATCCTGCGTCCACCCTCCATTTCTGAAAGAAATAAGGAATGAGTCATTAGACTCGTTTCAATGTCAATTGACGGATTAGTACAAAAGACACCACTTGGTCCAATATTATGGCCAACAAACTGTTAAGGGTACCGTCTTAACAATAAGAGGTCAATAACTTGGTTTCCAACGGTTCCTTAAGTACAAAAACTTCTGCTCATGGTTTTATTCAAAACTTTTTGAAGATAACCATATTGAGAGGTTAATTATATAGTTTAGAAATCGATGGCTCTGATACCACTTAATTGTCACGCCCCGGACCGCATCTGAGCCACGTAGACAACCGCCGTACAACCCGATAAGAACGACAACAGTTCATCCCTATTGAATTGTACAAGGCGTCTGATTGATTCTATTGCCAAACCGATTAGTAAACACATACAATCAACATCAATACCATAATCAAACAAATGCGGAAATAATAATATGTTTGATACTTAGCCACACGTGGCAAACACGGGCACGCAGGCCCCCAACTGTTTTAATGAAAACATTGTTCAAAAATCCATGAGCAGTTTATAGATTTCAAAAAATACGAATGGAAGCACGAACCACGTCTTCCTCCTCGAATGCTCACCCTAGGCAAAGGTGCAGGTAGTAGGACTCTAGCCTTAACCTGAAAAATGTGAGGGCCCCCAGAGGGGTCAGTACTCCATAGAATTACTAGTGACAAGCAACTATATGAAGAATAATTGATGTTTCAGACACGAGACCCAAAAATAGGGTGATATATATATAAATGTCTCTCATCCACCCGATGATACATACTGTATATATGCTCGTAAAATACTCAACCCGTAGGTCATTTACCTTAAAGAGTCTTTTAGGGATAAAGTTCTTACCTGACTTTTCTCACTCCTTTCCCGGTTACCTAGCTCACCAGCTACATTCTACATTCATAATAACCTACCGAGTTTTGGGAGCGTTTAACATCCCGGGGATGCTCAACCCCAACCGAGTTTCAGGATCATTTAATGTCCCGGGGATACTCAACCCCAACCGAGTTTCAGGATCATTTGCAGTCCCGGGGATACTCGACCCCAACCGAGTTTCAGGATCATTTATAGTCCCGAGGATGCTCAACCCCAACCGAGTTTCAGGATCATATAATGTCCCTGGGATGCTCAACCCCAACCGAGTTTCAGGATCATTTATAGTCCCGGGGATGCTCAACCCCAACCGAGTTTCAGGATCATTTAATGTCCCGGGGATACTCAACCCCAAACTAAATCCTTACCAAACCCTATCCTGGATATGGCTAACCTTTCGTTCCTTCAACTATGGACAATACCTAGCCCTATAGTCATATAACCATCCTTAGGAACCAACGTGGGCGGGTCCCACCTGAACGGCCCACATCAACCCGCTCAAAATTGCCCGTTTTGAGCATAAACCAATACTCGATCGAGTATCTACCCATACTCGATCGAGTACAGGAGGCGGTAGCCCCCAAAGCTAATTTTCAATGTATACTCGATCGAGTATCTACCCATACTTGATCGGGTATAGGAGACAGTAGCCCCCTGGGCAATTCTTCAGCAAATACCCGATCGGGTATGTGTCAATACCCGGTCGGGTATGGCAGTTGGCTTGGCGGTCAACGCCCCTTTTGACCACCCAAACGGAGTCCGATTAACTTGAAATTTTATACACATATACTTCTTGATGTCCTTGATCCAAAAATACCATTTTGGATCCCTGGATCATCACACAAAATATGTTATCACATTTTTAATCACCAAACCTACATAACATGCTTTTCAACTATGTTTTATGTATAATCATGGCATAAGCAAACACTTGGTTATCTTTACTCATTTCATAAAACATATCCTTCATTACTTTAGGTAATATCATGCCTCACGCAAAAGTTATAAAGCATAAAGCCGTCTTCTCACCTTAATGAAGCTTATGAAGTTCTAGCCTTCCCGATTTAGCTCCGGTGAAACTCCGGCGAACTTCAACGGACTCCGGTGACAACTCCGGGGACCCTTTCAACTCCGTGAAAGTTCCTTGAATACCTTAGACAAGTTACTAACAAGTTTGTATCATCATAAAACCCATAGTAATACAAATAACCTCCAAAAAGTTATTTTCCGGCGAATCGGTCACTTTGGCTTCTAAGCCCGTTCTTGGGCTTAAAACCACCTTCCAACCCCTCATTCTACACTTCCAAACGTGTAGAACAATCCTAGGGTGTGAAATATGATTGAATAATCATATAAGATGGTTTAAGAAAAAGGAATGGGATTAGAGAAGTCCTTACCTTGAAAATCTCAAGTTTTGCTCTCTAGCTTCCTCTTTTCTCTTCTCTATTTCTCCCCTTCTTCCTTAGCCTTGGTGCGAAAATGGGTGAAGAATAAGGTGGTTGCAGAGCTTATCTCACCTAAGTTGATGCCAAATCCGAATGGATGGCTGTAAGGGGTGACGTGAGTCTATTTTGGGCTCATTAGACAATGATGAGGGGTGGGGGCCCTCTTGGAGTCAATTCTTGTCTCAACCTCCCCCTAGCTCGGCTCTCTCATCCAAAGTAAGCATTTGCACACTCCTCTAACCAATCAAGGCTGGAAAAAAACGTGGGGTGGCCCCCACCCATGTGGGAGGTCATCCCTTTATGTTCCCAAGTGTACAATCGGTCCCGAAATTTGTATTTTCCGGACTGTTTTAAGTATATTTTATTTTATCGGGTCAAATAAAATATAACATTTGTTCCCAATCCTTATTGGACCTTAGAATCAATATGATTCCCCAACTTTAATTTAGAAATCTCCGGAATCCCTTTTTGGGCTGTTATATGATAAATTGCCGATACCGATAATTTGGCCCTGTTTGACCAACCGGTCAACTCTATGCCATTGCCATGGCCCAATTAGGATATCCATCACCATATACATATTATCTAGTCCAAGATTAATATAATATGTGCTTCCGATAATATCGGGCGGCCCCACATCCGGTGTGGGCCCCACGTGAATTTTACTATTAACGTAAAAGAAATGATAAGAATTTACAATCACGTAAAAACGCTTTTATACATTTCTCAGGGTTCAATACATAATTTGATGAAGTACAAATACTTGGGGGCGGTGTTACAGGGTCCGCCCCGCCCCGTGACCTGCAAGGGTCCAAACTTTTTTACCCATGACCCGCCCCATGCAGAGCGGGTCCTCCCCGCCCTGCCCCGCCGTAACCTAATTAGCTAGTATGTATTTTTATTTGTGGCAAGTTGTTACCAACTGAATCTACATAAAGTTTATCTCTAAATAATAATTAAAAATTAATATATTAAATCAAATTCATGATACCCTAAAAATTTCAAGGAAAAATTACTCAGACTTGAATAGTTAATCTATTAAATTATACTAATAATTGAACATATGTCTCGGGCCAGGGCGGGTCACTGCGGGTCGGGTTTTTTTGACATCCCTAATTGGAAGTTATCAATTTAGGAACTAAGTTGTCAGAAATTTTATTAATTTTTTTATCTTAAAATTTTTATATATTATTTAGTTTTATGAAACTAATAAACTTTTGTGAAGAAAAGTTTATCAAAAATTAGCAATGGAATTAATAAAAAATTAAATAAATCAAAACCTGTGTAATATTAGATCCTAGATTGATAGTTTTTCATCATTCGGATCCTATACCAATAGATTTCATCTTTCAGGTCCCGAATTGATAATTCATCTATCTTTCGGGTCCTGAATTGAGAAAATTCCTTATTACTAGTATCCACTCACTCCGTATCTTTTTTGCTTAGCAGTAGGGAAAACCGCGTCGAAGTTACGACGCTGCCCTTGAGAGTTGAGAGAATAAGGCAACACCCTCTCACATGTCCACAGCTGGCAATTCTCTACTCACTACTCCCTGCATCCCGCAATGAACTTCCCACTTTCCTTTTTTGGATGTCCCAAAACAAGTTCTCATTTCCTTAAATGGCAAATTAATCTACATCAAAACAGTGTCAAACACTGCCAAACAGTGTCGAAATAGTGCAAAACAATATCAAACAGTGTCGAAACAGTGTCAAAACAGAAAAATTTACCCCGTGGTAAATTTATTTCCTTAATATGTATGTAGGTCAAAGTGTGAAGTCCATTGTGGGACGGAGGGAGTATTTCACAAGGGAAGGTGTATTTAAAAAAATCTGTGTACACAAATCACTATCGTAAACACTTTTACATGTGTTTGTGTGGTTGTTTTTGTCTGTCACTACTTTTACAGTTTTACATAGGGCTGGGTTCGGTTTGGGACCCGAACCGATTTGTCGGTTTGTAGAACCGAACCGATTTTTCGATTTTAGGAAAAATGGAAACCGAAACCGAATCGAAATAGAATCGGGAACCGAAATATCGGTTCGGTTTGAATGGGACCCGAAAATATCCTTTAATATGCAAATTAAGACCCGTAAAAAATTAAGAAGACTATAACCAAGTAATAAATCACTAGGCTCACTAAAAAATTAACACACAATTTTAATCATCATTCTTTCACCAACAATAAAAAATCCAACACGAATAATAAAATCCAACAGTTTATTTCAGAACAAATCCAACACTCAACACAATAAACATTCAATCCTTTAACATCCCATAATATGGGGACAAATCAAAACTAAATTCAAAAGTGGATACTTTGAGTTTAATTTAAAAAGGACAATGTTCAAGAACATCCAAATCGACCAACAAAGAACTTCAAATTTGAGAGCATGTGAACAGTGTACTGCCATTAATCATTCTGCATTTGACATAAAAATAAAAAATATTAATAATTATTATATCAATAAGTACTGCCATATTAATTTATATTAATGGGGAAGTGATTTTAACTTTCCGGTAAAATGATTTTAACAAAGAGCATTAAATAAGAGTGTTGGAGAATTTACACAGTAGTTGCAAAGAGACTAAGGGGGTGTTTGGCAATCGGCCGTTGCCTAATAGCTGTTGGCCGATTGTGTTGGCTGATTAATGATAGCAGTTCCCGTTGGCTGTTTTGATAAGCTGATAGGATTGGCAGTTTGTCAAAAGATGTTTGGTTAAATGGCTGCTTGTAATTGGCTGATAACTTGTTAAATGACTTTTAAGGGTATCAATTAAATTACTCCGTATTTGTTAATATAATTAGTTCAACTACTTAAATTATTTTTATGATTTAAAAACTAAAAACGTATCTACCAAAGTAATAATTATCTTAAACCTTTTTTTTTCACAAATTGATGAACTTAATTGAGAATAATGATATCCAGAACTTGAAACTTGTAAATGGTAAATTGTTTACAATCATTCCGTATAAATTATGATTAAGAATAAACTTTTAATAAATTTTCCCATCTATCCGGCTTGTTTTTATAGACCTTGAAACTTGTAAATTGTTCTTCTTGTCTATCAGCATTGCCGCCATCTCCAAGCTTGGCTTCCTCCATCATCTCAATCTCCTTCACCCACATGCATTCTGGGTTTCTTTACCCTATTCCTCATATGGAGGCCACATGCGTGTCCAAGTGGAGAAGAAAGCTTTCTCCGGTGCTCTCCGTTTTTTAGAGGAAGTAGTAGAAGTGAGAGCGTGACGCACCAAGAAGAGACGGAGACCCTTGGGCAAAACAGAGATATCGATGAAATATTGGAACGGCCATTATCTAAACGCCGGATTTATCAGCATTTTGCATTTTGGCTGTTCCAGATAAAAAGTCAAGTGAAAAAGCCAACTAACCAAACACTTCAATCAACTGTTTATCTGGTCAAAAAGCTAAATAGTAGTCAAATCAGCCAAAAAATGACTGATATGCCGCTAACCAAACACCCCCTAAGCATTGCAGTTGTATCTTAACAATACCATATACCATATACAGAAAATTTACCTTGAAGCCTTCCTAAAATAGCACCACTACCAACACCTCCAAGTGGTGAGTTCAACAAGTCATCAGGGTTTCCAATTCTACTTGCTCATACAAACTCACGAGCCCCTGGAGAGCAATGAAAATTTACTGCTTTGTATACAAAATTTTGTAATCAAACGAGATCCGTCCTCACTTGACAATAAATAGCGGTGAAAAGAAGATGAACAGTAGGTATCTCATCAAAACCCATCCCAAACAATTCTCAAAATACTCTAGTAGGTACCCCTGAAGATTGCGATCACCACAGCGTTTTTTGTTTGAAAAGCTTTGGTAGCTAGAGAATTCCAAGAAAATCCCTAACTAATCACAGAAAACTGCGCACAAGTACTACAACGACGAACAAAGGAGGAAGCTGAAAATTAACTTGTAGGGGCCAAAACAGGCACCCCTTAGGTTTGTCTCATCTAGACGACCTCCAATCCAGCTTCAGAAAGGGAATCGAACAATATGATTTGAAGCCGTCAACGAGAAACCATCCTGCGATGAACAATGTAGCTTAATAATGGCTAGTTTGTATCTCCGCCGAGAGAGCAGCTCTGATGATCGGACAGGTGTGGGGAGGCTCGCCAAGGGATGGCAACCCCCAAACCGAACTCCCTTTCCACAAACAATCGTCCAATCTTTTGTTATGAGCAGAAATCAATTTGAAAGTGAACAGTAAAATCTGCGCGCCAATAATTTAATTTTTCTCATTTTTGCCCAAAAATATTCAACTCTAACAAATCCAATCGATAGATATGATAGAGTGTTGAAATCCGACCAAGGAACAAAAGGAATATACGAGACTAATCGTGAGGATTAAGCGTGAAGAGCCAAGAACCAAAGCACGAGCAATCTAAGAGGAATATAACCGTTGGGAAATATTTTCTCTTAGTGAGAGAAGCTCTCAACTCGCGCACTACTTAGACCTCTTTCGAGATCCTAAGAGCCCCGTCATTGACGCCACACATGGCGACTGACCTGGAGATTGTTGACCACCTTGCGCTTGCTGAGCTGCATTAAGGTGGTAGCATGTGGTTTCATCCGCCTACTTAGAGCAAAAAAATGTTTGCCGAATCTCGACACCATACATGGCGGATTAGGCGGTCTGGGCTGCCAACTAGTAGGACGCCCAAAGGGACTTTTAGAATAATGGCTGAAACCTTTACCCGCACGGGTAGCTCAGTTGTGTGAGAAATAATAACAGGCTTACCTAGACTGGTAGCCCTGACAGTATATATATAAGAAATAAGTATCTGAGTACAATTAGGAAACTACCTAATAATTAATGCTTAATTAATTCTACACTATTACACCCCCTCAAGCTATGCAGGAGGAACTACGCGTAGATTGTCTCGAAGAAATAAAAACTGCTGAGGAGCCAAGCTTTTTGTAAAAATATCAGCCAACTGAAACTTCGTAGGAACATACTGCACCAGGAGATCACCATGAGCCACACGTTCGCGAACAAAATGATAGTCAATGGCGATGTGCTTGCTGCGAGCATGCTGAATGGGATTAGCAGATAAATAAGATGCAGAAATATTATCACATAAAAGCCGAACCGGACGATGTATAGGAAACCCAAGTTCGAAAAGTATGGACCGGATGTGTAATGTATCTTGCACTGTGTAGGCAATAGCTCTATACTCAGCTTCTGTAGAAGATCTGGAGACAGTGGGTTGCTTCTTGGAACGCCATGAAATCAAATTAGGACCCAGAAAAATAGCATAACCTGAGGTAGATCGACTGCTATCAGGACAACCAGCCCAATCAGCATCAGAGTATGCAACAACAGAGGTGGGTCGTGCGAAAGGCTGAAGTTGAAGTCCATGCGTGATAGTGCCCTGAAGGTACCTGAAAATTCTCTTGACAGCAAACATATGTGAAGTACGAGGAGCATGCATAAATTGGGATACCAAGTGAACAACATATGTAATATCAGGTCTAGTCATAGTCAAATACTGAAATAAGTGAACAACATATGTAGAATTAATGCTTAATTAATTCTACACTATTAAGTTGGTCAAGTGGTGGGAGATTTGGAACAATGGACCAAGGTTCAAATCCCCGCAGCGACCAGGTGGAGGTCACAGAATCTGAAATAAGGTTAGGCCTCTGGTGCGCACGGGTGTATGAATCTACTGTCATTTTGCTGACTGAGTAACCGTGACTAACCTCCCCACCATCCTGTCGGGTCGAGGTGGGGCTCCTGGGGTGGAAGATTCCACCTTTTGGAACAATAGAATAATGGTTGAAACCAACCCAGAAGGTACGACACTTGGGGGCGGGGAATTGAAGTGCCGACTTATTACTTGTCGAAGGCCCCTCCATGGAAAGAAGTTGTGCCAACCTGCGAAGCTGTGTTGCCGCCTGGGAAGCTATCGCCACCGGGACTTGCGGCCGTCAATGATTTGTGACCACTTGAGACTGTTGTTGACTCTGAATCTCCAGCTAACAGCGAGTAGCTATCCGACTTGGGGGGAGATGAACAACAAGCTAAGTCTAGGAGGCCATGAACCAGCGATGACCTCAGAGGACCCGCCAGCTCGCAAGTGTGAGGTACCATCACAGACCTGCAGTTTCGGCCGCCAAAGTACATCACCATCATAGAAAGTCGCCGCGACCACCACAGACCAATGCGGTGCTCCGTCCTAGAGAAGCCGCCATGTGATGGAGGCCGGCCGGCCGACCAACAGCTAGTAGTTGGTTAACTCTATTGCTGATCACTCGTTAGGATATTTCCTAACAAAAAAAATATGGAGTAGTTAATTATGTTGGTTCACTAAAAATTATGAAATTAGCCATCCAGACTTGCTGATTGTTGGTTCACTAAAAATATGAAATATCCTTTTAACCTGGTATACAATCTTAGTTTTGCTTTGAATGTCTGATAATACGTCAATTATGTAGCTTATAAATTTGTATGTACTTCAAATTTTAAAAACTTTGGATTTCAATTACCCTAATAATCTATTAACACACTTTATATACTCCCATGTCTAAAAAAGATTGGCCAAATTGATTTTTCTTGATCAATGATGGTCAAGATTGACCAATTATATTTTTCATACACAGTTATTTAAAATATGAAAATTATTTGAGCATATTTGATGGAGTATATGGCCCGGGAACCCCCGACCCACAGACTCCTAATACTCCAATAAAGGCCCAACAGGCCCAGAAAGCACAACAGGCCCAAATCACAGTGCCCAGAGTACCAAGCAACCCACAATGCGCACCAGGGGTGCCCTCGGCCCCCTGGCCGAATGCTCTAACTCTCACAAGAGGGCCAAGACAGGAAAACAAAGTTACTTGGAAAAACGGCGAAAATCAGTAGCCCTCGGCACTAAGGGGGTCCCCAGTACTCAGAGCCCTCGGCGAGTCATCTACTGCCGAGGGCGCCTCTTCCGACACAATATCCGCTCCACATGCGTACAGATCACCGTACCATGTACAACGTCCCATCCAACAGCCGCATTAAATGCGGCCACATGCGGTTGCCAGCGCCAACCAGTTGAGGTGACCCCTCGGCCAATGAGCGCTTGACACGTGTCCCTGTCCGACATTTATTGCTACTATAAATAGCGCCCCATTTCCCCATTTGTAACCACGCTGAAAACGCCGAACACTCTCCAATATACTTTCTCTCTCTATACTTACTTGCTCTGACTTCTCTCTTGTTATTCCCCGTAATAACCCCTCGGATATCCTCATCACCAACTAATCAACAAACAGGGGACCCCCCCGGTAACAATTCAACTACTACCCGCATTCATTACGCCCTCGATCCCCAGATTGAGGGACTCCCCTTCGGCGCCTCCCAGGGTATCAAAAGCAAGCCTCCGGCTAATCAACAAATGAGCCCTCAGAACGGGGAAAGCCTTCGGCATCATCATTATTCTCCATTTTGAACCAAGGTTTCACATTTTCGATTCATCGTTGGGGGAATTCGGTGCACTCTTTTTCCCTCATTAGGATTTTTTCCCACAGGGTTTTTCCTAATGAGGTTTTTAACGAGGCATCCCCCCAAAATGAAACGAAAAGCGTCAGCCTTCGGCCCACAACAGCAATGCAACTACTCTACTCCCTTTCACCACTTTGCAAGTGCCTCAAGGAGTGGGGGACTGGAGGACCCCCTCGGAAAAAATCACAAAAATCACAAACATGACCCCTCAAGTCCCAACATGTGGGTAACTGAGGGACTGCCCTCGGCAGAATAAACAAATAGCAAACTACCCACAACTCTACAAACTACAAATGAAGCAGCGGCAGAGGACAAGCACAATTACTCCTTTTCCCTCAAGTACCTTTCGGCAAAAGGAGTGAGGGACTCCTGATGGAGTATATGGCCCGGGAACCCCCGGCCCACAGACTCCTAATACTCCAATAAAGGCCCAACAGGCCCAGAAAGCACAACAGGCCCAAATCACAGTGCCCAGAGTACCAAGCAGCCCACAATGCGCACCAGGGGTGCCCTCGGCCCCCTGGCCGAAGGCTCTAACTCTCACAGGAGGGCCAAGACAGGAAAACAAAGTTACTGGGAAAAACGGCGAAAATCAGTAGCCCTCGGCACTAAGGGGGTCCCCAGTACTCAGAGCCCTCGACGAGTCATCTACTGCCGAGGGCGCCTCTTCCAACATAATATCTGCTCCACATGCGTACAGATCACCGTACCCTGTACAATGTCCCATCCAACAGCCGCATTAAATGCGGCCACATGCGGTTGCCAGCGCCAACCAGTTGAGGTGACCCCTCGGCCAATGAACGCTTGACACGTGTCCCTGTCCGGAATTTATTGCTACTATAAATAGCGCCCCATTTCCCCATTTGTAACCACGCTGAAAACGCTGAACACTCTCCAATATACTTTCTCTCTCTATACTTACTTGCTCTGACTTCTCTCTTGTTATTCCCCGTAATAACCCCTCGGATAAGCTACCCCCCGGGTACACTATCCATCAATATTATTTATAAAAAAAAACATTTCATAAAAGTATAAAATTTATTAATTACACACAAATATAATATCTAAAATTATTGTCTAAACTTTGACACCGTTGACCAAGAAAAGTCAAATTGGCTTATCTTTTTTGGAGGGAGCTAATATTTGAAATAATATTCTAATTTATAATACACACTCCATAAAAATACTATTATGCCTAATTTGATATATTTTTGTTGAAAGAAGAACACTTATTTATTAATAATAATAAAAGTGACAAGAGACAAAGCAAAACAATAGCTTAGAGCTACCCTAGGGTGAAACTTAGAACTGACTCGCCCCTGAGGACCCGTCAAGATAGCTAACCCCGCATCATGGTAGACTAATCTAACAACATCGCTATACTTGCTACTAAAATAAATTGATATAAAACTAGAGTTATTAAAATGAAAAGAACAAATAGAATCTAATCTCATGATTTTTCCAACCACCAGTAAGGGAGAAGAGGTTTGATCAACCACCTCCGAAGATGTCATTCCGATTTTACCAGTCACTGGGAAGAGAGAAGAGGTTTGCCTAGCCACCTCAGAAGGAAGCACCCCGCTCACAAGATCTAAAAGAATTACAGGCGGTGCTGATCCAGTAGCACCGCCGCAAAGCCGTTTTTTGTCTGGTTCCATGAACCTCCATACTGACCTCCAACACTTGAACCGTGATTGATTCCCTAACCCGTGGCAGTTCCGGCTAACACATCCCATCCAAGCAGTCACCACAGCCGACTACCCAAAGCTAGCGGGGACAAAAACACCCTACAATCGAGGGGAACAAAAACGTCGGATATGCCGGGAAGGAAAGCATAGTAAGATTATCACATGTGGAATTCACCAACCTTCTCACGATGATAACCCTTCAGTGGCGGTGGCGCATCCGGCAAATTAAAGGGGAGAAAAGCAGTCACACACCTCATGTGGCGGACTTGCAAACCCTAGCTCAAATATTTGCTACAGTTAAGTATACTAATATAAATATAAACAATACAAATGAATATAAATATTGTTTGGTGCCTATTTTAATTGTAGAAGAGTGATAGACATGCTTCCTTTTTATTATTTTTGATCACTTCTGTTATGCTCAATCTATTAATATAGTATTCCCTCAGTCCCAATTTGTAAGATACTTTATGTTTTACGATGTTTGTCCGACGATAAAGCAAACGGATCCCTGTATGCACTCAAATTATTTTTAGAAAAAAAAATTACATATTCAGAAACTACATTAAAAGCTTCACAAAGTCTCCAAAACCAAAATCAAATTTGATAAAAAGTTGATTTATAAAATAAGAGATTAAGAGTGATTTGTGTTGACCAAGTGAATAGGATATGTATCTTACAATTTGGGACTGAAGTAGTATCTTAAAGGTAATGTTATCATTTTTCGAGTGTTGCTGGAATTTCTTATTCACTTTAAGTTTATAATTATTGCTTTTATGTAGAGGTTTATTTTTAGGAAGCTTTATTTCATAGGTAATTTGAGTGCTTTAGGTTGGCTCTTTTTTTATATGTTTTTAACTAATGGTTTTGATGTAGAGTTTTGTTAAATTTGATGCTTTATTCCAAAGTTGCTTTGACAGTGTGTGTGTGTGTGTGTATGATGATTTCAATGTGTGATGTGTATGAAGAAATCTGGTACACAAAATGGATGGTGATGATGGCCCCTGAACCCCATTTGTTATCCATGTCCCCCAAGTTGACTAGAGAGTGCGCGAGCGCTCAATATATGATGATTTCTATGTGTGTTGTGTATGAAGAAATCTGATGCACCCAAATGGATGGTGATGATGGCCCCTGAACCCCATTTGTTATCCATGTCCTCCAAGTTGCCATGATAGTGTGTGTGTACGCTGTATATGGTGATTTCTGTGTGTGTAACTAATGATGACATGTGGCTTAGTTGGCCAGCAAAATGTTTGTATTAATGTTTGGTAGTTTCCAAAATGCATTTGACTTGCAAAACTATGCCACAACTTCCTGATTTACCATACAAATTGACTTGCAAAAAAAGTACTTCTGCCACCTTAAGTGCATACAAAAAGGTGCACAACTAGATACTAACAAAAATAACAGCACTATTAACAAAAATTTAAGTTGCCTACAACTTCAAAGTTCATCAGTGAAGATACTATACATCTTCACCTATGAACTCATTCTCTTGAGTTGCAGGTTGTGATGTGGTAGTTGCCAAGTGTGCAGCCAAATTTGCCCTCGTTGTGTCATACAATTATGGACAAATTTGCACATTTTTGGGTAATTGCCCCAGCCTTTGCAATCTGTCTTTCCCTACATGCTCCAGTTTGAAATTGTTGTCACCGTTATGCCTTAGCACCTCTTCCATTACATATTGATAGCTTAGGAACACCTTGTTCAATGTATTGGGTGTAAGCTCTTCAAATGATGTGATGACCGCATTTATCAACTCCATTATGCTTTTTGGTGCCTTCTGATCTTTAATAAAATCAATTGCCCTAAAAACACCTAAGTCTAAAACATTAAGGTGTATGGTGGTTGACATCTAAGTTGGATATCCCATCCATCATATGTTGCATTCCTCACTAAATCCGCATCATTACCATCAATATGAGGCCTGTCATTATCTTGTTGAATGATTATATGTCTGTTTTATTGCTAACAGTAGTTGATTAAGTATGATGTCCTTGACCATTGCTCTTGTAACACTTAAAGTTGCCTTAGTCTCTAATGTACTTGTTAGTCTTTTTTACTTGATCTCTTGGTTGTGTCTTGATAAGTGAATGGAAATATTCCAGCCTTTCCATCCCATAAAGCCTCCCCATTGTCCCCCGGTCTAGGTAAGCCCACAACTGTCAAGAACATAATCTTTGGTATGAATTTCTTTGATAAATAACACCACTTCTCATGTATGTGTATGTGATCATAAAAATGATGAAATGTTGGGCTCAAGTGCAATGAGGAAGGATTTATGTTGTTTAAATAGAACTCTAACCTCTTGATCTTTTCCTTTTCATTTAAAAGCGGCCTAATTGCATTGGAGTGCCTTTTTGTTTGCTTCCCCTTAAACAACATTTGGACAGTAGACGTGGACACTTCCATTGCATAGCCCAAAGCTCTCATGTTTTTTCTATGGTGACAAGGGATTTATGTAATTTTTGCAAGTCAAATGCCTTTGGTTTTCTACAAACATGTCCCTTCTCGTTTCTGTCCACATTTATTGGTAGGCCAGCGTCCAATTGTTCTTTTGTTGTGCGCCATAAAGTTTGGATATTCTTTCTTGACACGATGAACTTCATGGTTGTGTCATTAAACCCCTCTGAACTTGCCCCTCTTTCGCATGGCTTAAAAATATTTCAATAATTCTTCTTATTTGCTCACATGTAAGCTTAGGTGAGTTTTTATGGGTAGAACATGACCCAATTGACCCACCCTCATCGGTTTTTATTTGTGTAAGTGAAAGTGAGAGATGTGTACCTTGAGGGGGGGGATTCAGATCCAAACTCCAGCTTTCAGCATAAACTTCTGCACTCAAGCTATCCATTTATGACTGCACGTTTGGAGGTAGCTGAAAGGAGTAAAGGCTGATGGAAGATGTTTACTTTTTGTCTATCTATAAAAAGGGGATAACATTTGTAAAAAGGAGGGAATCTCAATTGTTTTGGAAGGGAACTTCAAACTTTTTTATTTTTGGGAGCTGTGTTGTACGAATAGATCACATATGGATGTGATAATTAATCATTTTTGTTTGGGAATGGATGTTTATTACCCCATTTTACTATTTCCTTACCCTCTTCCCCTTTATTTTTGGCCAGAATCCCCTTTAATAAAGCAAGGGCAATTTTGGAAAGTCAACTTTATTTTTAATCTTACCTAAATACCCGTGAAGTCAAACTGAGATGTTGATTTCGGGATAGAAGGAGTATAAAATTTGATACTACATATATTTATTTATTTTTGTTAAAATGGACTTTAAATAAAAAACTTATAACACTTGTCAAAAAGAAATGATCATACCACATGAGAGATATAGGGAGGGTGAACATCATCCTCTTAAAGAGGTGAACAAAATTGAGTTTCTTTGTTTGTGTGCCTCCTTTCTATTACACTAAGGGCTCGTTTGATTCCATCAATGTCAAGTGAAAATGTTTCATTACTGATTATATTACATAAATGTAAATCTATTCTATTCTATTTATTTTCATTTTTATTTGATTAAAATTAAGATAATGTCACATTAATTTATTTGATTAAAAGATATCTTAATGCAGATTCGGCGAATCACTTCAATGTTTTTTAAATATCTTCTCTTAAAAGAATACCTATATTAAAACCTACATTTAAAATAATTTAAATAAAAGAAAAAGTCATGTCTTAATAGTAAATATAATCAAAACTAATTGAATTATTTTAAGCAAAGTATGTTTGATTGTAAAAAGTAAAAACAAACTTTGTTCAGAGAGTATTCCAAGTATATTTATCTATCATTTTAAAATGTTTTCAATTTAAAAAGTGTTCAAGTTATTCGTAAAAGTTATTTTCAACTTTAAAAAATACTCCCTCCGTTCTCTAATAGATGAGAGTATAGCCTTTGACACAAGATTTAAGAAGGAATTAATAGGGGTAGGATAAAAGGTGTAGTGGGTTGTGTGTAAAGGTAAAAGTAGGAAAGAGAATGAAAAAGTAGGAAAGAGAATGAGGGTAAATGAATATATTTATTGAAAAAACTTACCAAAAGTGGAAAGGGAGACAACTAATAGAGAACATCCCAAAATGGAAAGAGGGCCAAGTATTAGAGAACGGAGGAAGTAGCAATTAATTCTGTCATCAAAATTTGAAATCCACTCATCAAAAACTTAAATAAGCTATAAATCCTATAACATAAATATTTTTCAAAATTTAAATGTTAAGGGAAACAATCATGCAAATAACTAGAATAGACATACGAATATAATTAAAAAAACATACTTCCCGTCGCACTTAAAAGTTGTCACACAATTTATGATATTTGACCAACCATAAAATTAATTGATCATTTTCAATAATACGATTTTTTAGTAAATAAAATTTACATATTCAGAAATTATATTAAAAGTTTTATAAAATGGAAAAATCAAATTTAATAAAAGTTGGATATATAAAGTAAAAGATTAAAATCAATTTATATTAATTGGGAAATAGTGGACAAGAATCTAAAAGTATGACAAAGGTAGTATTACATGTCTATCCTAACGCCCGTTTCCCTGCGTTTAAACACACATCCAACCTAATAGCTTCCTCACATTCCCTAACTGCCTCTGTGAACCTCTTCAGACCAATCATTGAGGGGTAAAATAGAAATAGCCTTGTCGTAAAGATCCAAAGCTTCTGCAAAATTACCCTTCTTAGTTCTTATAATTCCCATTCCCCATTCTCTTTATCTCCTCCGGATCTTTACACAATATTGGTACTCTTGAATTCGCAGCAATGCAAGAACCTCCATCTCTGCTGGCCCCAGCGAATTTGTGACTCCCTACGCTGCAGCCGCGTATTATGCTCCCGTGGCCATAATTCCCAGTCCCAGACCCCAAAACGTCGGTCTTGGTTGTCCTGCTCGCCATCCCAATCTTCAGAACCTTTCCCGATGGGCAGATGTTCCCGGTGGGAAGCACATTCAAGGGCGGAGTGTTGACCCCTTTCCCGATGGGCAGATGTTCCCGGTGGGAAGCACATTCAAGGGCGGAGTGTTGACCCCTTTCCCGATGGGCAGATGTTCCAGGTGGGAAGCACATTCAAGGGCGGAGTGTTGACGCAGCTCCCACCGGAACCTGAATTTGATCGCGAATGGCTCAGATAGAACCCGCGTGAACTCTCTACTGAACCTGATAGCTCACCGGAGAGGCTCCCATCTTACCTCTTTGGGACGACGTTCAGACCCGACCCAGATCCGGAAGAACTGGAGCTAGTACTCGCCCGGGCCTGAGGCCTGTAAACGGGGGATCTGTGTTTAAACGCAGGGAAAAGGTCATTTTACTTAGGGGAAACGGGCGTTAGGAAGGAAAGTTAGTGGGTGGTTAAAAGTTAAGGGAAAGGTTTTAATTTGTGTTTTTTTGGTCCACCTTAGACCTCAGTGTCATATCCGAGATTCATTAAAAACCTTGATGTCCTTTTTGGCACTTCTCCCTTTTATCAAAGATGACGAAGCAAGTGCTTTCAATGTCGATATCAACAATTGTTGTGGAACAAGAATTTAGTGCGGCCAGCAACATGCTAACGGATTACAGAACGAGATTGAGCACGAACTTTCTTTAGACACTTATTTGCTTCCACGATTGGTTAAAGGCGAAATGTAGAACTCAAGAAGTGTGCATCACCCCAACCCGCCACTTTATGGAGGAAACAACCAAAGATGGCGAATATTACGATTGATTATGATAGAGTATATATCTAGAGAGAAGTGAGAGCTAGAGAGAGAAGTGCAAGTAAATGCTTCAATAGAATGATTTTGTCACCCCTACAACTACCTCCAGAGGAAGTATTTATAGGAAAAATACGGGCTGGGCTCCCAAGCCTTGGGCTTGGGAGGCCCATTTACAACTGGACCGCTATTGGGCCGAATACAAAGTAAATGATGGGATATATAAATGAATAAGTGTAAAATCTAGTTATGCGAGACCTCTGTGGCCGACGAGGGTCTGGCCGACGAGGGCACGGCTGATGAGGGCACGGCCGACGAGGACACCCTGGTTCCCTGGCTTCAGGATCATATTCTGAGTTGGTCCCTCTTCGGCCGATGAGGGTCCTTTGGCCGACGAGGGCACTGCGTAGTGGCTTGTGCTTTCTGTTCTTCTGAGTATGTGGGTCCTGGGCCTGGACCCATATACTCCATCAGGAGTCCCCCACTCTCTAAGCTGAGATGTAGACGAAGTGAAGGAGAGTAGATTTCTGTGCTTGATGCTCTTGGCCGATGTGGGACCACGTTGGCCGTTCCCTGTCGTGGCGTTTGGTGGCCCTGTTCTGAGTTTGGCCGTTACCCGTTCCTTGACGTGGACGAGGAAGTCTGTTACTCCTTTGGTGCGTTTGTTTGTGGACGATGAGTGTTCCGGAATGAGTGGCCGACGAAGGTAGTGCCTATCCTTGGCCGCTGATGGTTGAACTTCCCTTTTGGGCTGATGAGGCCGTTGGGGTTGCGCCTTGTTTTGAGGACGACGGGCGTCTATTGTCTTGGGTGGCCGGTGAGGGTGCTGTGCATTCCTTTTGGCCGTTGCTGATGACACCATGTGTCTTTGGGCGACAAGGCGCCATGTTGCCCAAGTTTTTGGGATGATAACATTGTCTGGCCGGAGATGGAGTTGTGGGGACTTTGGAGCCGTTGTGGTACATGGACGATGGTGATTCAGGTACGTCAACCTCCTGTTCTTTGATTCCTGGCTGAGAGTGGTTTGTGGTCTCAAAGCCGATAAGTGTTCTGTGATTTCAAGTTTTGTTGCGGCCGATGGTGCACCACGATGTTATTGACGTTGTGGTGCATGTCTGATGTTGTAGTTGTGGATTTGGTATATTTTTATTTTCTCATTTTGCCTGCTATTCTTGAGGCCGGTGTAGTCCCCCAGTCCCCCACTGCTTCAGGCCGGAGAGTAAGTGAGGGGTGAAGGAGTAGCTTGAAACTTAGGCCAAAGTGGGATCCTCATACTGCCCATGGATCCAACCCTTTGGCGATTTCCTGACCAAGGTAACCCTGTGGGAGAACCCTTGGACGCAGGTCGCTTTCAAAGGGTTATCATCAAGGGTTTAGTGCGAGGGCCTCATGGCCATTGGGTTCCTTTCCTTCGGGGTATTGTGGCCGTTGTAAAACCTTCCTTTGCATAATATGCGTGGCCACTTGGATGGCCGATACGGGTGCGACGTAGATGGCCGTTGGCTGTGTTGGCCGTCGTGGGTGTTATTTTCCCTTCCTTGCTCCGTAGGGCCTGCTTCGCTGGTGGGCCGCTGATCTGTGGAAGGGCTTTGGCCTACAGACAGAATGGTGACATCCCATTGGTGGCCGTTGGTATGGCCACTAAGGTGATGCCACGTGTAGTTACCGTTGGGAGGGGGGGCTATAAATACCCTCCCCGTTCCGAGGACAGCCTTCATTTGCCATCTGAGTAACGAAGTGCTGCCCAAAATTTTTTAGAGAGATAAAGCCTTTGCTGAGTGTTCTTCATCTTCTTCAAAACTTCAAGGTCAGTTTCTTAATCCGTTCTTCTACTTCTTACATATTTTGCTCTCTCTAGGCTTTGATCCAGTGTTAGTCACAAAAACACTTTAGATCTAAAGTAGCTCCCCTTAGTGCCTTAGGAGTTGTTAAGATGAAATCCTTAAACGAGGAGTATTACCCGTATGACGACGAGCCCTCCGCCAAGTCTCTTGACTATGATGTGATCGAGGAGTGCACCGAGGAGATTGAACATTTGAGCCCGTATAAATCCGGAGATAATGCGGACGAGGAGGACGAGGATGAAAGGTCCGCCTCGTCATCTGAGGGTGAGGACGCAGGGGTCTCCCGCGTAGTGGACGGGGCGTCCGCCTCTACTACCATTCTGTGCCCGAAGCCGGTATCTGCTGTGAAAGGGGTACCGCGGCCGAAGAGGAACATGCGGCCGAAGAAGGGGCCAGGTTTCTCTTACCTGGACCTTACCAACATTTTCCTCATCAAGCCGGAGAGCAGTGCCGCTGATTATTTGGTCGCACAGATGTATGTGGGGCCGTTTGGGAAGGTTAGGGCGCCTAGGCCGACGGACCATGTGCTTAATCCGCCACCGGGATACTTCAGAGTGTATCCGATGAGCTTCGCCAAGGGGTTGAGGTTTCCCCTTCATCCCTTCATCGAGGAGTATTTGGACATGGTGGGGCTCCCTCCGGCCTTGCTGACCCCTAACAGCTACTCGCTGATGGTGGGGTTCCTTCTCCGTTGTGCTGAGTTGGGTTACAAGCCGACAACGGCCCTCTTCATGAACCTCTATCAGATTGGCCGAGGGAGCCATAAGAATTGCGCCTGCTACGCCACTCTGCAGCAGCTGCCGAAGAAGAGGACCTTCACGGACTTGCCTTCATCCATACACGGTTGGAAGAGCAAATTTGTCTTCGTGTCCCTGGGCGAGGGTGGCACTGAGTTCCCCTCCGTCGGCCATGATGGAAGGTTTACTCTTCATGACCCGCCCAAGAGTTCAATCCTAGATGCTCAGGTGGCGGCATTCTTGGAGGGGGGGGGGGGGGGAGGAGTGTGAAGGATTACATTACGGAGTACAAGATGACAACTATCGGCTTCTTTAGATACTTCGTGTATGGTGATAAGGAAGATGACATCCAACTGTGGCCGAAGATCACCACTACCTTCGAGGAGGCAGACGGCCCCGATCTGGGCGTTCCTGCCGAAGCTGATGGTAATACCTCCTACGGCATCCTCATTTTACTTTGTTCTTTTACTTTGCTGACTTGTTACTTTGTTGTGCAGATTTCGTAATGGATCATTGATCCGTGATGAACAAGGCCGCTGCGAGGGCAAAGGCGGTGTTGGCCGCCAAGGAGGCTGCGGCGAAGGCAGCTGTTGGTGGTGATGCGATGAAGAGGCCACCTCCCCCACCGAAGAAAAAGCGGCCGGCGGAGGAATCTCAGAGGAAGCTGACTGAGGCCGGTATGCAACCCGCCAAGAAGTCGAAGAAAGCTTCATCTTCCGTCGTTGCCGATGAGGCCGGTGCACTAGCCGTCCCGATTGCAAACGAAGGAGGGTCCAGTGCTACAGCTGCCCTCGTGGACCTTACCTCTGGTCTTTCCGGGGATGTTTCTCAACCCCTCTCCCTTGCTGAGGATTCCTAGCCAAAGCGGTCCAGCAAGGAGGTGGCTACGGCCACTTACAAACTGGAGGTTGAATACCCCAAGGACGGGGGTGTTTTCAATGATGGCGTTAACGGCCACAACGTGCTTTCTCAGGCCATTCCGGCCAAGGACCGGGTGTATCTTGACAAGCTAGGGGATGTCAAGATATACAATGGTGGGATGGACCTTGTCGTCCAGGTAATTCCTTTCGTCCTTAGCCTTATTATTTTCCTTTGACATTTTTGCACACTTGTCTGATAGCCTTTTCCGTTGCAGGGTGCCTTCATGCTCATGGAGAGCAACAAAAGGCAGCAGCGGGAGATTGCCCGCTTGAAGGAATTTGAGCAGAAGGCAGCCTCGGCCGATGAGGACATGAGCTGCTTAGGGAGGCTGCGGGAGGATTTTGCAGCCTTGCAAAAAAGGGCCGATGAGGCCTATGCGGCCAAGGACGAGGCCCTGGCAAAACTGACCGAAGAGAAGGGCGCCCGCGAGGCTGATCGTCGGCGGGCCGATGAGGCCGAGAGGGCCAAGGCCGAGGCCGAGGCTGCGGCAGTGAAGGCCGCTGATGATGCAGTGGAGAAGTTCTTGGCCGAAGGCTGGAAGGCCGACGAGCGCCTGCCCTGGTGCTATGAGGTCGTAGCGGCCAAGTTCGAAGACTGGGGGCAGAACTCCCCTGCCGGCCAGGAATATTTCGAACGCGAAATGTCCGTGTATTACAACATGGGCCAACATCGGATGCAGAGGCTCATTTATCGGCGGCTGAGTCGCGCTTTCAGAGCCCTGAACTATACTCGGGGTTGGGCCAGGCGGAACCTGCAGCTTCCCAAGCTGATGAAGGATCCGGAGGAGCAGATAAACCTTCCTCTATGCGACAGGCAGGCTCCCATAGAGAGTTCCGGCCTCGGTGAACCGGACTACGATGAAGATGATTTTTTGGCTGACACTGCCACTTCCGCCGTAGAGGCCGGCTTGGATGCCGAGACCGAGGAGGGTGCTGAGCTCGTCGTTAACCAGGACGTTGCAGGTCATGCTGCTGATGAGGGCACTCTGGAGGCCTGATACGTCCATAACTGTCTTTAATTTGTAATTTGTAATTTTTGTTTCATCGTCTGAATGTAATGGCCGAAGCGCCCTCCATGTAATGGCTATATTAATGAAAACATGTTTCCGGCCTTATCATGTCTTTTCGTTGTCTTGTTCTCACTTTACTTTTGTTCTCAAGTTTTCAAAATTTGTCTAAGTGTTTGGAATTGGGACTTAGGTAATTTTCTAAGTATCAAGGCTTCAAATGAGTGGGTGTTCGCGTCGTCTTGGCAGCACGCCCCCTCTCACTGTTGCCTGTGACTTTGGAAAATTTTCTAAGTGTTGAACCAAATACCACACTTGGTGACCTCGTTAGACCCGTGTTCTTTTTGGCCCTTTTGTTCCCAGGAGTCGCATCTGATTTCTGTAGTTGTGGCCGATAAGGGTGTGAGTGTGATGGCCGAGGCGCTCCCCTATGGGACTTGAGCTTTTTATTGAATGGATTGATTTTGTCCCCTTTGGCTTAAAATATTTTTGCTTGTTGCCTTCATTATTTCAACTTTGAAATTTGTCTAAGTGTCAAACCAGAACATAGATAACTACCGGCCGTTGGTGGGGCCGAGACGGGCACCTACAAATGTTTGAATGCCCGCTTCGTCTTGAGACTGTCCCTTCGTTATTTAATAGTTTGGAGATTGCCCAAGTGTTAGGCCATGTAGTTTTCTCTGCTTAGTATCGTCGTCGGCCAAGTTGGGCGGTATGGCCGATGAAGGTGCCCGGGTGTTTTGCCGCTTCCTTTGCATTTGCTTTCTTCAGAATTTTCTCTAAGTGTTTGGAATTCGCTCAGGGAACTTTTTTCAGAGATTTTCTAAGTGTTTGGAAATCACTTAGGCAATTTTCTTCAGAAAGTTTCAGCTTAGGCAACCGCCTAGGTTTTAGCACCTTTAACGGCCGTCAAAAATGTTGTGGCCGATAAGGGTTGCCACCAGTGTGTTCAACTTTCCCGCAGGTGTTTTAGTGCCCGTTTCGTCCTAGACCTCCTTTCCGGTGTTCCACTCCAGGATTGTGTTAAGTGTCAAGCTAGGGTTCTTGGCTTTTATGCCATGTGTTGGAACTTCAGTTGGTTATGGCCGATGAGGGTTACCACCCTTGTTTCACCCAACCACTTTGGTTAGGATTTTATGGGCGCATGCTCCGTCCTTGACACTTTCCTCGTAGCGGGTGGCCGCTTCGTCCGCGTTACCCGTTGGTAGTGTTACCTTTGTATTCACCTGATATGTACTTAGCCAAATGTGTGGCTGATTTGTGGGGATTTATTTTTACTTGCTCGAGGCCGGCAAGTGCGCACAGTCCTTGGACTTCATTTATAACGTCCATGATCTCAGGGGGGGTCTCGTCGCCTATTTATGACGCGGGCTAGACTTTTGGTTGGTTTCCAACGGCTACCGTTGCCCCTCCCTGAGTTTGGGTATTTTGTCACCTCGGCCATGATTTCAGGCCCGTCGTCCTGCGATCAGGCGCGTGGACGACGCGGTGAACTTCCCGTTTCAAGACGCGGGCCGTTTGCGGGTCCATCGTCCTGGGGACATCGTCGGCCCTGCCTGAGCGATTCGCTCTGAGGGGCCGGTACGACGTGCTCTTTCAGCTGGGCCTAAACCTTTCGCTGATACAAAATACAATAGGGCATGCCTGAGCTTTTCGCTCTAAGGCTGCAGATGCGAAGCGCCACATCGGCCATGTCTGAGCCTTTCGCTCTAAGGTGGCCGATGAGGGCGCCCGTTAATGTGCTACTCAAATTCCAAGAAATCAAAGGAAACATGATTTTTATTCATAAGTGGCTCAAGGCCGAGGGTGGTGTTCAATCAATAACCCGTCAAAGGGTGAGGGCTTCGCCGGCTGCACCTCCTTTGGATTATTGATAAAACTTCACCAAATGGTGTACATTCCACGTTCGTGGTACATTGGTCCCGTTTGGGCGTTTAAGCTTGTAGGTGCCGGGTTTCACCACGGCACTGACGATGTAGGGAACGTACATCGGCGGCTCCTTCCGTCGGCTGACTTGCTTCCCTTCGGCGGAGGACGTAGTCCCCCACTTGGAATTCCCGGGAACGTACCTTGGCGTCATAGTATGATTTCACTTGACGCCGGTAGTTCTCTGCTCAGACGAATGCCTGTTCACGTCTTTCTTCGACCAGGTGGAGGTCGATTTTCATGTTTTCTTCATTGACCTCAGGGTCATACTGCTCCACCCGTTGGCTGGGAATGGTGACTTCCGTGGATGCCTTTGCTTCAAAGCCGTAGGATAGGGCGAAAGGTGTCTCACATGTTGCCCTCCTTGGCGTAGTACGATAGCACCACAGGATGTTGGGGAGCTCGTCGACCCAACTTCCTCCTGCGTCCCGTAGGTTCTTCTTCATCCCTCCATTATGGTTCTGTTGGCGTTCTCAACCTGCCCGTTGCCTTGAGGGTAGGCAACGGAGGAGAAACGGTGCTTTATTCCCCATTCTCGAAGGAGCTCCTGAAAGGGCGCCGCTTTGAACTAGGTGCCGTTGTCGGATATGATCTCTTGGGGGACGCCAAAGCGGGTGAGAATGTTCTTGTGGACGAACTTCTGGCACCTAGCCCCCGTGATGCTGGCCAAAGGTTCTGCTTCGACCCACTTGGTGAAGTAGTCGACTGCGATGATGATGTAGCGGTTGTTGCCAGCAGCTCTGGGTAGTGGGCCGACCAGGTCAATCCCCCACCTTGAAAATGGAATGGCAGTGCTGATGGGGGCGTAGTTGACAGCTGGCCGACCAGGGGCCTTCTAGAGCACCTGACACGCGGTACACTTCCTGGCCAGATTCGCACAGTCCCGGGCCATCGTCGGTCAGAAATAGCCCTGGACGACGAGACGCCGGGACATACTGAAAGGGCCCTGGTGTGAGGAGCAAACACCGCTGAGGAGGGCCTCATACTCGGCTTCATTGTTAGATACTCTGAAGTTGAAGCGGATGGTATAGTAAGCTCTGAAGCCTTCAGGGGATATGAGGACGACGCCGCCCCCGCATGATTTTGCGGCCGACGAGCCGTCGGTGAAGAGGATCCATGTGTCATCAGGCTCTGGCATGGGGGTGGTAGCGGTTGTCTCCCTTGCCGTGCATTCGGTGACGAAGTAGGCCAAGGTTTGCCCTTTGATAGATGGCCTTGGCTTGAGCTCAATTTAGAATTGGCTGAGGAAAATCGCCCATTTCACCATCCTTGAGGAGCTAGTGGGGCTCCTCATGAGCGCGCCAAGGGGCTGTTGGGTCAGTACGTGGACGGCATGGGCCTGGAAGTAGTGCCCCAGCTTTTCACCGTATGGACGATGGCTAGCACCGTCTTCTCAATGGGGGAGTACCTGAGCTCGGCCTCCCTAAGTGTTTTGCTGGTGTGGAATATGACCTTCTGCACCCCTTCGTCCTCGCGGATGAGCACGGAGCTGATGGCCGACGTGCTCACCCCCAAGTACAAGAAGAGGGTTTCGCCGGCTTTGGGCTTGGAGAGCACTGGTGGGGACGAAAGGTACCTCTTCAGTTCTTCAAATGTTTCATGGCACTCTGTCGTCCACTTGAAGTTGCTTGCTTTGCGCATGATTTGGAAGAAAGGGAGTGATCTCTGAGCTTATCTGGAGAGGAAGCGGCTCAGGGCCGCCAGCCGCCCTGTTAGCTGCTGTACCTCTTTGACGTTGCGGGGTGGCTCCATGTTGATGATAGCCTGTATCTTCTCTGGGTTTATCTCAATGCCTCTCCGACTGACCATGTAGCCGAGGAACTTGCCGCCTTGGACGCCAAAGGCGCACTTCTTGGGGTTGAGGCGGAGTTTGAACTCCTTCATGATTTCAAAAATTTCCCGAAGGTCGTCAGCATGTGTGGTGGCTCGCTTGCTTTTGACAATCATGTCATCGACGTATGCCTCCATCGTCCGGCCGAGGACTGCTCTGAAGATCTTGGCCACCATCCTGGTATAGGTGGCGCCGGAGTTTTTGAGCCCGAAGGCCATGACGAGGTAGCAAAAAATTCCCTCCGGGGTCATGAAGGCCGTCTTCTCAGCGTCATCTTCATGCATGAAAATCTGGTGGTACCCTCTGAAGGCATCAAGGAACGACATCAACTCGCATCCCGCCGTCTCGTCCACCAATTGATCAATGTTGGAGAGAGGGAATGGGTCCATGGGGCACGCCATGTTCAGGTCAGTGTAATCAACACACATTCTGAATGTCGGCGGTTTTTGGGCGAGGACGATGTTGGCTAGCCACGTCGGGTACCTCACCTCCTTGATGTGGTTGATTGAGAGGAGCATGGCGACCTCCCCTTTGACGAAGTCCCGCCTGTCGGCGGATAAGTAGCGCCACTTCTGCTTGACAGGCGCGGAGGCTGGATTGACGGTCAGCCGGTGGGTGATCACCTGCCGACTGATACCTGGCATGTCGTCCGGGCCCCACGCGAAGATGACGGCGTATGACCGTAGGACGAGGAGGATGGTGTCCCGCTGGTCCTGCAGGAGTTGCTTCCCGATTTTGAGGACCCGCTCCGGCCGGGAGGTATCCAGGGGGACCTCCTCGACCTCCTCGGCCGGTTCGGCATGCGGTCTTTCCTCGTCCTTGGCAACGGCTGCCGTAATGGTGTCTATTCTCTGCCCTTCCCTCTCGGCCGGCCTCGTTAGCTTGAGGTAGCATGCTCTGGCTATCCTCTGGTTTCCTCTGACGTAGCCGATGATGCCGTTGGTGGGGAACTTCAGGCACAAGTGTTTCATGGAGATGATGGCCTCCAAGTCCTCCAGTGCTGGCCGCCCCAAGATCAGGTTGTGGGCGCACTGAAGGTTGACCACCATGAACTCCATGTCAATTTTGGCACGGTGGGAGCCGTCGCCGACCTCCACGGGGAGGACTATCGTGCCCTCGGCGTCGATAGAGTTCTCGGTGAAGCCGGACAACGGTGTCTTGATCGGCTTCAGCAGAGCTTTGTCCAGCTTCAGCTGCTTGAAGGTGTCCAGGTACATCACGTTGACGGAGCTCCCCGTATCAATGTAAGTACGGTGGGTGATGGAGTCACCGATCTCACACCGGATGATGAGGGAGTCCCTGTGTGACCCCGTACCCGGATGCAGATCCTTGTCGGTGAAGGTGATCGCCTCCGTTCGCTGCTTCTTCGGCTGGGGGGAACGTGGGACACCTCCCCAATGTAAAGGGATTGGGCCCATTTCTTCCTCTGGGTGATGGAGTCCCCCCAGTATTCCCACCTACGATGAGGTGAATATGGTTCTTCTTTAGCAGAGGCTCTTCAAAATCCTCGTCGTCGCTGAGCCTACCGATCTCCCGCTTCTTCGTAGAGGGCTCGCTCCCAGGTTTGCCGGTGTTTACCCACGTATTTTTGCGCGGGCCACCTTTAACAAATTGGGGGAGTTCCCCCTGGCGAATAAGGCGCTCGATGGCTTTCTTCAGTGTGATGCAGTCGTCGGTGTTGTGTGAGGAGTTCTTGTGAAATCGGCAGTATGTGCCGCCTTGCTGGATGGCAAGGACCTCCTCGGCCGGCCGAGGAGCTTGTTCAATGAGGCCATGCTTCTCGGCATAGTCGAGGATGGTGCTGACTGGGTGGGTGAGGGGGACCCCCGGCCTTTCCAACCTCGGCCTCCAGTGGCGGTCTTTCTTGCTTTGTCCACCAGAGCCGTGACGACCCTGGGCACCCTGGCCGGCCGGGGATGCTCCCGGGGCCGGCGAAGGATTTGTCTTCTTGGAGGGATGGCCTCCGTCTTTTTTGTGGTTGTGGAGCTCGTCGGCGTCAGCGTACAAGCTCCCGCGCTGAAGCGCCTTTGCATATGACCTCGGTGGGTCGATGATGAGGCTCCTGGCATACGGGGAGCTGCGAAGGGCTCCCTGGTATAGGACGAGGAGGGTGCGCTCATCAGCCCCCTCGACCTCTTCGGTCTCCCTCGTCCACCGATCGATAAATGACCGGAGGGGTTCATCATGTTGCTGCTTGATGGAGAGGAGATGGGTGAAATACTTCTTCGCACGCTTCCTCCCGGCAAAGTGGGTGAGGAAGCGCTGGGCAAGGTCCTGCCATGAGTCTATACTTCCTTCGGGAAGCGCGTTGAACCACTCGTACGCCGGCCCCTCAAGAGTGGAGAGGAACCAACGGCAGAGGTATCCATCCGACGCATTCACCATCAGCATGTTGTTCTGATAGCGGCTGAAGTGCTCTTGGGGGTCTGATCGGCCGTCGTAAGACTTGATGGCGTTTCCCCTGTATTTCTCCGGGATGGGGGCCGAGAGAACACTGTTAGTGAAAGGGGTCCTGGTCCTGACCTGGATGACGGGGTCAACTCACCCTTCGGCCAACTCCCTTTCAAGGGCGCTGACCTTGTTCATGAGAGCGTTGAGGCCAGGATCGTTGGAGGCGCCGGCCGTGGGGATGTTTGTCGATTGCCTGGCCTCCATCTGGGCCAGCCTCCTTTCCAGCTGGGCGATGACCTCATCTCGGGGATCCCCGGCGGCTGCAGCGGCGCCCTGCTGGTTCTTCATGCGCTCGTCGTGGGCCGAATTGATCTGGTGGCGCACGTCGTACTCGTGCAACTTTCCCTTGCCCTTGTCCAGGCGGGGCTGGTCCGCTGTCCGGGACACAGACCCCAAGCTTTCTCTTGGCGAGCCAGGCCGACGCTCACCAATCCGCCCTGCCATCCTCTCCGAAACCGGACGACGGCGCGTGTCACCTAGCCTATTGAAGGCGGAGGCTTTTCCACGCGCTGGGGTCTGCCCAGGCCGAAGAGGGGAAGCGGGGTGGGAGTGGGACGACGCCGTGTCCTGGGCTAACCCCCTCATCGTTGCCTAACCTGATGGCTAACGGTTGGGGCTGAGGAGGTGGAGTGACGTTCCCCCCAGTCCTTGGCAAGAGTGCGCTGAGGACGGTGGGGTTCTGAGCCAAGCTGGTGATGATGACCGACAACGCGACCTGGACCTGTGGATCCACTGACGGAGAAGCCGTGACCATAGGCTGGGCCGGGGCGTGGTCTGTCTTCTCCACGCGCTTCTTGTCCAGGCCGATGCGGGCATTAGGGGCACCGCCGTTGAGCTGGTTGCGTAGGTCCGTCGTGAGGTTGATGGCCTCCTGGAAGACGTCCCCACCGCCGACCTGGTCGGCCGTGGCGTCCTCCTCATGCTCCGGTTGAACCGGTTGGTTGGCCGATTCAGGCCACCCGGCCCGGTGGGATCTCGATTCGAGCTCGGGCCCTTCAAAAGGTGAACCGGCCCGGCAGGTTCGGGCCCGGGCCGGGCCATTTTATTTTAATTTTTTTTAAGTTTTTGGGTTGGGCTGGGTATTTTGGGCCATTTGAGGTGGTTAGGGTTGGTTTGGGAGTGAGGGGGAGGGTTGGGGTTAACTAGGAAAAGCCAAAAAAAAAATATAACCGAGGCCCGGCCCGGACCCGGGGGTTACCCGGGCCTCCCATACCTTGAACCGAGGCCCGGCCGGTTCAAGGCCCGAACCGGGCCCGAACCAAGTCCATCCCTACGTGCGGGTATCCCCATGGTTTTATGACTTTATATGTGTTGTCAATTATCAATCAATATATCAGATAACGGAAGACTAATTTTTGAAAAAAACAATATTGATGAAAAATGTTATCATATCTTCGGCATTAACGAAACTCTTATCGTACTCGAATTTCAATACACCAAAATTCCTACACACTAAATGAAACATATAAAATCGAAATTATAAGTGATGCACTAAAATCATTGATAGAAACATGTACGAAAAACTAATAATAGTCCATTCATAACCGAGTATTCAATTTCAAAAAAAAATGACAATAATTCAAACAACATATACTTCGTATACACAAAACAATACTAATCTCTGACAAAAAAGGTAAAAATAACTCAAACAAGAGAATATAAAGAACTTAATTATCCTCCTGAACGATTTTAGTATTTTTAGTGGTTGGACTTTAGATATAACTGTATATCATTGGTACCATACTAAAATAATTTGGCACGGAATCATACCGAGTATATCAAAATTTTGACAATTTCAGTTTTTTGTTATGGCAAGGGAGTATACTGAAGCTCAAGTATTTTTCCCTATAAAGCGTCCAGCACTTACTTTCACATTAGAAACAAGCTTGAATGCAACAAAACATAATGGTAAAGAATTGAAGACTATCCTGAGGCCAAAACGTTTTCTTTACAAGGTGATAAGTCGAGTACAACGAAAGAACTAAAACAAGCACAAACCGGGGAGTAATTACATAGGCTTCTTGGAAAATTGGTATGCAAATAAAAGCATGGCAGATGACGATAGTTAAGAACCTTACTATATAATTTACAGGGCTTGGGGCACTATTCTACAGATCCCTTCTGCATAATGGACAGGAGCCATGCCTCAACAGCCATGTATCAATGCACGGTAGGTGAAACATGTGATGGCACTGCGGCAAACTTCTGATCGTCTCACCGAGCTGAAAGTCCTATAATCACATGAGAGAATAGAAACTCTTTAAACAAGACTGGTCGGGTCTTACTGTTCAACACAGAGATGTAAGGGGATTAGTATTATGTGAGCAGCAAAACAAAACAGATGCCGGGGGTACCTGTAGGCACACTGAACACGAGACTCTCTCCCCAGAAGCATCAATGTTGTTATCACTAGTTATTACTATTTTGGGAATCCTTTCGACCGAATCTCCTGGTAAACCCTTCGAACCGCCTAGGTCAAAAATGTTAGATGCCTCGTCATATGCAGTTTCAATGGCTCCCATCTGGTAGATAATTTGAAACTGTTAGCTTTGATGCACAGTTAAAAATCCTACCCACTTCCATTGTAATAAAAATCTCTCCTTGACACGAATCACAACCTATGGCCTCTGTGCATCTATACCCGGATACATAGCTCAATGTCTTACATGTAAGTTTATTTTTTACTATTTTACAAATGTTACATGACTTAACAGGTCCTTACAAAAAAAATGTTAATTGGAGCATTCCACTTTTAAAGTTCGTGTTGAAGCTTACCACATCAAATTCTTAGTTAGAGTTTGACAAACACTCATAGCATATTATGACTTGGGATTTCAACTTAAAAGTAAAAACCTTATTGGAGAAAAAACTCAAAGCCTTATATACTTAGATTTCTAGTCTTTTTTCTGCATAGATCCTGCCTAATTCCACTTAGATCTTGCCAAACCCTGATAAGTCCTTACATAGGCGGGGGAGGGGGGCTCTATCACCTAACATGCGTGTAACACTTCGGACAACACTTCGCAAATCTCTTGGCACTTGGAGAAGTAATGGGGTACCTGACTTTGCACCGCACTTAGCATTGCCGGACCAATACGCTCACGAACAAGTCTACCACTCAAAAGGCTTGCAATCACATCAATCTATAAAATTTACCAATTGCTCAACAATTAACCATATAATCAACATATTACAAAACAAAACTGGATTAATGAATAGTAAAGTAGCGAAATTGGTCGGAATATGGTTATGCTGCTAAGGCGCTAAGCTATCCTACCCATGCCCACTGAACCAAATGGGCAAGCCATTATAGTCCCTTCAAACTAAATGTATTTCAACATCTTTATGTTCAAGAGTTGAATGATGCAATCAAGTTGCAATCAGGAGTAAGCATAGAACATTTCTACAAAGTACAAGTTGAACAATCATTTTCTTTTGCTAAAATTGGGACTCGCTACGAAAGAGAAAAAATACATATTCTCTTCATCAACTACCTTGGTTGCTTTTTAGGCCCGTATGAATCGTATTTTTACTTTAAAATGATGGTCCTATTAGAGAACATAGGATGGTTTTCTCCAGTTTGCAGTAACCTCAAAAGGGAAAATAATCAAAATACAATTCCCCAAACGCACATTAGCCACTTATCAAGCCACCCGTCAGTGAGAGCTCAGGGGTCATGTTTGCTTACCAAGTAAAGGAGACACCCAATTCCAGATTCATCTGACTGCCACAACAGCAGAGATGACTCAAAGACCTCTAGAGAGAAAACAGCCCCGGAGATAGCACCTACTGCAGCCCCTCTTATGAACCCACTCTCGGTCTCTTGGCCAATCAAAGCTCCAGTCATTGCTCCTAATAAGGTACCCACTGCAAGAACAAAGTCAAAAAATGCTTTATTACTTCCATCTACTACTCCCTCCCATCTATTACTCCCTCCCACAAAGTCAAAAAATGCTTTATTGCAAGAACCACACCAACTTTGCCAAATTTGGTATGGGTCAATCTTAGTGGGAGGGAGGTAGTAGTATCTAATGACTGGAAACCTTCATTTCCAGCCCCTATCCATACACTTAGACTGGACTAGGAATAACCATTATTATGTTATACTTCCTATCATTTATTTTTATATGGTTTTGTCTTATCTTCACTAAATCTCGAACCTCTAAGTATAGAAACAATTAACAATCCCATGCCCTTCCCTCAACCCTTCCATCCGAAATCCCATAACCAAACAAGCCCTAGAAGAATAGGTTATCCTACAATAAAACTCCTCGATGAACAACAATCACAGAAAAAACACCACATCAAATGTATGCTGCCCGGAGGATAATTATGCATATAGATCAAGAAATTCAAGCTACTAAAACCAGAAAAATAAGATATTTGAGAAAGAAAAGTAAAAGAAATGCATACCTAAGGCGAAGAAGAAGGTAAAGATGGCAGAAAAGACATTGCCAATGAAAGAAGAGATAGCAAAGGTGAAGAATTCTTTGGCCTTGTCAACCAGGTTCTCAAATGAAAACGAAGAAAAAGTTGAAGATGAAGGCCGAGGATGAGATGGGTATGTGTAAAACTCCATTGATTCCCTCCCTCTCTCTCTTTCCCTCCAGTTCAAGAATTGCCCTCTAGATATTACCACCAGCAGATTCAAGGCTCCAACGAAACAGCTTTGGACACACATCCTAAATATTTTGATCCGATTCTGTGTATAATAATAACCAGATATTTGTGTCTGCAGATGTATATATATACACTCATATTATAATGGGCAGAAGAGTCAAGAGGGATGCGTGTTAAGTGAGCGGTAAAAAGACGCCACATCCAACTCGCATTTACAGCTTTCTTTTTTCCAGAATTACTTTTTTTTTTCGGGAAAGACAATTCCATCTCATATTAGATATCCTATTTAATTTAGCACACTTATATCCTATTTTAGTTTAGCACACTTATATCCTATTTTAATTTAGCACACTAATTAGTAAAGTACTACGTAACATACATTTCCGATTCACTTGGTCAACATAAATCACTCTTAATCTGTTAGTTTCTATATTAAAATTTAATGAAATTTGAATTACTTTTCGTAAGCTTTGTAGTGGTTTTAATCTAGTTTCTGAATATATAAATTTTATTTTATAAAACTAATTTGAGTGTTGACAGGGATCAATTTGTTTTATCATCGATCAAAAATCGTAAACCGTAAAGTATCTTACAAATTGGGACGAAGGGGGTACTTCTTACCAAAAAAGAAACATGACATTCATTCTAGAACAATCTAAAAAAGAAAGTAAGACAATCAAAATATGATTGAGGGGGTATTAAACAATAATTATCACTTTTATTCTTTTTATCATTACTTGATAAGAGTCCTTGTATGAAGTTTCATTCTCTTTCCATTAGTGTGAGGTCAAAGCTCAATTTATATCCTTCCAGATAATTGTGGGGTCGATTCTTAGGAGACTCATGGATGGAGTGTTATTCTTTCTTTAATAAGAGCCCTTCTACAATTAAACTTTGTAGCTTTAAATGTACCTATACATTTATAATCAACTATAGAAAATATTTCCACCATTTCACATCCTTTCATGGTATCATGAGCATTCATCCATTAATCAATGTTTTCCCCAAGCGGCCCGAGCCTGAAGAGCGTGAAGGCCAACCTATCAAGCATGGAAATGGCGGATAAGTTGGACACCCAGAACAGATAACAAAACAAGAACGAATGGGAGAATGATTACCAAGAAGCGGGCGAGGAACATTCCTTTCTCGGCAGTACCTATCTTGGCCCTGGCAAGATGCTCAACATTAACATATTCCAAGATGTGGAATAGGCCCGACAAGCTCCACAACAGTGATATGATCCCTAGGGCATCCGAGACGTGAGGGTCCTTGTCACGCCCCGAACCGCATTCATGCCATGTGGACAACGGCCGTACAACTCAATAAAAATAACTATAGTTCATTCCCATTAAATTACACAAAATGTCTCATAGATTCATGTGTCAAACCAGTTAGTAAACACATACAATCAATGAGCCACTAGTGGCAAGCATGAGCACGCAGATCCCCAAATGTTTCTATCTTTAGCCACAAGTGGCAAACATGAGCACGCAGACCCGCAAATGTTTTATAGAAAACAATGTTAAAATGTCCATGAGCAACATCAAGATTTCAAATAAGAATGGGAAGTGACAGGTAGTATATCCGGGGGATACCACTGAAGGGTATCTAGAGAGAAGTCAGAACAAGTAAGAGAGAGAATGGTGTGTATTAAATGAACTACTCAAAAGTGTTTGATCTTTTACAATGAAGAATTGGTTGTTATTTATAGCAGCCATAAATGCTAGACACATTTAATGCGGGTACACGTGTCGAGTAACCAACGGTGGAGGGTCAACTCAACCAGGGCGGCGTGGCATATCATGTGGCACCGCATTCAATGCGGTGGTTTGGATGTGACATCGCATTTAATGCGGCGACTCAGAGCATGCAGATAGGAGATCTTGTCGGGGTGATGCCTTCGACTGCAAGTACCCGGGGGGCCCTCATGCGCCAAAGGCTGCAAATACCAAAGGCTCGCAATTTTAGCCTCGATTCCCAGCTATGTTTCTGGACCAAGTACAATCGATTTCCTGAATATGGAGCCTTCGGGCATAGGGCTGAAGGCTATACTCTGTATAGTATGGGCTGCCTGGAGTCTTGTTTGTTGTGTTTGGGCCACTTGGGCCTGTTGGGCCTGTTTGTAGTAGTGGGAGTATGTGGGCCGGGGGTTCCTGGGCTATATACTCCATCAGGAGTCCCCCACTCCTTTTGCCGAGAGCTTCTCGAGGAAAATAGGAGCAAGTGTCATGATCTCGTCGGTGGCTCCATCACTGTAGCTTGAGAAGTAGCGAAATTTTGCGTTATCGTGTTTTGCAAAAGGGAGTCCATCTGTCCCCCACATTTTTGAGATCGAGGGCCTTTGATGGGAGTCTTGAATGTTTCTCCGGTTAGTGAAGGTTGTCATGCTTTTGTGAAAAAACGTCTGATATTTTTTATTTCCCCGAGGGGGTTCCCCCCAGTCCCCCATGCCTTTAGGTTGAGGGCATGCTCGGGCTGTAGGGGTTCGATGCAATGTGTTAACCCGAGGGCTTCATAACCTCACAGCCTCACTTGTTCGAGGGGTGGTGGTGGTGGTTGTTCAGTTGCCTAGAGGTAGCCGTTGGAATATGACCGTTGGAGGAGGGGTCCACGTGGCGCGTTTCGGTTGGCTCTCGTTGGGCGGCTGTCATCGGTTGGCTGAGGCGACAGTTCGTAATGATGGGCTTT
Source organism: Cuscuta europaea (assembly GCA_945859875.1). Classification (NCBI taxonomy): domain Eukaryota; kingdom Viridiplantae; phylum Streptophyta; class Magnoliopsida; order Solanales; family Convolvulaceae; genus Cuscuta; species Cuscuta europaea. Next base: position 2,323,264 of record CAMAPE010000018.1, on the reverse strand, counting down.
TAACCGGAGGCCCAGGTTCCGATTCTAACCGTGGTTGGGGAGGCTATAAATACCCCTGGCCTGAGCTCATTTTGCTTTGCGCGCCTTTGTTGTTGAAGCAAAGCTCGCCAAATTTTCTAGAGAGAGAGTTTAGATCGATCAAACCCTTACTTTCGAGGTCACTTCTTCCTCTGTTCTTGCCGTTACTTGCATTTTTTGCTTCGCCTTTCGTAGATCTAGTGTTAGTGGCCTTAGGATTTTTCTTGTCCAAACCTTCCCGATATATTGCCGAAGGATGTCGTCTGCAAGTGACTCCCAAGATATTTCCCAAGAGCCTTCAGTCCAATAAGAGACTTGGTCTAAGGAACGGCCGCCGAGTGCCCAGGCTTCATCAAACGATGACTCTACCGTGGCAATGGAGGTCGAGAGCAACCTCCGAACTGAGGCCGAAGCCGAGGAGTTTGAGCAGGTGGCCGGGGATGAGGAGCTGCCCCTTGATAGGTTGATAGGTTGGCCTTCACGAGTTCACGCTCTTCAGGCTCAACTTTATATAAGATTACCGGGCCTTCACGCTCTTTAGCCTTCACGCTATTATATTTGCCGAAATTTTGGCCGGAAGGACAAGGGGTGGTGAAGAGATAATGGTCACGACTCATGAACTAAATGTGGACAATCTGAAAGTAAGGGACTAAATGTGGAAGTGGTATAATAGTCATGGGACCAAAAGTGGAATTTTTTCAATTAAAAAATCCCAAGAGCTCGGGAGCCTTAATACCCTGTTCAAGCCCGGTTTCTATATAAAGGGTCAAACATCAAGCAGTTTCAGCCCGGGACTGGACCAACCTAAGTCTATGCCTAGTACTACATGAACTCGAGGAACTAAAAGCCAAACTTCACAATTCACTAATTTAGTAGTTGCTACATCATCAAAATTACATCCTCTTATTTCTGATTTTCTGTAATTCTCTGTAAAAACGAAGAGAAGTAAGCCGCAATACAAATACAGAACATAATAGTAACTAAGCAAGGACAACAATATACACAGGCTCCATGAGTCCAAGTTAACATAAAACATTTATTACTTGGTTTCTTGCTATGTTTAAAAACAATGATAATAATAATAATCATAATAACACGTTATGTATGATGAACTCAGGTGTGGCGTCATTGAGCAATATCAGGGCCTTGCTGCTATGGCACTGGTGTTGAAAGATTCTTTCATTTCATACAAAACCTTACTGCAGTAAGTGCATCCAAATTCACATCTCAACTCTGCGCCTATGAAAACAACCAAGTTAACATGTGGGAGTAGATGCTTAACAATTTTGAATAGTGTCTAAATAAAATAGCAAAAACTTATTGATTGGGCTGATAAGCCAAATAATATGGCTCACTAATGGACACCAAAGAAGAAAACTCACAGCAGAACAGAGAATTTGCATTAAATTGTCATCAAGATTAAATGTACCATATTTGGTAGATTAAGCCTTGTACTCATGAACACGCATCCATTTTGTAGATGACCACTTGTTCCCTTTAATTACAGGGCAACCACCTACAAGAAAAACCAAACAATTAGAGCATGTTTCCACATTCCATGCCTCTGAGCACAGTATATTTCATCCAGAATTCCAGATATAGAAGTAATAGAACTCAGAGGTGTAGCCAGGATCGAAGGTTGGGGTGGGCCGCTACAAAGATTTTTTCAGATAAATTTTTACACATAAATTTACACTAAAAATACAAAGAATTTTCAAATTTGGGGTCCCCCCCCCCACCCCCACCTCCACCCCCGATAGAACCAGTGACTGTAGAACACAAGGAGATATACAATACTCCAGTCGTATCAAATCCGTTAAAGTTAAAGCATGTGTTTTGAATGTTTGTCTCTTTATATTACCTATATCACTAGGTATGAGTTTCCTAGACTATCTTATGTGCTCTAGGTGTACCTCTTGGTATATACATCTGGTGTCAGTTGAATTGTTCATTATCAGATAATTAATCATGCTCTACTTCTTCAAGAGCAATACTAGGGTGGAAATATCTTTATTGAACAAAACAGTTGTGCAATTGTACTTATTTCTTTTTCTGTCTCTTCAGTGCCTTGCTTTTGCTATTTTGATGTGCCCATTCTCCTCGAATTGCTCAACAGCTCTCTCTGCTAGTCTTTTTTATCAAGAGGTAGCCTAACTCCCTCTCTATTTTCTTGTCTGCTAATGAAACCATTTTCAAATCTTCCTGTTCAGATATCTCCTGAAAAAATGGAGCTGCAGATCAGAAGAATTGAGACCCTGTTGAAACAGCTCATGCCATGCTTATTCATCATACTGTTCCTAAATAACTTGAGGGGAAGCTACTGTGCATTCTTGTTGCATAAATCGCAAACATTTAACTCTATTGCGAGGGAAAACTCCTAGAAATGCTTTGCTCCGTCATGAACCTTGCACAAACTACCTACAAGGTGTTTGAGCGCACTTACTTTGTCTGTGACACCACTCTGCGAAGGGATAAAGTATTTGCGTCTTCATGGGGTATTCCCATCTCCAAAAGGGTTTAAAGTGTTACTGATCCAAAGTGTATTCCACAACTTCTCTGCTCTCAGAGGACTTCGGCTTTATGGAGAATCCATCATGTCCCAACCTGTCATGAACGTATCCTTCCAAATAGACATGTCGCCTGTGTTATCTACTTAGTGAGTACTCGGCAAGTACTTGCAATGCGGGGGTGGCCGTTCTGTTTAGCAATCCGACTCGGCTCGCCCTGTTTTTCCTTGCTACTCACCAAGTACTCGGCGAGATTCTTGACTCAGGGAAATTTTTGACTCGGCGAGTCTTAAAATATATTTTTTGGTTAAATCTGAAAAAGTTTTTATTAAGAGGGATATTATGGAATTTATAACTAATGAGTGGCTATTTTTAAAAAATGGAAATAAACATTACAAAGTCTAGGTTTAAAAGTATTTCAGACATCGGATTCCAGTAGTGTTTCCTCATCTTCATCTCTCGGTAAGGTATTCCCCTCTATCTTCTTTCTCATTTCTTCTTCATTAGGATTATTATTATTTTATTCATATCTAAGAATTATAAGAATAATATATTACTATAATTTCGGACATTTATATTTTTAAAATTAATTAATATAGGGCCGAGTAGTCACCAAGTAATTCCGAGTACTCGGTCCTACTCGCTACTCGGCCCTTGACCGAGTAGCAATTTAACTACCTAGCATGTCGCTAATTTATTCAAACGCATTCCTCACACTTTACTAGGAAACTTTAAGCCTCACGAAGGTGTTCTAGAGAATAGATCTGTCACAATTCCCTTATAGTATTAGCAAGTGACAGGGAAGCTTTGTGTCATCCAGGTTGGGGATAGATTACGGCTGATGAAATGAGACTATGAAAGCTCTTCATTAATCTGGGACATAGGAATTTGTTGTTCCTTTAACCCCAAATAATCCCATTGTAGGGTGTGGCCGTGTGGGTGGTTGTATACTACTCAGTTTGGTCCTAATGAACAAGTACATTAGGCTCAAAGAAAAACCTTTACTTTCTCCATCTGCTATTTAGTAATGCCCGTAATATTAGATGGATATTGAGAATGTCTTTTTGCAGGGAGATCTCAAAGAAGAAATATACATGGAATAACATTCGGGTGTTGTTGCTGCAGGGGAGCCAACTTACTTGGCTCACTCAAGACCTTGCTCTTTGGCAGATTCAGAGCAGTTTTCAAAGAAAAAATGGAATAATTCAGAGTAAGGTTGACCATTGACCATTTTATCTTCTGTAGACACCGAAAAGGGCTGAACGTTTATCTTGTGGTCTATGTGGATGCATTTTGATAATTGGAGATGTTGCAGGGAAATAGTACATCTTGAGAAGCATTTTTTCAACACTTTGAGAAAATGACCATGGTAAGTTAAAATACTTCATGTCTTCTTGCACATTGACATTTGGCAATCAAAGCAGAGGATATGTACTTTAGAGGGAGAAAGTATGCCTTGGATATACTTGAAGGGAGTGACTAATGTTAGACTGTAGGCCAACTGACACGCCAATAGGTGCTAATGCTAAGCTGTTAGGGACCGGGCCTATTAGATACTAAGAATAAAGGACCGGGCCTATTAGATACTAAGAATAAAGGACCGGGCCTATTAGATACTAATAAGAATAAAGTGTATAAGTTTAGTATAAATAGAAGATAGCAGGGAAGGGTTGAGGAGGCTGTTTTAGACTTTGTCATTTGGGACTTGGGAAGATCGAGAGTTAATCTCTTTCTTTGGGGGGCTTTGGCTCATTTGGGGGCTTCGGCCATACTCTCTCTCTCTAGTTGTTACAGATTCGGTTCATCTTCAATAAAATTCTCAAATTGTTCTTGTTTATTTCTCTGTAACTTTACTGCTAACCTGGGGGATTCTAACATTGGTATCAGAGACTGGTTGTAGTTGTGAATGGTTGGCACAAGGAAGAAAATGGAACGATCAAGAAGTGAATGGATGACAGAAATCGAACTGAACGTCGAGCGAGGTCAGCAGGAATTAGGTGCGAAGATCGATACGAAGTACGAAGAATTGCTGGTGATGATGCAAGCTGGATTTGCCGAGTAGAAAAATCAAAAAACGGATCGATCAAGAAGTAGGTCGCATCGATCATCTGCATCGCATCGCACATCTACATCGCATCACACTTCTTATCATCACCATTCACCTCACCATCATCGTTCGCGACAATCGGCAAGTTCAGAGGGATCGGAAAACAATTCCGACTATTCTCCTCCACGTCGACATCAACACCGCCATCATCACGGGGAACGTCATCATCATCATACAGGTCGAAAGATCGACTTACCTATTTTTAATGGAGAAGATGCTTCTGGATGGTTGGTTAGAATGAACCGATATTTCCGCTTGAATCAAACTGAAGAGGAACAGAAAATTGATGTCGCTGTAGTGGCCATGGAGGACCAAGCTCTCAGCTGGTTTCAATGGTGGGAGAGGCAGGCTACGCATCAAAACTGGGACTCTTTTACTCAAGCTTTGACCAAGCGATTTCAACCTGATCTGGTACAGGATCCACTAGGGCCTCTGTTTAGCCTGAAGCAGAAGGGGACAATTCAGGAGTACCGAGATAAATTTGAAAAGGCTATCACTTCACAAGGCCACTTAACTGAAGAAGTCTTGAGAGGAGCCTTTCTTAAGGGATTGAAAAGAGATATAAGAGCAGAATTGAAGTTACATCGTACTAGAACGTTGGCAGAAGTTATGGATACTGCGTCCGCGATTGAGAACAAGAATTCTGAAACCTTGTTTGTGAAGAATAAGGATGAAGGGAAGAGGAAATGGCAGACTAAACCTATCATCCAGTCTTCAGGTCAGAAATGGGGAGATGAAAGCAGGAAGGAAGGTCCAAGCTGCGTATCTAATGAGACAAGTCCCAGACTATCCCAAGAAGAACTATTAAACAGAAGCAAGAAAGGACTCTGTTTTAAATGTGGTGAAAATTGGGGAAGAGGACATGCCTGCAAGATGAGGAACTATAAAATGATCCTAGTGGAGAATTTGGAGGGTGAAGCTGATTCTGAAGTTGAATCACTGGAATCTGGCAGGGATAAGACCACACCTCTAGAATTGAAGACCATGCAGTTTTCTTTAAGTGATGAGAAAGACATAACCCCTGTGAAAACCTTTAAGGTGAAAGGTAAACTGGAATGGCATGAAGGTGAAAACACAGTAAATGTACTCATTGATGGAGGTGCTACACACAATTTTATGTCACTAAGCTTGGTGGAAAAGTGGAGGATTCCTTATACTCCTTTTCAGGGGAATAGGGTGCAGTTAGGGAATGGAGAATGTATTCAAATCTGTGGCAGGTGTGCAGGTGTAGATCTGAATGTGCAAGGAATTGGTATTCATCAAACTTATTACTTATTGAAGCTGGGGAGCACGGATTTAGTCTTGGGAATGGACTGGCTAAAAAGCTTGGGAGACACGGAGATTAACTTCCAAAGTCAGACCTTCAAATGGGAAGTACAAGGGCAGAAGGTGATTTTACAAGGAGATGACTCATCAAGTGAACAGGATGTTGAAAGAGGAAGTGTTCAACATGCTTGCCACGGCGGCTGCACCCTGGTCTTCCCGAAATCTGCAGGAATCAAAGTTTTGGATCAAATTTTCTGGCCTCTGTGGAACTATGCTATGAAATACATAGAGCGGAAGATGGAAGTAGTAAAGCAAAAGGTCCAGCAGACAAATCAGTATTGGAGAGGGAGGGGTGCTAGGATGAAAGAAAAGAATAAGTTGGTGGCTGTGTCCTATCACCCACCTTGAGGGCAAGGTGGATGTTTAGGGGGGAGTATCGTTAGGGACCGGGCCTATTAGATACTAAGAATAAAGGACCGGGCCTATTAGAGTATTAATAAGAATAAAGTGTATAAGTTTAGTATAAATAGAAGATAGCAGGGAAGGGTGGAGGAGGCTGTTTTAGACTTTGTCATTTGGGACTTGGGAAGATCGAGAGTTAATCTCTTTCTTTAGGGGGGCTTTGGCTCATTTGGGGGCTTCGGCCATACACTCTCTCTATAGTTGTTACAGATTCGGTTCATCTTCAATGAAATTCCCAAATTGTTCTTGTTAATTTCTCTGTAACTTTACTGCTAACCTGGGGGATTCTAACATAAGCTTCTACAGGGACAGGGGCTCCCTCTATTTAATCCGTAAACGTCGAAGACTTGTAGAAAAAGTTCTATACCTCACTATAACTCGCCCTTTGTTGTAAGTATTAACAGTCATTTGGATGTTACTACCCGGAGCTTAAGGTACAGTGGTACACTAAAAGGCGTTACCTATTGGTCTGATACATGAGAAACAAGGGCACAAAAAGGTTGTGGGGTATACTGATTTGGACTGAGCTGGTTGTCCTTTAGATAGAAGATCTGCATTAAAAATTCAGGGCATCTTACGATCTTCAGTGGAAATTTATTATATCTTGGAACTTTGGAAGAGTATGATCCAGGAGGTGGTAGCACAAACAAGTGCCGAGCCTGAGTACCGTACCGTGCAACAGCTCTTGAGACATTTGAGCTTATTTGGGTAAGCATCTGAGATGTTAACTTTTACAGACTCAGACCCATGAAATTGATATGTGATAATCAAGCTGCCCTCAACACTAAGCACTCTAGTTTTCCATGAAAGAACTAAACATATAGAAGTGGATTGTCACTTCATCTGTGAGAAGATGAAAGCTAGAGACATCACTACTTTGTGGGTTCTAATGCTCGGTTAGCAGCTGTGCTTACCATCCTTCATATGAACAAGAATTGAGTAATATTTGTACCAAGCTGGGAGCATACTATGTATGGTCCCGCTTGAGGGGAAGCTTTGAGCAATTAAGTGTTTTCATATCTCCCTTGAAATTACCTATATGCTTGTCTGAACTCTTAATATTTATTAGACTTTTGTACTATAGAATGTAGATGTACCTCTAGACTTTTATGTACTCTAAATAAACCTCTTGGTGTGTGTGTTGGCGCATATTGCATTGTGATAAAAGATAACAAACATATTCTCTTATTCAATAAACTTAAATGAAAGCTCTAAATAGACAATTACAAACCATGCAGGCTAGATGGGTCTAGGGCACCATCAGGCTTCATGCTCCAAAAAAGCAGTGCATCACCCATCATTGGTTTTACTGATAGACCGCCCTTTCCACATTCTGATAGTTCATACCACCAAGGAACAGCACTAAAATTTCCCTTGGCTGCAGGGAACACTGTTTCCCCCCCTTCTTCAACGTCGGATCTGCAGCATGGTAAACGAAAAAGATTAGAGGGGACCCAATGCTAAGTGATAAAGTGCCAAACATAAGTATCAAGTCACCTACAGGTACATGAGAACTGTAGCAATACGCTGACCCCCATTCTTTGTGTTGAAGTCATCAAGAAAGTAATCATAGTGAGGTTCATACTTCTGGCCCACTTCATAGTGGAGAATTTGAAGGCCTTCACCATGTTCTGGAAATGTTGAAGACAAAGAACTATGAACCTTTTTTAAATGAACTTGATACACAAGTACATAGTTGTAGTAGTAGAAGCAGCAGCAGAAGAGAACTACAGATACCAAAGTGTACTTTTTAGTATCGAACTAGTAGTGCTTAAGGTTTAGTCTATGGTGTCGTGTCGGCACATATAAGAGGTGGATCAACTTGTGTACCCCACTGGGAGGCACAAGTAATATTCAAAATGAGAAGAGAAGAGTTTGCGATGGAGCCAAAGATTCATTATTTGCAATGGAGCCAAAGATTCATTATTTTTTGGCTTGAGATTATGATGGAATAAAGCAAAATGGCTCAATAAACTGTTTGCGCTTCTTTGTTATGAAGCAGCAGTCAGTCCATGCAATTTTGGATGGGATTTTCACTATGGGTCATCTGGAAACAGTCTCTCTGTGCTTTAGTACAGGGGTAAGACTGTGTACATCCGACCCCCCCTTACCCCACCGTAGGTGGGAGCCTTTGCGGCACTGGGGTAAATGAAAATGAAAATGAGAAGAGAAGAGTTGATTTCCCTTTAGGTTCATCGACTATACCTGACTGTAGTGGCATTCCCAATTGTGATCCCTAGTCCCTTGACTTCTAAAAGTGTAATATGCCCAGAAAGCTATCATATTTGTATAAGATAACGCTTCTTCTATGTTATCCAATCACTGAGTACTAGGCAAGTAATTGCTACTAGCCGTGTAGTGTACCTACTCTACTCATTCAAGTTCCCGAGTTAACCGCAGAGTACTCTTCAATTTCCATGACTTAGTGAAAAGTTTTACTCGCCTAGTAACTCGGTAGTACTAAAATGAGCTCACTTTTTTTCTGTTTTGTTAAATCTGAAAGATTGAAGCCAGTGATTGAAATGCTACGTGATTTAAGAAAAATATATAAAAGACTTCAACAAAAGGAAAAAGAACATTACAATATCAATGTTTTTGAAGTATTAAAATTAAGACTTCAGATGGTGAGCCTCTGATTATTTGAGGAGAGAGGCGGAACTGTCTCAGATGAGTTCTACACTGTCTTCTTCAATTCCTCTTCTCCTTCTTCAAATTCTCATATTCTTCTTTCCTTACTATGAATTTGTGTTTTACAGAAGTAATTTGCAGTATTTTTCTACTAATCTTAATCGGGATTATTTTGGATAGAAGGTTAGAATTAGATGATGGATCTTCTTAAACTGTTTATGATTTATCGATAAATATTTTTTCTTTGTATATATAAGACTTATGACTAGTGCGGCCTTGCAGGACCGAGTAACCACCAATTAATCCTGAGAAACTGGTCCAACACGCTGCTCAGCCCTTGACCAAGTAGCAACCATGTACCGATTTAATTGCTAGGCCCTTCTTTGTGAAAGAGCAATGTATACTACATTTGTGCAATTTATGAAGTTGAAGGAAAAAGAAGGGTCGCATATATTCTCAAAGAGCAAAAGTGAAAAATAAGTATCTTTGATGAGCCAAAGGTGGCGCTAACTCGTGATCAGAAAATTCCTAAAAGTAGCCCATGACCCATCAGTGGGAATGGAAGGAAAGGAAAGGGGTCAACTATAAGCTCAGTTTTGTTTTGTTTTGTTTTTGGCAAATCAAATCTGAGATGGATTGCACTAATCCACATGTTAAATTGTTGATGCCTTTAAATTGCTATCATTAAACTAGAGCATTATATCTTTGACACATCATATCAAATACGAAGTATATGCACATTGTATAGGCATTAAACAATAAAAATGATTCCTGAAAGCAAACATCGGTGTAGTAGAAATAGTGCCAGTATCCTTGCCAAACTGCTTACCCATGGGTATGAAGGTGAAATCTGCAATCCTTTTCTCGATCTCCCTGACCGTTCTATCACGTCCTCTAGGAAGAAAGGTTCCGGAACTTGTTCGTACCCTATATGCAATAACAAATGATTACAAAGTTAGGAAATTTAGAGGAAGGGCGGAACAAGCCTACATGCTGCTAAGAGATGTGCTCACCTGCTATCTTTACTCTTGCCTGTTTCGCTATCAACAACGGTTGACTTTTGCATGTGGGGTTTAGCAAGGCTAATCAAATATTCACATTCATCCTTGGACTAGCAGAGGAAATATTGATGGTAATAAAGGTTAGTGGCTTCCGTGTATCAGCTAGTGTGTCAGTCAACAGATCACACAATAGAAATGATGGGCAAAAACACTAAAACGCATTTTGTATAAAGAAACAGATATTAAAGTAATATGCGGCTAAGAAAATAAGACAACAACAACATTACCCCAATGCCGCAAAGGCTCCCACCTACGGTAGGATAAGAGGGGTCATATATACGCAGCCTTACCCCTATACTAAAGCACAGGGAGACTATTTCCGGATGACCTATGATAAAATAGCGTCGAAAATTGCATAGACTGGCTGATGCTTTATAACAAAGAAGTGCAAACAGTTCAGTGAGACATTTTGCTTGATTCCATCATATTCCCGAGTCAAAATATAGTGAGTCTTTGGCTCCATTGGAAATGATGGAAACAGTTAAGAAAATAATGCTCTGAATTAATTTACACATATTGTTATGTCAGGTGACTGATAGAGTCATCACAGAAAGGATCTAATTTCTTATTGAATGTGATGATTTGAATTTTGAAGTTTAAAACAGAAAAAAGCAAAAATCAGCAGGACTTGAGTCTGAACATGAAATCAGGGAATGCATCGGAGAAAGAGATGAAGAATTTATTTCTAGAGAAACACAATACAGAAATCAAAAAATTTAAAACAATGCTAAATGACTAATGTCAAAAAAATCTTTCAAGCAAGCCTGCATAAATAAACGCGGGTTCTATCACGGGGCACTGAAGAATGAATTATTACTAATGTAGAAGGGTAAAAGTTTATTACTTTAAAAGAATAAGCCGATTTACTTGTAATGGGAACAATATTTAAAAGCAGTAAATCATACAGCGGGTGGACAAACAAGTGTAAAACGCTAAACACTATCGGCAAGAACAAATATTGACAAAGGCTCGATGAGAAATATTACTCGAGGCTATCGCGGGAGTAATATTTTATAGCAACGCACCAAGAAATTGTGATAGACAAAGGCGCGAGGCTCCCAGGATATCACTTCAACCCACTTGTCTCCTTTTTTACCATCATTTTCTGGGTTTTTTCTGCGCACATTAAATTCCTCGTCAGGAAAAGAAAACAGCAAACGGGTGGATTCCAAAATGGAAATGCAGTACCTTTCGAGTGTGTTGTGCGCAATCGAGGTGAGATCGTGGGCTTTCTGAGAGCCCCTGGAGCTGCTAGGAATCGAGAAAATTCCGAAAGCTAGGAGAATTAAGACCACAAATGAGAGAATTACGAACACGGCCAAGGCCATGGTTGCCAACGACGTCGTCTTTCGCGATGGGCCTCGGCCGTATTTCCCTTTAACAGCCATTGTAAAAATGCAACCGCTGCAGTTCTAATCGGAATCTAGCGATTGAATTGCAAGCGATGTGAGAAATGGTTGCTGATTTCAACTCTCAGTTCTGAGTCTTCTGACTACAAGCCGAGGGGTACCAATGGAGCTGGCGGTAGAAGAATTAAACCGCGTCTTCCGCCTGGGAAGCTTGAAATGTCCTATCGCAAGTTGACCTTTTAATTTGCGATGCACGGCACGGGTAATGAATTTTATACTCCATATATGATGATTGATATGAAATTTACGTTTTTTCCATGGAAAAAACTTACACAACATTCGGATATGAGTTAAAAGATAAAAAGACCATCTACCATCTCCCAAAAATGTTGATCCATGAAAAAGTAACCAACAGAAAAATAAGCAGTTTGATCATGAAAAGTAAATCACAAGCAAACAGTAAAATTAAAAGCTTGCTTCCAAACCCTAGACTCTCCTGCATTCCATGGCGCCAGTTCATGAGGGGGGACGATCCAGCAGTACCGTAGTTTCTTCCTCACCTTGCCTCTTGCAGTGGCGGAACCAGGACTCGTGACTTGCAGGCTTATTAACAGAGAAATTATATATATCACGAATATAGCAATAAACAAAACTATAAATAATGAAATAGTACCTTAATTTTGATTAGCAACTGAAGCGTCAAATGAAGGAGAATAATTGGGAGATGGCAATCTATGTCTTCGAGGCACCATACTCTGAAATCGCCTCATAATGTCTTCATTCTCAACTTTAACAAAAATATCTTTCTCAATGTAACACACCAAGCTATCTGTCAAGAATTCTTCTACAATCTTGTTGCACAAATCATTCTTGATAAACTTCATTGTTGAGAAAGAACTTTCAACTATGCCTCTTGTAACATGTAAGACCAATGCCAACTGAATGAGTCGGTACACTAACCTGTAAGTTGTGTGCCATTCCGTTTCAATCATTCTTTTTGCCAAATCTCCAATAGTTTGAAGACTTGAAAACTGTGGAGATGATTTGACAAATGTAAGAAACAACCTAAGGTGTTCATTTAGTTCATGGTTTTCTCTTGAGCTAAAATCATCCGAGTATAATTCAACAAGACGAAGTAGCCGCTTCAAATCGAAATGGGAGAATGAGTCTTTAAGACTTAAGGACGCTATGCACACCAGTAGCTCCCGAACTTGACTCAGTAAAACGATTATTCATCTCTTGCATAAGACGATCAATAACCTAACATTGTATTTTAAAAATTAATGAAATAGTGTAGTAAAACAAATAAATTGAAAGACACTTAAATAAGAAATAAAAGTCCAGAATTACCTCGAGAAATATGTCAACATGAAAATAATGGTAATAAGTTTTTGGGCTATCATCAACTGTCTTTTTTCTTTTCACTCTGTCTGGCTTTACATCTTTCATATTAGGCACATCAATATCATGACTTGAACAAAATGTAGTCACTTCTTCAACTAACAAACCCCAACCATAATCAATCTGACAACTTTCCAAATCGGCTTTGACTGCCTTGTCTGCCTTGATGAGATCCACAACATTTCCTATGTTTTGATTCTTTTGTTGCAATTCCTTCAATAACACATTAGTTTTTTCTAATAAGTATAAAATGAAATGAGCAATGAACACAAACTCATATGTTGCCATTTTCAATCAAACTAGAAGAAGTGGATTTACTTTTTTGATCAACACCATCATCAAATATTGCTTCAAGCACCGCATCCCACATATATACAACTCTGATGATTGTTTTATAATGAGATCCCCAACGAGTATCACCTGGTCTTACAAGACTTTTTTCTTGATTTTTTCCTTTTCATGTGCTAACCTCACCACGTTCTATACGGCCTACAAGATTTTCATAATGTTTTTGCAAAAGATCATCTTTTCTGGGCCACATATTATATTCATATTGGCCCAGATAATATGTATATGGTGGTGGATATCCAAATTGGGCCGTGGCAAAGGTATAGGGTTGACCGGTTGGTCAGACGAGGCCCGAGTATCAGTATCGGCAATTTATCAGATGACAGACCGAAAAGGAATTCCGAGGACTTCTAAATTAAAGTTGAGTAATGTATGTTCATTATAAGGTCCAATAATGATGGGGAACATGTGTTATATTTTATTTGACCCGATAAAATAAAATATAATTAAAACAGTCCAAAAAATACAACTTTCGGGGCCGATTGTACACATCGGGACTTAAAGGGATGACCTCCCACAGAAGTGGGGGTCATCCCACTTTTTTAGCCTTGAAAATGTCTAGGAGAGCCGCACAAGGAGGGGGAAGGGAGCAGGACCTGATTTGCATCCCAGAGCAATAAATGACATGGGCCCCTCCCATGTTATCATTGAGAGAAATGCCAAAGGGCATTCTCAATCACTCCAGATCTCACACTTCGACCTGGTCTTCATTCTTGGTGAGAGGAGCTCTGAAAATACTCCATTTCCATCCCCATTTTCGCACAAAAACAAAGGAGGGAGAAGAGAGCAAAGTTGAGGAGAAAAGAGAAGGTTAAGAAGGGAAAGTATAGGCAATCAAGGTATTGATTTCTTTAATCCCATTTCTTTTCTCTAATCCTTCCACATGATTGAGTGAATCATGTTATAGACCCTTATTCTTGTTCTTCACCTTTAGAGGTGTAGAATGAGGGGTTGGAGTGTTGGTTTCCAACCAAAAAGGGACTTGGAGAACAAAGTTGACCGGTTCGCCAGAAAATAACGTTTTAGAGGTTATTTGTATTAATGTGGGTTTTGTGATGATAAAACCTTGTTAGTAACTTGCCTAAGGTATTCAAGTAACTTTCACGAAGTTGAAAGGGTCGTCGGAATTGTCGCCGGAGTTCGCCGAAGTTCGCCGGAGCTAAATCGGGAAGGCTAGAACTTCATAAACATCATTAAGGTGAGAAAACGGCTTTATGCTTTATAACTTTTGCGCGAGGCATGATATTACCTAAAGTAATCAAGGATATGTTTTATGGAATGATTAAAGATAACCAAGTGTTTGCTTATGCCATGATTATACATAAAACATAGTTGGAAAACATGTTATGTAGATTTGATGATTAAAATGTGATAACTTATTGTATGATGTTCCAGGGATCCAAAATGGTATTTTTGGATCAAGGACGTCAATAAATACATGTATATAAAATTCAAGTTAATTGGACTTCGTTTGGGTGGTCAAACAGGCGTTGATCGCCAAGACAAATGTGATACCTGACCGGGTATGGGTAAATACCCGACCGGGTTTTGATTAAAAATTGTTCCAGAAGCCACTGCCACACTAGACCCGACCGGGTATGGGTATAGACCCGACCGGGTATGGGTATAGACCCGACCGGGTCTCAAGTAAAGTTGGCTCCAGGGGCTACTGCCTCACCCTACCCGACTGGGGAAGGTTGGATACCCGACCAGGTATTGGGTTATGCTCAAAACGAGTAGTTTTGAGTAGGTCAACGTGGGCCGTTCAGGTGGAACCCGTCCACGTTGGTTACTAAGGATGTTTATATGACTATAGGGCTAGGTATTGTCCATAGTTAAGGGAATGAAAGGTTAGCCATATCGAGGTTAGGATTTGGTAGAGAATAGACTGGGGATTGGGTGCCCTTGGACGGTAAATGATCTAGAATACTCCAGGTGGGGTCGAGTACCCTTGGACGGTAAATGATCCAGAATACTCCAGGTGGGGTCGAGTACCCTTGGACAGTAAATGATCCAGAATACTCCAGGTGGGGTCGAGTACCCTTGGACGGTAAATGATCCAGAATACTCCAGGTGGGGTTGAGTGCCCTTGGACGGTAAAATGATCCTAAATACTCCAGGTTGGGTTGAGTGCCTTGGATGGTAAATGATCCTAAAACACTCGGTAGTATGAATCGAGGGTAGATTATAGCTTGTGAGCAAGGCATCCGGGAAAGGAGCGAGAAAAGTCAGGTAAGAACTTTATCTCTAAAAGACTCTTTAAATGAAATGACCTACGGGTTGAGTATTTTAGAAATATATATACAGTATGTATCATCGGGTGGATGAGTCACACACACACACGCATATATATATATATATGCGTGTGTGTGTGTATCATCCTGTTTTTGGGTCTCGTGAACATTAATTATTCTTCATATAGCATGCTTGTCACTAGTACTTCTATGGAGTACTGACCCCTCTGGGGGCCCTCACATTTTTCAGGTTAAGACTAGAGTTCTATTACCTGCACCTTTGCCTAGGGTGACTGATCAAGAAGGAAGACGTGGTTCGTGCTTCCATTCGTATTTATAAATTTATAAATTGCTCATGGATATTTGAACAATGTTTTCCTTTAAACAGTTGGGGCCCGCGTGCTCATGTTTGCCACATATGGCTAAGTATCAAACATATTATTTCCGCATTCGTTTGATTATGATATTGGTGTTGATTGTATGAGTTTAATAATCGGTTTGGCAATAGAATCTATCAGACGCCTTGTATGATTCAATAAGGATGAACTAATGTTGTTCTTATTGGGTTGTACGACGATTGTCTACGTGGCTCGGATGCGGTCCGAGGCGTGACAATTAAATGGTATCAGAGCCATCGATTTCTAAACTATATAATTAACCTCTCAATATTTTACCATCGAAAAGTTTTGAACAAAACCATGAGCAGAAAGTTTTTGTACCTAAGGAACCGTTGGAAACCAAGTTATTGACCTCTTATTGTTAAGATGGTACCCTTAACAGTTTGTTGGCCATAATGTTGGACCAAGTGGTGTCTTTTGTACTATTCCGTCAATCGACATTGAAACGAGTCTAATGGCTCATTCCTTATTTCTTTCAGAAATGGAGGGTGGACGCAGGATAACTAGGAGAAACCAAACGGGTCGTGTACCGGGGACCACCGGGCATGACACACGGGCAGAATCACGGACCTCTAGGCGTAGAGGCTGGGGCCAAGGTCGAGGAGGAGGCCGAGGCAGGGGTCGTGGGCGTTCTACAATGCTAACGGCAAATAGAGCACGAGTCAGTTCTGTGCACCCGTCTTGGGCCACTGAACCGGACGATTTCACTTATACTCTGAGCACAGAGCAAGAGGAGACCCTGTACAACGGGGAGGACTTTGATGAGGAAGAGGAGGAGGATGATCCTCATTATGACTGTATGAGTGAGGTACTAGAATGGTACCTCAAGAATAAGGCAAAGAGAGAGCAGCAACGCCAAGCTAGACAGGCTAGGCAAGCCATGGGGCAGGGAAGCCGAGGTGCTTCTAGTGCTCCATCTGGAGCATTCGGGGGAGACACGATGGTACGTATCTCCAAGTACCTCAATGAGGCTAGAGCCTTGGGGTGCAAATCATTTGATGGCAAGGGCAACATATCTGAGGCCGCCGACTGGATCAAGAAGCTGAATGACGCTTCTAGGGATATGCAAATTGGACTCGACGTGAAGTTGAGGGTTGCCACCAGACTACTTGACGGGGTAGCTGCTGTGTGGTGGGAAGGCGTGGAACGGAAGTTCCACGGTGAGGCCACTTGGGAGAAATTCGAAGTGGAGTTTTATAATCAGTACTACTCAACTTTTGTAGTCAATCTCAAAGAAGAGAGTACACAAACCTGAAACAGGAGGATGGTTGCTCGGTGAGGCAATTGGAACAGAGGTTCCGTGACTTGGCACGATTCATCCCAGAATACTCTTTGGATGAAAATCGCATGGCCAATCATTTTTGGGATGCGCTACAGTTGGACATCCGTGACCGGGCTACTTATCATCATAACATGACATTTAGCCAGATCGTTGATCAAGGGCTCCTTGGGGAAGCCCAATGGAACGAGAGGAAGCTGAGGGATGCCGAGGAGGCGAAGAAGAGGAGACGGGGAAACTCTGGACCCCAAGACCACTCTCGGAAGCATCACGCCGGGGGTGACTTCATTCAGGGCGCCAGCACCACCGACGAAAAAGAATAAGGGCTTAGGAGGGCAAGGGGCCGAACTAGGGAGTACGTGGCCACCGAGGTGCGCAAATTACGGCAAGAACCATGCGGGGAAGTGCAATGAACCACACCGGTGTTACAAATGCGGTAGCACGAGCCACCTCAAATCCTCTTGCTCAATGTTGAATAGAGGGGGGTCATCGGGGGCCAATGAAGGACCTACGGCTAGTACGAGACGTGCGGGACCATCACAGGCCGACACGGGAAGGGGCGGACCCATGGCCAGCAACGCCGCGTCCGTTAACCAAGGGAGGACCCAAGCACGAGTGTATGCTATGACCGAGGCGGATGCGCGGGCAAACCCGGACTCCGTTGCAGGTAATGTACTAAATTTTATGTGTTTCTAGGCTTGTACTGAAGTTATAAGTCCTAGGGGTCAAGTGCAAACAGACTTAGGGTCAAATAGGGAGAAATAGAGCGAGACCAGGCTGATATCCGACCAGGTAAGGCGGTCACCCGACCAGGTATGCTGAGATTTTTGGCCTGGTAAACCCACTGGAACAGATACCCGACCGGGTATGCTAAAATTTTATACCCGCTGGTGCAACCAGGTCGGGTAAAGGAGAATAATGGCTTCTAGAATAGACACCCGACCGGGTACAACATGATACCGACCGGGTATGCCAAATTTCCGTACCCGCCAGTGTTACCAGACCGGGTATAGCAAGAGAATTGCTTCTGGATTAGATACCCGACCGGGTATAGGAATGTACCCAACCGGGTATGGCATTATGTTTTAAAATACAGGCGTATTTCGTGGACCTACAACTCAATTTTGGTAGAGGGAGTGCCTTACATGGTTTATAAATGTAGGAACGCTAAAGATTAATGGAAAGGATGTGAGGATCCTTATCGATACGGGAGCACAACGTTCATTCGTTAGTGAGGTGTTTGCCATGGAATTAGGCACACCTTTAATACCAATGACGCAAACCCTTTTAGTATCTATGCCTCTAGGGGATGACGTTGAACGACATGACTACTATCCTTCCTGTGATGTGGAGATAGGGGAGCACCATCTAAAAGGTGACTTCGTACCGTTAGCTATGGTTGAGTTTGATGTTATACTTGGCATGGACTGGCTTGAAAAACACCATGCAAAGGTAGATTGCTACACTAAAGTGTTAGAAGTCAAGGATGGTGAAGGAAATACTCTATGTTTTGAGGGAGATAGAGGAGAATTCAATCCTTGCATCATATCGGCCATAAGAGCAAGGCGTATGATGAGGAAGGGATGTCAAGCTTACTTAGCCTATGTCATAGGCAATGAAGGCAAGGGGAAGAGTCTCACAGAAGTGAGGGTGGTGAGCGAGTATCCGGAGGTGTTCCCTGAAGAACTACCGGGACTTCCACCAGATCGAGAGACTGAGTTTGTGATTGAAGTAGAACCGGGCACGAAACCTATCTTGATCCCTCCACACCGAATGGCACCGGCTGAACTTCAAGAGTAGAAGGTCCAATTAGAAGAACTACTAGATAACGGATTCATTAGGCCAAGCCATTCACCATGGGGAGCACCGGTACTATTTGTAAAGAAGAAGGATGGTACACTCAGAATGTGTATCGACTACCGTCAATTGAACAAGGTCACGATAAAGAACAAATATCCTTTGCCAAGGATCGATGACTTGTTTGATCAACTACGGGGGGCAACAGTGTTCTCTAAGATTGACTTGAGGTCGGGTTACCATCAATTGAAGATCAAGGAAAGTGACATACCCAAGAGTGCATTTTGTACAAGATATGGTCACTACGAGTTCCTTGTAATGTCGTTTGGGATCACAAATGCCCCCGCGGCATTCATGGACCTCATGAACCGAGTGTTTCACCAATACTTGGATCAATTTGTCATAGTATTCATTGATGATGTCTTGGTGTATTCCAAGAACGAAGAAGAGCATGAGAGACACCTAAGGCTTGTGCTTGAGACGCTTTGAGACAAACAACTCTTCGTCAAATTCTCTAAATGTGAATTTTGGCTTAAGGAGATCGGCTTCCTCGGGCATGTGATATCAGGTTCGGGCAACTCAGTTGACAACTCCAAGATCAAAGCGGTCACTAATTGGGAGAGGCCCAAGAATGTGAAAGAAATCCAGAGTTTTCTCGGTTTAGCAGGGTATTACCGCAAATTTGTGGAGAAGTTCTCGGTGATAGCATCTCCACTCACAAAGCTCACTAAAAAGGGGGCTAAGTTTGTGTGGGATGACAAGTGTGAGAAGGGATTTCTTGAACTAAAGAAACGTTTGACTGAAGCACCAGTGCTTGCTCTACCCGTGCAAGGGTTAGGGTATGACATCTACAGCGATGCTAGCATCCAGGGGCTTGGATGTGTACCGATGCAATCAGGGAAGGTAATTGCTTATGCTTCTCGGCATTTGAGAAAACATGAAGTAAATTACCCCACACACGATCTAGAGCTAGGAGTTGTGGTGTTTGCATTAAAGATTTGGAGGCACTACCTCTACGAAGAATTGTGTCACATCTACACTGACCATAAGAGTTTGAAGTACGTGTTCACTCAGAAAGAGTTGAACATGAGACAAAGGAGATGGATGGAGTTGATCAAGGATTACAACTTGATCATCAACTATCATTCGGGCAAGGCTAATGTAGTATATGATGCACTGAGCAGGAAGAGCTCATCGGGGTTTTTACTCACATGCCTACGGGCATTGAGGGCACGTGTGGAGGTATCCGCGGACGGGGCCTTATTCACCAGATTTGAGGTTAGACTCACCTTACTGGAGGAGATCAGGACACGTCAAGGCACCAACGAGGAACTACATAAAGTACGAGGACAGATGCTTCCGGGGTCCGTGGAGGGTTTTCGAGAGAGAGAAGATGGACTCTTACTATTCAAGGAACGAGTGTGTGTGCCATCAGATGAGGAGCTCCGAAAGTCTATCCTGGAGGAGGCTCATTCATCTGCTTATGCCATGCACCTGGGCGGTACAAAGATGTATCGGGACTTGAAAGAAAGTTACTGGTGGTCGGGGATGAAGAGAGAGATTGCAGAATATGTAAGTCGTTGCCTTACCTGTCAGCAGGTTAAGGCAGAGCACCAGCACCCAGCGGGGTCGTTATAGCCACTTACCATTCCAGAATGGAAGTGGGAACACATTACTATGGACTTTGTGGTGGGACTGCCACGTACAGTTAGAAACCATGATGCGGTATGGGTAATAGTTGATAGACTGACCAAAAGTGCTCATTTTCTCCATATCAACACTACCTATACGCTTGAACGATTGGCCAAGTTGTACACAGATGAGATTGTGAGACTGCATGGGGTTCCGGTTACTATAGTATCGGATAGAGACCCACGGTTCACATCACGGTTTTGGCCTAAGTTTCATGAATCCATGGGTACGAAGTTGAAGTTTAGCACCGCTTTTCATCCTCAAACGGATGGGCAATCTGAACGTGTGATTCAGATTTTGGAGGACATGTTAAGAGCATGTGCCTTGGAGTTCCAAGGGAGCTGGGACAATCAGTTGGCTTTGGTGGAATTCGCCTATAACAACAGTTATCAGGCGAGTATAGGCATGCCTCCATACGAAGCATTGTATGGGAGGAAATGTTGGACACCTTTGTGCTGGGATGAGGTCAGCGAGGCTAAGCTTGAGGGCACCGAGCTAGTTGAGATCACCAAGGAGAAGGTGAAGGTTATTCAGGATAGGCTTAGGGCTGCCCAAGATTGGCAGAAGAGCTATGCTGACAAACGTCGGAGAGCATTGGAGTTTGAGGTCGGTGATGAGGTATTTCTGAGGGTGTCACCTTGGAAGGGGATCATCAGATTCCCCAGTCGAGGTAAGCTTAACCCACGTTACATAGGCCCATTCAAGATCCTTGAAAGGATCGGGGTCGTAGCATACCGACTTCAGTTGACTCCAGAGTTGGAGAAGATTCATGACGTATTTCATGTGTCTATGCTCAAGAAGTATGTACGGGACCTGTCACATATTCTTGAGAAACCACTGGTAGAAATCCGGGAAGACCTACACTATACGGTGCAACCGGTAAAGATCATAGACTGACAGATAAAGAAGCTAAGGAGCAAAGAGGTACCGATGGTAAAAGTACTTTGAAAGAGTGATCGCGTCGAGGAACAAACTTGGGAAGTGGAGACCCTGGTGAAGGAACAATATCCATTTCTGTTTGACTAGACACGTGGATTTCGGGGACGAAATCCCAAATAAGAGGGGTAGAACTTGTAACACCGCCCCCAAGTATTTGTACTTTATCAAATCATGTATTGAACCCTGATGAATGAGTAAACGCATTTTTACGTGATTGTAAATTTTTATCATTTCTTTTACGTGAATAGTAAAATTCACGTGGGGCCCACACCGGAAGTGGGGGCCGCCCGATATTATCGGGACCACATATTATATTCATCTTGGCCCAGATAATATGTATATGGTTGTGGATATCCAAATTGGGCTGTGGCAAAGGTATAGGGTTGACCGGTTGGTCAGACGAGGCCCGAGTATCAGTATCGGCAATTTATCATATGACAGTCCGAAAAGGAATTACGGGGACTTATAAATTAAATTTGAGTAATGTATATTCATTATAAGGTCCCATAATGATGGGGAACATGTGTTATATTTTATTTGACCCGATAAAATAAAATATAATTAAAACAGTCCGAAAAATACAACTTTCGGGGCCGATTGTACACATCGAGACTTAAAGGGATGACCTCCCACGGAAGTGGGGGCCATCCCACGTTTTTAGCCTTGAAATTGGCTAGGAGAGACGCACAAGAAGGAGGTCAAGGGAGAAGGACCTGATTTGCATCCAAGAGCAATAAATGACATGGGCCCCTCCCATGTTATCATTGAGAGAAATGCCAAAGGGCATTCTCAATCACTCCAACTCTCACACTTCGACCTGGTCTTCATTCTTGGTGAGAGGAGCTCTGAAAAATATTCCATTTCCATCCTCATTTTCGCACAAAAACAAAGGAGGGAGAAGAGAGCAAAGTTGAGGAGAAAAGAGAAGGTTAAGAAGGGAAAGTATAGGCAATCAAGGTATTGATTTCTTTAATCCCATTTCTTTTCTCTAATCCTTCCACATGATTGAGTGAATCATTTTATAGAGCCTTATTCTTGTTCTTCACCTTTAGAGGTGTAGAATGAGGGGTTGGAGTGTTGGTTTCCAACCAAAAAGGGACTTGGAGAACAAAGTTGATCGGTTCGCCGGAAAATAACCTTTTAGAGGTTATTTGTATTAATATGGGTTTTGTGATGATAAAATCTTGTTAGTAACTTGCCTAAGGTATTCAAGGAACTTTCACGGAGTTGAAAGGGTCGCAGGAATTGTCGCCGGAGTTCTCCGAAGTTCGCCGGAGTTTCGCCGGAGCTAAATCGGGAAGGCTAGAACTTCATAAACATCATTAAGGTGAGAAGACGGCTTTATGCTTTATAACTTTTGCGTGAGGCATGATATTACCTAAAGTAATCAAGGATATGTTTCATGGAATGATTAAAGATAACCAAGTGTTTGCTTATGCCATGATTATACATAAAACATAGTTGGAAAGCATGTTATGTAGGTTTGATGATTAAAAATGTGATAACTTATTATGTATGATGTTCCAGGGATCCAAAATGGTATTTGTGGATCAAGGACGTCAAAAAATACATGTATATAAAATTTCACGTTAATCGGACTTTGTTTGGGCAGTCAAACGGGCGTTGACCGCCAAGACAAAGGTGATACCCGACCGGGTATGGGTAAATACCCGACCGGGTTTTGATTAAAAATGGCTCCAGAAGCCACTGCCACACTAGACCCGACCGGGTAAGGGTATAGACCCGAACGGGTCTCAAGTAAAGTTTGCTTCAGGGGCTACTGCCTCACCCTACCCGACCGGGGAAGGTTGGATACCCGACCGGGTATTGGTTTATGCTCAAAACGGGCAGTTTTGAGTAGGTTAACGTGGGCTGTTCAGGTGGGACCCGTCCACGTTGGTTACTAAGGATGTTTATATGACTATAGGGCTAGGTATTGTCCATAGTTAAGGGAATTAAAGGTTAGCCATACCCAGGTTAGGATTTGGTAGAGAATAGATTGTGGGTTGGGTGCCCTTGAACGGTAAATGATCCAGAATACTCCAAGTGGGGTCGAGTACCCTTGGACGGTAAATGATCCAGAATACTCCAAGTGGGGTTGAGTACCCTTGGACGGTAAATGATCCAGAATAGTCCAGGTGGGGTCGAGTACCCTTGGACGGTAAATGATCCAGAATACTCCAGGTGGGGTTGAATGCCCTTGGACGGTAAATGATCCTAAATACTCCAGGTTGGGTTGAGTGCCTTGGACGATAAATGATCCTAAAACACTCGGTAGTATGAATCGAAGGTAGACTATAGCTTGTGAGCTAGGCATCCGGGAAAGGAGTGGGAAAAGTCAGGTAAGAACTTTATCTCTAAAAGACTCTTTAAATGAAATGACCTACGAGTTGAATATTTTACAAATATATATACAATATGTATCATCGGGTGGATGAGTCACATATATATATGTATCACCCTATTTTTGGGTCTCGTGTCTGAAACATTAGTTATTCTTCATATAGCCTACTTGTCACTAGTACTTTAATGGAGTACTGACCTCTCCGGGGACCCTCACATTTTTCAGGTTAAGGCAAGAGTCCTACTACCTGCACCTTTGCCTAGGGTGACTGATCAAGAAGGAAGACGTGGTTCGTGCTTCCATTCGTATTTAAAATTTATATACTGCTCATGGATATTTGAACAATGTTTTCCTTTAAACAGTTGGGGCCTACGTGCTCATGTTTGCCACGTGTGGCTAAATATCAAACATATTATTTCCGCATTCGTTTGATTATGATATTGATGTTGATTGTATGAGTTTACTAATCAGTTTGGCAATAGAATCTATCGGACGCCTTGTATGGAGGCCTATTGCGAGTACCATCGTAAGCCCGGACACAACACGGATGACTGCAACAGTCTGAAGTCCACTATCCGAGAACTCATCATGCGAGGTTACCTCAGGGAATTCACTGTGAGGGCACCCCCCAGAACCAGTTACAACATCACAAGAAACCCCTTACCTGGAGAAGAGACGATCGGCGGGAAGCCGAGGTTAAGGACGTGGACTACCGACACGGCGATAAACGACCCGAAACATCTCTCGGGCTGGTCGGCTCCAAAAAGAAGTTGGAGATCAAGATGATCTTCGGAGGTGCGGAGACCGAGGATACCCCGGCGGAGAGGAAGAAGTTCGAGAGGGCCCTCCAAATCAATTCTATTTCTCCACCCCCGCCAAGAAGCACAAGGTCGAGCCTATCATCTTCAGGTCGGTGGATATGCCCAAGTCACCATGGCCCCACAGGGATGAGGTGGTGATTAGCATGGACATCAGGGATTGGATCATTCGACGGGTCATGGTTGACACGGGCAGCAGCGTTAACGTCCTATACTGGGACGTTTTCGAAAGAATGCATTTGAGCAGGACCGAGTTGACCCCCCTGCGGACGCCCTTGGCCGGTTTAACCGGTCATTGCATTGAAGCTGAGGGAACCATTGTCCTTCCAGTGGAGATTGGAGATGGGGAGCATCGTGCGACAATCCCCATGACATTTGTTGTTGTGCGGATGAAGTGTGCCCATAACGCCTGTAACACCCCGGGGCCCCACACAGACCCGAGGTAGTTACTCTAGACCTCTAGTACTGTCCCCACAAACCACCACGAGCCTTTACCGCGCACTTTGTGCTCACTCATGCGCGCCCTGAGAATCTTCCCAGGGGGTCACCCATCCCAAGACTACTCCCGTGCAAGCACGCTTAACTTTGGAGTTCTTGGGTGATGAGCTCCCTTAAAAGGAGATGCACCTCTGTTGGTATGAGTAGTACTATTAATCCTCTTATATTAATCTTGGGTATTACAATCACCCCCACTTAGGATCGCAACATCCTCGTTGCGCCCTTAACAATCTTAATCAAACCCCAGAATCTTGCCCCGCTAAATGCCCGCCCGATATCTAACGGGTCAGTACACTGTCGCAGGGTTGCTTTGATACCACCTGTAACACCCCGGGGCCCCACACAGACCCGAGGTAGTTACTCTAGACCTCTAGTACTGTCCCCACAAACCACCACAAGCCTTTACCGCGCACTTTGTCCTCACTCATGCGCGCCCTGAGAATCTTCCCAGGGGGTCACCCATCCCAAGACTACTCCCGTGCAAGCACGCTTAACTTTGGAGTTCTTGGGTGATGAGCTCCCTTAAAAGGAGATGCACCTCTGTTGGTATGAGTAGTACTATTAATCCTCTTATATTAATCTCGGGTATTACAACGCCATCCTGGGGAGGCCGGGGTTGGAAGATCTGGAGGTCATCTGCTCCGTACGTCACTCTTGCATCAAGGAGTAGGAGTGGCCCACACGGACCCACACACGGCCAAGACCTTTACCAGGAGGCCATAAAGAAGAAGACTGAGCGGGATATGAGGGTCAACAGCATCGCTGAGACCGCCCGGCGGGAGGATATCTTGTCCCGGTTGGAGCCGACTACACTACTTGAGGAGGTAGAGTTGGATGATCCTTCCGACCGAAAGGTATCCATTAGGGCTGGACTAGAGCCTGAAATCCGAGAAGGGGTGATCCTCGTCCTCTGGAGGTTTAAGATTTTGTTCTCCAGGGGACCGTAGGACATGCCGTGGATAGACCCAGAAATCATGTGCCATAAGTTGGTCGTTCGGTCTGATGCCAAGCCGATCCCGCAAAAAAAGAGATATATGGCGGCCGAACGGAGAGACTTCATCAAGGTGGAGGTCACCACCTTACTCAGCATATGCCACATTCGGTCGGTCATGCACGTGGAATGGCTGTCCAACATCGTTTTGGCACCAAAAGGGCCTACATGGCGAATGTGCGTCGACTACTCTAACCTCAATAAATCTTGCCCAATGGATCCTTATCCCGTACCGATGATTGATCTATTGATGGATGAGACTGCAGGGTGTGAACTGCTCAGCTTCATGGATGCTTTCAGAGGGTATCACCAAGTGTTCATGCACCCGGATGACGCTGAGAAGACCACATTCGTCACGTCAGATGGGGTATACTGCTACGTGGTCACGCCGTTCGGCCTGAGGAACGCTATAACAACCTTCCAAAGGATGATCAAGATATTGTTCAAGAAAGTTCTTGGCAAAAACGTGGTGGCCTATGTGGATGATATCCTGATCAAAAGTAAGAAGAAGGAGAACCACATCCAGGATATGGAAAGGTCTTCACTATCATGAAAGGGGCAAACATGAGGTTGAACCCGAAGAAGTGCGCCTTTGCCGTCAAGGGGGGAAATTCCTTGGTTATATGATGAGTGAGCGGGGAATTGAGCCCAACCTCGAGAAGGTAAAGGCTATCATGGACATGGAGGCTCCCAAGAATTTGAAAGACGTACAGAGGCTCACCGGGTGCCTGGCAGCTCTGAGCCGGTTCATGTCAAAGCTGGCAGATTGGGCAATTCCCTTCTTTCAAATCATGAAGAAGAAAAATCCCTTTGAATGGACCCCAGAATGTCAGGCAACCTTTGAAGACTTCAAGACATGCCTCTCCTCACCGCTCGTCCTCACCAAGGCGGATCCCGGGGAGCAGTTATACATGTACCTGGTTGTGGCCGACTTGGTGGGTGAGCTCTGTTCTGCTGAAAGAAGAGGAGGGCGTTCAACGGCCGATGTACTTTGTGAGCAAGGCGCTGAACGGCCCGGATACCAGATACATTGATGGAGAAGACGATCCTCTCTTTGATTGCATCGACCAAACGGTTGGCACCATACTTCCAGGCACACCCAGTGACGGGGTTCACAACTCAGCCCCTCGCCACCATCCTCAGGAATCCTATGGCAAGTGGGAGAATTACCAAATGGTCCCTGATGATCGGGCAGTATAATGTGGAATTCAAGCCAAGGCCGACGATCAAAGGGCAAGTACTGGCAGACTTCATCGTGGAATGTATGGCCAGCACTGAGGATGGATCGCATGGCGGCAACGATGTTGACAACTCGTGGGAGATGTACACAAATGGGGCATCGAGTGCAAAGGGATGTGGGGGGGGGGGGTGCAGTCATCACTTCCCCCGAAGGTTTCAAGGAGTTTTACTCTATGAAGTTTGACTTCAGAGTCGCCAAAAACGAGGCTGAGTATGAGGCGCTCATTGCAGGATTGAAATACGCAAGGGGCCTCGGTGCAGCTCGTCTGAAGGTGAGAGTGGATAGCCAGTTGGTGGTTACACAGATGACTGGGTGGTTAAAACCTAGGAGGAATGGATGAAGGCCTACAAGAGTTGGCAGAGGACAAACTGCACAGTTCAAACAGGCGATCTTTGACTAGGTACCTCGGGTAGAGAACGTCGAGGCGGACATCCTGTCCAAACTGGGCAACCCTCTATCCGGGGATCGGGCAACGGCCATCCCGGAATACCTCAAAGGATTTGCGGGGCAAGAGGTGCTTCTCCATCCTGTCACAGAGACAATCCAGGTACAAGCTATTTCTTTTGCAGAACCTAGTTCGGAAAAGAAGGTAGCCGACTATCTCAAGGACGGAACTGTTGCCCTTGACAAAGACAGACGGCCCTCCGAAAGAGCCCCATGGTTTAAGAGACGAGCTCCAAGCTTCGAATTTATCAATGGGGATCTATATAAGAAGACGTTCGGTGGTCTTATCTCAGATGCTTACCACTGAGCCTGGTTGCAGCAGTCATTGAGGAAATTCACAAAGGCATCTGCTGCAGCCATCAGGGCCTCGGACGCTAGCAAGGAAGATCATCCTCTAGGGATACTACTGGCCAACTATCCAGCGAGACTGTTTCAACCACACTCAGAAGTACTGTGCAGTATGCCAGCAGTATGCCCCGATGCTGGGGTAACCGGCTAGCTTCTATACCCCAATGACCATTGCATTGCCCTTCGTGAGATGAGGGATAGATCTGCTAGGACCCCTACCCAAAACGACCGGTGGCAAGAAGTTTATAATCGTGGCCATCGATTACTTCACTAAATGGGTAGAGGCCGAGCCCTTAGCAACAATCAATGAATTCCAATGCCAGCGCTTTGTTTGGCAGAACATCTTGTGCCGCTTCGGCATCCCGGAACAGATAATCACGGATTACGGCCGACAGCTCGTCGGCAAAGGTTTCGAAGCATACTTAGCCAAATGGGGCATCAGACACTGTAAGGCTTCTGTATCTAGGGGTGGGCAAAATGACCGAACCGGCATGGTACCGGACCGGAAAACGGGGTTTGAAATGGTTCTAAAAAAATTTGTCCCGAACCGGACCGTACCGGTTCCAAACCATGCCATGACCGGTTCTCATAAAATGAGAACCGGTACCGGACCGAATTATAATTGTATTAATTTTTTTAATTTTATAATCATATATACATGTATACCATATTACCATTAAGGCAGACTTAGTAGTGGTGAAGCTCAACCCAATTTGTTTTATGGTTGAGTGTTTGACAGTGTTCAACCAATAAACAAATCCCTACGCTCCTCAAGTCTTTCTTGTTCATCCTGCGCTCCTCAAGTCTCCAGAGAGTGGTGGTCATGAATGTTTTGTTATTTATGTTTTGTACTATTACAGTTTATATGAAATTCATTAACTATGTAATATGAAAATTGATAATTGTGTGGATTTTGGATGATGATTACGTTTTAATTTGTCGAAAAAAGTGGCATTGTTTGGTGTTGGTCTGGCATGATACCGGACCATTTGAAAATAGAACCATACCGAATGGGTTTAGGTCTAAGACCAAACCGAACTGAACCGAACCGAACCGAACCATTTCAATACTAACGGTCCGGGTACGGGTTCGGTAAAATATTGGACCGGACCGGACCGCGCCCACCCCTATCTGTAGCATACCCACAGTCCAATGGCCAGGTGGAGAACATGAACCGGACCATCATGGACGGTATCAAGAAAAAAAATTAGAAGACTACTCTTCAACCTGGCCAGAGCAGCTGAATTACATCTTATGGACGTACAGGACGACTTCGAGGACAACAACCGGGGGAACTCCTTTTGCACTGACGTACGGCTTCCAGACCAATGTGCCTACAGAGGTACTCGTGCCCACACATCGGTCAATGCATTTCCAGCCGGAACGGAATGAGGAAAACCTACGCGCCGAGCTGCATTTCATTAAGGAAATGAGGGATCCAGCCGCCCGGCGCATGGAGGAATACCATCGGGCCACCGAAAGGTATTTCAACAAAGTAGTGAAAGACAGGGAGATCGAGGTTGGGGACCTGGTGCTACGGAAACGAGAGAAGAGTAAGCCGCTTGAAGGTGGTAAAATGAGGAAGAACTGGGAAGGGCCGTACATGGTCTAAAAGAAATATGCCATGGGGACGTTCCTCCTCCAAACCATGGAGGGGCGCGCCTCTGGTATGTGGAACATGGAGCATCTGAAGAAATTCTACCAATAAACCTACTCAAATTCCTTCCACCCAAAAAAAAACGGGGGGAAGAGGGAGACATATAACTCCCGGAAGAGGGGAATCCCCAAGAGGATAAACTTGTTCCCCATCAAAATGATAGGCCTAAGCTCGGCTCGGATCCAAAGGACCGAGATAAAGAGCAGGTACGGCAAGCGGGCGGCGGAACAAAGAACCGGGGAATCCTTAACTGGATAAACCCGCTCCTCACCCAGATCGTAGGCCTCGCGCCGCACGTCATCATAGCCAAGTGTGAGCAGGTACGAAGAGAGGGTGAACGAGCAAAGCCGCCCCAAAAAAAGAAAAAAAACGAAAAAAGAGGGCATGGGAATTCCCAAGAGGATAAACCTGTTCCCCATAAAAATTGTAGGCCTAAGCTCGGCTCAGATCCAAAGGACCGAGCTAAAGAGCATGTACGGCGAGTGGGTGGTGGAACAAAGAACCGGGGAATCCCCAAGAGGATAAACCCGTTCCCCATCAAAATCATAGGTCTAACTCGACTCGGATCCAAAGGACCGGGCTAAAGATCAGGTATGGCGAGCGGGTGGCGGAACAAAGAACCGGGAAATCCTTAACTGGATAAATCCGCTTCACCAAGATCGTAGGCCTTGCGCCGCACGACATCATAGCCAAGTGTGAGCAGGTACGATAAGAGGGTGAACAAGCAAAGCCGCCCAAAAAAGGGTAGGGGAATCCCCATGAGGATAAACCCGTTCCCCATCAAAATCGTAGGCCTAAGCTCGGCTCGGATCCAAAGGACCGAGCTAAAGAGCATGTACATCGAGCGGGTTGATAATCATGTAATTTCCATGTTTATGTTTTGTGTTTTTAATTAGTTTTGATCGATTATTACCTTAGAAATTACACACTTTTGGTGTAATAGTTTAGTTTGTAAAATAGTTGTAATTTATTTAGATTAGGTCTATTTTGAGCTCAAACAGGTCCATGATCACTCAAGGGACCATTGGTGAACCCAAAAAGTGGAAGGAAAGTGCAAGATTGCAAGACAAAATGAATGATATGGTTTTTGACCTATACCCGGTCGGGTATGACTTATACCCGATCGGGTACTTTGCTGGAATATCAAATCGGATCAAAGCCGGGACAAGGCAACATGCAGGAAGATATTTGACCACGTTTGAGTGTCATACCCGATCGGGTGGCCGACATACCCGGTCGGGTATGTCCCACTTTTCTAGCTTCCAGGAAGCCGCAAAAGGTACCCGATCGGGTGCCCTTGATGCACGATCGGGTACACATCCCGGCATGCTTCATTTTCCCTATAAATACACCCCTTTCCTTCACACAAAAATCACCAATTCACATATACTTCCAAACTCGGTTTAGACAGGTTCTTTCTTTATATTGTTTATCATGTTTAGTCTCCAAATGAGGAGCTAAACTCTTCCATCTTGGTTTTGCTACTTTGAAGCTTAATGAATTGTAAGTTGTGAGTTATTTTCTTTAATCTTCTTCCGTGAATATTAATTACTTCCTATTCATATTTCATATTAATATTTTGAGCAGTACTTAAAGGATCAACTAGTTTTGTTTCATATATTAATTATTACTAGAATCAATCGATTAATAAGCTCGTTATTAATTCGGTTCTTTCAACGGTAGTAAACTTGGATTATTAATGCATGCGTCTCATGGTTAATAATCTAAGGGGAATTAATTATATTGATTAAACCAATAAATCGCTTGTGTTGAGGTTATCAATCTCAATCATTTTCATCTTAAGTTTATTGCTACTATCAGGTTAATACACGGCGGCGCGTGTTCTATATTGACTCGATAGTAAATTTTATTAATGAACGCGTCTCATTATTAATAACTACCCTCGATGAATTGGATATACTCCTCGATTGAGTATTCGAGAGGAAGAGAGTTAAAGATATAACCGGGATCGGCGAACATTTCATTAAGTGGATAAAAGCAAAGCCAAGTCTCCATTTCAAGTAATTAAACTCATATAAGTTGTTCAACTTAGTGTTTAAATACTTTAAAGATCATCAATCAATCTAAAAACCCTTGTTACTATTTTCATAAAAGATAAATATTCTTTTCCTTGCGGATAAGAACCTTACTTCGTTATACTACGTATAATCGTTGTATTGATAATTATTTTGACGTGCACACCACGACAAAGTGCATGTTACGGGTGATGGAACAAAGAACTGGGGAATCCCCAGGAGGATAAACCCGTTCCCCATCAAAATTGTAGGCCTAAGCTTGGATCGGATCCAAAGGACCGAGCTAAAGAGCAGGTACGGCGAGCGGGTGGCGGAACAAAGAACCAAGGAATCCCCAAGAGGATAAACCTGTAACACCCTCAACCCGGCCTGGACGGTTAGGGCAGGGAGCGCTACCCGCAGTGCCGGAGCACCAAAGCGTTGACTGACTTTTCCATTATCTTTTTCATTATTTCAAAAAAATACTTTACTTTAAAAAAATGAGATAATGATTATAACTTTAAGAAATCTCATATTTGCGGAAGCATTCATATTTTATACATAATTAATAAGTAAATGTTTAGTGTTGTTGTTACATTATACCAGCATGTTGATTACATATTAATTATGCAAACTAAAATGAGATATTACTAAATGCAAGTGTGACTCTGTACTGATTGGCAGGTTGCTCCCAAATGCTTTCCTCCTTCAACTTTGTGTCTCATATCGATTAGGTACCTACGCGAAGGACAAAAATCCAACGCGCTAAGCAAATCTTGCTTAGTGGTGTTCATTCTTTCTCGATACAATTTCAGTATCAAATATCACTTAGTAAATCAACAATTAAAAATGACATCACAAGCATACTAAATGGAAAAATATAAGTTTAACCAGATTGATTTTACCAGTTTGACCAATAAATCTCAAAGAATCCATTTTGTTCCAAAAAGCTATTCAGTAATACAAACAAAGCTAAGTCAACTCTTTAATTTGAAATTCTTTATAACTTATAAATCACAGCAAATTTCTCTATATCTTATAATCAAATATTCAACGTACAATCCTTATTTATAATCAGGAATAGTACACATCGATCATATTGATTATTTCAAAACATATAATACCATTCCATTCGACGTAACTAATTCAATATATAGTTCATTCTATTCGACATAGTTACTTTAATAAGTTTTAAAATGCATAATATCATGATTACAACCTTGCTCTTTATGTGAGCTATTAATACCTTTTAATTTTATTTATAACATATGGAGCGATATACATATACCTTTCTTATCAGAGTATTAAGCGTAATATCATAACTTTATTTAATCAATAATTTATCCTGTTGTCCCTCATATTCAACATTAGCTTATTTCGTAATTAATAATTCATGAGTGAAATCTAATTCCTCAATTGAATGTAATATCACATTCTCCTATCGTCTTTCATTTTTATATTCATATCGTTCTTTCATTTTCACAATTTCTATTTGTACATTTTTCATCAATCCCTTCTATCTCCATTTTCACCACGTTACGTCAGAGTCAAAATTCACATGAGCTATATCATAGCTCCAATTTCATATTCCATTTGATTTTCTTCTTGTCTCACTTTAACTTCCAATTGCTCAGTTTTAATCTTCAACTCATTATCAATCTCTCTATTCTTTTTCACACCATAATTCTTTTATTATGTTTCTGGAATTCTACTCCTTGATTTAATGGACTGTATAAACAGGACGTTCTCGTCTTTGGTACTGTCCACTCGGTGGCTACGGACCATCAGAGAACTATTTTGGCACTGACCACTCGGTGGCTCTGGTCGGGGTTCGTTTGGGTACTGTCCACTCGGTGGCTACGGACCCTTAAACGAACATATTTGGGCACTGTCCACTCGGTGACTACGGACCCGTATAGAAGCGCGCGCATATCAAATATCAAGATTTGGGTGCTATCCACTCGGTGGCTACGGACCCGAAATCATTGATCAAATTGTACGACCGTGTTAGTTATTCCCATTGGCATGCCAACCTATCCAAATCCAGGAACAAGATTTCAATTTCCATTTTTTTATCCAATTAAATTCACGTACTCATCATTGGTGTTGTCATCGGTATTGTTTTCCGATTCAAAACAATACCTTTGAAATCAACTTAATGTATCATCATTTATAACATTCTTTAGTGAAGTCAGAATTAACTATCTATACATATGCATAAAAACTAAGTCATTAAATAAATTTGAATTCATCTTATTATATTCTATGTTTAAATCTCGAACCCATAATCTTACGTATGTTCGTTTTGAATTGAATTTAACATGCATTGTATCATCAATTTCCGAATTCCATTATCATAAAATCTCATGCATGCTTTTGATTTCTGCACTAATATATATATATATATATATATATATATATATATATATATATATATATATATATATATATATATATATATAATCAAAAAAAAAAATGAGTTTAATTTACTTTTATAAGGACCGTAGTTAGTCATCACTTTAAAGTAATTTTCCTTATCTAATTAAGATAGTGTTGATTTCATATAAAAGTTTCAACATCTTAATTACATACTTTGATAAACGTATAACATAACTTATCATATGCAAAGTATATATGACATATAAAACCAACATTTTAGATCAATATCTAAATAAAGCATAAGGGATAAGAAATATCGAAACAAAATGCCATAGTATAATTGAACAGTACGATCATAAGATATAAAAATAAAATGTTAGAATATAATTAATCATATACTTTAGAAGAAGGAATGAACACATACCTTAAACTAAAAATTTGATGAAACTTTCTTCTTATTTTCCCTTAGTTTCTTTCCCCTATGATCTTCTTTTTCCTTCCTCTTTTTCTCCTTTCTTCCTCAAGACTCCCACCCTCTTTTCTCTCGTTTTTTTTTACTTTTCTATATCCTTCTCGGTTCTCTCCTCCTCCACTCCCTTTTCTCTCTAGCAAATCCCATCGTTTCATTTTAAGTATGAATTAAGTAATTATATTTTACTTTGCAACTGAACTCCCGTGAATGATCGAGCAGATGGGGTGTATATTTATATTTGCATGGATTTTTGTTTGCTTCTTCCATGAGTTTGCTGCGTGTCAAGGGCATTCTGTAGCTCATTCATACATTTTTGTACTTACATTATTACATTATTATTAATTAATTAGTTCATTGCTTAACTCTTAGCCATGTGTCTAGGAGAATTCTGATTTCTTCCTTTCTATTTTGTTTCATATGCATAATTCTAGCCGTGGGTCACTTTAGCATGCAGATTTTGCCAAGTGTATAGATATTACATCTTTTATTTATGTATTTATTATTATTATTATTATTATTATTATTATTATTATTATCATAATCATTATCATTATCATTATCATTATCATTATCATTATCATTATCATTATCATTATCATTATCATTATCATTATCATTATCATTATCATTATCATTATCATTATCATTATCATTATCATTATCATTATTATTATTATTATTATATATTGTTTTTGTATTGTTCCATTTTGCATGAACTGGATTTGCCACATCTAAAGGTAGGTGAAGAAGCCACCTATATAGCCCAAAAGTGTGTACTCACACCCGTTATTATAGGTTTTGTCACATATGTTTTCACTGTAAGTATTATTGTAATTATGAAATGGTTTTGTAGTCTTGTGAATAGATATAATCGATTATTTTTTTTCTTCTTTAGACTACAGTGGAGTATATATAATAGCTGAAAATATCATTTTCTAGTTTACCTATATATAGGTTATCTATACTAACTTATTATTTTTTTTTTAACTTATTGTTTTTCATATATATATATATATATATATATATATATATTCTTAAAATTTTAAGCCACCTACTAGATAAGAATAAGAAGACATAAATTTTATGTTTTCTTTTAGAATTTTATAAAAAGCATAAAATTGGGATGTTACAAAACCCATTCCCCATCAAAACCGTAGGCCTAAGCTCGGCTTGGATCCAAAGGACCGAGCTAAAGAACAGGTACGGCGAGCGGGTGGCGGAACAAAGAACCAAGGAATCCCCAAGAGGATAAACCCGTTCCCCATCATTCATAGGCCTAGCTCAGCTCGAATCCAAAGGACTGAGCCAAAGAACAGGTATGGCGAGCAGATGAAGAAATATTGGAGTCCTACTAGATAAAGAATATTGGATTTATTCTTCGGCTCTTCTGACCGGGAAATACATATCCTACACGAGTTCGGAGTGAAATCGGGAATTCAACACGATGAAAGCTGTCATGTTCTATTATTAAATATAGAGGGTACGCCCTGGTCTCTTCAAAGTCTCACCAGGATCTGGCTAGAGGGATTGCTCATGACCGGGTGATTAGGGAGCAGTTAATTGAGTTCAGAAGATCAACAGGGCACAAGCCCCATCAGATAAGGGGTTGCAGAACTTGACAAACACCCTCCGTCAGGAAGAGGGGCCACCCTTCTTCCCCTCCTCTTCCTTTTACTGCTTCTCCCCAAGGTACTTCAGGGCACCTTCATGAGCCTCAACGAAAGATGTGTTGAACCCAACAGCCTTAGGATCGAAAGGGGCAGGAAAATGACGTTCGAAACCGGGAGGTTGCCTGCCAAAAGGCTGACCATCCCTTTAGCATAAGTGTCGTCGGCCAGTTCTCCGAGGAAGTCTCTGCCCGGAGGGGTCTTCTTAAGAAGCTCAATTCCAGCCTTTAGAGCATCGAGGCTCGTCACCAGATACTCCCTGACGAACATGGCCAGGTACCTTTTCGCCTGCACCTGCACCGCATTGGTGTAGGCCTTGGATCGCTGAAACTCAATGGAGCTGGAATCCTTAATCTTCGAGACATCGGCCTCATAGATGGGATTGTTCCACTCAGAATCAGCCCGACGGAACTCCACCTTAGATCTTTCCGCGGCCTCCACTTTGGCACGGAACGTCTTCATTTCCTCGCCCTGCTTACGGATGACCTCCTTCTGAGAGGCATTCTCCTGGGCAAGTTTGTCTGCAGCATCGACCTTCCCCTGCATCGTGTGGAGACGGTCCTTGGCCTTCGTAAGTAGATCCTCGAATAATTATGTATAATTATGAATAATTATGTTTCCATATTTATCTTGTTTCTTATTGTAGCTAGAACACTTTATTCTCTACATATATGATATCCAGGGCTACCAGTTGGGTAAGCCACATTATTATTCTGTCACATGGGACTGAGGGGCAAAGTGTATGCACTTCCTGCCTGACGCGGCAACTGAATATGCATATGATGTGATGGTGCGATCGATGTATGTGACAATCCTTGTATGAAATTTGATTTTGTACTTCTTCGATTAACATAGTCGCTAAATCCCTTATTTTTCATGTCACCCACTCCTTGGGTAAAGATGAGTAAAATAGTGAATGCCTCGTGATGAGTTCTATAAGGGTCGAAGGTCGACATATTTTGTTCACAATGGGAAGATGTCTCGTTAAAAATTTCACTATAAAAAAATCCTATGGGAAAAATTTCAGTGAAGGAAAACGAGTACACCTGATGCCTATAGCGTGTAGCTGCAACAACCGTCATCTACTGAGGGGATGGTCGAAGATGAGCCATGATCGTCCGATGTGCCCAGAAGGATGCAGGGAGTAGTTCACAACATTATGTAGTCCTAGGCATCAAATAAAAATGACTAGAAGATAGATCGAACGACCGTCCACAATATGATGTTGGAGACATCAAATAAAGTTAATTGAGATATGTGGGTGAGAGACATATAAACTCCAAACCATCAAATAAAGAGAACTCGAAGGTATGACCAGTTTTTAATCAAATTTCAACATAATAATGAAGTAAATTGACTTGATGACACTTTATCCGTAGAAGTTTTAAATATGAAGGATAAATTCAAGTATATGCGTTTTAAACCAAATTCAACATAAAAATGAAATAAATTGACTTGATGACACTTTAAGTATGAATTGATAAATTCGTGCGTTTAAATATACTTTTTTTTTTTTTGGGATTATAAATGTTTTCAAAAAAGATTTTTTTTTGGGAGAGGGGTAGGGTGGTGTGTCCCGGGGCAGAAGGATAAATATCTGTATTTGGATTAGTGAGTTCGAAAATCTAAATATCCAATCTGGACTCCGTTATTCGCAGTTGCTTGCAGTTTCATTTTGATTAGCACGTGACCCAGAATCTCCACTTTTACTACGCAAAGCAACTAACCCACCACCATTCTCGCCCACACTTCTCTGATCTGTCTTCCTCGTGGACCATTTTCTAATTTTCTCCGCAATTTCCAGCTAATTCTTTAGGCTTTGGAAATACAAGCCAAAAATGTTCTTTGATTGATTGATTGATGTCGTACTCATATATATATTAATACATATATATACACACACACACTATATATACATATATATATATATACATATATACATATATATACATACATATATATATATATATATATATATATATATATATATATATATATATATATATATAGTGTGACTATGATGGTATGTGAACAGCTGTGCCGGACGAAGCTTTCTTGAAGACTTGTCGTTCTTGAAAACCCGGAGTGAAGAGAAGAGAAAAATGTCGGAGAAACCCGGAAATGAATTCATTTATTTGCATGGAGATTTGGAGCTACACATCTTTGAGGCTCGTAAACTGCCCAACATGGACCTCGCTACCGAGCGCCTGCGCCGCTGCTTCGCTTGCGACGCCTGCCGCCCGGTCGACGAGTTAAACGGAGAGAGCGCCGGGGACAACCAGGAGATGAAATCCTACCGCCGGGGAATCATTACAAGTGACCCCTACGTCACCGTGTCCGCTCCCCAGACTGCACTTGCTCGCACTCGGGTCATACCCAACACGCAGAACCCCGTCTGGAACGAGCAATTTCACATCCCGCTGGCTCACCCCCTCGCGAATTTGGAGTTCCGGGTTAAGGATGATGACGTATTTGGAGCTCAGATTATGGGCAAAGTGAAAATTCCGGCGCAGAGGATTGCCTCAGGAGAACTCATCTCCGGCTGGTTTCCTTTGATTGGACCCTCCGGGAAGCCTCCTAAGCCCGATTCCGCACTCCGGATCGAAATGAAGTTCACTCCATTTGAAACGAATCCCTTGTATAATAAGCATGGCATTGTGGGCGATCCTCAGCAATTGGGCGTGAGGCGCACATATTTCCCACTCAGAAAAGGGTCCTCAGTTAAGTTATACCAAGACGCTCATATCAGTCATAATGTGAAATTCCCACCTATTGAATTGGATGGGGGGAGAATGTATCAGCACGGGACTTGCTGGGAAGATTTATGCTATGCAATTTCAGAGGCTCATCATTTGATATACATTGTTGGTTGGTCCGTCTTTCACAAGATTAAACTTGTAAGAGAGCCTACAAGGCCATTGCCACGTGGCGGGGATTTGATTCTTGGTGATCTGCTAAAGTACAAGTCCCAGGAGGGGGTACGAGTCTTGTTATTACCATGGGATGACAAAACTTCTCACGACAAGTTCTTCATTAACACGGTATGAAAATTTGCTTGCATTTCGGGTTTCAGCAAGTTATTGCTTTGTGATTATGCTTGTATGGTGAAACGGGAGAGTTTCATTTCCTCATCAAACAATGCCAATAAAAAAACAATCTCAAGCACCTGTAAAATAGCATTTCCCACTAGGATGCCTAATTGCCTGGCTGCCTCAATGTTTTAATTAAATTTACAAAAGTTCAAGAAGAATGATGTTTTTTGCTAAACCATTCGTCAAAACCTAACACACCAGGATATCCAATCTTCAGTACCAAGTTTATATGTTTGGTATAATTACAATGGCCTTGTTTTCATGCTAAAAAAATGGAGATATGAATTGTGTATTAAAACAGTACATTTAGGTTTTCTTTACTCTTTCAATAACGAGTTTATAATTTTGCATTATAATAATTTAGTGCTCAGCCTATATCCTTCTTAGCTCAGGCGCTGGTTGGGCTTCCGACTAGGGCCTAGCGAAGTACAGAACATTGCTTTTTGGCAGTGCAATTTGTAATATGTAGACTTTTTCTTTTGTATTTTGTTTTATGTCTTGCTTTTATCTCTGCTAATGAAAGTAATGAAATAGATTAATGATACTAGATTCTCTCATGTTCAGCTCTGAACTCCTCACTAGTGGTTGGTTTGAGATTCTCTTAAGCAAGTGCATATGTTAAATTGCAACCTCAGATAAAGTAATGGACTCATGGTGTAAAAGAAAACTGAGAGCAGAAGATACTGGGAACATTTTGATTGCATTCAGACTTGAGCCCAATTTGCTAATTTGACTTTTAGGATTTTTCATCTATACTTTTCAGGCTGCTGTGTTTGAAATGGCTATTTGTTTGACTTAAACCCTTACCGAAATCAAGCGAATTATACAAAAAGAGTATAATATAGCTTCTTCAATCTTCATTTGTTCTGTTTTGGTTTTGTTATGTGTTCATGTATATTCCATAAAGGTTGATCAATCAGTAATTTTTTCTAGTTAGAAGGTTATGTACTGTGAAGAAAAGTTGAACTGGATAACATAACTTTATTTGAAAATGGATACATAGAAGAATATATCATAGATATGCACATAAATCGTGTCACTCTGGCTTAACCTCTGTCATTTTGTGCTGTAAAACTTACCTTTAACTAACTTTTTTCACATCTAGCAATAACTAATTTTTAACGTCCTTGCAACTAACCACAACTATCTTTCAAATTGATTCACACTGTATTTTCCACAAAAACCTTCTTCAAAGAAGATAAAACACCACTGACAGCCATACTCAATAATCAATTTAAGCTCACAACTTCTAAGAACTGATTCATTAATATTACTACTTTTGACCTTCTATTTAATGGGAGGAATAGTCAAGAAAAGGAGGATGGCTGACTGCCCATTCTTGGAAATGGTAAAAGCAACTCGATAAGAGTTGTGGTCAAGGTTGACTGCTTGATGCTGTTTAAAATTTAAATATATTCAATTCTGTATTGTATCATTGGATTGCTTTTCCATAATAAATTAATACTCCCTCCGTCCCTAATAACTTTGCCAAGTTTGACCGGCACGGGGATTAATAAAGTAAAAACTGAGTGGTTGAGTTTTGTGCAGAGGAGAGAGAATTAAATTAACTGAAACCACAAATTCTTTACTTAAAAAGAAAAGTGGCAAAGTTAATGAGACATCCAAAAAAGGAAAGTTGGTAAAGTTATAAGGGACGGAGGGAGTAATACATTAATACAAATGGTTGGAAAGTACTCGGTCCATCTAGTGATGGCAATGTGGGCTGGGTCCTGCTGGCACCTCCCCTCTGTGGGAAGGATGGGGCAGGGCAGGAGAGGGGATGGGTGAGATACCCCCCGTCAAAATATGGGGTGGTGACGGGAGATGCTATACCTGCCCCAACCTCTGCCTCATCCACG
Organism: Cuscuta europaea; assembly: GCA_945859875.1. Classification (NCBI taxonomy): domain Eukaryota; kingdom Viridiplantae; phylum Streptophyta; class Magnoliopsida; order Solanales; family Convolvulaceae; genus Cuscuta; species Cuscuta europaea. Next base: position 2,281,954 of record CAMAPE010000018.1, on the reverse strand, counting down.
CCTATATATGTGTGTGTGAGTGTTTGTGTGTGTATGTATATATGTATACAACAACAACATCCAAGTTTTAATCCCAAAAGAATTTGGGGTCGGCTAACATGAATCGATCCATGATATCGATGCCAAAAAGAGAAGACAAACAAGAAGTAGAAAAAAAAGTAAGATAAAATGAATAAAATAAAGATAAATAAATACGACCTCCGTCCCACTAACATTGTGATGGAAGAAGGTGTCACGGTTATTAAGAAAAGTGAGTTTATGTGGTTGATATTGAATTGATAAAGTAAGAATTATTAAGAGTTACACAAACTTTACCAAATATGGTATGAGACAATCTTAGTGGGATTTCCCGAAAAGGTAAAATGAGACAATCTTAGTGGGACGGAGGGAGTATAAGATGATAATAACATAAGAATATAAGAAAGATACAAGATAAAAAAAGAGCATGAAAAAGCTAGAAGATAAAAATAACATAAAGATATAAAAGAATAAAGAAGATAGATGATACTCCCTCCGTCCCATTTTAGTTAGCCAAACTTGACTTTTCAAGTCAATGGTGTCTAATTTTGACCGATTATGTGTTTATATAGAGAAAATATTGATAATATGAAAATGATATGAAAATGTTCTATTTGAGTCTTCCTCTCCCTCTCCTCTCTGCCTCTTCTCCCCACCCCTCAAGTCGCCAAAGGCTCCCACCTCTACACTGGGGTAAGGGGCTACGGATGTGTGCAGCCTTACCTTGCACTAAAGCACATAGATTGTTTCCAGATGACACATGATGAAAATTGCATAAAAAATTGCATGAACTGATTGTTGCTTCATAACTAAGAAACAAAAACAGCTTAGTAAGCCATTTTGCTTTATTCCATCACATTCTCAAATCAAAAAATAGCGAGTTTTTGGCTCCATTGGAAATGATGGAAAATAATATATATATATATATATAATAGTGAATTGAAATAATTATATTATATAATAATATACTTACTCATGTTTTTACTCTTACTATTTTCACAAACCTTATTTAAATTATACCTATTGAATTCGATGGCATTAGTTTTTATTGTACACAATATTAACTAGCACAACTATTTTAGTGTTAATGACACACACACATGCATACATAAATACACAAATAAACTTGTCCAGCCCGGCCGGACGACACTCCTCATTTTAACTTTTGAGGCCGGACAGGAGTGCTGTTCGGCCACCTCGTTTTGACTTTGAGGTGGTGGTTCCCGACTTCCCGGTGGTGTTTTTTTGCTAAAATTTTGTGAACATGTTCCTCATGAAGTTTAGATTTTGTCCACCAAGTTTCAGCTAAAAATTCAATCAGGAAGGGAGTCTAATAAATATGTGAAAATAATTGCATTTATATGTATATTTAGGTGCAATTATCTTCAAAAAATTATTTGACTGCCTTTCTGATTCAAATTTGGTGGACAATTATATACACTTCATTGAGAACATGCATACAAAATTTCATCAAAAAAATACCACCGGGAACCACCTCAAAACGAGGTGACCGGATGGCACTCCTATCCGGCCTAGCCGGACATGTAAATAACTCCATACACACATATGTATGTATGTATGAATGTATGTATGTATGTATGCCAGCGGTTGGATTTGATAATGTTGAAGTAAAAGAGCTTCATGTTGCACTGAAAATGCAACAATGCGCGGTGGCATTTTCGTAAATACTTTTGAAAAATCCGTGTTACTCTTCTCTAGTGCAATATGAAGCTATTATTTTAATGCAACATCGCCAAATGCTAGTGCAAGATGGAAATGTTTTAGTGTAATATCGCAAAATTAAAATCGTAGTGCAACATGAAGCTGTTTTTAGTGCAACATCGTTAATCCAATGACTGACACTCATTCTCATTTCTCCAAGTCTCACTTGAATCAATATATATATATATATATATATATATATATATAATGAATTGAAATAATATGCAAATATGATAAAAACTACATGGACACTGTGGGGGACCATGGGACAAGGCTGGGGCAGGGCCATAAGTAATGGGGGACAGGGAGGGGATGTGGGAACTCTTCAGACATGGTGCGGGGATGGGGGAATGACCACCTCCCCAAACCCGCTTCATCTCTATTCCTACGTCCTTCCAACAAAAAGATCCACTTTGTTTTTTGTAAACAAAAGTCACGTTCAACAAAATGAAGCTAAATTCTAAAGATTTTTCCCAAACAAGTTAACTCTGACAAATTTAGTTGAAGGGACTTAGTACATTAAAAAATATAAGTAAGCTTAATGACTTGTCATATACAGCATTTGTACTTTACCAATGTTAAAAAGGTGTACCTTGCCCAAACATGTTTTGTTTTGACTTTTGACACTGAGGTTATGCTATTATGTTGTCGTTGTTGGCTTGTACCCTAGATAATTATCATGCAGAATGTCATTTGTGACTATAGTTCGTAAGATTTTTTCTGTTTTGTTTTTGATTTGTTGTTGCAAAGTAACGGATAGAGATAACTGATGCAGGGTGGAGTAATGGCAACCCACGATGAGGAGACCAAGAAATTTTTCAAACACTCATCTGTGATTTGTGTTCTGTCAACACGCTATCCCAGTAGTAAGCTTAGCTACATGAAACAGCATGTGAGTTCTGATCTGGTGGTCTTTGCATTCATTTACTTATATTATGCAATATTTTACTTATAATTTGTTTTCAAAGCAAATTACTTCTTCCTCCCTCCTAATTATAAGACCTTTTACTTTCAGCATGTTTTTTATTGAAAACAAGAATTACAGTGTGCATTTTCACAATTTATTCCTTTAGTGAGGCTAATCTTGTCAAATCATTTTAAAGAGTTGAGAGGTTAAAGGGAATTAGGAAAATAAGAAGGGTAGTGTTTGTATACGGAAAGTGGACATTTTGGGATTTGGGACAGCTAAAGGAAGTAATAAACAATTTGATAATAAAGACAGAGAGTATGTAATTGTTGTTGGTCTTGGTAACATGTGAGCTTTAAGATTTCCTTTAGGATGGGTATGTGGCTATAAGCAAATCCTAATCAAGAATCATTATACGTTGCACGAAGTACTCTCTTTCATGTGAGGGAAAAACAATAGAAATTTACTATTTGATATCACTTGATTTGTGGAAATAATATTATCCAAATGCATTGCCGCTAATTTTGTCTACTCTGCTGAACAACTAGCTTGACATCTATACCAAGTCCTGTCATCACATTGATTTTATTGAAGTAATTGAACCCTTTGTTTGGTAGTAAAAAGATTTATAAATGAAAGAAATTAACAACTGGAGCATTTATCTCAAAATAGTGAGAAGATAATTGGGGAGGAGAGAAATGAAAATGGCAGCTTCTGCATCCTTTTAACTTCTCTTATGGAGTAATGTGAGAGAAATTAATGTCCGCCCAATTTCTACACATTTTGTATCCATTTCTTTCCTACCACACACAACTCAATGAACTCACACTCTATTTCTCTATTACCCCTGGCCCAATATTAACTTCACTATTTCCTTTTCTAGATGTCTTATGATAAACTGACTTTCCTTTTAGAAAGAGTTGTTTGTTTGACATTGGTTCCTCCCTCTTTAAATAAATCCCACCACACAATATAGTTTTGTTAATAAGCGTACCACTTCCCATTATGAAAGTTAAAATTTATATTGGGATATGTGGATTTTTTTCTTTCATCTCTATCTCTTTCTCTACCATGCCTAAGATTACATCCATTAGGATTAAGCACCGAGTCCAAGTCACATAATTAATCACATGCAACCAAGTGTGAAATTCGATTTAATTATTATCGTGTTTAATTAGTTTATTATTATCACTTGGTTATATATGATTGGAGGAGGATGCAAAAACGGACACATTACCTGAACTCTTGTAACCCTGTAGCTTATTAATTCTCCATATAAGCATAATATTAGTCACGTCGGCATTGTATTGTAGAGATGCATCTGAGTTATTGGATAAAGTGCTAGGGGGATAGCACTAGCAGTCTAGCACTCTAGCAGTCCTCCGGTCCTACCATATAGCACCACGGAGCACCTTTTATGGAACAAAAATCTGCATTCCCAAACAATACAGGAATTTGGGTCACACAGGCTGGAAGAGGGTATGAATATTAGTAGCATGGGGGGTCATGGTCCGACAAGTAAGAGCTAGGCATAGTTGATTTAGTTATAATAAATCATAGACTATTTTTTATTTTTTGTCATACTTGTTTAGTTTTTTTTAAAATCTTATGCTACGTACAACATACTTCCTTCGTTCCATAAAACTTTGCCAAATTTCCTTATTTAGTACTTCATTTGTCCCAAAAAGTTTTGCCATTTCCATTTGAAGTAATAAATATGTGGTTAAAGTTGTTTCTCTCTGCTCTGCAGTTTGCACAAAACTCAACCTCACAGTTTTTACTTTATTATTTGGGAAAATAACTTTAAATTTACAAACTATTTTCCGTGAACCAAGAATAATACGTACATTGAAAATAAGTTTTAATAATACCAACTATTTAAATATAGACCAAAAGTGATATAGAGCATTTTTTACTAAAAATTCAACCATTTAGCTCATCAAAAACTTGTATCAAAATATCTAATTAGTGAATATATTTCCAAATATCATTTATATGATGGGTTGTCATTAGGTTTTGATGTTTTAAATGATCGGATTTTTTGTCAAAAAATGACTCCATATTATTTTTGTTTTACATTCAAATAGTTGGTATTATACTATTTTTGAAAGTCATTTTCGATGTTTGTATTATTATTGGTTCATGGATGATAGTTGGTATCATTTAAAGTTATTTTTCCTTAGGAGAAATTGACACCAATAATCCCTACTTTTCGGCATTTTACAAAAATAATCCCTACTGGAAAAGTTCACAACAATAATCTCAACTGGATAATTGTTTCACAAAAATAAACTGTAATTTAACGATGTTAATTTTTCTGTTATTTTTTTTGAAATTTAAAATAAAATGAAGCAAATAGATATAAAAACATTAATGATTTTATGTTTTTGTTTAGTCTTATTTCTACTATATATTTAACTTAATAATAACTATTTTTTGTAAAATATAATAAAAACATTTGAACACAGACTTGTATTCATTTTAGTAATATTTAATATAGAATTACTAAAATTAATTTTAAATCTCTATTAGAATGAAATAAAAATGAATATAAATAAAATATTGATTAGAACTAAAACAAAAATGAGAATTTGATGAGTATGTCTTTAAATATTTCTATTAAATTTTACTCTCTCCGTCCCAAAACAACTTCACATTTCGTTTTCCACACATATTAAGAAAATAAACTTACTGGGGGTAAATTTTACTGTTTTGACACTGTTTAGTACTGTTTGGCACTGTTTGACACTGTTTTGATGTAGATAATTTGCCAAATAAGAAAGTGAGAAGAACTGTGAAGTTAATTTTGGGACATCCATTTAAGGAAAGTGAGAAGTTGTTTTTGGGACGGAGGAAGTATGAAAAATAATGGCTATTAAATTTAATTGATAATAAAAGTAAATATAAGGACAAAAATACAAAGTACAGAGTATATAATATTGTTGATGCTTGTACATATTTTTGCTTCATTATATTTAAAATGCAAAAAAAAACTAACGGAAAAGTTAACACCATTAACTCCGGTTTATTTATGTGAAAGAGTTAAATAGTTTGGATTATTGTTGTAAACTTTTCCAGTAGGTATTATTTTTGTAAAATGCATAAAAGTAGGGATTGTTTATGTCAATTTCACCTTTTCCTTATTATTTTTCGTGTATGTAAAATTTGGTCAAGTTTTGTGGGACGGAGGGAGTATATGTTATGACGGTACAATCATTTTATGTTAATTTAGAATTTCTAATTTTCTTAATATGATATTATTAAAATATGTTTATCTATTTATTACCTTTTTGGTCACTATCCAATTGGTTCAATGGACTGTTAGATTTTTTAAAGAGATATTTACCCCTCTTATGACTAAAAGAAGATATGTTTCTCAATATACGAGTCCATCAGTTTTTTTTCCTATTATCATACCTAAAAGTATCCGGAAACAGTCTTTCTGTGCTTTAGTACATGGGTAAGATTGCGTACATGCGACCCCCCTTACCCCATCATAGGTGGGAGCCTTTGCCGCACTGGGGTAATGACGTTGATGATGATCATACCTAAAAGTAATCGATTACTTCTAAAAATATGGAAGTGATTTGCTCGATGAGTGAGGCAGTTATGAAAAGGGAAAGTATTTCTAGTCATACAATGGTCAACAAACATGTTTAGTCTATTATGGGAATTGACATGAGTTTTAGTGATATATATTGGTAATATTCCCTTTTTTAAAATATTGGCACACACTACAATATACTGTATGGAAAGTCATTTACTCCTGAATCATTTTCTTCTCTTTCATGTCACACATTTAGTAGCAAGAAGGGCGGAGAAACATGATAACTTCGTATCCTTGGAGGAAACCACCCAATTATTTTCTAGTCTACTAGTTCGGGTGTACTAGCATTTACTGCAAACTTCTCCTGTGCACTTCCCGAGTTCCCGCCAACATGATTATTTATTGTCATTATACTGTTATTATTATTATTGTTAGTATTATTACCAATGATATTTATTAATAATATTAGTGTTATTATTAATTATTTATTTATTAATAATGATTTTACATTTGCTTGTTACTTCTAGGTTGTTGGAACCATGTTTACCCATCACCAGAAATGTGTACTCGTGGACACACAGGCTTCTGGTAACAATAGAAAAATTACGGCTTTCTTGGGTGGTCTTGATCTTTGTGATGGTCGTTATGATACACCCGAACACCGTTTGTTCCGTGATCTTGATACTGTTTACAAGGATGATTTTCATCAACCTAACTTGCCAGTAAGTGATTTCTCCTAATTGTTATTCGGATGAAATCATGAAATTTTCCTAAACAAAAACTGGACAGCATAATTGCTGCTTTCAAATTTAATCTACCAATTAGTCAAATGAAATTATTTAGAGGAACTGAACTCTAGTACTCTACCTCCTAGAGGAGTTCAATATTACAAAGCTCCTCTAACTTTTAAATCCACCACTGTCATGGAAAAGGGTATGCATTGTACAGGATTTAAATATGCTGGAGTTATTGCAACGAGGAGTGAGTGCATTGCTAAGTGCTCCATCCGTTCTTTATTAACTGACCACTTTATCCAATCCACTCGCATTTAAAACAAGTCATAAACTTTGCAAATTAGTAAGTACTTATCTTTTCATATAAAAACTACCCTTATTCACCACTTCAGAAATTGTGTTTAAGTTCAATACAGAGTAATAATGTCTGAAGGGTAGCACTGGCATGAAATAGTTAATGTACTATATAAATGCTAACTGGACACATCAAGAAGAACAACAAAATCTCATGAAGGTGGAGAATTAAATAGGAACTGGATGAGGAGCAAGTATTTAATGAAAATTGATCAAAATGGCTCTTCGATTAATTTGCTTTATTGACAATGAAGCCATGATATCATTTTTTGGTATCATGCCTGTCCCAAGCCAGGATAAAGGAGGAGAGTGCTGTGGTAGGCGTGTGACGGCCAACAGTATCACCTAGTCACATCACATGACATGAATCGAAATATGAAAATCGCTAATGCTAGGTCGTCACCCGTAAGTGACGCGTCATCCCTCCGCCTGGGGTGGTGTCAAATATGCAAGGGCGCGCTACACTTGATAGACTTGGGTGTGGTGATAAGAATGCTAAGGTTGCTAGGTCGCCGCCCAGAAGCGGCGCGTCATCCCATTGCCCGGGGATGATGTCAAATATGCAAGGGCATGGTGGGGTCCGAGATAGGGCTAAAAACAGAAGGTGGAATGCTAGATTACGTTTTGGGACATGGAATGTTGGGTCTCTTACAGGGAAATCTTCTGAGGTAGTCGAGGTTATGAGCAGAAGGAATATCAGCATTATGTGTGTGCAAGAAACTAAATGGGTTGGAGAGAGAGCACGCGAGATTAATCTCGGAGGTTTTAAGTTGTGGTATTCGGGGAGAGATAAGACTAGAAATGGGGTAGGCATTATTGTGGCGCGTGACTATGTTGAGGATGTGGTATAAGTCTTCAGGAAGAACGATCGCATCATGAGCATTAAATTGGTGATAAGAGGTGAGATTGTGTCTGTGGTAAGTGCCTATGCACCACAAGTGGGATTGGATGCATCTACAACTCAACAGTTCTGGGAAGATCTTGAAGACGTGGTGCGACGAGTGCCAAGGGGAGAGAAGTTGATCATAGGAGGTGACCTCAACGGGCATGTGGGCTCGAGTCGTGATGGCTTTGAGAATATTCATGGCGGACATGGTTTTGGCACTAGGAATGAGGCGGGAAAGAACATTTTGGATTTTGCCTTGACGTATGAGTTGGCTATAATGAACACTTGGTTTAAGAAAAGAGACTCTCACCTTGTAACCTATAAAAGTGGAGCTAATAGTACCCAAATTGACTACTTCCTAGTACGGACCACTGAGAGAACTAGCTACACTGATTGTAAGGTTATTCGATGTGAGAGTGTTGTCACTCAGCATAGGATGTTTGTGCTTGACTTTCGAGGTAAGAACCATGGAAGACAAGTTAAACAACAAGTGGAGCCAAAGATAAAGTGGTGGAGGCTAGAGGGAGATCTTCAACAAAGCTTTACACACAAAATGGTCGGTGAAGATGTATGGCGTATTGATAATGAAACACAGGTGGATGATGTGTGGTTATCAATGGAGTTGACCATTAACAAAGTGGCAAAGGAGGTACTTGGAGAATCTAAAGGATGTCGGCCACCTAAAAAGGACACATCTTGGTGGAATGATGAGGTGAAACAAGCCATAAGGAACAAAAGAGATTGCTACAAAAAGTTGGGGACAAATTGGAGTGATGAGAACATAGAAGCATACAGGGAGGCTAAAAGACAAGCAAAGAAAGCCGTAAGGGAAGCACGAGGGAAAGTGAACAAGGAGTTGTATGAAAAGTTGGACTCTAAGGAAGGAGAACTAGATATTTATAGACTTGCTCGTCTTCGTGATCGCAGAACTCAAGATATTGCAAAAGTTAAGTGTGTGAAGGATGTTGATCAGAGGATATTAATGGACGACGGAGAGATAAAAGAGAGGTGGAGGTCATACTTTGATACATTATTCAACGGGAACAAAACACAAGATATCGGTGATTTGTCCATACCAGATTGTATGGTAAACCGTGATTTTGTGAGAAGGATCCAAACAACGGAAGTTAAAGAAGCTCTGAGGAAGATGGGACGGAAAAGAGCAATGGGGCCAGATGGCATACCGATCGAAGGTTGGAGAAGTTTGGGAGAGAGAGGCGTCGAGTGGTTAACAAGTTTCTTCAACATGATTTGGAGAAACAACAAGATGCCAACGAGTTGGAGGAAGAGTACTCTTATCCCTTTATTTAAGAATAAAGGTGATGTACAAGAATGTGCCAACTATCGAGGGATTAAGCTTATGAGTCACACCATGAAACTTTGGGAGCGAGTGATTGAGCAAAGACTTCGAAGGACTGTGAAGATTTCAGAGAATCAATTCGGTTTTATGCCTGGTCGCTCAACAACTGAGGCTATTCACCTTCTTCGTCAACTTATGGAGAAGTATAGAGATGCTCATAAGGATCTGCATTTGGCGTTCATTGACTTAGAAAATGCATATGATAGGGTACCTCGAGAAGTTCTTTGGTGGGCCTTAACTAGGAAAGACATATCACGCAAGTATATCAGCATCATCATGGATATGTATGAGGATTGTACTACAAGTGTTCGTACTAGTGTAGGGAGGACTGAAGAGTTCCCTATTACTATCGGAGTGCACCAAGGATCGGCCTTGAGTCCTTTCTTATTTTCCATAGTCATGGATGAACTTACGAAGTCAATTCAAGACGATATACCGTGGTGCATGATGTTTGCCGACGATATTGTATTGATTGATGAGACACAATCAGGTCTTAAAGCAAAGTTGGAAGTATGGCGACAAACATTGGAGAATAAGGGTTTCAAACTAAGTCGGAGCAAGACAGAGTACATGGAGTGCAAGTTTGGTGGAGGTAGAAGTAGTGGTAATAGCGGAATTACTCTGGATGGTAAGGAGATACCAGTCAGCGATATGTTCCGTTACTTGGGCTCCATAATTCAGAAGGACGGTGAGTTAGATGGAGATGTATCCCATAGAATCAGAACAGGGTGGATGAAGTGGAAGAGTGCGTCAGGATTTCTGTGCGACCGAGGTATGCCGACTAGACTGAAGGGTAAATTTTATAGGACAACAATTAGGCCTGCATTACTGTATGGCATAGAGTGTTGGGCGGTGAAACAATGTCACATTCAAAAGATGAGTGTGGCAGAGATGCGCATGCTGCGTTTGATGTGTGGGCATACTAGGAAGGACCGCGTGAGGAATGAGACAATCAGACAAAGGGTGGGAGTAGCACCTATTGAAGACAAGATGCGGGAGTCGCGCCTACGGTGGTTTGGTCATGTGCGTAGAAGATCGAGTGATGCACCTGTTAGGCGAGTTGAGATGTGTGGAGAAGAGGCAGGGAAGAGAGGGAGAGAAAGACCCAAACAGACGTGGGTTAGGGGAGTTCGAAGTGATATGCTTCTTCTGGGGTTGGATGAGGGCATGACTTTGGAGAGAACTAAGTGGAGGGCGGATATTCACGTGAAGGAGTGATCTTGATAATCTTTTTCCCTCATCTTTTTTTTCCTAGTTTTTTTTATCCTTGTATATATATATATGCATTATTTGCAGCCTTTTTATTTTATCATTTTTATATATAGTCATCTTTTTTGTATTATCTTTTCATAATAGCTTATCTTTTTATCTTTATTCCCTCTTTTCCTTTTGGTTGTGATATCATGTATCGATTCATGTTAGCCGACCCCAATATCTTTTGGGACTAAGGCTTGGATGTTGTTGTTGTTGTTGTATTGACAATGAAGCAGCTAGTTAGTAGTTACTTGGTCAATATGTATCTCATTCCCTAATCTGTTAAAAATTGCCACCATCTTTCTTACTCAGATCACATATTAAAAACCTTAGGAGCCCATTCCTCCCAACTTCCTGATTTCATATCCACTGCTCTTACTTAACTCACTTCACATTTGCTCTACTGGCTAGTGGCTACTCTTGTCTCTTGTTTATGTTGTTGCGCTTAGGTCCAATACTTTTCGACTGATTTTTTTCAAGTGTGTTCTGGTCTATTCGGTTCATACTAAGTTATTCATTAATAAAGTAATATAGTTTATAAATAAATAGTTATGAAAATATAAAACTTTTCTGTTTCTTTTTCAGTTATTATTTTATACCAGCATTAACAGATATTTAAATAATAATTTCAATCGTTTTTAAAATTTTTAATAACTTTAAGAGTAATATATTACACAACTGTTAATGAAATATTTATAGCCATAATGTTTACATAATTTCAAGACACATCACATCATTCTGAACCAAACTAGAGCATAAAAGATCAGTTTGGACTTTGGAGCAGAGAAGACCAGATCGAATCAGAATAAATATCAGACCAAACTGGACAGGATAAACCAGATCATACAATATCAATTCACACCAAATCAGACAATTTATTAACAAATGTGTCGAATAATAAATTCATATAACATCAAACCAGATCGCTCTGGAATAGAATAGACAAGATGACTTCAGCGCAACAAAAGAAAACAATTTACAAGTAACATGTGACTTTAAATGGCAAGTCAAGTTTGGGAGACCACTGAAAACATAGGGGAAACAATAATGATAATAGACTATGCATTGTATTCATCTTCTGTTTATAATCATAATGAAAGTAATAATATTAATTACTGTTTCCTCCGCCCCAAATTAAGTTTTGTTTTAGGCACCCTTTTTGTCCTAAAATAATTTTCATTTTGGAATATAATGCGTATTTTAACTAGTATCTCAAATTTGTCACTATCAACTATTCTTACATTAGATGCTTTTGTATTTTGGAAAAGTAAGATGCACTTAATGCAATAACGCCAAACTTTTTAAGTGGTAAAAAGGTCTTCTTCCAACGTTTCTTAATATGTGCGAAATTTTCTAAGCATCAAATAGGTTGGGATGTAGGGAGTATTGTTTTTCAATATACTGTTAATAATGGTGTTAATAATAACATTAATATAATATCTTGTGATTTTGGTATTGATCTGAGACATAAATAAGTCCAATAGAACACGTCATTAAAATACAGTATAGAAAAGGTGGGAACTTGTTTTTGTTTTTGATTCTGAACTTGTCATGAAACATCATGAAATAGAAAAGAATAATGATACACAAAAATGCTAAACACTAATTTAATTGCGTTATGAAGGATTTGAAATCCTACGCTAGATATAGGTAGTTCTTTGGTACTGAGAAGTTGCATCATTTGCATCCTTTTCTTAATTATTTGTCTAAATTAGCCAGGGATGAAGGCTCCAAGAGAGCCATGGCATGACTTGCACTGCAGAGTCGATGGCCCTGCTGCATATGATGTGCTTATAAACTTCGCCCAACGTTGGAGGAGAGCAACAAGGTGGAGAGAATTTGCAATACTAAAAAAAAAGATGTCGCAGTGGCACGATGATGCAATGATAAAAATTGAACGCATATCATGGATACTTAGTCCTGCTTTTTCTATAACAAAGGAAACAACACTCATTCCTGAAGATGATCCAAAACTTTATGTATCTGAGGAGGGGCAGTCAGAAAATTGGCATGTGCAGGTTGTTCAATTATTTGAGTGTCCATTTAATTGGTGGAATCTTTGAACTGCTAATATTTAAGTTCAGCTCTTACTTCCCAGATATTCCGCTCCATTGATTCTGGTTCTGTGAAGGGGTTTTCCAAAAATGTTCAGATTGCAACATCACAGGTGTAAAGATCATCATCACATCTAACTTTCTAAATGCATTCAGGGTTTCCATGTTGCTGACTGATATATAGTTTGTGGTTACTTGCAGCTTTGTGTAGTCTCATTTTCGTTGTTCATGTTGTGCAGAACCTATTCTGTGGGAAAAATTTGGTTGTAGACAAAAGCATCGAAAGAGCATATATCCATGCAATAAGATCAGCTCAACATTTCATTTATATTGAAAACCAGTATTTTCTTGGGTCATCATATGCTTGGCCGTCATACAAAGATGCTGGTAAATTTAGAATGTCTTGCAGTCTTGGGAGTTCCTATGTGCTCAACTATGCAAGTGTTATTGCTATATCTTCCATAAAACAATTCTCAGTTTTTCTTTCATTCGCAATGCTGAAAATTTATGCATGAAATCCCATTCATAAAGTTCATGTTATTGCTGTTTATTCTACTACATTTGCATACAATACAACTAGGTGCTGATCATCTCATTCCTATGGAGTTGGCACTGAAAATTGTTAGTAAAATTAGAGCCAAGGAAAGATTTGCTGTATACGTGGTTGTTCCAATGTGGCCTGAAGGGGACCCCAAGACGGCTACTGTGCAAGAAATTCTCTATTGGCAGGTAATTTGACCCCTGTCTTAGTACGACCTGCTTGCCACCATGAAATACAATCATCGTTCCAGGAGAGAAGACTTTTCCCCTTTGTTATAGACGAAAAGGTCAATTGGAAATAACTGCACATTTGTGCCAATCAAATTTGTTCAATTCACTGTTCTCGGCCTAAGCCCCGTCCTCTCTTTAATAATTTGAAAGAAAAGAAGAAGAATATCATTATTTGTGCAGTCTTACTAAATGAGGCATTATTTGCTTAGATTAAAAGGGGGGCAGCCCAGTGCAGAAAGGCATCCCCGCATGGCGAGGGACAGGGGATGGGTCCCACCACATAGGTGTATAAGGGGCAAGCCTGCTCTTGTCAATGATTTAGATCATCATCATCATCATTACCCCAGTGCCGTAAAGGCTCCCACCGTCGGTGGGGGTAAGGGGGGTCGGATGTACGCAATCTTACCCTTGTACTAAAGCACAAATAGACTGTTTCCGAATGACCTAAACTGAAAAAGCGCGTTGAAAATTGCATGGACTGAGTGTTTCATAACAAAGAAGTGCAAGCAGTTTAGTGATCCATTTTGCTTTATTCCATCATATTCCCAAGCCAAAAAATAGCGAGTCTTTGGCTCCATTGCAAATGATGGAAAACTGTCAATGATTTAGAAGCAGAGGGAAAATGATTTAGAAAATGGATCGCATCTCAGATTTTGCCGTTTCTCCTTTTCTGCCTGTAAATGACCCGTACTTCATAAAAAGAAAACTTTCATGCTTAGGAAATGAGTGATACTTAAACTCCGAGAACTGCCTCTAGACCTTGTTTTATATCTGAAAATTGTCATCTTCCCATGGATGTTTTTTAACTTAGTTTCGTAACTTGATCGAGAAACATTGTATCTAATCCATGGTTAATTTGTTGACATTCTGCATCTGCATACTGCACTTTACAGAGCCAAACAATGCAGATGATGTATCAAGTCATTGCAAGGGAAATCAAGTCTGCAGAGATTGATGCACATCCCTCAGACTTTTTGAATTTCTATTGCCTTGGCAACCGGGAAGAAGCTGGTTCAGCGGCTCAGACACTTAGTGCCACAGATAAGGTAGGTGATTGAAGAATTTTTTCTGGTAAGGTTTAAATCATTGTTATTTAACTGTCTATTTTCAAATTGAGACTGCATACACACATACAGACTAAATTGTCAGAGATCCATTGTCACTATCTTTAACTGGCAGGAGGACAATTGCTAGTCTGAAAGTGTTCTTTAATGTAATTTATGTTTGGAAAAGAAAGGGACATTAGAGCTTGAGTATTAGAGTTTTAGCTTATTATATTAGTGACTAACTGACAATGTGGAAATGCTTCTTCAATTTGCAATGAAGTGTTAGTATGTAATTTGTACCATACTAATGTGTATAGTATTTTAACTCCCTCCCCTCCGTATTCTTTTGTTGGCTACACTTTCCTTTTGGGATGATTTTTAATTTTTGCTACACTTTCTCTTTTTGGCAAGTTTTCCATTTAAAAATACTCAATTACCCTTGCTTTTTTTTTCCTTTTATCTTCTCTTTCATACTTTTCCCTTAAACATTGTGTCAAACCATATTGGAGCAAACATCACAATACGGAGGGGAGGGAGTATTATGGTGTGGTTTTTGAGGAAGGGGTGAAGGGGCTCAACATTCTTCTAGGAAGCCTGTGATGTGCATATTATTATAAATAAATGTAGTGTGTGATAAAGGAATCCTCTGTTCGCATTCTATGTTTTTGTTTGCATTCTATGATATTGTATGGACAAACTTGGATAACTGTATCTAATTTTACTTTTAACAACATTTAATGAAAGTGATGTGCAATCCTATCAGGTTTCAGACTCATTTAAGTTTCAGCGGTTCATGATATATGTGCATGCCAAAGGAATGATAGTGGATGACGAGTACGTCATTTTGGGATCTGCCAATATAAACCAGCGATCTATGGCTGGGTCAAAAGATACGGAGATAGCTATGGGTGCCTACCAGCCTCATCATACATGGGCAAAGAAGCAGCGGCATCCTCGGGGACAGGTTCCATTTTACATATTAGAATGAAGTGCATTCCAAGTATCAAACTAGTATAGATGAACTAAAGCTATAGTTTAACCAAGTGATTGCCTTGAGTAATTAGGATATTATGCTCAAATGCTTTACCTTTAAAAGCATTATATTTTGCAAACAGTTTTACTTAAAGAAGTTGTGCCTGCTATTGTATTCCGGGTTGAACATGGTTCTCACGCATCACTGCAAGTAGTTAACATGCTGTTCATCTTTTATTCATTCCTGCAGATTTATGGATACAGAATGTCTCTGTGGGCAGAGCACCTGGGAATGCTGGAAGAATGTTTTAATGAGCCGGGGAAACTAGAGTGTGTGAAGAGGGTGAATGAGGTTGCTCGGGGAAACTGGAGAAAATACACAGATGACAAATTCCACAACTTGCAGGGCCATCTTCTGCATTATCCTTTAGACGTGGACGCAGATGGCAAAGTATGTCCCTTGCCTGGGAGCGAAAATTTCCCGGATCTTGGGGGTAAAGTCATTGGAACTCCTTCTGCTGCTCTTCCTGATGTTCTGACTACGTAATGTTTTACAGCCGTGAGAGTTCTTTTCCCTTCGGGTGAATGCTCATTGTTGGACTACTGAAGAGATCATCAGTTGAATAAGATTCATGTGTTATTTTTTATTTTTTCTGATGCCGAGTATTATTCATCCTATTACTATTGTTATTATTGTTGTTTGTTATTTTTCTTTTTCTGCCACTTGATGCTCCAACTTTTATTTACTAGTTTGGTGTCTCAACAAAAATGGTTTTTACTGTGTTTTTACTGTGCAAAAATGCTTGAGATAGAAAATTAATAATTTAGTGAGAGTGGAGTTGGAATATCAACAGAAATAATGTGAAATAATACGCTCTACTTCTGTTGCAACTTGCAAATAAAGTATTCCACCTAGGGGTGGACTCGGGCCGGGCGGCCCGGTCTGGAACCGGCCCGACCCACTACAGTAATGAACCGACCTGACTTGCTCACTTGCCCGACCTGGTCCGGGTGCTATATACCCGAACCGCCCATTTTCGGGGCGAGCTCCGGGTCCCCAGAAAACGAACCGGCCCGGTCCTGCAATGGTCATTTTTTTTAAACCAAAAGGCTCCTCCTAGCCGTTGGGAACACTCCCAAACGGCTCTATAGCCGTTAGAGGGCTTGGAGGGAGGTCTAAGGGGGTATGGGGATGAGGGTAAAAAAATTATAAATACTCTTATTTTCTAAACAATTTTCTACACATCTTCTCCAACTCTTCCTACTCTCTATTCTCTAATATTTTTAATCATCTCCATCATCTTCTTCAATTCTCTCTTCATATATTTATACAATTATTATATCTACTTAATATATACTTATTATCTACTTAATATATACTTCATATCTACTTAATATCTACTTATTATTTATTTATTATATTATTGATAATTACTTATATTTACATATTACATCTACTTAATATATACTTATATATATTAAAGTATTAAATATAAGTGTATTACTCATCTTATAGTAATATACTTATATATTATATACCATAAACATTATATTATATATTAGTTAAACAGTTATTATAAATACTTATATACTTATAACTCATTATCTACTTATAAATATATATATTAAGTATACACACACATATATATATTAAAGTATTAAATATAAGTGCACTACTCATCTTATAGTAGTATAATTATATATTATATACTATAAACAATATATTATATATTAGTAACACTATAATTAATAATAATTAAATTCATCCTATTACTTATACACTCACACTCCCATTAATTTAATTTACACATTCATATATTTTTTATTAATATTAGTTAATTAGTTAATTGGTGCATTTCTCATTTTCCTATTAGTTCATTGGTATATTTGTTATTAATCTATAATAGTTGTTAATTGTTACATTTATCATTTTCGTATTTGTTCATTGCTATATTTGTCATTAAAGTATAAAAGTAGTTAATTATTAGTTGTTACATTTCTTATTTTCTAATTAATTAAGGAGAAATTGACACCAATAATCCCCACTTTTTGGCATTTTACAAAAATAATCCCTACTGGAAAAGTTCACAACAATAATCTCAACTGGATAATTGTTTCACAAAAATAAACTATAATTTAACGATGTTAATTTTTCTGTTTTTTTTTTTTGAAATTTAAAAATAAAATGAAGCAAATAGATATAAAAACATTAATGATTTTATGTTTTTGTTTGGTCTTATTTCTACTATATATTTAACTTAATAATAACTATTTTTTGTAAAATATAATAAAAACATTTGAACACATACTTGTATTCATTTTAGTAATATTTAATATAGAATTACTAAAATTAATTTTAAATCTCTATCACAATGAAATAAAAATGAATATAAATAAAATATTGATTAGAACTAAAACAAAAATGAGAATTTGATGAGTAGGTCTTTAAATATTTCTATTAAATTTTACTCTCTCCACCCCAAAAACAACTTCACACTTCGTTTTCCACACTCATTAAGAAAATAAACTTACCGGGGATAAAATTTTACTGTTTTGACACTGTTTGGACACTGTTTGGTACTGTTCGACACTGTTTTGATGTAGATAATTTGCCAAATAAGGAAGTGAGAAAAAGTGTGAAGTTAGTTTTGGGACATCCATTTAAGGAAAGTGGGAAGTTGTTTTTGGGACGGAGGATGACATTCATGTAATTTCCATGTTTATGATTGTGTTTTTAGTTAGTTTAGATTGATTGTTACTTTGGAAAATACACACTTTTGATTAATAGTTTAGTTTGTAAAAATGTTTGTAATTTGTTTAGATTAGGTTTATACTGAGCTCAAACAGGTTCAAGATCACTCTAGGGACCATTGGTGAACATCACAAATGGAAGGAAGGTGCAAAAATCTCAAGACAAATTGAAGATCCTAATTTTTTGTGTTGTACCCGATCGGGTATGACCTATACCCGATCGGGTAAGTCGCTGAAAAATCAAATCGGATCAACCCGGGAACAAGGCAACATGCACGAGAGATTTTGGCCACGATCGAGTGTTCATACCCGATCGGGTGGCCGACATACCCGATCGGGTATGTCCCAGTTTTTTATACTTCGGCAAAACAACCGAGTACCCGATCGAGTGCCCTTACAGCCCGATCGGGTACACGACCTTGCATGCCTAAAAAGCCTATAAATACACCTCATTTCCTCCTCATTAATTCACCAATTCACATATACTTTTAAGCTCAGTTTAGAATAACATTTCTTTATATTTTTCTAGGATGTTTAGTCTCCAAATGAGGAGCTTGTTGATTATTAAAGTTCACTTCTTCTCTTGAAGCTCATTTCTTTAAGCTCACTTCCATTTCTTGATTTTGCTCTTGAAGCTTGTTGATTATTAAAGTTGTGAGTTATTTTCTTAACTTCTTCTCTTGATTATTATTTCTTTCCTTAATCTCATTCTATATTAATGTTGGAGGGTTGCTAAGTCACGATTAGTTAACGTTCCGACATTAATTACTACTAGAAACGATCAACGAACCGATGGTTAATCGTTGATGGTTTCACAAGTAAGTAACTTCGGTTTATTAACGCGCGGTTGTGGTTAATAAACTTGAGAGGGATCAATTTTGTTTGTTAAACCGAAACCGTTGTGTTGAGGTTATCAATCTCAATTGATTTCATCAAGGAGTTAGAAAGATTAAATGCTACTATTAAATCGGTATAAGGCGTTGTTCTATATTTGATTAATAGTAATGGTTATTAATGAACGGTCATTGTTAATAACTACCCTCGATGAATTGGATATACTCCTCGATTGAGTATTCGAGAGGGGATAAGTTATAGATATAACAATGATCGACTAAAATATATCAACAAGTGGAAAGTAGCAAGGCCAAGTCCCTTTTATTCTTGAATTAAATCGCATATAAGTCATTCATCTTAGTTTTTAATTAAATTAAATCATTCAATCTAAATCCCCCCCTTTACTTACTTCTTAAATTAAAAAGAAAAGTATTCATTTCCCTGTGGATACGAACTCTACTTCACCTATACTACGTATAAGTGTTAGTATCGATTTATTTTGACGCACTACGACGAAGTGCTCGTCAAATTTGGCGCCGTTGCTGGGGAAAGGCAATTAATTTTTCTTTTTATTCTATTTCAAGAAAAAAATTATATATAAAGATTTCTATTTTTCTGAGCTTTGTTTGAGTATATGATAAAACCCGATCCATAAACTAACTCACCTACCAAACAAACCCTAAAATAGAACTAGCTCTCGAGCGGTTGAAGAACAAATTCTCAAACACCGACTCGGGAGAATCCTCAAGTGCTAGTTCTCTATCTAGCGAGTCCGAAGAGCCAATAACTATGGCTCTTGAAACAAGAACACTGAGGGAGCTCACAACTCCCAATATAAATCAACAACCCTTATGTATCACCTTCCCAACTCTTGATGCGGGTGCTACATTTGAGTTGAAATCTGGACTCATACATCTACTTCCATCTTTCCAAGGGCTAAGAGGAGAGGATCCGAATAAACATATTTCGGAGTTCCACATCGTTTGCACAAGCATGTGCCCGAACGGTGTCACCGAGGAGCAAATAAAGTTGAGGGCCTTTCCATTCTCCCTCAAAGACACCACCAAAGATTGGCTATTCTATCTTCCCTCGGGAAGCATAGACACTTGGGCGGCCATGAAGAAGAGTTTCCTCGAAAGGTATTATCCTGCCTCAATCTCATCATCTCTAAAGAAACAAATCAGCAATGTGGAGCAAAAAGATGATGAATCGTTCTACGAATTCTGGGAACGATTCAAGAAACTTTGTGCAAGCTGCCCGTATCACGGCTATTCGGAGCATGACCTCATCCTTTACTTTTATGATGGTCTTTGCAATGATGATAGGCGGATGATTAATGACGCATGTGGAGGAGGAATAGTCAACAAAACTCCTTCTCAAGCTAGGAATCTTATCTCGGAGTTGGCCGAAAATTGTAGACACTATGATTAGCGGTAAACAAAGAGAGTCATGGCGGCGGAATCCAACAACTCGTTGGAAAGTCAAGTGGCCGGCTTGACTTTTTTGGTTAAAGATTTCCTCTTAAATCCAAAAACTCAAGAAGTCAAGGTCTGCGGCATATGTTCAACACAAGGGCATCCCACCGATTCTTGACCAACTCTACAAGAGGAGAACTCCGAGCAAGTCAATGCTTTGGAGTTTCAAGGTCAAAGGAGGTATGATCCTCACGTCAACACTTACAATCCGAGATGGAGGGATCATCCAAATCTAAGGTACGGAAACTCTCAACCCCCTCAACAATCAAATCCTCCACCTCAACAATATAAACAACAAGGCCAAGCATCGAACTCGAACATGTCCACCGAAGACATGATTCGAGCACTAGCCATGAACATGGCTATGATGCAACAAAGTGTGGCCCAATTTCAAGAAACAACAAAATCGAGCATCCACAACTTGGAAAGCCAAATGAGCTAAATCTCAAATGCCGTGAGTAGGCTTGAAGCTAAGGATTCGGCAAAACTCCCATCTCAAACAGAGCCGAATCCAAGGCAACAAGCTCATGCGGTCACTTTGAGAAGTGGCAAATAATTGGTTATGGCTAAGGCAAAAGCAAAGAGCCATGTTGGAGAAGAAGAGGAGGATATCTTGGTGCCAAACACAAATCCTCAACATGAAGAGGAAAAAGAGGAGGAGATCACACCTCAAAGAAAGTTCCCACCGCTCAATTCATATGAGCCGGTGCCACCTTCTCCGGAGGCTCTCAAGGATAACCGGAAATACAACAATGACAAAGACATCTATGAGACCTTCAACAAATGTGAGGTAAATATCCCTCTTCTCAATTTAATAAAATGTGTTCCTAGATTTGCAAAGTTTTTAAAAGAGCTTTGCACAATTAAAAGAAAACACAAATTAAATGGCAAGCATAAAATCCAAGTAAGCGAAAGAGTGTCGACCGTTTTTCAAAAGAAATTGCCTAAAACGTATAGTGACCCGGGAATGTTCACTATACCATGTAATCTTGGAAATTCTAGTTCTTCTAGGGCTATGTTAGATTTGGGTGCATCAATTAATGTCATTCCATATTCTCTATATAAGTCCCTGGAACTAGGACCTTTACACAAAACGGGGGTTGTTATCCAACTTGCCGATAGATCCAATGCTTACCCAAACGGTGTAGTAGAGGATGTACTCGTCATGGTGGATAACTTAATCTTTCCCGCTGATTTTTACGTTCTTGAAATGGAGAACGATAAAAATGCAGTCTCAATTTTATTAGGCAGACCCTTTTTGAAAACGGCCAAGGCAAAAATTGATGTTTTTAGTGGAGTATTAACCATGGAGTTCGATGGTGAAAAAGTCGAATTTAATATCTATGACTCCATGAAATACCCCACCGATAATCACTCTCTTTTTGCGATTGACACTTGCGACACTTGGGTCCAAGATGTGTTTGGAATGGAAGGGAAAGATCAAGTACTAAGCTCAATTGAAAACGACATAGAGGATTTCACTTTGGAATACTCTATGTCAAATAGCATGAAAGTTATGGTGGCGGAGTTAAATCAACTCCCACTGTTGCCACCGGGCTCTAAAGCCCTCCTCTAACCATTCCGAGCGAGAAGCCGCTACCATCTGTTTTGCAGGCACCGGAGGTGGAATTAAAACCACTCCCTGAAAATATGAAGCATGTGTTCTTGGGTGAAAATCACACTCTACCGGTGATTATCTCAAATGCCCTATCCCAAGAACAAGAGGAAAGATTCATCGCGGTCCTCAAGGAGTACAAATTGGCCATTGAATGGTCTATTGCCGACATCAAAGACATTAGTCCATCCACATGCATGCACAGGATCTTGCTCGAAGACGAGGCCAAAGCGGTGAGGCAACCGCAACGAAGATTGAACCCACCCATGATGGAAGTGGTGAAAAAGGAGGTGATCAAATTGCTTCAAACGGGAATCATCTTTCCCATTTCTGATAGCAAATGGGTGAGTCCAACTCAAGTGGTGCCAAAAAAGACCGGAGTGACGGTCATTGAAAACAAAGATGGCGAGATGGTGCCCACCTGAGTTCAAAACGGGTGGCGAGTTTGCATTGACTACCGAAGGCTCAATTCGGTAACTAGAAAAGACTTATTTCCATTACCTTTCATTGATCAAATGCTAGAGAGGTTAGCAGGGCACAAGTTCTATTGTTTTCTCGATGGTTACTCCGGGTATTTCCAAATACCAATAGCCCCGGAGGACCAATAGAAAACAACCTTCACATGTCCATTTGGCACTTTTGCCTACCGACGAATGCCATTTGGATTATGCAATGCACCGGGCACCTTTCAAAGGTGCATGATGAGCATATTTTCAGAATTTGTGGAGGTATTCATGGAAGTCTTTATGGATGATTTCACAATCCATGGGGACTCTTTTGACTCTTGCTTCTATCATCTCACTCTTGTGCTAAAAAGTTGTATTGAATCCAACCTTGTTCTAAACTCTGAAAAATGCCACTTTATGGTGGAACAAGAGATTGTTCTTGGACATGTGATCTCATCAAAGGGGATCGAGGTGGACAAAGCTAAAAATGATGTGATTCAAACGCTCCCGTACCCCACAAATGTACGGGACATCCGCTCTTTCCTTGGTCACGCCGGTTTCTATTGGAGATTCATCAAAGACTTCTCAAAAATTTCATCTCCTCTATGCAAACTTTTACAAAAGGAGGTTGAATTTGATCTCAATGATGAATGCAAAGAGGCTTTTAACACTTTAAAAGCAAGATTGGTGACTGCCCCAATCAAACAAGATCCCGATTGGTCTCTTCCTTTGAGATCATGTGCGACGCAAGTGACTATACGGTGGGGGCTGTTCTAGGCCAAAAGATCAGGAGGACTGCTCATGTTATCTACTACGCCTCCTCTACTCTCAATGAAGTGCAAAAGAACTACTCCACCACCGAGAAAGAAATGCTAGCGGTGGTCTTTGCTTTGGAGAAATTTCGTTCCTATCTCCTTGGAACGAAAGTGATTGTGTACACCGACCATGCTGCTCTCCGATTCCTAATGACAAAGAAGGAGTCCAAACCTAGACTCATCCGATGGGTCCTTCTATTGAGTGAGTTTGACATAGAAATCAAAGACAAAAAAGGAGCGGAGAACTTGGTGGCCGATCATCTAAGCCGCTTGGTTCCAAACAAAGAAATCGAAGGCCTCCATACAAATCTCATTAAAGGTGAATTCCCAGACGAGACTCTCTTCTCCATCAAAGTCATACAACCATGGTACGCAAACATTGTAAACTTCCTTGTTTCCGGAAAATCTCCTCCACAATTCTCAAAATCTCAAAAAGAAAAATTTAAAATGAACTCAAGACTCTATGTGTGGGATGACCCATATTTGTGGAAGCATTGCAAGGATCAAGTTATCCGAAAATGCATACCCGAATATGAGATAGCCCACATAATAAAGTTTTGCCATTCTTATGCTTGTGGAGGACATTTCGGCCCGAAACGGACGTCAATGAAGATCTTTGAAAGTGGTTTTTGGTGGCCGAGTCTATTCCGGGATGCACATGGCTTTTGTCAATCTTGTGACAACTGCCAAAGAGCGGGCAACATTTCAAGGAGGAACGAGATGCCACAAAACCCCATGCTTTTCTGTGAGATTTTTTATGCATGGGGTATTGACTTCATGGGACCTTTCCCAAACTCTCAAGGTAACATCTACATCCTCCTTGCGGTGGATTATGTTTCAAAATGGGTGGAAGCTAAAGCCACCAAAATTGATGATGCAAAGGTGGTTGCAAACTTTCTCAAATCACACATATTTTCAAGGTTCGGGGTCCCTCGAATTTTAATAAGCGATCGAGGCATACATTTTTGTAATAAAATTGTGGGATCCCTACTAAAGAAATATGGTGTGACTCACAAAATCTCCATAGCTTACCACCCTCAAACAAATGGCCAAGCGGAGACCTCAAATCAGAAGTTGAAATCTATACTCCAGAAGACAGTGAACCCGAACATGAAGGATTGGAGTATACGCATTGATGATGCACTTTGGGCATACCGAACCGCTTACAAAACTCCAATCGGTATGTCCCCATATAGACTTGTGTTCGGCAAAGCGTGTCATCTTCCCGTAGAGCTAGAACACAAGTCATATTGGGCGGTGAAAGAATTCAACCTCAATCTTGACGAGACCGATATACATAGAAAGCTCCAATTACAAGAGTTGGAAGAACTCCGCCTCGACTCTTATGACAATGCGGAGATCTACAAGAAAAAAACGAAGGAGTGGCATGACAAAATGATAATAAGGAAAGACTTTAAACTTGATGACAAGGTCCTCCTATTTCAATCACGCCTTCGTTTATTTCCGGGAAAGTTGAGATCCCGTTGGACTGGGCCATACAAAGTAGTCAAAACATATCCACACAGGGTGGTGGAAATTCAAGACCTGGAGACGGGAGAGGTGCTCAAGGTGAACGGACAAAGATTAAAACCCTTCTTTGAGGGTTTTCAACCCAAGAATGTGGAAGTCATAGACCTTTCTGAACCGGTCTATGAATGAGGAGCAACGGAAGATATCGTCGAGCCACGACGTTAAATAAGGCGCTTCTTGGGAGGCAACCCAAGCTAAGGTACTCAATTCTCATTTTTTTTTGTGTTCGAATGTCAACTTTGAGAAAATAGGGGGACAATTCTCCAAAGAAAAGGGAAGATAAACAGGCTTTCAAAACCCAGGGAAACATCAAATCGGGCATAATCACTCACCCGTTTGGATCCGAGCTAAAAAATGGACCAAACAAAAATTCCACGGTCATGTACCCGATCGGGTAACATCCCTACTCGGTCGGGTACAAGGTAAAATAAGAAAAATTGGGGATCGAGTACCCCATACTCGATCGATAAAAAGGACGAAAAAAGAACAAATACCCGATCGGGCATACCCATACGCGATCGGGTACTCGACCCTGGAGCCAATTTGAAATTCCGACGAAATACCCGATCGGGTATATTTATATACTTGATCGAATATATTTCTAAAAAATCCTACGGCGGAGAAAATCCGATCGCGTATACCCCATACTCGATCGGGGGCACAACCCTGGAACCATTTTTCAAAAAAAATACCATACCCGATCGGGTATATTAATATACTCGATCGAGTATATTTTTGGAAAAAACTACGACGAGGAAAATCCGGTCGAGTACGGGGTATGCTCGATCGAGCTCGATCCCAGAACAAGAACAAAGCTAAGCATACCCAATCGAGTAATCGGGGTACCCGATCGGGTACACGAGTTTTAAACCCAAATTGAAGCCGAAATCAGTTCATCTTCCCCAAATCTCCTACCCCAAACTCGAACTCTCCCTCTAAAAACTCCATTTTCGAACCTTATTTCTTCCATAACTCAACAAAATCTCAACCAAATTCCATCAAACCACCACCAAAACACTCCCCTCACCCGCCTCTACAACCTCATACCAATCAATCCCACTTTCCCTCCCTATTCTCAAAACACCGAAACCCTACCCCCAAATCCCAAGTCCTACTCCAAGTTTCCAAATTGAGCATCAATGGCACCAAAGAGGAACCAATCGGAGAGCTCCAACACAAGGGGACCTATTCGAGGCTATGAGGATGTTCGTTTCGGGCCCGGGGATCATCACAAATGCTTCGTGGCTATACTAAAAAGGCAAGTCACTCCCTCTCGCTTTTTATGCCATGATGCCCTTACTTCTCTAGGTTTGTTGGATGGTATGAGAGAGCTATTTGATGAATCGCATATGGCCTTGATTTTTCATTTGCAATATAATTGTGTTGAGAGGGTCATCTATGAATTTTTGAGTTCGGCCAAGTTTGAGAAGGATGAGACCCACTTTTATGATGATAAACTCTCGTTTCGGTTGATGAACACCGAATACTCTATAACGAGACGTGATTTTGCCGAGCATTTCAGGCTCCGATTTCCACATGAAAGGGAAATCCCGGACAACACTATGGATGCATATAACTTATGGGGCAAAATGACCGGAGAACGGGATTTTAGCACGTCCCAACTATACATTAGTCACGTGCAACATTCCCTTCTCCGGATCTTCCTTAAGTTTATGTGCAACTCCTTGCTTGGCCGACCCAACAACCACCACACTCGAATAGGTGATGTAGCCATACTCACTCTTGCTCTTTTCCGATATCCCGTTGGGTTCAACATTTGCAACTTAATTTGAGATCATTTAGAGAAGGCTACAACGAAAGGGGGAACATTGTCCTAGGGGGGGGGGGGGGGGGGTCATCATGCATTTGGCTTCCAAATTTGGCTATCTAGATCATGCACCAATTTCTAAAGATTCATTGATGCATATTGGATGGTTATCCAATGCGGGCTTGATCTCTTTGAGTCATAACGACCACAATGGAACCCAACACTATAAATGGCACATGAAGTACCCCGAACCAATCAAATACTTTCCTCTCCCATGCGACGAATTACCTAGACTTAGGTACAAATTGGACCCTTTTGACATTCCACACTACCTCCTCCCCAACAACATCCCACCACACCTCCGACCTCAAGTCCACCAAGCCGAGCAACAACACGATCACCAACCGGAGCAAGCCGAGCACCAAGAGGAACATGAACATGCCCAACACCACATCCCTGAACCCCCTCAAAACCTACCACCGCAAGACTTTTTTCAACAACTCTTGAAGGGCCAACAAGCACTACTTGCCGGGTTCAACACAATGAACCTCAACTACACAAACATGGGTGAACAATTTGCACAAGTCTGAGAGGAGCAACAGGCGGGTTTCCAAAGAATGGATGAGCTACGGCAAGCCGACCTCCACCGCTATGAAGAGGACTATCGTAGGACTTATGGTCCTATGTACTCATATATGGCCCATCACGGGAATTTCTCATCTATGACTTCACCACCACCGGCACCTTCTTGGTATAACCCCTCCGATTGGGGAAATTTTGGTGTCTCTAGTTCCGGTGGTGGAGGATACAACGGTGGAGACACTACTATGGGAGAGGGAGACGACGATGATATACACGGGAGCGGCTTTGGAGGTGGCTATTATGGCGGAGAAGGCGTGCACTAGGGATAGTGCCATGATTCAAGTGTGGGGGAGGGTAATTCATCTATTGGTATGTACACTCCCTTTGTTTTTCTTTTTTTTTTACCTTACGCTAAGCATTACTTTCTTGTACTAGTTGTACACACAATATATATATATATATATATATATAATAAAAGAAATGAAATGCTATTTAGGTTGAAAACCCAAAAAAAAGGGGCAATCTAAGCAAGAAGGGCTTACAAAAATGATGAGTGAGTGGTAAGGAAAGGAAAAGAAAAGAGATACTAGGATGAAAACATGAAAAGGCTCCTAGGCAAAACGAGAAATATGAGAGAAATTTGTTTTTTTGAAGGACATCATCTATTGAAGAAAAGAAGAAGAAGATAAGAAAAAAAAGAAGAAGAGTAAAAGAAGAAGTAAGGAGCATAGAAGACCCTTAAACCCAAGGAAATGTTGTTTTGTAAACTCATTTACAATATTTGGTGATCTTAGGGTGTGTTTGGGAGTTGGGTTTTGGAGGGGAGGGGAAGGTTAATGGGGGTTTATAACCCTCCTTTTCATTTTGGGAGTTTAAAAAATTGGAGGGGGTGGTTTTGGAGGGCTTTTGTAACCCTTTAAAACCCTCCAAATGTTTAATTTTTAAGATCCCCCAATTTGGAGGGTTTTGGAGAATAATTAACAAGATGGTAATTTAAGCTAAATTAGAAACGAATATCAGCTCAATGATTTGAATTCGTCACATCTCAAAGTAATTTTAATTATAATTCCTTCAAAAACCCTCTCCTTCCAATTTTATTACTCCCAAATACAAAGAAGGGCTTCCTCACCCTCCCCTTCCTTTCCCCTTCAACAACATACCTCCAAAGCCTTCCCCTCCCCTTCCCTCCAAACTCCCAAACATACCCTTAGTTTCTTATTTCTTACTATCTTTTGAACTTATGATCTTTTGATGAACATTGTATAAACATTTGGGTTTACTCGAGGTCGAGTAAAGAAACTAAGTGTGGGGGAGTTGACATTCATGTAATTTCCATGTTTATGTTTGTGTTTTTAGTTAGTTTAGATTGATTGTTACTTTGGAAATTACACACTTTTGGTGTAATAGTTTAGTTTGTAAAAATGTTTGTAATTTGTTTAGATTAGGTTTATACTGAGCTCAAACAGGTCCAAGATCACTCTAGGGACCATTGGTGAACATCACAAATGGAAGGAATGTGCAAAAATCTCAAGACAAATTGAAGATCCTGATTTTTTGTGTTGTACCCGGTCGGGTATGACCTATACCCGATCGGGTAAGTCGCTGAAAAATAAAATCGGATCAACCCGAGAACAAGGCAACATGCATGGGAGATTTTGGCCACGATCGAGTGTTCATACCGGATCGGGTGGTCGACATACCCGATCGGGTATGTCCCAGTTTTTTATACTTCCGCAAAACAACCGAGTACCCGATCGAGTGCCCTTATAGCCCGATCGGGTACACGACCTTGCATGCCTAAAAAGCCTATAAATACACCTCATTTCCTCCTCATTAATTCACCAATTCACATATACTCTTAAGCTCAGTTTAGAATAGCATTTCTTTATATTTTTCTAGTATGTTTAGTCTCCAAATGAGGAGCTAAACTTCCATTTCTTGGTTTTGCTCTTGAAGCTTGTTGATTATTAAAGTTGTGAGTTATTTTCTTAACTTCTTCTCTTGATTATTATTTCTTTCCTTAATCTCATTCTATATTAATGTTGGAGGGTTCCTAAGTGACGATTAGTTAACATTCCGACATTAATTACTACTAGAAACGATCAACGAACCGATGGTTAATCGTTGATGGTTTCACAAGTAAGTAACTTTGGTTTATTAATGCACGGTTGTGGTTAATAAACTTGAGATGGATCAATTTTGTTGGTTAAACCGGAACCGTTGTGTTGAGGTTATCAATCTCAATTGATTTCATCAAGGAGTTAGAAGGATTAAATGCTACTATTAAATCGGTATAAGACGTTGTTCTATATTCGATTAATAGTAAGAGTATAACTTCTCGATTGAGTATTCGAGAGGGGATAAGTTATAGATATAACAATGATCGACTAAAATATATCAACAAGTGGAAAGTAGCAAGGCAAAGTCCCTTTTATTCTTGAATTAAATCGCATATAAGTCATTCATCTTAGTTTTTAATTAAATTAAATCATTCAATCTAAATTCCCCCCTTTACTTACTTCTTAAATTAAAAAGAAAAGTATTCCTTTCCCTGTGGATACAAACTCTACTTCACCTATAGTACGTACAAGTGTTAGTATCGATTTATTTTGACGCACTACGACGAAGTGCCCGTCAGAGGAAGTATGAAAAATAATGGCTATTAAATTTAATTGATAATAAAAGTAAATATAAGGAAAAAAATACAAAGTACGGAGTATATAATATTGTTGATGATTGTACACATTTTTGCTTCATTATATTTAAAATGCAAAAAACAAACTAACGGAAAAGTTAACACCATTAACTCCGGTTTATTTATGTGAAAGAGTTAAATAGTTTGGATTATTGTTGTAAACTTTTCCAGTAGGTATTGTTTATGTCAATTTCACCATTAATTAAGTCACTCTTGTTTAACTTTTCTATATCCAACAAATCTTGAATTAATTTGTAAACAAAAAAATTACCCGTCCTCGGCCTGACTTGGCCCGGCCCAAACCCAACCCGCTACCCGGACGAGTATCCCGGCCCGATTCGGACCTGGTAGCTATTCGGGCCGGTTCCGGGCCTTAAGATACCAAAAAGGGCCCGATCAGACCCGACCCGGCCCGAGTCATGCCTAATTCCAGCCATGCACCCTTGAATTACTTTCCAAATAGAGTTTTGCATGTGGAATAAGAAGTGTCAGTGTGATGGAAAGTTTTACAGAGAAGAGAGAAATATGTAAGATTATGTAAGAAATGTCATGAATTTTAAATTCTTTGTCTAAAAGGGAAGTAGATGATTACTTTGGTACGGATGAAAAATGAAAATTAGAAGATAATTCAGGGATAGAGGGAGTAAGTTACTTTGGTGATGGATTGAGCTGGTTTGGCCTAATCCAAGACCCGACCCGACCCGTTACTGTACAGGCCCGACCCGACCAGGGGGTCCAGGACCAGGATCAAGACTAGGGCCTGAACCGGGGGCTTATAGAGATGGGCTACGGACTACGAAATAGGTGGACCGGCCCGGCTTGGTCATGTCTGGGCCCAAGTATTTTGTTTTAAATTTTTCGGGTTCGCTGGTTGTAGGTGAGTGGGGCTGGGTATCTTGGGGGGGGGGGGGGGGGGGTTGAATTAATTCTAAAAGACAAAATAAAAAAATTAATTTTTTCTCCACCTGACCCGATCGGCCTAGTCCCTGTTCTAACCTGGGCTGGTACCGAGCCTGAATATTTATGACCCAGAGCTTGCCCCATCCTGACCGGAGCCCAGTCCACCCCTAGGAGTAACACACTTGTGTCATCTTTGTTGTTAACAAATAGCCGCTCCTACAAACATGTAGAGATATTTTGAGTATGTTTTAAACAATCTATACTTTCAATCATATTTACATTGGTATAGTAGCCTTAACATGGGAACACTTTCCTTGTAAAAAGACATAAATTTTTGGAGGGTATCCATTCCACCGCTCGGTCGTTGCTTCAGCGGATAGTCAGCACCTCGCAGGCTGTAGATGATTGGCGGTGGTAGATACACGTGGAGTTCTTGCAGCGTCTTGTCAGAGAAGAACTGCTCACAGCTGTGGGCATTCCATAGCAGCACCGCGTGGCGCTGGATATCGTGGGGATTGCCTTTATAAAAAATGGTCAGGTCATCCCCGGAGTAACATTTATTTCATATTTAGGGGTTGACAACTTGTATTCTCTAGCAACAACTATTCCCCGTCTTCCCAGCTCAGATAGACGATCGGCCTAGCGGGCATTTAATGAAGTGTGCTGTAATAGACCCTTATAGTTGATTAGTAAGATACATCCCACTTACTTGACTCTTAACTTGTTCATTATTTGCTTGTGTTATCAAATACTCATAATCCATCAAAACTATTCCACTCGAAACCCAAAGAAAGGTGTTGAGCCTTTGGAGTTGAAGGAATAAACCTCAACATATATATTCTTTAGAATATTAACATTATTTTTATATTTTTTAAAATACACACACCATGACACAAATTTGGATATACCAAGTTTATATTGTCTTCACATAATATAAGAAAAGTTTAATAAGGATGATTATCAAGAGGCAAGGACTCCATTAGATAAAAACGTACAACTTACCAAAAATCGTGGAGAGTGTATTTCTCAAGTAGAATACGCTAGGATTATTGGAAGCTTGATGTATCTAATGAGTTGTACCAGGCCTGATATTGCCTTTGTGGTTAGTAAGCTAAGTAGATATACTAGCAACCCCGGTGATGAACACTGGAAGGCAATAGAAAGGGTTTTGAGGTACTTACGTAAAACCCAAAACCTTGGACTGCACTATGGAAGATATCCAGTTGTAATTGAAGGGTATAGCGACGCTAGTTGGATATCCGACATAAAGGACTCTAAGTCCACAAGTGGATATGTTTTCACTTTGGGAGGTGCAGCCGTGTCATGGAAATCCTCAAAACAAACGTTAATAGCTAGATCCACGATGGAGTCTGAGCTAATAGCCTTGGATAAGTGCACTGAAGAGGCTGAATGGCTACACCATTTTCTCGAGGATATTCCAAGTTGGGAAAAGCCTGTCCCTCCAATATGCATACATTGCGATTGTCAAGTGGCAATTGGAAGGGTACAGAGCAATATGTACAATGGTAAGTCTAGACACGTTCGTCGTAGACATAACACCATTAAACAACTCCTCACAACGGGTGTTATCACTGTTGACTACGTGAAGTCAAAGGATAACATAGCGGATCCGCTAACCAAGGCATTTGATAGAGAATTGTTGGAGAAGTTGTCACGAGGAATGTGACTAAAGCCCGTGAATTGAAATGTTCTATAGTGGATACCCAACCTAGTTGGTCCTAGGTTCAAAAGGGACAACTAAATTATAGAGCGAAGGATGGTCACTGTGGGGGTCCCGGACTCCTATCCACTCCTCGTTAAAACAGTGACTCCCGCACGAGGTTAGCAAAAACGTTTGCTTTAATGATTCTAAAATGTTGATCTACTCGATAATATTGGAAGAGTATGCGTGATACTCGTGAAAGAATCACCTATGTGAGACAGAAGAGGGCCGCTTCGAAGGAGAACTGTAAAGGCTCAATTCTTTAGAAACTCTTGCAGAACCAGGACGGTGACCCATGGCCAAAACGGGCACACCCATGAGAACGTAACAAAGTTGGAAGGTTCTTGTGTAAAGATAAGTCAATGTTTACACGACGGCAGTATAGTTCAAGGACATCGAGTCTACTAGACAGCCAGTAAATAAACGTGTCTTTACAACGGAAGGTTCAAAGGATAAAACCTACCTCTCCGCATGCAAGGATCATTCGGTGAACACAACGTGTCCTCCTATCTTCGTGTCCTTTTAAGTCTCGAAAATCAATTTTCATTCATGTGGGGGATTGTTGGAAAAATGTGTTAAAAATTGCATTAAATGGTCATTTTGGGGCAATTATTTGAGTGGGGTCCACTTCCGATTTGGGTCGGGTCAAAGTGGTTTCGGATTGTCCTTGTCAAGGGCTACAATTCGATATGTGGTACACTCAAAACGGATAACGGGTGAATGAGAAATTGATTCTCGAAGTTCACTCGTTGAAATGGAAAAACTGGGAAAATGATGGGTTTCTAGTGTGTTTTATCCCACACCGGAAAACTCAAGGGATTTTCACCCCCTTATAAAGGGAATCCTCTTTTAAGGAGTTAAGATTCCTAAGGGTAAAGGCTCTCTCTTACGCGCAGGGGGGGGGGTGCCGATCAAATCCCGAAACGGAGAAGAAAAACCGCGACTCGTGTGCGCGGGCGACCTGCGGACACGAATGCCGTCCGAAAAATCTATCATTCAAAGATACGGTCTAATTTTTGTTTCTTCCCATAACGTTTTATTTTTCCCAGTGACAGAAGGGGTGGAGTTCAGGTCCATTAACACCCCATTTAACATACAACAAATCTTCCTATAAATAGCTGGCAGGTGGTTTGCAACAGAACACAACGCACAATACATTCCTCACGAATTTCTTGAGCTAAAAGGACCTCCAGCTACTCTGCAAATTCATTTTGTGTTCATGCTTGGTTCTCGTTCGCTGAAACTCTTGTTTGTGTGCTGAAACATTAGTTCGTAGTCATCGTATCCTGGGAAACGATTGTTGCAACGCTCCTAGCACCGTGGGAGACAACAAATACGTTTTAAGGACATCGTGCGTAGCACGAGCTTTGACTGATTCTGCTTCATCTCCTATCTTGTTTTTCTCTACTCATTTTATTTAATTAATTTATTTTAATTAATTTTCTTTATTTTCCGAAACACACCAAACAGGCCCTTCGTCTTGCCCTGCCCTCACGACGAGCCATCATGACAACATCCTCCATCTTTTCTTGAGTACGTGGAGGACCTGAAACAAGAAAGAAAAGTACTACAACCGGGCGCCGCGGATCTCAAAGGCACTCACCTCAGGGACTGGACCGCCCGGGCCCCAATATAACCACAAGGGAATGATAATCGAGGGATCGCGGGCGGTACCTATCCCCGCGTCAGATAGTGCCTGGATTGTCAGAAGACCCTTCAAATCTTTGACACCGTCCAACTTCAATTTCTTGACAACGTCCTCCAGCTCCACGCTCAGCACCGGTGGCTTAACTTTCGGGAGAAATTTGTTCCACCTTACAGGAAACTGGCCGTCTGAGTAACGAAGGAAGAAGAAGTTGTTCTTCCAATCATGTATGGAGATCGAAGCGCCTTCAAATAGCTTCTGGTGAGGACGGGCGGCCACGCTGAGAAACCCGTCAGCATTCTGGGGGGCAACCTTGAAAGAGGAGTGGAAGAGATCCAGGCTCGGAGTTAACCCCTTTGCCCGACAGCGAACGAGGAACGCGGAGATAAGCTGGTAAGAGTTTGGAATCCATGTGCACCATAATTATCCCCGGGCGTCTCCTGAATAGATTATCCGCACCATGGAGGCTATAGGCGAATGAGGGGGGAAGGAGGGTCTGCGGCTCCTTTAAGGCCCTGCTTGAGAAGGCTTGCCCAATCCCGGCAACATTGTGGATAAGCACAATGTGTTGGGGAATCTCCACGAGGACGCCTACATCAAACACCTGCAGATCATCCCCTTCGACGACCTCATCTCCAGAGTCATAATCAGCAAGGCGATTTGCCCCCAGATTCGGTTGGGCCCCCACCATCTGAGCGATTTCAGGAGCAACGTCCACATCAGCTCCTTCTTCCGCACCTCCAAGAATAGCTCTGTCTGCAGCGACATGTCCCACCTCTGTAGAGGCGCCGGAATGACCGGAAATACCCGCTTCCCGCGAGGAACGGGACCCGTAATCCAAAGCAGAGGAGGAGCTGATGGAAGAACTAGATCCGAAGCATGATTCAGAGGATATCTCCACTGAGCAGGCCATGGGAGGAGCTAGAAGAATAGGTAAGAAGAGATCAAAGTTAAAATTACCTTACAACTCGGAAACACAGACGAGCTAGAGAACAGGAGAACACTTGCAGAAGAACGCCAAAAGCACTGGAAGAATCAAGCGAAGGATTGAAAACCCTAATCTCTTCAGAAGGCCTGATATTTATAGGAGGATACACCTCCTCACTGTCCAATCCACAAATGACACGTGGCGAGGAGCGTACCCATGGACACGTGCCGCGTGGAAACGGACATGCGCTTAATGATTACCTTCTCATCGGAAGTTGAACCGACCTGCATAACCGTCACCTAGAGCCCCGTGACCAGCAGCCGGAAAGGCAACCGTCACGTCAGGGACATCAGCTTGGGGTGACATAGGGGAAACATTTTTACTTCCTTATGTCCCACGCACGCTCGAAACATTAGAAGTGGGGGACTTGTGTTGGGTTAATGGCCCGACAAGTCCGGCCCATCAACCGTTAGGGACCTCCTACGAACGTCCCTAGAAGGCCCAAGAGGACCTCCTACGAACGCCATGTTGGAGGCCCAAGACGAGGGGTTACCTGTCTGACGGTTCGGGAAGAGTTTCGTCCTGAAGAGGGTCAAGCTTCAGTACCAAGGGTCAGGGGACGTACGTATTCTACTATCAGCAGCGACCCTGGCCCAAGAATAGCTCAAGCGCATGGGGATGAACGTCCCCACCCCTTGGCAGGATGCCAAGAGTCCAACAGGAGATAGGGCTCAAATGCATGGGGACGGACGTCCCCATCCCTTGACAGGATACCAAGGGTCCACAGGAAACGGGAGGCAGACGCATGGGAACGAACGCCCCCAACCTTTAGCGGGAAACCAAGATTCTGGCGGGAAGCGCGTTTAATGCAGAACATTTGGTGGTTGGAATCGTGTGATCCACAGCCAGCCACGTCAATGCATCCAACTACCCATTGGCCGTATAAATAGAATCATTTATTTCACTGTAAAGGGTTCGCAATTTAGCACTCTAGCACTCTAGGAATTGTATCAGCTCATAGCATAGCATTGTACGAACGGCCTCTCGGCTCTATAATCGTTCAGTGAATAAACACTCTTCATTGGGCCTTTTCCTTGCTTGTTTCTTCATCTAACTTGTCCACCTGTCCACTCGAAACCCTTAGGACATGTGTTGGGCCTAACGAGTTGAGGGAATAAACCTCAACACTGGCGCCGTCTGTGGGAAACTGATCAAAAAGTTCTTTCAAACTAAGCTCTTAGCTACAAAATCATTCCAAAAACAACCAAAAAACAAGTAATATGGTAGCTAACAATGCAGGAAACTCCGAGGATCTCTCTTCACGGCTAGCTCGCACCAGGAGGAGATGTAACCAAACAACATGGGCCCAATCCAGCAGCGTATGGTCTCACATGGATTTCGGGGTACTCACCGACTTGATTCCTCAAGAGGTCCGTCGGGACCCGAATGCCCTAAGGGTGAGATAGTAGACACCATCCACCGTTTGGCGGACGAACGGGAGGCGGAACGCGTGTACTCCGCTAACACAAAGCGAACACCGCTCTCCCCTCTCTGTTCCATGCAGACGCTCGGCGAGCGTACTGGAGAGAATGATGATTCTCACCAGTCGGTCCATACTAGGATCGTCAGGAATATTTAATCTCCGAATATGGGGGGCACCGGGGGAGCCGGGCCCCTCAGAGGAACGCAGCGGCACACGGTCCGTAACGATCAGGCTACCAGGGAGCACACACCCCTGATGGATGGCATGAGACAGGAGGCCCGCGTCATCCATGGGCAACACAACTACGGAGCCGTATGGAGGGAAAATACCATGGCATTGGTGACCCCACACCCGCTACCATCGACCCACGGGACGCTATGCTCTTGAATATGCAAAGGCAAATTAACGAGTTGAACAGACAAACGGAGGCTACTCCGGCTCAACCCATGATTGCCCTCTCTTCTCCTTTTTCCGCCAGGATCATGGCAGTGGAAATTCCAAGGGACGTCAGGCCCACCGGAGCTTTGGTTTACAACGGGGTCGGGGACCCCAAGGCTCATTTGCTTTCCTTCCAAGGAACACTTTCCATGTTGGGAGCCTCTGATGAGGACATTTGCAGGCTGCTTTTCAACACCCTCAGGGGGCAGCACATGAATGGTTCAGGCAGCTCAGGCCCGGGTCCATTGATAGTTTCGATCAACTTTCCCGGCAGTTCATGGCACAGTTCGCCTCCAGCTCCATGCCAAAGAAACACTTCAGCTGGTTGACGAACGTCCACCAGAATAAGGGGGAGTCCTTGTCTACCTTTCTCATCAGGCGGAGGGACGAGACTTTGAAGGTTGAAGACTTCCTGGAAGAAACTGACATCACCCTCTTCACCAACGCACTCACAACCGGGGATCTCTACCGGGACCTGAGGAGGAACCCCGAGAGTAATTACGCTG
Source organism: Cuscuta europaea (assembly GCA_945859875.1). Lineage (NCBI taxonomy): Eukaryota > Viridiplantae > Streptophyta > Magnoliopsida > Solanales > Convolvulaceae > Cuscuta > Cuscuta europaea. The sequence continues at coordinate 2,244,195 of CAMAPE010000018.1, read as the reverse complement.
AGGTGCTGGCCAGGGCACAAAAATCTGCTGCAATCGAGCAGCATATTGCTCAGTGGGATGGGGTAACAACCCCCTCAACGCGCAAAATGACGGAACGATTGGGTCCCGGGCCAGCGGACTCTCCAGCACCAAAGAAGAAGAAGACGATCGATGGTTACGTTCCTTGGGGCGTGCAGGAACGCTCTGGGGACGAACGACACAGGGATACCCGGTACGCTCCTTTGGCCTACCCCATAAGCCAAATATTTGGGGCCATCAAGGATAAGGGGCTGCTCGGGGAGCCTGTGCCTAGTAAAGGGCAGACAATGGGCACAGACAGGGAGGCCTATTGCGAGTATCATCGGAAGCCTGGGCACCATACGCATGATTGCCACAGTCTAAAGTACGCCATTCAGAAGCTCATCGAATGGGGTTACCTCGGGGAACTCACCGCAAGGGCACCCCCAGGGTAACTCACAACCTCACAGGAAGCCCAACAGCTGGTGTCAGGAGGATCGGCGGGAGGCTGAGGTCAAAGACATAGATTTCCGTCACGGTGACAAACGACCCGAAACGTCCCTCGGGCCAATCGATTCCAAGAAGAAATTGGAGATCAAGATGATTTTTGGAGGTGCAGAGATTGGGGATACCCCAGCTAAGAGGAAGAAATTCAAAAGGGCCCTCCAAATCAATTCCATCTCCGCACCTCTCACCAAGAAGCATAAGGCCGAGCCTATTGTATTCGGGACGGCAGACTTTCCCCAATCACCAGGGCCCCACAGGGGTGAGTTGGTGATTAGCATGGATGTTAGGGATTAGCGTGGATGTTAGGGATACCCCAGCTAAGAGGAAGAAATTCAAAAGGGCCCTCCAAATCAATTCCACCTCAGCTGTTGCATTAGTTAGCCCAAAAGGCATAACTAAAAATTCAAAATGCCCACAATGAGTTTTAAATGCTGTTTTAAAATATCATCCTTATGCCATCTCAACTGATGATAACAAGATCTTAAATCAATCTTTGAGAACAATTGAGCTCCTGATAACTCATCAATTAGTTCATCTACTACAGAAATAGGAAACTTATCTTTGATGGTTTGAGTATTTAAAGCTCTGTAATCAGTACACATTCTCCAATCTCCATCTTTTCTTCCTACCAACACCACTGGAGAAGCATAAGGTGAAGCACTTGGTTGAATAACATCCTTATCCAACAATTCCTTCACTTTTTCCTCAATGATATCCTTTTGTTTTAAAGGATATCTATAGGGTCTCACATTCACAGGTTGGGAACCTTCTTTCAAAAGAATTCTATGATCCAAAATTCCTCTACTAGGTGGCAATCCCTGAGGTTCTTCAAAGATGTCCTTATATTGATTGAATAACAATTGCAGCTCAACTAGAGTAGTATGTACTTCTGACTCCTGCACCATGTTAATACCAAAATGTGTTTCCCTTGGTCCCTCCTCTTGGCTGTCCACTTTCTGCTTATAACATTGAATTAAATATAGCAGATTGACCTGTTTAAGTTGCTTCTTTGTTCCCTGCATTGCTCTCATATCAGCCTTCTTCTGTGCCCTTAACACCACCTTTTGTCCTTGATACTCAAATCTCATACATAATTCTTGAAAGTTCCAGTTAATTTTTCCCAAGGTGCTTAACCATTGTACTCCCAGCACCATGTCATAACCCCCTAAGGGCAGCACCAATATGTCTCCATTGAAGTATGTATTCTGCATCTTCCAAGTAAACCTCCTGCATATATAATTGCATTCTGTATGAGATCCATCTGCCACAACCATAGTCATGGTATCTACTTGATCCAATTTGCACCCCAATTTCTTAGCCATATGTAAGCTTTAAAAATTGTGTGTACTCCCTGAATCCACCAGAATCAATAACTTTCTCCTATCCACATATCCATGCAACCTCATGGTTCTGAAGTCTGAATAACCATTTGATGGAGTATATGAGTCTGAGCCCCCGGACCCACATACTCAGAAGAACAGAAAGCACAAGACACTGAGTGGTGCCCTCGTCGGCCAAGGGACCCCCGTCGGCCGAAAAGGTGCCAACTCAGAATATGGTTCTGAGTCCAAGGAACCCGGGTGCCCTCGTCGGCCGCGCCCTCGTCGGCCGTGCCCTCGTCGGCCACGCCCTCGTCGGCCACGAAGACCTCATAGAACCGGATTTTACACTTACTCATTTGTACAGCCCATTAGTGGCTTTGTATTCGGCCCAGTAGCGGTCCAGTTGTAAATGGGCCTCCCAAGCCCGTATTTTCTCTATAAATACTCCCCTTGGGAGTAGTTATAGGGGTTACAAATTCATTCTATTGAAGCATATTATTGCACTTCTCTCTCTAGCTCTCACTTCTCTCTAGATATACTCTATCATTTGGTGCTCTCGTTGAGAGCTAGAACAATCAAGTTAGCACCCTTCGTCACTACCAAGCACAGCTAACCACTGATCATGGGAAGAACTAAATCAAACCGCAACCTCGTCAGCAAGGCCATCCCTGAGGACCAAGAGGCCAGGGAGCATGAGGAGGATACCACGGCCGACCAGGTCGGCGGAGGGGACGTCTTCCAGGAGGCCTTCAACCTCACGACGGACCTCCGCAACCAACTCAATGGCGGAGCCCTTGATGCCCGCATCGGCTTGAACAAGAAACGAGCTGAGAAGACGGACCACGCCCCGGCCCAGCCTATGGCCGCGGCCTCTCCGTCCGTGGATCCACAGGTCCAGGCCGCGCTGTCGGTCATCATCGCCAGCCTGGCTCAGAACCCCACCGTCCTCAGCGCACTCTTGCCAAGGACCGGGGGGAACGTCACTCCACCTCCTCAGCCCCAACCGTTGGCCGTCCAGATAGGCAACGATGAGGGGGTGATGGCCCAGGACACGGCGTCGTCCCACTCCCACCCTGCTTCCCCTCTTCGGCCTGGGCAGACCCCAGCGCGTGGAAAAGCCTCTGCCTTCAACAGGCTAGGTGACACGCGCCGTCGTCCGGTTTCGGAGAGGATGGCAGGACGGATTGGTGAGCGTCGGCTTGGCTCGCCGAGGGAAAGCTTGGGGTCTGTGTCCCGGACAGCGGACCAGCCCCGCCCGGACAAGGGCAAGGGGAAGTTGCACGAGGACGACGTGCGCCACCAGATCAATGCGGCTCACGACGAGCGCATGAGGAACCAGCCAGGCACCGCTGCAGCCGCCAGGGACCCCCGGGACGAGGTCATCGCCCAGCTGGAAAGGAGGCTGGCTCAGATGGAGGCCAAGCAGTCGGCCAACATCCCTACGGCCGGCGCCTCCAACAACCCCGGCCTCAACGCGCTCATGAACAAAGTCAGTGCCCTGGAGAGGGAGTTGGCCGAGGGGCGAGGTGACCCCATCATCCAGGTCAGAACCAGGACCCCTTTCACCAACAGGGTCCTCTCGGCCCCATCTCGGAGAAGTACAGGGGAAACGCCATCAAGTCCTACGACGACCGATCAGACCCCCAGGAACACTTCAGCCGTTATCAGAACAACATGCTGATGGTGAACGCATCGGACGAATACCTCTGCCGTTGGTTCCTCTCTACTCTAGAGGGGCCAGCGTACGAGTGGTTCAACGCGCTCCCCGAAGGGAGCATCGACTCATGGCAAGATCTTGCCCAACGCTTCCTCACCCACTTTGCCGGGAGGAAGCGTGCGAAGAAGTATTTCACCCACTTCCTCTCCGGTCATTCATTGATCGGTGGACGAGGGAGACCGAAGAAGTCGAGGGGGCCGATGAGCGCACCCTCCTCGCCTTGTATCAGGGGGCCCTCCGCAGCTCCCCGTACGCTAGGAGCCTCATCACCGACCCTCCGAGGCCGTACGCCAAGGCGCTCCAGCGCGGAGGCTTGTACGCCGACGCCGACGAGCTCCACAATCACAAGAAAGAGGGGGGCCATCCCTCCAAGAAGACAAATCCTTCGCCGGCCCCGGGTCCGTCCCCGGCCGGCCAGGGTGCCCAGGGCCGTCACGGCTTTGGTGGACAGAGTAAGAAAGATCGCCACTGGCGGCCGAGGTTGGAACGGCCGGGGGTTGCCCTCACTCACCCGGTCGGCATCATCCTCGACTATGCCGAGAAGCACGGCCTCATCGAGCAGGCTCCTCGGCCGGCCGAGGAGGTCCTTGCCATTCAGCAGGGCGGCACCTACTGCCGGTTCCACAAGAACTCGTCGCATAACACCGACGACTGCATCACGCTGAAGAAGGCCATCGAGCGTCTTATTCGTCAGGGGGAACTCTCCCAGTTTGTTAAAGGTGGCCCACGAAAAAATACATGGGTAAACACCGGCAAACAAGGGGGCGAACCCTCTGTGAAGAAGGGGGAGATTGGTAGGCTTAGCGACGACGAGGACTTCGAAGAGCCCCCGCCAAAGAAGAATCACATTCACCTCATCGTGGGTGGGAACACTAGGGGGGACTCCGCCACTCAGAGAAAGAAATGGACCCAATCCCTCTACATTGGGGAGGTGTCCCACGTTCCCCCCCAGCCGAAGAAGTAGCGAACGGAGGCGATCACCTTCACCGACAAGGATTTGCCTCCGGGGACGGAATCACACAGGGACGCCCTCATCATCCGGTGTGAGATCGGTGACTCCATCATCCACCGCACTTACATCGATACGGGGAGCTCCGTCAACGTGATGTACCTGGATACCTTCCGGCAGCTGAAGCTGGACAGAGCTCTGCTGAAGCCGATCAAGACACCGTTATCCGGCTTCACCGGGGACTCTATCGACGCCGAGGGCACGATAGTCCTCCCCGTGGAGGTCGGTGACGGCCCCCACCGCGCCAGGATTGACATGGAGTTCATCGTGGTCAACCTCCAGTGTGCCCACAACCTGATCTTGGGACAGCCAGCGCTGGAGGACTTGGAGGCCATCATCTCCATGAAGCACTTGTGTCTGAAGTTCCCCACCAATGACGGCATCGGCTACGCCAGAGGAAACCAGAGGATAGCCAGAGCATGCTACCTCAAACTGACGAAGCCGGCCGAGAGAGAAGGTCAGAGGATAAACACCATCACGACAGTCGTTGCCAAGGACGAGGAGAGGCCGCATGCTGAGCCGGCCGAGGAGGTCGAGGAAGTCCCTCTGGATACCTCCCGGTCGGAGCGGGTTCTCAGAGTCGGGAAGCAACTCCCGCAGGACCAGCGGGACGCCATCCTCCTCGTCCTACGGTCGTACGTCGTTGTCTTCACGTGGGGCCCGGACGATATGCCAGGCATCAGCCGCCAGGTGATCACTCGCCGGCTGACCGTCGATCCAGCCTCCGTGCCTGTCAAGCAGAAGCGGCGCTACTTGTCCGCCGACAGGCGGGACTTCGTCAAAGGGGAGTTCGCCATGCTCCTCTCAATCAAACACATTAAAGAGGTGAAGTACCCGACGTGGTTGGCCAACGTCATCCTCGCCCAGAAACCGCCAACATTCAGAATGTGTGTTGATTACACTGACCTGAACAAGGCGTGCCCCATGGACTCGTTCCCTCTCCCCAACATTGATCAACTGGTGGACGAGACGGCGGGGTGCGAGTTGATGTCGTTCCTTGACGCTTTCAGAGGGTACCACCAAATCTCCATGCATGAAGATGAGCTGAGAAGACGGCATTCATGACCCCAGAGGGAATCTTTTGTTACCTCGTCATGGCCTTCGGACTCAAAAATTCCGGCGCCACCTATACTAGGATGGTGGCCAAGATCTTCAGAGCAGTCCTCGGCCGGACAATGGAGGCATACGTCGACGACATGATCGTCAAGAGCAGGCAGGCCTCCACCCATGCCGATGACCTCCGGGAAATCTTTGAAATCATGAAGGAATTCAGGCTCCGCCTCAACCCCAAGAAGTGCGCCTTCGGCGTCCAAGGCGGCAAGTTCCTCGGCTACATGGTAAGCCGGAGAGGGATCGAGATAAACCCGGAGAAGACACAGGCTATCATCGACATGGAGCCGCCCCGCAACGTCAAGGAAGTACAGCGCCTGACGGGGCGCCTGGCGGCCCTGAACCGTTTCCTCTCCAGGTCAGCCGAGAGGGCACTCCCCTTCTTTCAGATCATGCGTAAAGCCAACAGCTTCAAGTGGACGACGGAGTGCCAGGAAGCGTTCGAAGAATTGAAGAGGTACCTATCGTCCTCGCCCATGCTCTCCAAGCCCAAAGCCGGCGAAACCCTCTTCTTGTACTTGGGGGTGAGCACGTCGGCCATCAGCTCTGTGCTCATCCGTGAGGACGAAAGGGTGCAGAAGGCCATCTTCTACATCAGCAAGACGCTCAGGGAGGCCGAGCTCAGGTACCCCCCCATTGAGAAGACGGTGCTAGCCATCGTCCACACGGTGAAGAAGTTGGGGCACTACTTCCAAGTCCACGCCGTCCATGTGCTAACCCAGCAGCCTCTCGGCGCACTCATGAGGAGCCCCACCAGCTCCTCAAGGATGGTGAAATGGGCGATCTTCCTCAGCCAATTTCAAATTGAGATCAAGCCAAGGCCATCTATCAAAGGGCAAGCCTTGGCCGACTTCGTCACTGAATGCACAGCAAGGGAGACGGCCGTTGCCAACCCCGGGCCGGAGCCGGACGACACATGGATCCTATTCACTGACGGCTCATCGGCCGCGAAATCATGCGGTGGCGGCGTCGTCCTCATATCCCCCGAAGGATTCCGAGCTTACTACGCCATCCGGTTCAACTTCAGGGTATCCAACAATGAAGCCGAGTATGAGGTCCTCCTCAGCGGTCTCAGACTCGCCGCCGGCCTCAAGGCCAAGCACCTCAAAATCAAGTGCGACTCCAAACTGGTAGTGGGCCAGGTGGAGGGATCGTACGAAGCGAAGGAGGGACGGATGAAGCAGTACAAACAAGCAGCGGAGGAGATGCTGAAGGCGTTCGAAACCCACGAGATCACACAGATCCCAAGGGCCGAGAACGCCGAGGCCGACATTCTCTCCAAACTCAGCTCGGACACCCCGGAGCACATCTCCCAGTTGGCCAAGATCGAAGAGCTGAGCATGTCTAGCATTCATGCCAGCCCCGTCTTATACATCCAACGGCGACCAGAACACTGGATCTCCGACATCGTCACCTTCCTCACGACGGGGGAGCTGCCCCCGGACGAGGAGAGGGCCAAACTAGCCAAACTTAGGGCCCCAAGCTACACCATTGAAGATGGCAAACTCTACAAACGATCCTATAATGGCACTCTCCTCCGATGCCTGCACCAGGATGAGGCCGACGTGGCCATGGAAGAAGTTCATTGTGGCGTCTGCTCCTCGCACCAGGGCCCTTTCAGCATGTCCCGACGTCTCGTCGTCCAGGGCTTCTTCTGGCCGACGATGGCGCGAGACTGTGCGGACCTGGCCAGGAAGTGTACCACGTGCCAGGTGCTCCAGAAGGCCCCTGGTCGGCCAGCCGTCAACTACGCCCCCGTCAGCACCGCAATTCCATTCTCTAGATGGGGGATTGACCTGGTCGGCCCCCTGCCCAGAGCCGCCGGGAACAACCGCTACATCATCGTCGTCGTCGACTACTTCACCAAGTAGGTCGAGGCGGAACCCCTGGCCAGCATCACGGGGGCCAGATGCCAAAAATTTGTTTACAAGAACATCATCACACGCTTCGGCGTCCCCCAGGAGATTATATCAGACAACGGAACCCAATTCGAGGCAACCCCTTTTCAGGAGCTCCTCCGGGAGTTTGGGGTGAAACATCGTTTCTCCTCCGTTGCCTACCCTCAGGGTAACGGGCAGGTCGAGAACGCCAACAGGACAATCATGGAGGGGCTGAAGAAGAAACTCCAGGCCGCAGGAGGTAGTTGGGTCGACGAGCTCCCCAACATCCTGTGGTGCTACAGAACCACGCCGAGGAGGGCGACAGGTGAAACGCCTTTCGCCCTGTGTTATGGCTTTGAGGCAAAGGCACCCACGGAAGTTTCCATCCCCAGCCAGCGGGTGGAACAATACGAGCCTGACGCCAACGAAGAGAACATGAAGATTGACCTACATCTGGTCGATGAGAGGCGTGAGCAAGCTTACGCCCGAGCAGAGAACTACCGGCGTCAAGTAAAGTCATACTATGACGCCAAGGTACGCTCCCGGGAATTTCAAGTGGGGGACTACGTCCTCCGTCGAAGGGAAGTAAGCCAACCGACAGAGGGTGGCAAGCTAGCATTGAAGTACGAAGGGCCCTACATCGTCAGTGCCGTGGTCAAACCCGGCACCTACAAGCTTAAACGCCCGAATGGGTCCAATGTACCACGAACGTGGAATGTACACCATCTGGTGAAGTTTTATCAGTAATCCGAAGGAGATGCAGACGACGAAGCCCTCACCCCTTAACGGGTTACTGATTGAACGCCACCCTCGGCCTCGAGCCACTTATGAATAAAATCATGTTCCTCTTGATTTTTTCTCTGGAATTTAAAGTAAAAAATTAGCAGGTGCCCTCATCGGCCACCTCAGAGCGAAAGACTCAGGTATGGCCGATATGGCACCTTGCATTTGCAACCTGCGAAGCGACAAACCCAGGTACTCCATTGTATTTTGTATCAGCGAAGGGCTCAGGCCTAGCTGAGAGAGCATATCGTCCTGGCCCCGTAAGCCTAGAGTGAAACGCTCAGGTATGGCCGACGATGTCCCCAGGATGAGGGGCCCGCAAACGGCCCATGTCTTGAAACGGGAAGCTCACCGCGTCGTCCACGCGCCAGATCGCAGGACGACAGGCCTGAAATCATGGCCGAGGTGACAAAATCCCAAAACTCAGGGATGGGCAACGACAGCCGTTGGAAACCGACCAAAAGTCTAGCCCGCGTCATAAATAGGCCACGGGACCCGCCCTGAGATCACGGACGTTATAAACGAAGTCCGAACCGACCGAAGGACGAGCACACCCTTCGGCCGAAGCCTGAAAAAAGGATACTCCCCTGAAATAGGGAACAAAAAAAAAGAGGGAAGCCGACGGCTGTGCGCACTAGTCGACCTCAGCAGTAAAAATAAATCCCCACAATACAGCCACATTTGGCTAAGTACATATCAGTTGAATACAAAGGTAAACACTATCAACAGGTGACGTGGACGGAGCATACGCCTGTAAAACCCTAACCAAAGTGGTTGGGTGACACGTGAGTGGTAACCTTCATCGGCCACAGCCACTTGAAGCACCATCACTTGGCATAAAAAAAAGGGGAATTACAACTTCACTCCGAAAAGGGAAGCCTAGGACGAAGCAGGCAGTATTACCCCGCGCGAAAGTCACGCACAAGGGTGGCAAACCCTGCCGGCCACAAAACTCTTGCTGCCGTTAAAGGCACTAAACACTTAGCCGATGGGTTGAGCTGGAAATCTTCAAGGAAAATTGACCTAGTGAATCCTAACACTTAGAGAACTCTAAGGAAAGCAAATGCAAAGGAAGAGGCAAAACACCTGTCACCTTCATCGGCCACACTATCCTACTCGGCCGACGACGACACTTCACAGATGAAGTTACTTGGCCTAAAAATTAGGCAATCTCCTCAACGAGGGAGGAGCTCAAGACGAAGCGGTCACTCAAGTACCCATAGGTGCCCGCATCGGCATAACCAACAACCGGTAAGGGCTTCCTAACCAACAAAGACAACAAAGGTGGCTGATCAAGTTGCCACGGTGGACTCCAACCACAAACATTGAGGGTATGGCCGACAAGGGTAACAGGAAGAGAAGACTACAACTCCCCAAATACCTAGACGAAGTGGGCACCCAAAATAATTAAGGGCACCCCCCTCGGCCAACCACTTGAAAGATTCCCTACAGCTACGGTTGTCACTAAATACTTAGGAAAATTTTCAAAAAATTCTAAGTATTCAGGCAACAAGGAAGGCAACACCCACACGAGGACGTCGTATAAACACGGAAAGAAGAAAACGCGAAAACATTAAAGTATGAAAGAAGCATTTCTTTTCATTCATTAGATTGGGAAGTACAAAGAGGGCTTCTAGGCCGTTTACATAGTAGAAAGTCAAAGAAAAAAAACTACAAGGGATCATGACTCTGGAGGGGCTTCAGAGTCCCTCTCGGCCTCGGCTCCCTCCTCGGCCGTGGCAACAGACGTACCGGCAGCGACACCCGACGTCGCGGTATCCTCAAACATGCTCCGCTCATACGCCCAGTCGTCGCTGATGCGTGAGCTCTCAATGGGGAGCTGCCGTTCAGCCACCGGAAGCTCCAACTCTGCTTCAGGATGCTTCATTAACGCAGGCAGCTCAAGGCCGACGGCCCACTCCTTGGTCACACTGATATCCAGGAAACGCCGTTGTAGCCTCCTATACAACAGCCATTGCATCCGGTATTGGCCAAGGTCGTAGAAGACTTTCATCTCCTTCTCCCAATAGGCCTGGCCGTCGGGGGATTTGTTCACCCAGTCAACGAGTCTGGCCTCCACGACCTCAAAACAGAAGGGAAACCGGCCCTCGTCCTTCCAACCGACTTCAAGAAACTTCTGCATAGCGGCATCAGCGGCTTTCTCCCCGGCAACGCTAAGAGCCAGCTCTGCACTGGCCTTGCCCTTCTCGGCCTCCTCTGCGCGCTGTAGGGCCTCGTCGCGAGCACGCTCCACGTCGGCCAAAAGCTGGAGAGCCCCTTCCTTCTCGGCGGCTAGCTGATCGGCCTCGTCAGCCCTCTTCTTCAGGCTTTCAACCTCAAGACGCAGCCTCTCCAAGCTGCCTAGCGCCTCATCGGCCGAGGCAATCTTCTGCTCGAATTGCCTCAGGCGAGCAATCTCTTTTTGTTGCCTCCTGTTGTTCTCCATCAACATGAAGGCACCCTGCAGTAAAAAATGGGTCAGACAATATTTCACAACAAACAACAAAGGGGGAGAGGAGACTAAGATGAAGCGAGCAAGAGTACTTACTTGGACGATGTGGTCCATCCCACCATCGTACATCTTCACATGGACGAGCTTCTTCAGGTAAGCCCGGTCTTCGTCAGGGATGGCCTGAGAAATCACCTCGTGGCCGTCAACAATTTCGTTGAACAGCCCCTCTTTGACGGGTACTCCACTTCGAGCTTGTAGGTCCCCCTGACCAGCTCTCGGCCGGACCCTTTCTTCCGGGCGGCCGTTAAGACAGCAGGAACGGTGGACAGAGTGGTGGACGACGGGCCCGAAGGGTGGTCCACCAAAACATCAGGGTTTGAACCCCCTCCGTCCCTAGAAGGAACAACCGACGTCCCAGCATCATCAGCAGAGGAAGCCCTCTTTGACTTCTTGGGAGGCTTCATTCCCACCTCGGCCAACTTCCTCTGGCCCTCATCGGCCTGCCGTTTTTTCTTTGGCTGTACCGGGGGCTTGGCCGCATCGGTAGCTCCAGGTTGTTGGGCCTTCAGCTCCTCGGCCGCTTTCAGCTGCGCCCTCTTCATAAATGACATGCGATCCATCACAAAACCTGCATCACAAAAACACTAAGTGTTAGAAAAACAGAATACAAAAGTATGACGACAGGAAGCGCATCATAAAGGACTTACCATCGGCCTCAGCTGGCACCCCCAGATCGGGACCATCAGCCTCCTCGTAAGACGTGGTCATCTTCGGCCACAACTTCACATCGTCGTCAAGATCACCATACACAAAATACCGTACAAAGCCGAGGGCGGCCATTTTGTACTCTGTAATATACGTCTTCACACTCCTCGGCCCTCCTTTCAGGAAAGCCTCAACCTGAGCGTCCAAGATGGAGCCCCTCGGCGTATCATGAAGATTAAAACGGCCGGTATGGCCGACAGAGGGAAACTCTGTGCCCCCCTCGCCCAAAGACACGAACACAAACTTTCCCTTCCAGCCATGGATGGACGTCGGCAGGTCAGTAAAACTCCTCTTCTTGGGCAGTTGTTGGAGAGTGGCATACGACGCATAGTTCTGGTGACTCCCGCGTCCTATCTGGTAAAGATTCATGAACAGCGCCGTCGTCGGCCTGAAATCCAACTCAGCACACCGCAGAAGGAAGCCGACGATGAGCGAGTAACTATTCGGCGTCAACAAGGCCGGAGGGAGCCCCACCATATCTAGGTACTCAGTGATAAAGGGATGAAGCGGGAACCTAAGTCCTTTAGCAAAACTCATCGGGTACACTCCGAAGTAGCCCGGGGGTGGATTAAGGACATGGTCCGTCGGCCTGGGGGCCCTAACCCTGCCATACGGCCCTACATACATCTGGGCGACCAGGTATTCACCCGCATTACTCTGCGGCCTGATAACATAGATGTTCGTCAAATCCAAGTAAGAGAAAGCTGGCCCTCTCTTCGGCCTCCTCACCCTCTTCGGCGGCGCGACGCCCTTCACAGCAGACACAGGCTTCGGGCAGGGAATGGCAGCCGACGTGGACGCCCCATCAGCAGTTCGGGAGACACCTGTGTCCCCATCTCCAGACGATGACACGGACCCCTCGTCCGCACCGTCCTCCTCGGCCGGCTCCCCGGTCCTGAACGAGCTCAGATCCTCAAGCTCCTCACAGAACTCCTCGACCACCTGATAATCAAGGGACTGGGCGGAGGGCTCGTCGTCATAGGGATAGTACTCTTCGTTGAAGTTCTTCATCTTAAACACTATTTCGGGTATACTGCAGTCTACTTCAAGATCTAAGGGTGTTCAAGCGCCTAACACTAGATCGCTAGCCTAGGAAGCAAAATATGCAAAGTACAGAGAAGATTTCGATGAACACTAACCTTGAACACGAAGAACACGAAGAACACGAGCTTGGGAGTTTATCTCTCTAGAAATTTGGCCAGCACTTCGACAACTCGGATTGCAAGTAAGAAATTCTCGTCGGATGGAGAGGGGTATTTATAGAACCCCCCACCCAACGGTCACTACACGTGGCACCCTCCCAGTGGCCACATCAACGGCCACCAACGGGAGACCCCCACGTCACCAATGGGCCAAGCCCAAACTACATATCAAAAGCCCGCTGGCAAATCAGGCTCTACGGAACGGGAACTCTACGGACAACAGCATACAACGGCACCCCAACGGCGCTCGTATCGGCCACCCAGATGGTCACACCATCCCGAAGGAGATGAACGTAACGTCCATGAGGCCCTCGCACTAAATCCTTGATGATAACCCTTTGAAAGCGACCTGCGTCCAAGGGTTCTCCTACAGGGTTACCTTGGTCAGGAAATCGCCAAAGGGTTGGACTCAAGGGCAGTATGAGGATCCCACTTCGGCCTGCGTTTCAATCTATTCCTTCACCCCTCACTCACTCTTCGGCCTGAAGCAGTGGGGGACTGGGGGACTACATCGGCCTCAATGATAGAGACAAAGGAAAAATGCAAACACAAATGTGACCACAAAGCATGACCACATCGTCCATGTATCACAACAGCGCCAAAGTTTTCGCGACTCCATCTCCGGCCAGGCACTTTGGACAACACGGCGCCTCGTCGGCCAAAGGCACATAACATCATCAGCAACGGCCAACAGGCCACCTAAGGCAAGAACGTTCATCGTCCTCCGCCAACAGTTAACCATGATGGGCTCTTCGGCCAAGAACACGAAAGCCAATCAGCGACGGCCAAAAGGAGTGCGCAAGCACCCTCATCGGCCACCCAAAGGAAAGGACGCCCATCGTCCTCGAAGCAAGATTCAACCTCAACGGCCTCATCAGCCCAAACATAAATCTCAACCATCAACGTCCAAGAAAGGGAAAGCGCGCCTTCAACGGCCACCATCGAAGCAGGACACTCATCGTCCCCAAACGAACGCACCAAGGAAACAACGGCCTCCCCGTCCACAACGAGGAACAGGTAACGGCCAAGCACAGAACAAGATCACCAAGATGGAAACAGCGCCATCGCCGCAACAGCTAACGGCCTGGGAATGCCCGCATCGGCCAAAAGCACCAAAGCATGGGAATCTACTCTCCTTCACTTCGTCTACATCTCAGCTTCGAGAGTGGGGGACTCCTGATAGAGTATATGGGTCTGAGCCCCCGGACCCACATACTCAGAAGAACAGAAAGCACAAGACACTGAGTGGTGCCCTCGTCGGCCAAGGGACCCCCGTCGGCCGAAAAGGTGCCAACTCAGAATATGGTCCTGAGTCCAAGGAACCCGGGTGCCCTCGTCGGCCGCGCCCTCGTCGGCCGTGCCCTCGTCGGCCACGCCCTCGTCGGCCACGAAGACCTCACAGAACCGGATTTTACACTTACTCATTTGTACAGCCCATTAGTGGCTTTGTATTCGGCCCAGTAGCGGTCCAGTTGTAAATGGGCATCCCAAGCCCAAGGCTTGGGAGCCCAGCCCGTATTTTCTCTATAAATACTCCCCTTGGGAGTAGTTATAGGGGTTACAAATTCATTCTATTGAAGCATATTATTGCACTTCTCTCTCTAGCTCTCACTTCTCTCTAGATATACTCTATCACCATTCATAGCATGAAATGATATTAATGGCTCCTCCTCATTCATTCTGAATTCACTACCATTCTCTTGTAACTGTGGATTCTCATTTCCTTCATTTTCTTCTTCTTCTTCAGTACCTCCCATGATTTCAACCAGAAATAACTCTATTCCCTTATGAGTGCACACATGTTCTCTACTATAAGGTTGATCACAGTAATAACATAATCCTTTAGCCCTTTTTTCAGCCCTCTCAACTGCGGATACAAATTTCCTTGGGGCAAGTATGGTAGTAATTTTGTTTGGATTAATGGAAGGTCTGACATTCTGAACTGGTGTTGGTAAAATAGGTTTGTTTACCATCATTTTTTGTGAATTTGCAAGTTTGGTCTGAGTAGTGATAGCCTCTACTGTATCATATTATAACCTAGCAAATTCAATAGCCTCTGCCATACGCCTTGGATTAAAGGCATTGACAAATGTCTTGAGAGTAGCTTTAAGAGCAGCCAAGAAAAAATCTAGAAAATAATTTGATGGCAACGTAGGATTTCTTTGTAACATAGCAACCTTCAAATTTTCAAATTCATCAATATAAGCTTCTAATGATCCCACTTGTTTCAAGCTGTTAAACCTTTCCACTATTTTGTTGTTCAAAGTATCATTGAACCTGGCTGTTAGGTCATGTGTAAACTGTTTCCATTTCAATTTCTTCTTGGATGCTACATAATTTCCAAACCAACATGCAGCTCTCCCTTCCAAATATAGAGAAGCTAAATTAACTCTCTGATTATCAGGAATATTGCAAAGCTTAAAGTACCTTTCACACTTCTGCAGCCATAGCTTTGCATTTTGTCCTTCAAATGTTGGAAATTCTACTCTCGGACTGAATCTGAACGTAGATTGTCCAACTGATGGAGCTTTTTCAACCGTGTTCTCTTCCTCCTCTTCAGACCAAGATTCGTCTTCTCCACTTAAATCATGATCATGTTCAAATTCCACCTCTTGCGTAATTTTTTTATCCTTCTGAATTTCTACCACCTTCTTCATGATCTTGCTCATCATCTCCATCATGAGCTTATTCTGATTCTCCAGTTTTTTATCAAACTCCATTTGCAAGTTTTTTAGAACTTCATCCATATCCGAACTAGAATTTCTAGTTACCACCATTCTTCGTGTATCTTAATCGGACAATTCTTCTATTCTGCCGGAACCAAAGAGTAAAAGGATTCGAAAACAGAGCTCTGATACCAATGTTACAAGTCAGGTCGTTTTACACATATTAAGAACAAAACAACGAGAACTTGTAAACCTGAATTTACAGACTTTGGGAGAAGGGGAGAATTGAGACGAAGAAGAAAATTATTCATTGATTCCCCCCCTCAGCCGCATTACATTTGTATATAAACCCGGTCAACGTAAAACAAGAAGTTAGCTAATCTCAACTACTTCTAACTAACTTTTGATACATGTTTATACTACATTCACTACATGCAATACGTAAAACTTGAGCTGAAATGGTCCTATCCTTTAGCTGAGCTGGCCTTTTATTAAACTGTATCAGCTTGATCTTTAAAATGTAGAAAATAATTGATTCAATCAGCAATACTTTCAGGAACAAATATAATTCAACATGCTAGCATGGAACTGGAACTAGCAGGCTCTTATTTCATTCTTTTTTCCTTACTCAGAGTACATCCAATGGTCTCACATTTATACTGTTTATTTTCGCATATGAACCAACAAAAAAACTGACTAGTAATAAGTATTCATTACTGCTAGATACATGATTAATATTCCATTCATGTAACTGACTCATTATAACAAATTTAATTTACTAATTCGCCAACAATGCCTCCCGTAAATTGAACTTGCTCATTACTCCCAAAACAACTGCATTTTTAGCAAAAGATGGTCCTCCAAGTGGTTTAGTAAATATGTCAGCGAGCTGCTCATCACTTGGACAATACTCAATGTTAATTTCTCGGTCTTTAACAAGCTCCCTTAAGAAATGAAATCTCAGCCTGATGTGTTTAGTTCTTCCATGTAAAATAGGATCTTTGGAGACTGAAATAGCAGAGTTGTTATCACAAAATAAAGGTGCTGGTCCATTCTACTTGAAGTTCAAACTTTCAAGGATACTTCTTAACAACAATGCTTGACATCCAGCTGAAGAAGCTGCAATATACTCTGCTTCGGTTGTAGAAAGTGCAATAACTTGCTGTTTTTTGGACCTCCACGATATTACTCCACTTCCCAGGCTAAAAACATAACCCGAGGTACTTCGATAATCATCAACGCTTCCTCCAAGATCGCTGTCAGAATATCCAACCAGTTTGATTGGAACTTATGCTTCAAAAAATATGCCATGGTCTATTGTTCCTTTAACATATCTTAGAATTCTATTTGCTGCTTCCCAATGGTTAGAGTAAGGCTTCTCCATGAACCTGCTAACCAAGCTCACAACAAACGCAATATCAGGTCGTGTGGCGGTCAAATACATCAAGTTTCCAACTAAATTTCGAAATATGGTGGTGTTCACAGGTTTTCCAACACCTTTCTTACCGAGCTTCAATCCAGTAATGCAAGGTGTTGTCACTGGATTTGAATTTTCCATATTGAACTTCTTCAGGACTTCTGCAGCATACTTTTCTTGAGAAATAAAAATACCAGAGGCCATCTTCTGAACATTAATTCCAAGAAAGTGATGCAACTCTCCCAAACCTGTCATTTCAAACTCTTTCTTCATTGAGTTTTTGAATTCTGTCAACATCTCCAGATTATTCCCGATGAAGATAAGGTCATCAACATAAAGGCTAACCACCATGAAACCTCCATTTTGATTTTTCTTGACATAGAGAGTGTGCTCATAAGGGCATCTTTTAAAACCAGATTTAACAAAATAATCATTAATTCGGTCATACCACGCATGGGGTGATTGTCTCAACCCTTATAGTGCCTTTTTGAGTTTGCACACTTTATGCTCTTCGCCCTCTTTGATGAAACCTGGAGGCTGCTCAAGAAAAATTTCTTCTTGCAAATAATCATTTAAAAAGACTGATTTCACATCCATTTGGAACAACTTCCATTCATTTTGGGCAGCTAATGATATAATCAAGCGAATGGTATCAAGTCTAGAAACGGGAGCGAACACCTCATTGAAATCTTCTCCTTCTTTCTGTTTATAACCCTTTGCAACGAGACGTGATTTGTATTTGTTAACAGAACCATCCGGGTTGGTCTTTGTTTTGAATACCGATTTAACACCAATGGGAGTTTTGTTCGGTGGCAGATTTGTAAGCTCCCAAGTATCATTCTTTTCAATAGAACTGATCTCCTCACGCATAGCTTGAACCCACCTTTCTTCTCCCGAAGCTTCTTCAAATGAAATGGGATCTTCACCAGCAAAGAATGCAAAAAAAACTTGATTTGTTCCATCCATTTCTTCTGTTTCATCATATATATCTCTCAAGCTTTTCATTTTTCTTGCCAGTGGTGATGATGAGTTTTGAGGAGATTCATTTCTGTCAACATCTCCATTTTGAGGCGCTTCATACTCTTCATCACCATCATTACTCTCTCCAAAGTCGAGGATTTGAGACTTTGATGTTTCTGAAAAATCATAACATGAATTTTCATCAAAACGAACATCTCTACTAATCACAATTTTCTTTGTCACCTGATTATAAAGCCTGTAAGCTTTACTTCTTTCACTATAACCAACGAACACACATTTTCAGATTTATCATCAAGTTTGGTTCTCAAAGGATCTGGAATATGCACATAAGCAAGAGAGCCAAATGTTCTAAGGTGACTAACATTAGGCTTCTTACCAAACCATTTTTCATTTGGTGTGCAATTTTCCAGGTTTTTTGTTGGAGATCTGTTAATCAAATAGACAACACATGACACCGCTTCAGCCCAGAATTCAGACGACACATTCTTTCTCTTCAACAAACAGCGAGCCATTTCCATAATCGTCCTATTTTTGCGTTCTGTGATGCCATTTTGTTGTGGCGTATATCTTGCTGTCAACTCATGTCTAATGCCTTGACTCTTACAGAAATCTTCAAATAGGTTAGATAATTATTCTCCGCCACGGTCACTTCTCAAGTTTTTAACTTGATAACCAGAACATTTTTCAGCTTCAAGTTTGAATTCCTTAAAGTAAGAAAGAGCTTCTGATTTTTCTTTCAAGAAATAAATCCAAACTTTTCTTGTATAATCATCGATGAAAGTTAAGAAATATTGATTACCTTGAAAAGATGGAACTGGAAGTGGCCCACAAATATCAGTGTGAACCAGCTCCAAAGGCAAGTTCGTCTTCCAGTTTGATTTTGATGGGAATGTATCTCGATGTTGTTTTCCCAGTTGGCATTCTTCACAAACCCCATCGATAACATCCATCTCAGGTAAACCTTGCACGATATTCTTCCTTGATAGCTCCTTCAAACTTTGGAAATTGAGATGACCAAATCTGTCATGCCACAACCTAGTAATTTCCTCTTTAGTAGACAAGAAACAAGTAACATTAATGACATTCAACTTGAT
The DNA here is from genome assembly GCA_945859875.1 of Cuscuta europaea. NCBI lineage: Eukaryota > Viridiplantae > Streptophyta > Magnoliopsida > Solanales > Convolvulaceae > Cuscuta > Cuscuta europaea. Next base: position 2,225,293 of record CAMAPE010000018.1, on the reverse strand, counting down.
AAGAAACAGGTTGTTTGGCTCCATAACAATTTTTGCTACAATTCTGCCTTGCTTTTTCATGATGCAAAAATTGCTAGCAAAGTGAATATCAAAACCCTTCTTTATCAAGTGACCAATACTTAACAGATTACTTCTCAACCCTGGTACATAGAATACCTCAGACATTTTCTTGATTTTTCCATTTTTGGTATTGAAAGAAATTTCTCCAATACCTTGAATTTTATAAGTCTTTGCATCTCCAATTGTAACATGTCCACCGTTAGTTCCTATGAAAGAAGAAAACAAATTTCTGTTTCCAGTCATGTGTCGGCTGGCCCCGCTATCCAAATACCAAATATTTTCAAAGTTTCCCTCAGAAGCAATCAACAAAGTTTATGAGTTTTCAGCTGCATTCTCATGTACAAAATCAGGATCGGGTCTTTTTTCGGGGTATTTTATCCAACAATCACTGATTTTGTTCCCCGGTTTATGACAGTGATGACATTCAATGTAAGGTTTTTTACCTTTGTAATTTCCCCGTCCTCTTCGTTGAGAATGATGGTATGTTTCTTGCCTATCATTAGCTTTCATTTCTTTGAAATCTTTGGAAGATGATTGCTGGTTGTTGACATGTGTTCCTCCTCTTCCACGTCCACGTCCTCTGCCACGCACATAGCTACCACCACGGCCTCCCGTGAAGGTAAATTGAGATTTCAAAGCTTGATCTTGAGAGGAAATTTGAGGATTTCTTTGGAGAATTCTGGTTTCACGGGCTGCCAATCTTCCTTGTAGATTTTCCAACGTTATTAAGGAAAGATCTTGCGATTCTTCAATAGCGACTACCACATGATCAAATTTAGTTGGTAGGCTACGTAGTATCTTCTCAACAATTCTTTGAGTTTCCACCACTTCTCCATTTAATGCCATTTGTTTTACAAGATGAGTAATTCTTGTAAAATAGTCAGCAATCTTTTCATTGTTATTCATCTCTAACTTCTCAAATTCCGCTTGCAGGGATTGCAGCCTCACCTTCTTGACCTGCTCTTGGCCGCAATAAGTTGACTCAAGAATTTCCCATGCTTCTTGAGAACTTTTTGCCTTTGAGATCCTCTCATACACATGAATCTCAATCGCTTGGTAAATTTGGAAGAGAGCTTCACTATCTTTTTGTCTCATGCTCTTCAAGATATTTTCTTGAGCTTGAGATAACTGATTTACATCTTTTGGTGGATTTATGCCTTCTTCAACGACACTCCAGAGATCTTATGACTCAAGACATAGCTTCATTAGATTGCTCCAATATTCAAAATTTTCCCCGTTGAAACGAGGCAAGGAGGGAAACACGTTGTTGGCCATGTTTACAACCTGCTCTGATACCAATTTGCAGAAAATAATTGAATCAATCAGCAATACTTTCAGGAACAAATATAATTCAACATGCTAGCATGGAACTGGAGCTAACAACTCTTATTTCATTCTTTTTTCCTTACTAAGAGTACATCTAGTGGTCTCACATTTATACTGTTTATTTTGACATATGAACCAACAAAAAAACTGACTAGTAATAAGTATTCATTACAGCTAGATACGTGATTAGTATTCCATTCATGTAACTGACTCATTATAACAAATTTAATTTACTAATTTGCCAACATAAAATCCATAATATAAAGCAACTTCGATCAAGACAAATGCTATGATATTTTTAAAATTTATGGATGATATAAGCCACAAGGTGGAATTTCAAATATGAAATTACTTTATAATGAAGTATTACGCTGATTGTATTGTTGGTTTGGGAATAATTTTTCATTCAATTTATTCATGCAAAATTAAATTCTTCAATGTTGAACAATGATAGTATCAACTGTTTCAGGAATACAGATATCACCGATAGAGGGCATCTTGCTCATTCGAGAATTCTGTGTTCGAGAGGGCAATGCGAATAAGGAAGACTGCCATTTCAGATCAGGTAATGTGAGCAATGTTGGGATTGGAAAATTCTTCTATTCAATATCAAGAACAGAATTACAATATGAGGAGCAAACTCTCACACTCAACTATTACAAAAAACCAATCCTCACCAATACACTTCTACACTAAGTGTATTTCACTCTTCACACACTTTTCTCACTTTCTAAACTGATACTATGAACAACAAAGCACTCTATTTATAGGGCTGATTTGGAGACATAGGGAAGTTGCATCCAAGCTTCCTAGTTATCTCCATATCTTCTCCCATACCTATTTGTTGGAGAGCTCTTTCCAAGAAGGTGCCTCCATGTTAAGGTGTCTCTTGGCAACTTCCAAGAAACAAGGTGGAAGATACCTACAAATCTCCCCCTCCACCTTTTTCTTTATTTCTCTCGTTCCTGCGATGCTCGCTGGCTCCCCCTCGCTGACAACAAGTATCCATTCGGATGTGGAGTATTTTCTTTGTGGAACTATGCCTCGCATAGAACGTCGAACATGAATACCTTTAGATTCGTCTTTAGATGAAGGCTCCCCCTGCTGAGGAATATCATCACTGTGAGTATCATCATCACCTGCTGAACCATCACTCTCGTGTTCAGTAGAATCATGCATCTCCTCATCGCTGAGAGGAATGTTTGATGATACAGGCACTTCGTCTTCTGGAGTATGTTGTTGGCGGATTATTGGAACACACCCATGAAACTCGTTTTCATGAAATACAACATCTCTGCTTCGAATAACTTTCTTCACTTAGGGATCCCACAACCGGTATCTGAATTCTTCATCTCCATCCCGACTCTTCGGTATTTGTTCTAAATGATTATTAAGAATAAACAATGACTTTCAAAATGATAGCTTATGAGATCTGCCAAATATTTATTGTCATGGACAAATTGAAATGACACTTAACGCGATCATCTCTTCTGTATTGGTTCTAAATGATTAAGAATAAACAATAACTTTCAAATTGATAGCTTATGAGATCTGCCAAATTTTTACTGACGTGACAAATCAGGCTCTGATATATTTTTACCTAAGCAGTTCATTGAATTTATTATTATCCTAATCAGATCATTCGGTATTGCTCTTTTTTGAGTTTAGGGAGTTCGGGCTTATTGAAATCCAAGATCTATTAGATGAAATTGGCGTTGAGCTGCATAGTTATGGTGCCATTCCTTATACCTTACATGCATTGCATGCTTTAATGTCACCACTTCATGCCAACTTCGTAATCACTATTTTTGAGACTAATCACAGAAGCCCAAGTTTATTGCTCTTAGCCTCATATGTTAGGTTAATGTTGTGATCGATGACGGTCTCTTGAATTTTTGTATATTTGCTTTAAATAAAAATTTATTATGAAATTTGAACATTTAACATTCTGTATTTTTCATATTTTTACAATGTGATTTACTTATTGTGTCCTCAAATGTCCTTTATTATTACTATGATTTAGTCAGTGGTTAAGTACAAATATTTTTCTTTTCCCAATTTTATGATATAATATGATACTACTTGGGTTAAATTAGAATATAAAAGGCATATATGTGGAGGATTGATCTTATATTGTTCGTCTCCCTCTTTATCTACCTAATGTTTTTAACTCCGAATATCTATTTTGAAAATAAGGTTTGCAAGTTGTTGTAATATTACGATATGGTGGTCCTTGCCTCATTAGACACCACCAAGTTTTTATTTATTACACCTTACTTCATTTGCTCCATATGTTGTGAAAGCTAATAAAGTCAAGTCCAGATCAGTTCAAATATTTAATTTAGACTATTGCAAAAGAGTTTAGCTGAAGTCGGTTTTGACGCATTGAGAGGTTCACTAATACTTCCTCTGTCTCGGTCATTTCTTCCGTTTTTGACCGGTATCGCAAATTTAGGTCGTGAAAATAAAGTGAAAATGTACGGTTGTAGTTGTGTAAGAAAAAAATGAATGAATGTGAACCACGTATTTTTCCAAAAGTGAAAGTTGGAAGAATTAATTGGGACGGCCCAAAAAGGAAAATTGGAAGAAATGACCGGGATGTGGAGGGAGTATTATTTTTGGGATGGTGAATATAAATGAAATTTGGATAACTAAAAGTCCGTCCGGTTCATTTACCGGTGTAGATTTCTACATATGTATATATACATGCGTGATTTTATTTTTGGCTTTCTAATTAGATTTGACAGCTAGAAGATTTTTTCCCGTGTGTTTCAGACTAAGGGGTTTTGGAACTGATTCTTATTCTGCTTCTTTATTAAAGCAGAAGCAGAATCAGAATCAGTTTTCAGAAGAGTTAATGACTCAAATAGGACTAATAGCAAAGTTAATTGCACAATTAGGACCACATACGAAACACAACTTTCATAGGATCAAATTCAATACAGTTGGACAAAAATACCCCTCTTTTATTTTTTAAAATTATAAAACTGTAAAATAAAAAATTATTGAAACCCTAGCAGTAGCACTGCCGCCACAAGAGCCAAACCGCCTGCCGCCACCCCTCGCCGACGCAACCTGCCGCCACCCCTCACTGGCGAAACCTGCCGCCACCCCTCGCCGGTGAAACCTGCCGCCACCCTCTCCGGCGACGGCGCCCCCTATCGCCGCCCTCTCCGTCTATTGTTTGCCACTGCATCCTTGCCGACACACCATCGCCGCCCCTTGCCGCCTCACACACCAGCGTCACCATCCACCCAAGCCACCATCCTCTGAGCACCGCCACGACAGTGACAACTCAAGCGGAATAATTTGCCATTAACTTGGCAGATTTAGCATTGGGGATTAGATTCACTTCTGCCATGAACAAATGTTTCAGATCTGCCAAAAAAGTTGGCAGATTCAATTTGGCATAATAACACAAAACTGCCAAAAATTTGGCAAAAAAATAACACGAAGTAAATAACCAAATATTCAAACAACTAAAATTTTTAATGGAACAAGCGTATTAACACAATCATAAATTAGAAAAACGAAGCTATTGACAAAAAATAGAAAAATCAATTTATACAAAAGCATTTCTTCCATAATATGATTGTAAATGTACACATTTTTGCCATAAATTTGGCCAAATCTGAAGCAATCATCCAAAAATTTATGAAAATCGAAATTTTTTTAAAACTCTGAAATTAAAAACCAGAACATCGAAATAGAAGTTTGAAAAACCAGAACATCGAAATTTGGAAAAACGGAAGTCCAAAAATTGGAAAATTCAATTCAAAATCCAGAAAAACAGAGGAAAATCGAAGAAGAAGAAGAAGAAGAAGAAGAAGAAGAAGAAGAAGAAGAAGAAGAAGAAGAAGAAGAGGAAGAGGAAGAGGAAGAGGAAGAGGAAGAGAAAGAGGAAGAAGAAGAAGAAGAAGAAGAAGAAGAAGATGAAGAAGGAGGAGGAGGAGGAGGAGGAGGAGGAGGAGGAGAACCTTAATGGCAACGGTGAAATTGGCGGCGTGAGAGGAACTCGATCGATCTGGTGCGCAAGGTGAAGTCGACGGCGGCAACGATGGCCTAGGTAAAGCCGATCGATGATGCGCAAGGAAGAAAGAGAAGACGTGCGCATGGGAGAAGAGAAGCGGTTGTGCGCAGGGAGGGGGAGATGTGCTTAAAGGGATAAGGGGGTAATAATGGAATGAAATAGAGAGATGTTTTAAAATAGGAGTAAATAAATCCTATTTGGGGGAAAAAACATACATAGTCCTATTTGAGAATTTGTCTTTCTCTTTTAGTCCTATATGGGACAATTACTTTTTTCAGAAGCTGATCACCCCCAACTTCTAAAAAAAACTGATTCTAGAAATAAATTAGAGCACCAGAATCACTTCTGCACTTTCACCCAAACACTCCTTGAAAGAGCTTGATTGTTTTAAATCCAAACAGCCCCGAGAACTTTGCGTGTTGTTTTTCAGATCAAGGGGTTGGCATTTTATACTGTTGTTTATATGTTATTCACAAAATCATAAATCCGCTCAAGCTTCTTCTTTAAGTGAGAAGAGCCTAATTGAGGTATTTTCTTAGCTGTTTTCTCTGCACTCCCAATTTCAGTTTGTGCACTGGTTTACCCACCATGGATGTTCTTTTGTTCAGATTACTTCAATATGATTTTTTTTGAATTAAAAAGTTACGGTATGACATAACAAACTTCTCAATCTCTCTTCCAACCGCCTCTTAAGAGAAATTTGGGATAATTTTCATACATTGTGTACCATGTGTATGTAATAATATCTGTGTAATAAGGAATATCTTCCTCTTTCGCACCAGATGAATTCCAAGATGTGTGTATTAAAACTGTATTTTTCACTGCGTATAAACCTCGGTCTTCTCAAGTTATAGCCCAAAAGAAAATGTTTTAGGTGATCTTCTTTAAAAGTTTGCTTGATGAAACAATTTGAGACTTATGTCCTTTGGAATTGGCATGAACCTTCTCGCACAAAAGTGGTTCTATAACTTTGTTGCTAACTTAGTTTTATACAAATTTACAGACAAATCTGCTTTTGGAAAACTATCTATTTTTTCTGCATTTTTTTCATTCCAATATAATTTTGAAGGGATATATTAATTCAAGTTCATAAAGCTGGTGCATGAAGGTGGACTTTGTGTTCATCTTCACATTGGACCCTATATTTCTGCAGAGTGGAAATTCAAGTAGTTTAGACTTTACTATGTTAATTTAGATAACATCCTAAACAATAAGCATCTTTGCAAAAAGAAATTGCAATTGAAGTTTTTAAAATTAATTTAAATTTGATTTGCCTAAGAGGATTTCCTATTTGCCTAAAATACGTGTCTCGGATATACATTACAACGGACAATCAGCCTTTCAGGGTTACTTTATCTACATTTCTTAATTTTATCTATGAGAAAACTGTCAAATAGGTCCCTGTACTATTGCCAAAAAGTTAATTGGGTCCTCGTACTTATTGGTGAGTCAATTAAGTCCACAAAGTATTAAAAAACACCCAATTATTCCATTTAGCCGGTTGGGAGCCGGTTAACGGTTAAACGTGTACACGTGGCGGTACACATGGATTTTTTCTTCCTTTTTTGATTTTCTTTTCTTTTTTCCTCTGCTCTCTCTTTCTTTCTTCTTCCCCAGGCTTCTTCTTCCCTGTTCTTTACCCGCAAATATTTTTGCGAATTTTGCTTTCTTTATTTCTTGGTTTATATCTTATTCTATGTATTCCCACAAAAGAACATCAACCACTGCCGCTCAAGTCTTCCTCATCCGCAACTGGTGGTCAGCCTTCGTCCACAAAAACCCAACTTTTCTAACCGCCGGTTAGCCGGTAGATCTGAATTTCTCCAACCACCGTCATACGTCGCTCTTCACCCGTGATTTATTCAATCTGCCGCTCATCGTCCACAACCAAAGCTTACCTAGCCACCGCCGTACGTCGCCCGTCTCCCATGTCTTCCTCAATCCCCTCCTGTTGGCCACAACATCTCCATCCGCTGCCACCTGCCGCCCACTCAAAGAAAGACAATCGGGATTCGGGAAGAATGGAAGAAAGAAAGAAAAGAAAGTGGAAAAGAAAGAAATTGGAGGAGGGAAAAGAAAGTGCACGGGAAGAAGAAGAAGAAAGAAATAAAGAAAAACAGTCGCGGCAACTCCAAGGATAGGAAAAAGAAGTCAGGGGGGAGAATGAAAGAGAGAAAGAAAAGAGGACAAAAGAAAAAGGAAAAAATCAAAATTTTTGCCACATTGGCATCCACATCAGCTATTACCGGCAATATATATCTCCAACCGGCTAAATGGAACAATTGAGTGTTTTTTAATACTTTGTGGACTTAATTGACTCATCGATAAGTATGAGGACCAAATTGACTTTTTGACAATAGTACATGGACCTATTTGACAGTTATCCCTTTTATCTATTCTAGACTTACTCTTTCTCATAACCCAGGTCATTAATAAACCTACCATTGGATTATGGAATACCAGTGTACACCCTTAAATTGGCTACATCAAAAACATGGTGGAGGTAGTGTGAAGGTATATGTAACACTTCTGCTAATTCATTAGCTGAATCATTTTCGTTTTTTCAATAGGCACATTTTTAATGGGCATGTTTTTACTTTTGCTAATTTAGGGTACTCATACATTTTGCCGTTGTGAGCTTTAAAAGCCTGTGTTTCAGTTCCAAGCTAAATTCAAGATTTGTTAGACAAGACATGCTCAAATGCTATATACCTCACACTTCTACCTTATTACCTCAAAATTATAAGGACTTATGCACACAAGGAGTGCAGTTTCCACTTTCCAACATCTCCCCTCTTCATTTCTGGGCTATATTACACTTTATAACGATTACACTATTTTTATTACATCCTCTTCAATAAATACTATTTAATGTCATGCTTTTTCTTTTAAATCTCCGGCTTTCTGGGATATTACATTTGAGATCTTGATTTATGGATCTTCTTCATCCTACAACTAACATGTCACTCTGTATTCTCCATCAGCAAATTTTTTCAATAGAAATTGGTAGTTCATGAGAAAATGATATTAGATCAATTTTTGTTTGAAGAAAGTTTATTTCTTAAAGGCACTACACAGGAGAGAGAGATTTCTCCCGCCTAAGCCTAAGGTCTAATTTGTAATTTAACATCCAAGAAAAGTAAAAAGGAAGGTGAAAGAGCAAAAAGTTAGTCACAAAGAGATGCTTTTGGAGGCTGCCCCAACAGGTTATGGTGATTCTTTGTATGTTTATTCATTTTTACACATGTGTGCTTACTTTCTGAGGCAATGAGTTTAAAACTCAACCATCACTCCTTTGGATTTTAATGATTTACAAATTAAAACTGAACTATCACTCCTTTGGATTCTTTGGTTTTGTTTCCTTAATCTTCTTTCTTAAATCCAGGAATGCAATTTGTTAGTATGGCTTAAAATAACTAAGTTTAAAACTTAGAATATTTAAAAATAGTTTTGTTCTGCAAACAACCTGTTTTACTTAGATATGAAAAGAATATTAAGGCTTGGTAAACTAATTTTCTCTGATTTTTCTTAATTGGGTTTGAGCAGTACAATTCAGAATCTATAGCCTGTTATACAAATATCTGAAAGGAAAACTAAGGATGTTGCCTAAAATACTAATTTGCAAAGATTTTGCTTGGCATGTACTACTTTATTTAGTGTGCTCTGTTTTTAGAGTTAAAATATCTATGTATTTTCTAAATTTGTTACAGAATCAAGTGTTATTACGATCTGATGGTCCTTCATTCGAAGGAACTAATGAAACTATTTTCGTACTCTATAATAAACTTATATTATTTGGTTAACGTTGCAACAAAAAATGAAAGCTCAATGCACATTTTGCGGTAGTGTATGGTTTATCCTAACAAATCTAAAGTTCACCATGGTGGAAGAGCTGTTAAAAGTCTACATTTCAATATTTACTTTCGAAAGAAATATGCATTTCAACATAGTAACTTAGTTTGGATCATGCAATCATTGTCATACTTAACACAAAATTTAGTTTTTGCCTCAATTCGCCCCATTAAGTATTCAGATGGCCATTAAGTTTCAGAAACATTAACTATAGATTCTTTTATTAATTCCTTCTCTTTGTGATTGATCTTGCAAGTCCCATTTGCACAAGGAGGGGAAAGACTCTTTAAGTTTATGACACATTTTACTGGTACATAATAGGTATGCTTATTTAAAGAGGCACTATATAATATATGTTGGAAGCTGAAAACTTTAATTATGAGGATATTGAGTTCAGAAGTGTAAAGTAGCTTTAGATAGGCCACAGGCCCACAAATGAGGAGATGGTTGTTTTAACACGTAAGAAAGGTAGTAGAATAATTTCTAGTTCATGCGCTATTAATGTGATTTCTGCCGCTTATCACTCATGTAATTTCGAATAAAATCCGAGGCAATCCTTTGGTGAATATGTCAGCGTATTGATGACGTGATGGAACGTGTAAGACACGAACCTCACCACGAGCAACCTTCTCTCTAACGAAATGTATATCAAGTTCAATATGTTTAGTACGTTGATGATGAACGGGATTGCCGGTCATGTACACGGAGCTTATATTGTCACAATATACTAATGAAGCAGTGTGAAGAGGGCATTGTAATTCCAACAGTAAATTACGCATCCAGCAAAGATCGGCAACAACATTAGCAACCCCACGATACTCGGCCTCAGCACTAGATCGAGAAATGGTGGGTTGTCGTTTTGAAGACCAAGAGAGAAGGTTATCACCAAGATAAACACAATACCCAGAAGTGGACCGGCGGGTATCTGGACAACCGGCCCAGTCGGCATCCGTGTAGGCGACCAGGGAAGAGCAAGGAGATGGCCGAATGTGGAGACCGTAATCTAACGTGCCACGAATATAACGTAGAATGCGTTTCAAGGCATGAAGATGAGGAGCTCGGGGGTCATGCATGAAGAGACAAATTTGTTGAACGGTGTAAGAGATATCCGGACGGGTGAAGGTGAGATACTGGAGGGCGCCGGCGAGACTCCTAAATAAAGTAGAATCAGTGACAGGCGGTCCAGCCGTGGCACTTAGCTTGGCGGCAGTGTCCACTGGAGTAGAAACCGGGTTGCATGTGAACATGCCAGCACGGTTGAGTATTTCTGTAGCATACTTGGACTGTGAAAGAAAAATACCATTTGTGTCTTGGGCAACGTGAATGCCTAGAAAATATGTCAAAGGCCCTAAATCTGTCATTGCAAACTCCAAGCTAAGAGAGGAGATAATGGTGCGGCGAAGTTGATCAGTAGAAGTTGTGAGAATAATATCATCAACGTATAAGAGAAGAAAAGCCATGTCACGGCCGTTTTTATAGATGAACAAAGAGTGGTCACATTTACTTGGTCGGAAACCAATTGTGGTGATGAAAGAGGAGAATCGTTGGTACCAAGCTCGTGGGGCCTGTTTGAGTCCATATAAGGACTTCCGAAGACGGCATACATGATTAGGATGAGCACGGTCTTTGAAGCCGGGAGGTTGATGCATATATACGGTCTCATCAATGGTGCCATGGAGGAAAGCGTTCTTGACGTCCAATTGATGGAGTGGCCATGAACGAGAAAGTGCCAGAGCAAGAACAGTGCGTATAGTGGCAGGTTTGACAACGGGGCTGAAGGTGTCATCAAAGTCAATGCCCGGTTGTTGAGAGCGTCCATTAACAACAAGGCGTGCTTTGTAGCGTTCAAGAGTACCATCAGACCTGTATTTATGTTTAAACAACCACATGCATCGAATAATATTGACGTTAGAGGGACGGGGAACCAACTCCCACGTATTATTTTTATTGAGAGCACCAAATTCATCACACATTGCAGATTTCCAGTTCGGATCCTGGAGAGCCGTGAGAGGAGATTTAGGGATAGGGGAGACGTCTGACGGGGCGGGACAGTGTGTAAGGTGGAGAGAAAACGGGGCCTTAGGTTTGAATATTCCGGCACGACTTCTGGTGAGCATGTGATGAGTGGGTTTTATAGTGATAGGCTGTGGCGATGGGGAATTTGACGGGTTGGCCGAGGTAGAGGAGGAGGGGTGTGGGGAGGTAATATCTGGATGTGGATTGGAGGTATGTGTGGGAGAGGAGGGGACACTGCATGGGTGGGTAATTGTGGCACGTGGGGTGTTGGAGGGTGTGGTGTCACTTTGTAGAAAATTATGGATAAGGGGGTGAGCAGAGTCATTCGGAAGTGGGGTAGGCCAGGAATGAGGTGCGGAATTGGTTTTATAGGGAAATTGGTTTTCAAGGAAAGTGACGTGCCTCGAAATAATTATGTTATTGGTTTGAGGGTCATAACATTTATACCCTTTATGATTAGGGGGGTAGCCAAGAAATATGCACGAAGTAGACCGAGATTGGAGTTTATGAATTTGATGTGGTGGAGTATGGGGAAAACATAGACACCCGAAAACACGTAAGTGAGAGTAGTCGGGATTTCTATGAAATAAAATTTCGGTAGGGGAGGCAAAAGAGAGGGTTTGGGATGGGAGAATATTGTGTAGATAAGTGGTCATTTGGACGGCGTGAGGCCAGAAGGTGGGAGGGATAGACGCATGGATTAGTAAAGTGCGGGCAATATTATTGATTGACCGAATAGTACGTTCAGCCCTACCATTTTGGGGTGAGGTGTAGGGACAAGAAAATCGGAAATGCATGCCATGATTAAGTCCATGTTGACGAAAAAGAGAGTTATCAAATTCTTTGCCATTATCACATTGGAAAACTTTAATATTACGCTCAAATTGTGTGCGTATATAGGTGTGAAAATTGACAAAGGTGGAGAAAGTTTGAGATTTATTGTGGAGGGGAAAAATCCACAAAAATTTAGTGTAGTCGTCGAGAAATAATACATAATATCGGTGTCCCGAAGAACTTAAAACGGGAGAAGTCCATAGATCACTATGTATTATATCAAACGGAGCATATGTAGTAGTCGTAGAAGTAGGAAATGGAATTTTATTATGCTTGCCGAGTTGGCACGAGATACAGGAAGTAGAACATACTTTATTACAAGTAATAAATTTATTAGTGCTAAGATGACTAAAAATGGGGTCCCCTGGGTGACCGAGACGATTATGCCAGATATCCGCCGGGACAACCAAGAAGGATGATGCATAACTAGATGAAGCAAGTGTGGATGGGAGGACGGGGTACAAGTCTCCTGAACTATTACACCTCATGACCGGAGTGCCCGTCCGGAGATCCTTCACAGAAAAACCAAACGGGTCAAATTCAATTGAAACATGATTATCCGTAGTGAAACGACGGACAGAAATTAAATTTTTAACATGACTGGGGGAGTGAAGAACGTGACGGAGAGTAAGAGGGGGGTGGGGTGGGGTAAGGGTGGTGTGACCACGACCCAAAACAGGAATCCGATTACCATCACCAACAATAATATGACTATTAGGACTGTCAGAAAAATAAGACGCAAGAGTACCTTGATTCGCCGTCATATGTGATGTTGCGCCGGTGTCCATGTACTAGTTTGTGTCAGGAGGAGTAAGTGACATGGTGTGCATGGCGGCGGCAATGTCGGTGGGTTGCATGTAACTGGCAGTGTGAGCCTGCGTCAGTCGAGGTCCAAGAATACCGGCGCCAGGATTTGCAAAACGAGGAGCCATAGAACCCGTGCCAGTAGTGGGATAGGGGCATGGAGGAGTCCATTGATTTGGGAGATAATAAGCCCATGGAGGTGGCATGGGCCAGAGGCTGGCCGAATGACCAGAAGCTCCATGTGTAGGGACCGAATTGCGGGGTTTGTTGGAGCGAGATGTACGACCCCGACCATGAGAAACGGATCGAGTCGGGCGAGGAGAAGTTGTCGCTGGAGATGGACTGCCGGTATGAACCAAAGCAGCCGCAGATGTGACTCCAGATTGCTGAGCCTTACGGGTCTCTTCCAAAAGAATCATAGAACGAGCCTTGTAGAATAGGGGAAGAGGGTTACACTGCTGGATAATTGAAGCAACTGTATCATATGATTCAGTCAAGCCGTTGACCATCCGCAGAACAAGACGTGGTTCATCAACTTTGGAACCCACGTTGGCCAGCTGAGTGGCGATAGTTTTGAGAGCTTTGCAATAGGAGGTGACATTGGCAAAATTTTCAAGACGGGTGTTTGAGAATTGAGTCTCAAGATGAACAGCCCGAGAGTTTTTGTTGTCTTGAAAGTTGTCAGCAAGACGCTCCCAAGCTTGTTGAGCCGTGGAATCCGGTTCAATAATAGTGTGTAACAGATCGTGAGATATAGTCCCGTAGATCCATTGGAGAACAATGGCGTCCAAGCGATTCCAAAGAGAGAGGGATTCAGCTTTGGCGGCGGCGGCCTCCAAAATTTGTTCTGGGGTGAGGTTATCCGTGACAGTAGCGGAAGCAGAAGCGGAGGAAGTATCATTCGAGGGAATGATATGATCAAGGACCTGGTAGGCGCGGGCGGTGATTTTGAAAAGTTCGATTACGGTCTCCACATTCAGCCATCTCCTTGCTCTTCCCTGGTCGCCTACACGGATGCCGACTGGGCCGGTTGTCCAGATACCCGCCGGTCCACTTCTGGGTATTGTGTTTATCTTGGTGATAACCTTCTCTCTTGGTCTTCAAAACGACAACCCACCATTTCTCGGTCTAGTGCTGAGGCCGAGTATCGTGGGGTTGCTAATGTTGTTGCCGATCTTTGCTGGATGCGTAATTTACTGTTGGAATTACAATGCCCTCTTCACACTGCTTCATTAGTATATTGTGACAATATAAGCTCCGTGTACATGACCGGCAATCCCGTTCATCATCAACGTACTAAACATATTGAACTTGATATACATTTCGTTAGAGAGAAGGTTGCTCGTGGTGAGGTTCGTGTCTTACACGTTCCATCACGTCATCAATACGGTGACATATTCACCAAAGGATTGCCTCGGATTTTATTCGAAGAATTTCGCTCCAGTCTCAACGTTCACTCTTCTCCCGTTGCCACTGCGGGGGGCTGTTAACGTACATTTATTATTATTATTATTATTAATGTACAGTGTTACTATATTATCCATGCATGTGGACGCACTCCTGGCAAGCTTCCTAGTTGTTATTATTTCCTTCTATTACGGAAGGTTATCACTATCCATTCATAGGTTGTTGTACTACTACTTACTATACGGATAGTTGATATATACGAATAGTTAGATTATTTAGATAGGATTTGACTAGTCATCAATTATGTACATGTATTGCTATTTATACTCAGCAATGATGAATAAACAAGTACGGTGAATTTCATAAGATTTAACTGAAATGTCTTACTTGGAGAGGCAGTGGAGGGATGCATCAGCCGCAAATAAGGAATCCTTTATCAATTTAGTACATAATGGACAACTAAAAATCAGTGGTGGTGGTGGTTTGTCTGTTGGTCATAGATGATGAGGTAAGCTCATGGTATTAATGTATTTCAATGGTGTGCATGTATGCATCTTTTCCCTTTGAGTGTTGGTGTTCTTATAATTCGGATTCAAGAACGGTAAAATAAAAATATTCTTCTTACGGGAGTTATGCTATTTCACAGTAAAGTTTTTTATTTCTGATTTTTTATTGAACTTCGTGATATCAAATTCTGATTCTCAATTTTCGTTCTTAACGCATTTAAGTTCATGCTTTGATAAATTTTCAACCAAAGCTTATAATTTCTAAAATTGAGAGCTTGACTCAAAATAGTAACTTAGTTTTGTTCATTTGTTCTTGATTATATTTGGTAGGAAAAAATTCCACTTTTGGTCCCATGACTATTATACCACTTCCACATTTAGTCCCTTACTTTCAGATTGTCCACATTTAGTCCATGACCATTATCCCCTCACCACCCTTCATCCTTCCGGCCAAAATTCCGGCAAATTTAATGCAGATTTTAGGTAAGAAAAACCAAATTTAATGCAAAGACTGATATGAAAAACCCAACCTAATACAAAATTAAATCCAAAGACTGATTCTGAGGCTGCGAAGTGGACTAAATTTGCCGGAATTTTGGTCGGAAGGACAGAGGGTGGTGAGTAGGGATGGACTCGGGCCGGGTGGCCCGACCCGGAACCGGCCCGGGACCGGTACTGTTCCGGCCTGGCCCGACCCGGTGGCCCGGTCAGTGACCGGTCCGGGTAGGCCCGGCCCGTGGGTTTTCCGGTCCGGGCTCGGGTCACCCAAAACAAGGCCCGACCCAGCCGGGCCCAGTTCGGGCCAAAAACTATTTTTTTTTTTCATTTTTTTTTAAATTTTCGGGTTGGGCTGGGTATTTTGGGCCATTTGGGGTGGTTTGGGGGGTTGGGGGTGGGAGGGGGGTTAATTAGGAAGAGGAAAACAAAAAAAAATATAATGGGCCCGGGCCGGTCCAGGGTCCACCATTTTTGACCCGCCGGCCCGCCCGGGTCTAGGCCCGACCTGGACCCGGCCCGGACCCGAGTCCATCCATAGTGGTAAGGAGATAATGGTCACGGACTAAATGTGGACAATCTGAAAGTAAGGGATTAAATGTGGAAGTGGTATAATAGTCATGGGACCAAAAGTGAAATTTTTTCATTATATTTGTGCAGAAGAGATAGAAATAAATTAAACCTCATATTATTACTTTCAATGGAAAAGAAAAAGTTTTTTTGGACACCTAACATAAGAGTTTATGTTTAATAGTTTTCTTAAGAACGTTCATTTATTAGTTTATTGAATAACTGTGTAATGCAGTAACGTGAAGAAATTCCACTTATGGTCCTTCGAGTTTTGCACCAATTCCACAATTACTCCTTGTCTTTCATTTCATCCATTTTTGGTACCTGACTATTGTTTTCTTGACCATATATAGTCCTTTTCCGATAGTAAAAATGCTCAGAAATGGACCACAAATGGTCAAGAAAACAATAGTCAGATACCACAAATGGATAAAGTGAAAGATGAGGACTAAAAATGGAAATGACACAAAACTCGAAGGACCTAAAGTGGAATTAATTCCAGTAACGTTATTGTCAAGAAGGTAACACTAAGGTGATAACTGGTCTGAATTTTCACATAGATACAGATGTATATGTTTCTTATTTAATTTCAAGTTAAGGTAATCAATCTTATATTGTGATCTTAATTCATAAGATTCTTACAATCTTATTATTTGAGGCAAATTTTTGTGTGCTTCATTGTTTCAAGAAAGTGCAGATTATTTGCCTTTAATTCTCTCTTAAGGGTCATATTAGAGAGAGAAAAGGTGGATTCATCTTAAAACTGTGAAAAACCAAAATGTAATATGGACAAACTACAACATACATAGCATGCTGAACTGAACATAATGAAACTATGTGTGCTCTACTCTTTTAGGTGAAGAGCATTGTAATTCTTTCTAAAGTCTACATTCCCCAATTTTGACACCCATAGAATTGTCTTCCGCTCTCCCTTCCCACGCACAGCGGCGCTTTCAATCCACACCAACAGTACACTGCATGTTCGTAATTTGTAGTGCTTCTTTGCTCTTTTGTACTCGTTGCTGTAGACGAGGAGGCCATTGTTGATCACGAGGTCGACGGTGAGAAGTGGATGACCAGCATCGAGGAGTGCTATGTTGCTTATCTTCTCGCAAAGCTTCGAATTAAGGTCGTGAATTAGGGCACGGTGTGGTGTTGATTGGGGGTGGATAGTGGAAGTAAAATGATTTAAGTGAGTCAGCACTGAAAGACCGATAAGCAAAGTCCACGTCAGCGCCAGGAAGGCAAGGAACGGGCAAACCGAGAATCAACCGGTAATGTAGACCTAATTGATTGATTTTGAAGACTTGGCGGATTCAATTGATGGTTTTCGAAGTAGGAGGGCTCAATTGAGGGTTCGCCCATAGTACGAGGGTGTAATTGACAGTTTTCCCTTGATTTTATAATATCACACCTCATTTGCTCTATTAATTGTTTGTGTGATAAAGAATTTTCACACAAAGATTACAAATTTAAGTTTCATGATTGTCTACTATTTTGAGAATAAGAACATTCTCTAATTGTTGGGTTTATCCATTTTTTTATTACTCTTTCATGAGTTTTATAAATATGAACATTACTACTTCTAATTAGACTTTTATTCAAGTCTTAAATTCGCTTGAGATGTTTATGCATTCGAATTCATTAAATGCATATCAATGATTTTTTTTATAAAATAATGGATACAAAGGAATATATCCATAAAATAGTAGAATAATGCGTACCACATTCGACTTGAGGTCATATCACTCTAAGGTATATGAGTGACATTTGTAAATTATTGCAATCTATGACAAATAGGTGTTTTAACACATTGTGGTGATGCACAATAAATTAAGGAATATATATTTATCGAAGTAATTCCTTAAAATCATTTATGATTGAAAGAATTGTACCCATGACACTTCTAAATGCATCTAGAAGTCACCAAAGTTTGCTACGTTTTAAATTTGTTCATCACAATAGTCCTCACATAGAATGGAATCATGTCATGAGTTCGAATCTGGTGAGCAGCCTCTCGTCAAAGTAACAAGAATGGCTTTATATACCATTGTGGGAGCTTCCCCGAACCCTCACAGTGTGAGGACACCAATGTCCATCTAGGTACCCTCAATGTTTCTTTTACATAGAAAATCGCTATAAAAATTAAATAGAAAACATTAGATTGCATCTAATAAATGCAAAAGAAAATGCATATTTAAGTAGGTTATGAGTCAAAGTGGTCATTGACTCATACAAACTTTGAAATAACTCATTCAGGTTATTAATCATTGGAATAAAGGGTGAAATGAGATCCAACACAATGTAAATTGTTGGGTTTAACTTTGATAAATAGAAAAACAATATCAATCTTCTAAAGTACAAGAAGAAATATTTACCATTCGTTATGCCTTACAGATATAATAGAAGGCACGTCAAGTCTATACTTGTTAATGCTAGACAATTCTCATCTAAAGTACTTGATGAGTATTGCATATTTGTCGAGATTATTGAAAAATATCTTGCATCCCATGTGAAAAATAAGATATCAGTAAAACTCACATCTAAAAGAATGTTGATGGTGAATATTATATCTATTATGCGCGCACTAATATATATATATATATATATATATATATATATATATATATATATATATATATATATATATATATATATATATATATATATATATATATATGGGATTATGCAATATTGCAAGCACTCTTACACATTTGTTTTTTAGACCGATAGTAGACAACCACTTTTATGTATACCAATTAGTGACTTGATCTTAGTTTGAGATATTCTACATATTTATTATATGTGGTTGTTAACTAATTGTGCCCAGTGCGCCTCCCACAGTGCACTATAATCGATCTTAAGAAACAAATGATTTTGTGTTGGATACGAATCTCCAACAATAACCCGCTATTAGCCTTAACAGATAATGTGTGCACCACTTTGCGGGATATGACTTTGATGAGACAATTGATTTTTTGTCATTAGGTAGAGATTAGAGAAAGAACTCTCTAATTAAATGACAAAATTATTATGATGGTACATCACTACTTTGTCTCAAATATTGTCAAAGGCACCGGAAAACGGGAAAAATGATTGAAGGATACAATGCACACTAAGCACCTGCATAGAATGCCTTTAGCACATTTCCCCCTGAATAAACCTTTAGCTCTTTAGGAGTGTGAACTAAATTAACCTACAACAATTATTTCACCAAATATTACGGAGTACTAAATAATTAGTGTTCCGTATTAATGACGGTATGAAAATTAAAATGATCTCGTAATATTATGCAATACTAAAATTTACATTCTTATTGACGTAGGTAAGAAACTTAAAATAATGACTAAAAAATTAGAACATCTTTTCGCGCTTACGCCTCGCCTGAACTTACACATTTTAGAAAATTGCTCCATAATAGTATTAGTCAGCCCATGTGCACAAAAGATTGAGAAAGGAAGAATCAGCCCGTGTTCAAAACTATTAGACCGTCCAATCCCAATTCCTCAGTCCGATTAAATTTATTTATTTATGTAATTAAAGTAATTATGTTGAACAATCTGATTGAATTTTGTCAATATTATCATCTTTATTTATAATTCATATATCCTCCATCCAATAAAATTATTCTCATTCCTTTTTTTGAAAAGTTTTGTATGGCTAACATTCATTTACATTTTTTTACTCAACCACAATTATACATTTCCTGTCACGCCCTGAACCTACTCAGACACGTCAACAACTCGTCGTACAATACGAATAGTCAACCGCAGTCCAACACATTCATACTATACAAGGAGTCTAGGATATCATTCACACGTAGTACATCCATAAACAAACATAATGTAAAAATATTTATTTAAGCAGCAGAAATAGTATTACAGGTGTTCAAGCCACACTTGGCAAACTTACTCATACAAGCCCCCAAACAATATATAAAAAAATAGTACCCATGAGCATTATTGTATCTGTTTTTAAACCAGAAACGGAGGAAGGACGAACCACGTCTTTGCTCCTATATCCTTTCTCGAAGCAACGAGTATTGGTAGCAAGCTCAACTTTTACCTGAAATTGAGAGGTGGTCTCCCCTGTGAAGGGGAGGTCAGTACTTTGAAGCATTTCAAACGTATAATGACAACTACACTGAATATAATCAATGTTTCAATTTTTAAGACCCTCAATAGAGTGATATCATAATATAAATGATCATTCATATTTGCCCCTTATTATCTTTACAATAAGTTAATTCATAAATTTGTCGCACGCGACCCCTTCTTATATTCAGTTTCATTCATCGTTCACATGACACAACCCGTAAGTCTTATTGTTTCTACTGGACTTGTTACCGCTGTCCGAAGTCTCATAAGGTCCTCGGGCCGGATTCCAACATCCCGCCCCTGGACTCATACCCGTCATCCTGTAGGACCCCTCGATCTGTCCGGTCTTATGGTATCACTACCGCTACATGTTTTTTGTTTTCCTTAAATTTGTACTTGGTACTACTTATAGAAAAGGGAAAAGGATCAGATATGGCCTCGAACTTACCAAAAAATGTCAAATAAGGCCTTATATAGGAGGTTCTGTCCGGATGACGCCATTTGGGGCGTTTCTCGGTGGAATTTTTCAATGACACTTTTTGAGCATCTTATTCATTAAGTCTAGTTTACTCATACCAATTTTTAGCTAAAACTTCAATCGGGAAGACATTCAAATAAATTCTTAAAGGTAAGTGTGCAGTTAAAAGCGCGGTGAAGATGCCCTATCTGACCCTTTTCTCTATGGAAAATATAAGAGCACAACACACAGATGATTCAAATTATTTTTTACTATGAACTCTAAAACTTAAAGGCTTAAAGAGTATAATAATGGGGTGGGTCAAAAAGAAAGAAAACCGAAGGCCCTGAAACATTTTCAAAGGAATCGAATGTGATTTGAAAAAATTGGGAAGACATAAGAAATGAATAATTAGGGCGGAGTTGAGTGAAAGTCGCCGTGGCCTCCGAGTCGCATGGTGCAGGTCAGGTCAAGACACCAAATAAAGCATTCGCCGGCGGCCGATGGGTAAGAAAAGGCGGGCCGTTCCCGACCCGAACTGCACCAAGCGAATTAGAGGACCGCCGCAATAGAATTAGATGGATCACTGATTAAGCCGATTGAAATTCCTCTGTCCCAGTCCGTCTCTATATATAAGAAGCCGGCCCGACCCCTACCCGGCTAATACCTCTAGGCTACGCTACGCGGCTGGACTTTAATCCACGTCTAGTTTCTCCATCAATTTTAACGGTCATCGGTTCTCCATGCAATTTGTCTGAAATCGCTAGCTATAGAATCTTTTCATACCATGTGCCTCTTTTGTTACATGAACTCAACCCCGTGAATTATGTGTTACGGAGACAATTTTTTTGAGTTTGACATTCTCGCTAACGATCATTATTGTAGAGAATTTTTCTTTGCACAAACAAAAACAAAAAAACTGTTAAAGCAAAAAATTATATTGTATTAAACGTACGACACGAAGACTAGTGAAGGGAATGGGGTTTGAGTCAAGAGTATTAAACGAACATTAATTTGAATTCATCTAAATTTATTATTGTGTACACCATTATTAGTTCAGATTATTTTTATGAACACTTTCGGTGCGTAGGTGTGTAAAACAATTCTCAATAGAAAATTGTCTTTATGAACTCTCAATAAGGAATAGTATTGTAGAATTCCCGAAAGTGGGAATTATTCTTATAAATTTCAATATTGATTAATTAACTATCTAGTAATGCAATGCTTAACAAAAAAAAGTAAGAGAATAGACATAAATAATACTCCCTCCGTCCCTTAAAGGTTTGCAATGTTTGACCAGCACGTAGAATAATAAAGTAAAAACTGTGTGGTAGACATTTGTACAGAGGAGAGAGAAATAACATGAGCCACAATTTGATTGATTAAAAGGGAAAGTGGCAAAGTTTTTGGGACAACCAAAAAAGGAAAGTTGACAAAGTTATAAGGGACGGAGGGAGTAAATAAATGAACTAGTTTGGCTGTGTAGCCTTGTGTGAAGCAGCAGGTACTAGTTTAATTCCCTGGTCACACTTTTGATGGAGTATATGGCCCGGGAACACCCGGCCCACAGACTCCTACTACTCTAGTAGAGGCCCAACAGGCCCAGAAGGCCCAGCAGGCCCAAATCACAGCGTCCGGAGTACCAAGCAGCCCGCACTACGCGCCAGGGGTGCCTTCGCCCCCTGGCCGAAGGCTCTAAACTCTCACAGAACAGGTTTCTCAAGCAAACTAAGAAGCTGGGAGAAAACGGCGAAAACAGTAGCCCTCGGCACTGTGAGCCCTCGGCACCAGGGTGCCATCGGTTTGAGGAGCCCTCGGCTACTGCTCTATAGCCGAAGGCATCTCACTCGACAAGATATCCGCCTCACATGCGTGCAGATAACCGTACCCTGTGCAGACGTCCCATCCAACAGCCGCATTAAATGCGGCCACATGCGGCTGCCAGCGCCAACCAGTTGAGGTGACCCCTCGGCCAATAGGCGCTTGACACGTGTCCCTGTCTGGCATTTATTGCTACTATAAATAGCCCCCCATTTCCCCATTTGTAACCACGACATTCATTCTGAATACACTCTCTCTCTCTCTCTTACTTGTGCTCTGACTTCTCTCTAAGTTATTCCCAGCAATAACCCTTCGGATATATACCCCCGGGTAGACTATCCATCAACTTTATTTTCGGTTTTAGCCTTATTAGCGGTTTGAGAGTCAACCGCATCAGAGGGTCACCGAGTTTCGAGTCGAAGTGCCCGGTAATGACATTATAAAACTAAACAAACCTTAGGTATGAGTATGACTAAAACTAATTCATTTTTTCAATATATGACTTCATTAGTTTTTTTTCCAAAATAGTATTAAAATTCACAATACTTTTTATTAAATATTATGAATTTTAATATTATTTTGGGGAAAAAACTAATGAAGTCATATATTGAAAAAATGAATTAATTTTAGGACCAAAAGTGGAATTAATTCTTTAATAAATACATAATTTCCAATGTTCTAAAAGGCGTTAGGCGCTAGTCGAGTGTCAGACTAGCGCCTAGGCGGGACTAGTCGGAAATACATAAAATTTATTTTTATCAATATATTTGCATAAATATGCTAAGTAATACATGGTAAAACGGTAGTATCGTGTTTGTGTGTGCATTAAAAATATACACACACACTAACGTGCATGAATGGTAGAATTGTCACATGTAATAATACATGATAACTAATATTTTACTGCATTATGTTATAAATATTAAATAGTAATAAAATTTAAGTACAAATACAATATATATAGTTTTATCTTAATTTACAAAAATATCTTTCTTTATAATTGTGATTAAAGTTGAAACTAATGTTGGGGGTAATTGGCCCAATTAAGGGATGACCCAATTCCACATGGAGAAATAGAACTAGAAACTCGCTAAAGCCCAAGAGGCCGCTCGACTATGATATGCCCAGGCGGCACATGCCGCTTTGTACCACCTCCTTAGGTCGTTACACCAGCAATCATAAAGACCTCACCGAGAAGGCTCAGATTGGTTCGCGGGAAAGTGAATATTTTGGTGGGGAGCGCATTAAATCCACATGATAGGCAAGATTTTGTGCTTAATTGGGAGATTAGTCACTCACAATCCTCCACATCATTGATACCACCTACTCCATGGTAGTATATATAATAACATTTATTTCATTGTTAGGGGTTGATAATGCCATATTGTTTCTATTAATGTATTATTATACAATTATGTACAATGAGTATATATAATTTAAATATAATTTAAAATTCTTATAGAATGCTTTTAACATTTTATAATAAGTGTAGTTTTTCAAATTTATTTTTGAACATATTATGTTATATATTTAAATATTTACTACGGAAATAAAAACAGATATAAATATTTTATGTATCTAAAAAATGAATATCAAATACTAGTTGTTGGAGTTAAATCCAACTACGAGAGCTTAATCTACGAGAGCAGATGAAATTTAGGAGTGTAAGACAGTTTTATTATTCTCGAATTCGGATACTTGGTATGATGTGTACATGAAATATTTATAGACCTTAGATTCTAGTATTCTAAGAGGAAACTGATACATTTAATGAAATTAATCATAATAAGTGTCATGTAACGTCTCGAACGTTTTGCAATCATTGTTCCCTCAGGTCTACGTCTCTTCTGTTATTCATGCCGCTGTCGGATAGCTATGCTCAAATGATAGTTTGTCACGTCAGCCCTAGGAAGAGTCCGACCTCGCTAGAACTCCGCCCAGGCTCGAGGTTTGCTATCCAACTTGGTCTGGTTGTGGGTTCCTTTCGCGGGTTGGATTCCTAATTAGGCCCAACAGCTATTGTTTATTATTAATCTCATCTAATGGGCTGATCCCGTTGATGAGCTTATCTTAAAATGATTGTTGGGCTATGACCGGGATCCATGGTATCATCACTAGTACATAGTAATATTATTGATTCAAATGAGCATAAAACTATATTTTAGAATATGATTAAACATTTAAAAATGCTTAATAATTCTTATAGAATACTAAGTGCTATATTTAAATATAGAAATATTTGAAAACTAAAAAATTAACAAATGAAATTTTTAAATACTCCGTATAACAATATCTCCAACTAAATTTTATTAGTATTGTCATAATTATTATTTTCATTGTAAAGAATAAAATACACTCCCTCCGGTCCTTAATTAACTTTGCACTTTCCTTTTTGGGTCGTCCCGTATTAAACTTTACACTTCTTTATTTGCCTTCTTTGGCAAACAAATCTACAGCAAACACTGTCAAACAGTGCCAAACAGTGTCAAACAGTGTACTCTACAGTAAAGTCAAATTTATTTCCTTAATATGTGTGAAGTCATAGTGTAAACTTCATTAAGGACCGGAGGGAGTTTTAATTTTTTAACGCATTAATATATTTTTATTAATGTGAAATATTATATAAAAGTTAACCGGGTTTTCCCGCGTTGACCATGTTGATCCGTGATCCAATCAATCGTCTCAGTCGCTTCTCGGTCCGATTTTTACGACATAGCTCTTGGCTACTCCGTATTCTAGTTTTACTTTTTTCTTTCTTGTTTTGTTTGATTCGTACTTTGCTTTTCGTTTCCTTCTTTATGTTTTCTTTATTTTTACTTAACAACTTTTGTTTTAATCTGATATTCAATTATTATGAAAATGTATAATGTAAAATATTATACAAAATATTATTAAATATCTCAGTCTAATTTTTTTCCCAATAAACCTTCTAACTTAAGTTTTTTTTTAAATTTATGTATTATGAAATATTTTAGTTATTAATGTGTCATTTTTCTGTTTTAATTTAAGATGAATATTTATTTGTTTATTAAATATTGTGTGTTAATTATTATCCTTAGTTTTGTGTTATACTAAAATAAGTATAATGTAAAAAAAATATGCATGGGTAAACATTATAAAAAGAACCTAATTATATTTGTAATTCGAGAATGAAAGAGTATAAATTATTTTTATATAAAATTGCTATATTTGTCATTACTATATTTTTCATTATATGTGCACAACGAAACATTTGAACACATTAGAGAACTCAAACGAGCTTTTAAATTTTCCAGTGCTCATTTGAAAATGTCATATTAATGCATATTACAAAGTATCATATTAGATTCACATAAGAGTTACATTATATACATGTGAACAGCGATCATGATACTCAATTACACACTCAATAGAGAAGTTTTGATGTTCAACGAAAATGTTTTGATGTTCGACTAAAAAAGCTTATGATTTTCATATCATTGCTCATTTGATATTCATTTGATAGTGATGTTATGCTCACTTTAAAATGTTATATCAATGCATATTTTAAAAGTAGCATAATACATTAGATTCACGTAGGACTTGATTAGAGATACAGGGGCACAGAGACCATGATACTCAATTGCATGTTTCTAATACTCAATAGAGGAAGTTTGATGTTCAATGAAAATGTCTTGATGCTCAACTAAAAAAAAACTTATGATTTTCATATGAATGTTCATTTTGTAAGTTACAGATGCTCAATTGGTACTCATGTTATGCTTATTTTTAAAATGTCATATCAATGTATGTTTCAAAAGTAACATATTACATTAAATTCGCATATTGAAGCTCATAGGAGTTGATTGTAGATATAATTTAATAAGTTTTTATAAAAGAAAGAACAAGAAAAATAAAGTGTATTAGAACATATAAAGTAGAGTTCACGATACTCATTGTTAAGCTCCCAATACTCAACAAAATAGGTTTGATTCTCATTAAAAATATATTAATGCTCATCTAACGGAAGATGCGAATTTGAATTAAATTACTAAAATGTCACCTGTTGTACGGTGGGCACCGTACAACCGGCCGTACGGCATAGGGAACCAACAATGGTTTCAGATTCATTTACACAGGCTCAAAATAAATATTGAGTAACATTAATTAAATATATTATTTGTTTACAATAAAAAACGTTTGGACTCATTGAATAGTAGCATATCAAGGTTACCAAAGTTGTGGCTCTGATGGGACGAGCCCACAAGCCAAGCCACACTTTTTCAAGTATTTTTGGGATGTTGCGAGACAAAGGAGATGTTTGGCACGCACATGCTCCGAAATGGGAAGAGAATTAGTGTTTTGTGGTTAAGATTATCTCATATTTTCTTTATGATCCGTTCCACGAAACTTATTTCATATCAAATTTGATAAAATCTAAATTTATGTGATTCCAAATCATTTTTATTTTATCAATTCAATATTAATCATATAAATTCACTATTCTCAATGATCGCACCAACTCCTCATATCTTAATGTTAGCGCGATGAAGATAGTATTATTTTATTTGAGTTGTTCCTAATCATTTTTGTAAAAGTATTAGCTAGATGCATGAAGAATATAGTGTGGGGCATTGTCAAAGGAATAGGAGATTCTTATTTTGATCTCATTATTGAAGATATTACACACATTCTTCAATTTAAAGCTAGTTATTCGATGAAATATATATCGGTTTATTCGATCATCAAATCGTCTAGTCTAAATTATTTTCTTGAGAAGTTCTTCAAATTTGGATGTCTTTACCAAACTTATTTCTGATATTAAGTTGTGTGGTGATAAGCATATACTTCCTCCGTCTCAAAAACAACTTCCCACTTTCCTTAAATGGATGTCCCAAAATTAACTTCACACTTCTTCCCGCTTCTTTATTTGGCAAATTATCTACATCAAAACAGTGTCCAACAGTACCAAACAGTGCCAAACAGTGTCCAAATAGTGTCAAAACAGTAAAATTTACCCTGAATAAATTTATTTCCTTAATATGTGGGGAAAACGAAGTGTGAAGTTGTTTTGGGGACGGATAGAGTATTTAATTAGCTTTTGTGTGGACATCAAAACTACTCCCTCCGTCCTATAATTAACTTCGGTTTTGACTAGGCATGGGGATTAAGATAGTGAGATTTGTGTGGTGGAGAGTTGTGCAGAGGAGAGAGAAATGTGTAAGAATGATTGTGAACCACATATTCTTTATCAAAAAAGGAAAGAGGAGATAAATTTGGGACGGACCGAAAAGGAAAGAATGAAGATAATTTCGGAACGAAGGGAGTATAAAGACGGCCGTGAGTGTGTGGACCCATTTGTTACCGATTTCAAACCTCTTTTCGAAGAAATGATGGTGCAAGAACGGGTAAAGTGGTAAACCGATAAACAACAAAAGATGAATAGCTTAGGGTAAAAAACATTAGTGGGAAGCTTTAGGTAAATGTGTAAAATGTGCCATGATGATTCTTTTTTCAAGTCTCCGTTTACTTAAAGCTTTACGGAATATCAAATTTGTTTTCCACTGTGTAAAGAAATTTCAGTACTCTCCCCCTCCAAAAAAGATGAAGCAATTTAACTTTTCTTGGTCAACAATGATGGAGTTATGGGATTAGGTTCAGAGTCTAATCGGTCAAGCCCCAAACTTAGATCCGTGGTTCCAAGTCCACAACCTGGAGCCTACCTACCAGTCCAACGGGGAGCTTGCCAGTCCGGCCGACCTCTCAGTTCAAAAGAGTAACAACCAATCAATTAATGCGTTGTTTAATTATGTATTTAATTCCATATTAATATTGTAATTAATTAGTCATTATTATCGATAATAGTTACGATTTGTATACGCCTATAAAAGGCGGGTTGTGATTCAAATTAGGGGAGCAATTTCTATATGCTATTCTTGGCAACTAAATCTCTTAGCAACTTTCTTTATTCGTACTACTTTTCTAATTTCTGTTTGAGTGTCGAACGTAACTTTTCTAAAAGCCTACGAGCGTCCTATTTTGGACCAACAATTGATTTAGAAAAGTCAATTTGACCAATCTTTTTGGGACGGAAGGAGTAATACAGACCATTTTTTCAATGTTTTATTCTTTTTATTTTTCACTCTCTAGAAAGGTGAGACAGATAGCTCTATTTTTCTGGTTAAACTCTTCAAAGGATGCTACATGAGCACAAACAGTTTCAAGGGGGACGGGGGTGACCCCTTGAATTTCAAATTTTTTCGATTATATATGTAATATTTTTATAAATTTGTCATACTTAAAATACATATATTTGTGTTCGTCACCCTTAATTTTTAGTTTTCAAAACTAATATATACCTAAAATGTAATACTTAAGTGAAGATTTAAAAGAACAAACATGTAAAATAATTTATATAACTTAAAAAAATAAAGGAAAAAGGGACAAAAAAGCCCACATACTAATAAATTTTTGGTAATTTATTGAGCATATTTATTCATTAAGTGGAAACTTGGTGAATTTAAGCGCATTTATCTTCAAGAATTTATTTGAGTGCCTTCCCAATTGAATTGTTAGCTGAACACTTTCCTCGGCATACAAAAATTGTAATTCAAAAACCAATTCCTTGTAAGATTCTTGGGGTTCAACAAGGCAGAAGTTATTTAAAAGGTATTGAATGATGCCTACCATTTAAACACTTTACCTTCAAATAATTTGATGAAATGTTATATACTGTCCTCCGTTCTTTTTAGTTGCAACATTTCTTTTTCACGCTTGCCAATGCACAACTTTGACCATCGTTATATTTAATTCTCTATTAGTAAAAAAAAAATAAAAATCAAATTATGAAACTTTGTAATGAGACGAATTCAACAAGATTTTCCAAAAACAAAAAAAATAATTCACTAAAAATATTAAATAAAATGTAGTCAAAATAGAGTACATGAATAGTGTGTAAATCAATGTTGCAACTAATATGATATGGAGGGAGTATCTTTTTTTATTTTCAAATAATTTTCCTTTGATTTGTCATTTCTTACGCTTTAGGGTAAAAAACATTAGTGGGAAGCTTTAGGTAAATGTGTAAAATGTGCCATGATGATTCTTTTTTCAAGTCTCCGTTTACTTAAAGCTTTACGGAATATCAAATTTGTTTTCCGCTGTGTAAAGAAATTTCAGTACTCTCTCCCTCCAAAAAAAGATGAAGCAATTTAACTTTTCTTGGTCAACAGTGATGACAATGATGGAGTTATGGGATTAGGTTCAGAGTCTAATCGGTCAAGCCCCAAACATAGACCCGTGGTTCCAAGTCCACAACCTGGAGCCTACCTACCAGTCCAACGGGGAGCTTGCCAGACCGGCCGACCTCTCAGTTCAAAAGAGTAACAGCCAATCAATTAATGCGTTGTTTAATTATGTATTTAATTCCATATTAATGTTGTAATTAATTAGTCATTATTATCGATAATAGTTACGATTTGTATACGCCTATAAAAGGCGGGTTGTGATTCAAATTAGGGGAACAATTTCTATATGCTATTCTTGGCAACTAAATCTCTTAGCAACTTTCTTTATTCGTACTACTTTTCTAATTTCTGTTTGAGTGTCGAACGTAACTTTTCTAAAAGCTTACGAGCGTCCTATTTTGGACCAACAATTGATTTAGAAAAGTCAATTTGACCAATCTTTTTGGGACGGAAGGAGTAATACAGACCATTTTTTCAATGTTTTATTCTTTTTAGTTTTCACTCTCTAGAAAGGTGAGACAGATAGCTCTATTTTTCTGGTTAAACTCTTCAAAGGATGCTACATGAGCACAAACAGTTTCAAGGGGGACGGGGGCGACCCCTTGAATTTCAAATTTTTTCGATTATATATGTAATATTTTTATAAATTTGTCATACTTAAAATACATATATTTGTGTTCGTCACCCTTATTTTTTAGTTTTCGAAACTAATATATACCTAAAATGTAATACTTAAGTGAAGATTTAAAAGAAGAAACATCTAAAATAATTTATATAACTTAAAAAAATAAAGGAAAAAGGGGCAAAAAAGCCCACATACTAATAAATTTTTGGTAATTTATTGAGCATATTTATTCATTAAGTGGAAACTTGGTGAATTTAAGCGCAGTTATCTTCAAGAATTTATTTGAGTGTCTTCCCAATTGAATTGTTAGCTGAAATTTGATATGAGTAAACTAGACTTAATGAATAAGATTCTCAAAAAAATTCATCAAAAAATTCCACCGGGAACTGCCCCAAATGGCGAAGGCCGGACAGAGCCTCCTATATAAGGGCTTATTTGACCTTTTTTGATTAGTACGTGGGCTTATTTGCCCTTTTTTCCAAAAATACCAGACATACCAGTTAAACAATTTGTAGATCATGTGAAGTGAATCCAAAATATAAATTTTTGTTGACATTAAATCACACAATTCATTTACTTCCTACTTTCTAAAAATCATGTATTGCATATATAATAAAATTTATTTTATTTAAGCATTAATACAAATATAATATGCATTATATATATGAATTGAATTAGCAATATAATATTATTCAAAACATAATAATCTCATACGTACTATTATATTACAAAGAAAACTTCTCGTGAATCACAAACACTTTCCTCGGCATACAAAAATTGTAATTCAAAAACCAATTCCTTGTAAGATTCTTGTGGTTCAACAAGGGAGAAGTTATTTAAAAGGTATTGAATGATGCCAACCATTTAAACACTTTACCTTCAAATAATTTGATGAAATGTTATA
Organism: Cuscuta europaea; assembly: GCA_945859875.1. NCBI lineage: Eukaryota > Viridiplantae > Streptophyta > Magnoliopsida > Solanales > Convolvulaceae > Cuscuta > Cuscuta europaea. The sequence continues at coordinate 2,194,284 of CAMAPE010000018.1, read as the reverse complement.
TACTGTCCTCCGTTCTTTTTAGTTGCAACATTTCTTTTTCACGCTTGCCAATGCACAACTTTGACTATCGTTATATTTAATTCTCTATTAGTAAAAAAAATTAAAAATCAAATTATGAAATTTTGTAATGAGACGAATTCAACAAGATTTTCCAAAAACAAAAAAAAAAAAATTCACTAACAATATTAAATAAAATGTAGTCAAAATAGAGTACATGAATAGTGTGTAAATCAATGTTGCAACTAATATGATATGGAGGGAGTATCTTTTTTTATTTTCAAATAATTTTCCTTTGATTTGTCATTTCTTACGCTTTAATGTATTAATATTTTTTTTCTAGAGTACTTCAATAAAAAAATCAAAGTTTTTTTTCATTGTTTAATGTTTAAACCTAGAATGTATTAATGGATTTTTATTGAAAAATAAGTAGCAGAGCCGTACACTAGCGAAAACAATGCCCCCCCCCCCCCCCCCCCCCACTAGACTTGCAAAAAAAATTACTCCGCTACAATTGAGAAAATAATTTTCACCTGCTACACTAATGAAAACAAATTTGCTCCCCTTAACTCGAAATCATGGATCCATCCCTGCACGGCACACGGAATATTCAGTCAATGTTGCAGTGTTGCGCGCTGCCATGAATTTGGCTACTTACGCCTATTGGTGGACCCAACCCCGCTCTGATCCAGTCCTGCTCCGATCTCGGTTCTGGTCCAGTTGATGATCAGGCGATCCTGATCCGGTCGGCGATCAGGAGGTTACTGTTCTGGTCTGGTCCCCGTTTTTTAAATAAATTTTTCAACCAAAGCTTATAATTTCTAAAATTGAGAGCTTGACTCAAAATAGTAACTTAGTTTTGTTCATTTGTTCTTGATTATATTTGGTATGAAAAAATTCCACTTTTGGTCACATGACTATTATACCACTTCCACATTTAGTCCTTTACTTTTAGATTGTCCACATTTAGTCCATGACCATTATCCCCTCACCACCCCTCGTCTTTCCAGCCAAAATTCCGACAAATTTAATGCAGATTTTAGGTAAGAAAAAACAAATTTAATGCCAAGAGTGATATGAAAAACCCAACCCAATACAAAATTAAATCCAAACACTGATTCTGAGGCTGAGAAGTGGACTAAATTTGCCGGAATTTTGGTTGGAAGGACAGAGGGTGGTGAGGGGATAATGGTCACGGACTAAATGCGTGTGGACAATCTGAAAGTAAGGGACTAAATGTGGAAGTGGTATAATAGTCATGGGACAAAAAGTGGATTTTTTTCATTATATTTGTGCAGAAGAGATAGAAATAAATTAAACCTCATATTTATTACTTTCAATGGAAAAGAAAAAGTTTTTTTGGACACCTAACATAAGAGTTTATGTTTAATAGTTTTCTTAAGAACGTTCATTTATCAGTTTATTGAATAACTGTGTAATGCAGTAACGTTATTGTCAAGAAGGTAACACTAAGGTGATAACTGGTCTGAATTTTCACATAGATACAGATGTATATGTTTCTTATTTAATTTCAAGTTAAGGTAATCAATCTTATATTGTGATCTTAATTCATAAGATTCTTACAATCTTATTATTTTAGGCAAATTTTTGTGTGCTTCATTGTTTCAAGAAAGTGCAGATTATTTGCCTTTAATTCTCTCTTAAGTCATATTAGAGAGAGAAAAGGTGGATTCATCTTAAAACTGTGAAAAAACAAAATGTAATATGGACAAACTACAACATACATAGCATGTTGAACTGAACATAATGAAACTATGTGTGCTCTACTCTTTTAGGTGAAGAGCATTGTAATTCTTTCTAAAGTCTACCTTCCCCAAGAGTAAAAGTTGCTTTTCTTTATTCTGTTTTTTTATGTGTAGAGTTAGATTTTTTACTAAGCAATTAGAAGTTAGACTTCATCAATTAATATAGATTTTAGCTTCTTAATCATAATTTGGACCACGACGCTATGTTATTGATCCTGGATTGACATTCATCTTAAATGAATTGAGAATCTATATTCTATTTGGTTATATGCGGCTAAATCTATATTCTAAGGTATAAGTACTTTATATATTTTGCATATGCCATGTTTGATAAAATGCTAAGGTGGTCTTTTTTTTTGCTTTTCAAACAACATTAAAAAACTATCCTCCTTGTAGTAGTATCATAAGACACAATTTGTGAGTTATGTGCAACACTTAAGTTTAAAATTTTAATCTTCGTATGCATGCATATGATTTTTTCATTTCAATTCTTTGATCAAATTTATTTTTATTTTGATTTCAGGTTGCATGCAATTTGCGAATGCTGGTTCCACAAGCACCATTATGGAGTTCATTTTTACTTATTTGTCGTAATTAATATTAACTTTTCCTTTCTTTAGTTTCATGTTTTGTGCAGTTTTTTGTTTGCATACTCTGGTGCTGGATGGGAGAGAAGTATTTTCACCAACTTTGGTGTATGTCGGGATAGATTAGGGATAATGTTGTGATTGTTGTGGTTCTTACAGAGCTTCATTAGGGTGATTAGGTGATATTTGGCTGATTTCTCTTGGTGGAATTTTTATGTTGTAATTTTAGGGTTGCAAATGATGTGTTAGGAGTAAAAATATGGGGATGCGATGTCCGGGCGGGTTTTCAAAGTAAAAAAACAATAATAAACTATTTTTACATCGCTTCAACCATGATATTTTTACTTCGCGGATCCCTCTCCTCCGCATCATCATCCTCGAGCTCTTCTTCGTCAATGGTTTGCGGGATGTCTTGTTGATGAAAAAAATCTCCTTGATTTTGTTACAATAGTTGTTCTAGTTGCTCATCGAACATCGCATCTCCATATCTTTGGTTGTAATCCGCATCAAAATCATCTCGGGTTTGAGATGAAGACCCCGACCCTCCCTTACTATACCTTTGCGTGACCTTGGATGATTCCTCGTAATCTCCTTTGTTCGGTTGCGGCGGAGGTTACCCATATCTACAGAAGCTCTACCACGCTCCATATTAAAAATATAACAAATATTAAATTCAAATAACAATTAAGCAATTAATTTCGAATTAACTAGTTTACCAATTAACTAAAATTCGAACTATTTGTTTTACAATCTAACAACTTTATTTAACAAGTTTAACAATTAACTAGTTTTTATAGGAGATTAATAAATGTAACAATTAACTACTATGATAAGAGATTAATAAATGTAACAAACTAACAATTAACTAGTTTTTATAGGAGATTAATAAATGTAACAATTAACTACTATGATAAGAGATTAATAAATGAACCAATTAACTAGTTTAAGAATTAAACAATTTATTTCGAATTAACTAGTTTACCAATTATCTAGTTTTTATAGGAGATTAATAAATGTAACAATTAACTACTATGATAAGAGATTAATAAATGAACCAATTAACTAGTTTAAGAATTAAACAATTAATTTCGAATTAACTAGTTTACCAATTAACTAGTTTTTTTAGGAGATTAATAAATGTAACAATTAACTAATATGATAAGAGATTAATAAATGAACCAATTAACTAGTTTAAGAATTAAACAATTAATTTTGAATTAATTAGTTTACCAATTAACTAGTTTTTGTAGGAGATTAATAAATGTAACAATTAACTACTATGATAAGAGATTAATAAATGTAACAAACTAACAATTAACTAGTTTAACAATTAAAAAATTAATTTTGAATTAACTAGTTTACCAATTAACTAGTTTTTATAGGAGATTAATAAATGTAACAACTAACTACTATGATAAGAGATTAATAAATGTAACAATTAACTAATTTTACAATTAAATAATTAATTTCGAATTAAAAAAATTCGAACTATTTGTTTTACAACCTAACAACTTTATTTAACAAGTTTAACAATTAACTAGTTTTTATAGGAGAATAGTAAATGTAACAATTAACTACTATGATAGGAAATTAATAAATGTAACAATTAGATAATAAGTGTATAAGTAGATATACTTAATATATATATATATATATATATATATATATATATATATATATATATATATATATATATTTATAAGTAGATAATAAGTAGATTAACTAGTAATATATAATATTATGTTTCTAGTATATATAATATAAGTATATTACTATAAGATTAGTAATACACTTATATATAATACTTTAATATATATAAGTATATATTAAGTATATCTAAAATGTAAATATAAGTAAATAAATTAGAGATGATTATATATGTAAATATAATATAATATATGTAGTTATAAATTTGAGAAGATGAAGATGGAGAAGATTAGTAGAGAATAGAGATTAGAGAGTAGGAATATTTGGAGAAGATGTGTAGTAAATTGTATAGAAAAAATGGAGTATTTATAGTTTTTTGTACCACCACCCCCCACCCCCCTAACCCACCCCGGGACCCCAGGAAGGCTCCCAACGGCTATATAGCCGTTTGGGTTCAATCACAATGGCTCTAAGGCCTGTTTGGATGGCTAAAAGATTTTTTTTAAACTAGCTGTTGGCCCGAACCGGCCGGGCCGGATCTCCAATTTCCAGAACCGTGCCCGAACCTCCCTATCCTTAACCGGGCCGGTTCAGGGCCGGGCCGGGCCGGTTTGGTCCATCCCTAGTTCAATATATGCAACCTACTAATAAGTAACATGTTTTTCATTTTTTCGAACTATCAACAGTGATGTATACAAGGATGTGATTTCGACCTACTTGAGGAGCTTATTTTAGGGTTTAAGTCCATTAAAGATTAAATGAGTTTCCGTTTTCTGTGTTTATTTAAGCTAGGAGTATTTGATTCCCACTTTCAACAAATGTTGATTCTTGGTTTCATCACTTTTATGCCATGTTAGACTTTTATACAGGTCAAGTTCAGGCCAAAAAGCTCAGGTTAATTAACATATTAAAACATGTTCGACTTGTATTAATAATGTATATTGATTAAAATAAAATAGCAAAAACAATAATAAAATCAATTGTAACAAAGAAATTGACCGACGATGTCATTCCCATACAATGAGCTTGATTATGTTAATGATTACATCCCGGATCGAATATATTGTGGATTGGGAGTTGAATACTAATATGCTTAGTTTTGGCATTTTCATCTTGTTGAAGTTGTGACATTTTAAATCTCATGGATATCTTGATAGCATTAAATATTTTGGTTTGTCGAGTCATGAGCTAAAGCTGAAAATGGAGGTTCCTTTGAATTGTGCAATGCCACATCACACTTGGTGACTAAACTTGGACGCGTATTATCAAGACTAAAATGATGCATGAAAAACTTTCGATAAAAAGTTTCTTATTCATAACCTTAATTTGACACCATCCAACGTTAGGCTTCTATTCTCTGTTCAGCAAAGAGAGTCTCCATTCGTTATTCAATGACCATTAATAAGAGTCTCGACAGTCATCGGAAAAGTTTAGCATCATACTCTATCGGTCCATTTTTTTGTATGGACAGTTGAACACGGTGGTATTGAGAGTACCAACTCTATATAGATTAAAGTTTGTGATATGTAACGAAGATGAACAACCAACTAAGTTTGTATTGCATGTTGTATAGTGTATGCATAAAATTTTATAGTAATGTGTAATTTCCGTTGACAATCTCATGGACATACATTTTAACTTTTGTGATTTATTTCTTCCTATGTTTTTTATGGTTCTTCTTATGCTATTATACAATAACATACTAATTTAGGAATTTATTCAATCTTTATAATAAATCGAGCCATTATTCAGTTTTGTGTAGTTTATTTTTTATATAATTGCTTCTAAATATTTATGTAGGTACTTCACTCCCGTGCAACGCACGGGTGGAGTAACTAGTAATATCTTAATCAATTTTTAGTCACACTTTCAGAAAGTGAGAGAAAGTGTCACTGTTTTGTCCATGTTCTTTTTTTAGTATTATTTTAGACATAACCCCATAAATTATTTTGAACTCTCCAACATAAAGGCTTAAAGAAGAGTAGAATGGGCTGGGTCAAAAATAAAGAAAACTTCACAAGAAATGAATAATAATGCAGGACAGAAAGGGCGGTGTTGACTCAAGATCGCCATGACCTCCGATTTGCTTGGTGCAGGTCAGGTCAAGAAGTGGTCGGGGTAGTAGACACCAATGCAAATGAAGCATTCGCCGCCGGCCTGCCCACCGATGGGTAAGAAAGGGCGGCCCTTCTTGACCCGACCTGCACCAAGCAAATTAGAGACCCCGCAATATAAATAGACGGATCTCTAAATTTAAGAAGACAAGCAATTAAGTGGAGTGGAGTATATTGTCCGATTGAATTAATTCGCTCTCTCTCCTCTCTCTCTCTCTCTCTCTCTCTCTCTCTCTATATATATATATATATATATATATATATATATATATATATATATATATATATATATATATATATAAGAGCCGGCCATCATAAGTGCACTGCCCTACCCCTACCCGGCTAATACCTCTAGGCTATGGTATGCGGTTCTCATTAAAGTTTTTGTTTAACACAGCTAATCTGCGCACAAGAGAATGAATCATCTTTTCATAAAAACTTCCCCTTGCCTCTCTTGTTACATCAACTCAACCCGGATCCACTTGAATCGTGACTATTCTGAGATGCTACTTCATTTCAAAAAGACCTTTTATTTTTAAAAATATTTCTTAAAAAAATTCATGCCAAGTGCTCCCTTCTTCCCTATTTGACATTCTAACTTTGACTTGCACTCATATTAAGGAATTGAGGTAAATTATATTGTATATTACACTATTTGACACTATGTGGCGCCATTTTGCACTTTTTACACCGTTTTGTTTACCACATAAGAAAATGAGAGTTAATTAAGGGACATCGAGAAAAGTAAAGTGAGAAATCTATTTAGGGATAAAGAAATTTTTGGAAACTTTTTAAATAATACAAAAGTCGGAAGATATGAATTTATGTCTATCAAACATTGACTACAAATGTTTTGGATAAGCATTTACCATTACTTTTTACCTGTTCAAATGTTTGGAACTTTCAAGAGTATGTATGAGAAATAGATGGCCACTCCTCAAGGGTGATGCTATTGGACAGAGTCATTGGGAATCTCTTAGCTCTCAATTTGGAGCTCACAGGCCAGACTGGAGTTCTTGGCCAAAAGGGCGAACAGATTCATGCTCACAGGGCTGTTGCAAGTCTTCATATCTGCAATAGCGGGACTCAACTGACAGGAAGCAAACTGATATGAAGCACCCAGAGGTGGAAATTGTAGGCTGGAATCCTTCTTCAGGGTTTGGCCTTATTATTGAAAGCAAAAAAATTCTTTTTTATTGCTTTGACAAATATGTTCGTATTTCCGTGATCAAATCGGGCTTTATTTCTTCAATTGTGTTTGATCTGGATAATTTATTATGGATGAGATATTCTATTCTTAAAATTCCCTTGGATTATTGGGTGAACTCTAGATTCGAGTTGGGCAACTTTATAATTCTCTTCAACTCAAATTCTTATGGTGGTTTTATTCGGATCCTTGATAAAGGGATTAATTCTGTTTTTGTTCCTGAAGGAAGAAATGGATCCGGTTTCAGAGATTTCTTGGCAAGATTATTGAGAGTCATTAATTTGTTGAAAGGTTTTTTACAGGCAATGGAATTTGTACCAGATTTGTTGTCGGATCTTGATATGGTTGATAACAATAATGATTTTCCGATCTCTAGGATTCTTTTTCACACTGATATTTAAGGTTTTTCTCCTTCTACAATCACTCTAGATATGACTTCATCGACTGATTTGATTTCTTCTTCTGATGTATCGAGGGAACAAGCTACATGCTTCAAGATGAACGTGAAAGAGAATAAAAATATTTTTCCCATGCGGAAGGCTGTGAGTAAGAACTCTAAGTCAACTATTATTTCATATCCTTCTCTCCAAGATCTTATCACCCAATTCAAGGCAGATAAGATAAGTTTAGACAAAAGGATGAAACCTCAAACTCCGACTCAATGCAATGATCATCCTTATTGGTCTGCTCGTGTTGGGCTTCTGTGTTGCTAGGATGGGATCTCTCGGACTCCTCAGATAGGACGTTAAACAGTTGATCCAAGTGATTATGTATGGTCTAAAATCTTGACTGCATTAATTGTTCATTTGTCGCAATCGTTTGGATAAACTTTTGGAATGTTTCTTCCAGGCTGAGGTGAGTTTGCTGCATTTTAGGCATCATATGTCCCGCCTCTTCAAATTGATTATGTGGCTCATTACTCGGCAAGGAAGTAGGAGTGGCTGAAAGGTTTGTGTTTGTGAGTTGTGGGGGAGGCGAAGTGGGGTATGCAGTTGCCCAGTAAAGGTGGTCGTTTGGGGGAATGGGGCAAAGACATAAATGGTGACCTCCTCCACAGAAGGAACAGATGCTATTTTTAGGAAAGCAATCAACCAATTCCTCAGGACTTTTAGTTTGAAGAAGATATTCAAGAATGGAGCCTGGTTGTGCCCTATGATATTGTGAATAAGCATAATGATAAGGGGATTGAGATTGAGACCATTGCGTATTTGGAGGAGTGTAAGAATAAGAGGACTGTCAATTTTGTGGTGTGGAAGAGTAATATTGATGAGGAGTGTAATATTGATAAGGGTATGACGTATATGGTGAATATTTCCTGGAGGTTTGAGGGAATGGTGTTCCTCCAGGAATTGAGATGAATGGGTTCATCTCATGTGTGACACCGCACCTGGATGTACTTGAAATTGAAATTCGATATGTATTTGAATTTTCCCAGCGAATAATTTCGTGTATAAGAGTGATGGATTTAAATAATGAATGATTGATTAAATTATTTATCGGGCCCATAATATTGAGAATGGACTACCAAATATTTAGTTGGGTTGTCATAATGATTATAGAAGTCCAATAAAATGCCAACCAAGGTTCAGAAAAATATTTGGATAATCCAAGTGCTATTTTGACCCAACCTGCCAGAAATAGCAGGAATAATTGGGAGGGCCTTCCTACACTCACTTGGGGATATTTTGCAAGCCTCTTGGACTCAAATAATGTGGAAAGGAGGACAAACCAATGTGGTTGTGTGGACAAATGAATGTGAGGATGGTTGTAGACAAACAACACCTCCCATTGTCCTACTCATGCATTAATTCTCAACAATTGATTGAGATGTTATCCTCTCTCCTTCATTCTTGAGCCATACGAACCAACACAAGAGAGGAAGTTCAAGGAGAACCAAAGCTCTCAAAGATTAAGTTGCAAGGAGAAAGAAGCAAGGAAAATCCAATCGGAATTTAGCTAGAAGAAAAGTAAGAACACAACCATTTCTCTAGCTAGTTTTTTGTGTGTGATTTTTAATAAATCATATGGTGGATTAAATATGATGTTCTACACGTTTAAAAGTGTAGAATATTGATATAAAATGGTGGTATTTAACTTAGAAGAGTTGTGAAATCAATAGGAGTCGAAACCGCCGGAAAACCGCCATTGTTGGGGACTATTTTCAAGCTGCAGGCCCAAAAGTCGCCCACCTTTCACGAAAGCCGCCCGGCTTTTACATTCTGCCCAGATTTTTCGTTCTTAATCGGTCCGGAACGGGGGATAACCAAAGGGCTTCGCAAAGGCAGCTAGTTAGGCACATCATAAGGTGAGGATGGCTGACTATATTGCTTACAATTAGTGAATTAATTTCATGAGATTACCTAAGGTAATTAAATGTGTTTTTATGGATTATTAATGATTAATAATGCCTAAGAATGAGAAGACTATGGTCTATAAGGAAAAGGAGCATGATATACAAATTTAAGAGTAAATTGTGTATGATCATGTTTTATGAATATGAAAATGGAATTAACTATGAACTTATGTTGGAATATGCTTTTTACTCCACATAAGAATATATGAGTGAGTAAAAGTGATATTTTGTATATTGATATAAATGATATTTTCAATGGAAAAATCAATTTGGATTTTTCTATATGACTATAAGTTGAGAACTTGGATTGATAGAATTTATCCGACTAGTATTAAGATACTAGTCGGGGAATTGGATAAATAATTATGCTATAATTGATCCTAAGGTTGGATTGTGAATTGTTAAACCTTAAGTAGTCTTGAGAGATACTTTAAGGTGGATAAGTATGAACTTTAAGTTATACTAGGGGTAGGCCTTAAGGGATACCCAAGATAAATTGAATAATAAATTGATCCTAGGTATAGGATTGGCCTACGGGCGTGTTTGGTAGTCATTGAGGATAGCCGGTTGAATTATGGGAATAAGTAAGGACCATGGCCCTTCCCGACTCTAGAGAGCGGGGTTGGATAGCATGGACTTGCATCGGGATCACAGGTTAGGGTGGAATCCGAATCGGAGACCTAACTAGGCTCCGGTAGCGGTAACACATAAGATAGGACCCCGAAGGGCCTTACCTTCCTACGGGATAATGGGTATGTGTCCAGGGGCAGGATGTTGAAATCCGAACCGAGAACCTCATGAGGTCTCCGACAGCGGTAGCAAATCCCGTAGAAATAATAAGACCCACGGGTTGGGTTGTGCAAATGATAAATGCAAGGAAATATATAAGAAGGGCCGTGTGACGACAAATAAACGAATTTACTTATTATAGAGATAATAAGTGTGACATATAAATTAATATTTATATTATGATGTCACCCTATTTTGAGGGACTTTGAAATTAAAACGTTGATTATACTTAGTATAGTTGCCATTGTACTTGTCAAATGCTTCCAAGTACTGACCTCCCCTTCACGGGGGAGGCCACCTCACAGTTTCAGGTAGAACGTGAAGGTTGCTACCATCGCCCGTTGCACCGGGAGGATCAAGAGAAGAAGATGTGGTTCGTGCTTCTTCTGTTTTCTGATTTCAAAACAATTACAATAATGCTCATGGAATATTATTTTTCTGAATAATTATTTGGGGGCTTGCATGTCTAATGATGCCAAGTGTGGCTTGAACACTTGTATTAAATGTTTCCGCTGCTTTTATTAAATGTTTTGCATTATGTTTGTTTATGGATGTACTATGTGTGAATGGTATTCAAGAAGCCTTGTATAGTATGGATGAGTTGGACTGTGGTTGACTATTCGTACTGTACGGCGGGTTGTTGACGTGTCCGGGTAGGTCCGGGCATGACATCATGTCTCTTTGAAAATACCTGAAAGGTTAGCACACAAAAAATCCTACGAAAAACAAAAAAAAAAATAACTAAAAAAAATCTCGCTGAAATTAATTAACCCTTAAAACCGACACCGTCCCCGGCGCCGGTGCCAAAAACTGATGTGAGTTTTCTCGCACTTAAAAGGGTTGTAGAAAAGTGATTGAAAGTACGAGTATCGTCTCCACAGGGACGTACAAAAGGGAATCAAAGATTTACTAAATTCAGCGATTAAAAAGAAATAAAATAAAATAAAATGCAATTGTACGAGATTGGGTGGTTTGGAAAATAAATTAATGCGAATGAACGAATAAAAATAATTGATTGGGTTCTTCTTAATTAATGACGAATGGAACAGGAATTGATTCCGGGGTAATCAGATTTCTGGCAGATCAGACTTAATTACATGAAATTAATTTAATTAATCCTAGCTAATCAATACTAAGTTCTTACCGCTCTCGCGGCATAGAGTACAATAATTTAGGGGATCAGGCTGATCTCTCATGAGACAGGATCCTAAATTATTGCCAAAACGAGCGAGCTTACGGCCCCTTAATCGTTACTAATCTCTTAGCGAACGTTTAAGTGTGTGTAAATGTGTCTTAGAATAAACTAGATCTCTCTTAATTTATTCTACAAGCAATTGTAAATCTAGCCGCGGTTCCAGGTTACAAAAGATAGCAATTAAATTGTTCAAACACAAATTAAACGAAATTCATGCAATTAATCCATCAAGAAACTATCCATACATCGTGATTAACCCATTCATAAATCCCAAATCCCTAATTAAAACTACTCCCAACTCATAATTGAAGAATCAATAGAATTGGGAAGAATAGAAATATAATTGTCATTAATTAAAAAGTAGGAACTTACAAAGAATGTCAATGAATTGAAGAACAAGGCTAAATACTCTCAAAATTTCGTGCTATTTCTCCTCTCTAAGTTCCATCTCCCCAAAATAGGGTTAGGAAGGCCATATTTATAGAAAAAGAGAAGAAATTCGAGTTCTGATCGAACTAGAACAAGGTTTTTCACCATTTCTCTAGTCCTGTTTTTCACCGTTTCTCTAGTCCGAATTTGACAACACTGCCTTCATGAAAGTTGTATATAATGAAGTCCTCTATCCATCAAATTTTTCCGAATTGAGTTTGAATCATTCAATAAATAGATATGAATAAAATGGTGGAAGGTCTCATTCTGAAATCGCAACAGGGATCATCTGACTTCATCGTCTGTTTTCACCTTCTTCCTCTCCTATTATCGCAAGGGTGTCTTGATATGATTTGTATCCCGTGAAGTTGGATTTCATATTCAACTTTAATAGTGTTCTTTGGATGCTTCTACAAAGAGATATGCTTGAACGATCAACATAAGGTCATTCTGAACGTCGTTTTCAAGCTCTATTTGTCTTCTTTTGATCCCGTAGCCAATCCTAGAGCTCTTTTGTCATCAAATCTTCATTGTGAACCTCCTGGTGACCTCCAAAGATCTCAATTCACTCTAGAATGCTTCTCGAATCATCTCGATTGCTCCACAAGTACCGGTGTCGGACTCTAAATTCCTGATTTTGACTCCAAATAACACAAAACTCAAACCGACGCCTGGTACACATAACTTGAACTAAATTTGAGATTTGTGACACCTAAAAGTTAGGGAAAACATCAAAAACTTATCCCAACACGCATCAAATGCGTGTTGTAATACGGACTTATCAACATACTACTCCAGAATGGAGTCTCTGCTATTGAAAGTTATATTGTAAATATGATTGGACTTGCTTGGTTGAAACACCCAAACCATCTACTTTCATTAGAAGCACGAGTATATGCTAATCTACCTCACGAATGTGTTTATAAAAGAAAAAGGGGTATTGCAACGTTCCTGTAAATTAACAATTGTTAATGACTCTCACTTCATATAGGTATAAAAATTTACGCATAAAATACATGTTATTTTAGTAAGAGCACTCGTAATGTAAACTAAAAGTTTAATGTTGTAGTGTACTGAGTGCTTACATATGTGCATATGTGTACCGTTTATATGGTGTTGTATTCACATACTTTAATAGTTTGATGCGTATAAGTATATATAAATATCATGGATGCACTCATGGTTTGTCATTTTATACACATTTCAACTTGAATTTGATATTATAATCTCATAAGGAATTGAGTAGTATCATTGATTTTTTAATATCACACCTCATTTGCTCTATTAATTGTTTGTGTGATAAAGAATTTTCACACAAAGATTACAAATTTAAGTTTCATGATTGTCTACTATTTTGAGAATAAGAACATTCTCTAATTGTTGGGTTTATCCATTTTTTTATTATACTCTTTCATGAGTTTTATAAATATGAACATTACTACTTCTAATTAGACTTTTATTCAAGTCTTAAATTCGCTTGAGATGTTTATGCATTCGAATTCATTAAATGCATATCAATGATTTTTTTATAAAATAATGGATACAAAGGAATATATCCATAAAATAGTAGAATAATACGTACCACATTCGACTTGAGGTCATATCACTCTAAGGTATATGAGTGACATTTGTAAATTATTGCAATCTATGACAAATAGGTGTTTTAACACATTGTGGTGATGCACAATAAATTAAGGAATATATATTTATCGAAGTAATTCCTTAAAATCATTTATGATTGAAAGAATTGTACCCATGACACTTCTAAATGCATCTAGAAGTCACCAAAGTTTGCTACGTTTTAAATTTGTTCATCACAATAGTCCTCACATAGAATGGAATCATGTCATGAGTTCGAATCTGGTGAGCAGCCTCTTGTCAAAGTAAAAAGAATGGCTTTATATACCTTTGTGGGAGCTTCCCCGAACCCTCACAATGTGAGGACACCAATGTCCATCGAGGTACCCTCAATGTTTCTTTTACATAGAAAATCGCTATAAAAATGAGATAGAAAATATTAGATTGCATCTAATAAATGCAAAAGAAAATGCATATTTAAGTAGGTTATGAGTCAAAGTGGTCATTGACTCATACAAACTTTGAAATAACTCATTCAGGTTATTAATCATTCGAATAAAGGGTGAAATGAGATCCAACACAATGTAAATTGTTAGGTTTAACATTGATAAATAGAAAAACAATATCAATCTTCTAAAGTACAAGAAGAAATATATACCATTCGTTATGCCTTACGGATATAATAGAAGGCACGTCAAGTCTATACTTGTTAATGCTAGACAGTTCTCATCTAAAGTACTTGATGAGTATTGCATATTTGTCGAGATTATTGAAAAATATCTTGCATCCCATGTGAAAAATAAGATATCAGTAAAACTCACATCTAAAAGAATGTTGATGGTGAATATTATATCTATTATGCACGCACTAATATATATATATATATATATATATATATATATATATATATATGGGATGATGCAATATTGCAAGCACTCTTACACATTTTTTAGACCGATAGTAGACAACCACTTTTATGTATACCAATTAGTGACTTGATCTTAGTTTGAGATGTTCTACATATTTATTATATGTGGTTGTTAACTAATTGTGCCCAGTGCGCCTCCCACAGTGCACTATAATCGATCTTAAGAAACAAATGAATTTGTGTTGGATACGAATCTCCAACAATAACCCGCTATTAGCCTTAACAGATAATGTGTGCACCACTTTGCGCGATATGACTTTGATGAGACAATTGATTTTCTGTCATTAGGGAGAGATTAGAGAAAGAACTCTCTAATTAAATGACAAATTTATTATGATGGTACATCACTACTTTGTCTCAAATATTGTCAAAGGCATCGGAAAACGGGAAAAATGATTGAAGGATACAATGCACACTAAGCACCTGCATAGAATGCCTTTAGCACATTTTCCCCCTGAATAAACCTTTAGCTCTTTAGGAGTGTGAACTAAATTAACCTACAACAATTATTTCACCAAATATTACGGAGTACTAAATAATTAGTGTTCCGTATTAATGACGGTATGAAAATTAAAATGATCTCGTAATATTATGCAATACTAAAATTTACATTCTTATTGATGTAGGTAAGAAAATTAAAATAATGACTAAAAAATTAAAACATCTTTTCGCGCTTACGCCTCGCCTGAACTTACACGTTTTAGAAAATTACTCCGTAATAGTATTAGCCAGCCCATGTGCAAAAAAGATTGAGAAAGGAAGAATCAGCCCGTGTTCAAAACTATTAGACCGTCCAATCCCAATTCCTCAGTCCGAATAAATTTATTTAATTATGTAATTAAAGTAATTATGTTTAACAATCTGATTGAATTTTGTCAATATTATCATCTTTATTTATAATTCATATATCCTCCATCCAATAAAATTATTCTCATTCCTTTTTTTGAAAAGTCTTGTATGGCTAACATTCATTTACAATTTTTTACTCAATCACAATTATACATTTCCTGTCACGCCCCGAACCTACTCAGACACGTCAATAACCCGTCGTACAATACAAATAGTCAACCGCAGTCCAACACATTCATACTATACAAGGCGTCTAGGATATCATTAACTCGTAGTACATCCATAAACAAACATAATGTAAAAATATTTATTTAAGCAGCGGAAATAGTATTACAGGTGTTCAAGCCACACTTGGCAAACTTACTCATACAAGCCCCCAAACAATATATAAAAAATAGTACCCATGAGCATTATTGTAATTGTTTTTAAACCAGAAACGGAGGAAGGACGAACCACATCTTTGCTCCTATATCCTTCCTCGAAGCAACGAGTATTGGTAGCAAGCTCAACTTTTACCTGAAATTGAGAGGTGGTCTCCCCTGTGAAGGGGAGGTCAGTACTTTGAAGCATTTCAAAAGTATAATGACAACTACACTGAATATAATCAATGTTTCAATTTCTAAGACCCTCAATAGAGTCATATCATAATATAAATGATCATTCATATTTGCCCCTTATTATCTTTACAATAAGTTAATTCATAAATTTGTCGCACGCGGCCCCTTCTTATATTCAGTTTCATTCATCGTTCACACGACACAACCCGTAAGTCTTATTATTTCTACTGGACTTGTTACCGCTGTCCGAGGCCCCATACGATCCTCGGGCCGGATTCCAACATCCCGCCCCTGGACTCATACCCATCATCCCGTAGGACCCCTCGATCTGTCCGGTCTTATGGTATCACTACCGCTACATGTTTTTTGTTTTCCTTAAATTTGTACTTGGTACTACTTATAGAAAAGGGAAAAGGATCAGATATGGCCTCGAACTTACCAAAAAATGTCAAATAAGGCCTTATATAGGAGGTTCTGTCCGGATGACGCCATTTGGGGCGTTTCTCGGTGGAATTTTTCAATGACACTTTTTGAGCATCTTATTCATTAAGTCTAGTTTACTCATACCAATTTTTAGCTAAAACTTCAATCGGGAAGACATTCAAATAAATTCTTAAAGGTAAGTGTGCAGTTAAAAGCGCGGTGAAGATGCCCTATCTGACCCTTTTCTCTATGGAAAATATAAGAGCACAACACACAGATGATTGAAATTATTTTTTACTATGAACTCTAAAACTTAAAGGCTTAAAGAGTATAATAATGGGGTGGGTCAAAAAGAAAGAAAACCGAAGGCCCTGAAACATTTTCAAAGGAATCGAATGTGATTTGAAAAAATTGGGAAGACATAAGAAATGAATAATTAGGGCGGAGTTGAGTGAAAGTCGCCGTGGCCTCCGAGTCGCATGGTGCAGGTCAGGTCAAGACACCAAATAAAGCATTCGCCGGCGGCCGATGGGTAAGAAAAGGCGGGCCGTTCCCGACCCGAACTGCACCAAGCGAATTAGAGGACCGCCGCAATAGAATTAGATGGATCACTGATTTAGCCGATTGAAATTACTCTGTCCCAGTCCGTCTCTATATATAAGAAGCCGGCCCGACCCCTACCCGGCTAATACCTCTAGGCTACGCTACGCGGCTGGACTTTAATCCACGTCTAGTTTCTCCATCAATTTTAACGGTCATCGGTTCTCCATGCAATTTGTCTGAAATCGCTAGCTATAGAATCTTTTCATACCATGTGCCTCTTTTGTTACATGAACTCAACCCCGTGAATTATGTGTTACGGAGACAATTTTTTTGAGTTTGACATTCTCGCTAACGATCATTATTGTATAGAATTTTTCTTTGCACAAACAAAAACAAAAAAACTGTTAAAGCAAAAAATTATATTGTATTAAACGTACGACACGAAGACTAGTGAAGGGAATGGGGTTTGAGTCAAGAGTATTAAACGAACATTAATTTGAATTCATCTAAATTTATTATTGTGTACACCATTATTAGTTCAGATTATTTTTATGAACACTTTCGGTGTGTAGGTGTGCAAAACAATTCTCAATAGAAAATTATCTTTATGAACTCTCAATAAGGAATAGTATTGTAGAATTCCCGAAAGTGGGAATTATTCTTATAAATTTCAATATTGATTAATTAACTATCTAGTAATGCAATGCTTAACAAAAAAAGTAAGAGAATAGACATAAATAATACTCCCTCCGTCCCTTAAAGGTTTGCAATGTTTGACCAGCACGTAGAATAATAAAGTAAAAACTGTGTGGTAGAATTTTGTACAGAGGAGAGAGAAATAACATGAGCCACAAATTGATTGATTAAAAGGGAAAGTGGCAAAGTTTTTGGGACAACCAAAAAAGGAAAGTTGACAAAGTTATAAGGGACGGAGGGAGTAAATAAATGAAGTAGTTTGGCTGTGTAGCCTTGTGTGAAGCAGCAGGTACTAGTTTATTTATTGCTACTATAAATAGCCCCCCATTTCCCCATTTGTAACCACGACATTCATTCTGAATACACTCTCTCTCTCTTACTTGTGCTCTGACTTCTCTCTAAGTTATTCCCAGCAATAACCCTTCGGATATATACCCCCGGGTAGACTATCCATCAACTTTATTTTCGGTTTTAGCCTTATTAGCGGTTTGAGAGTCAACCGCATCAGAGGGTCACCGAGTTTCGAGTCGAAGTGCCCGGTAATGACATTATAAAACTAAACAAACCTTAGGTATGAGTATGACTAAAACTAATTCATTTTTTCAATATATGACTTCATTAGTTTTTTTTCCAAAATAGTATTAAAATTCACAATACTTTTTATTAAATATTATGAATTTTAATATTATTTTGGGGAAAAAACTAATGAAGTCATATATTGAAAAAATGAATTAATTTTAGGACCAAAAGTGGAATTAATTCTTTAATAAATACATAATTTCCAATGTTCTAAAAGGCGTTAGGCGCTAGTCGAGCGTCAGACTAGCGCCTAGGCGGGACTAGTCGGAAATACATAAAATTTATTTTTATCAATATATTTGCATAAATATGCTAAGTAATACATGGTAAAACGGTAGTATCGTGTTTGTGTGTGCATTAAAAATATACACACACACTAACGTGCATGAATGGTAGAATTGTCACATGTAATAATACATGATAACTAATATTTTACTGCATTATGTTATAAATATTAAATAGTAATAAAATTTAAGTACAAATACAATATATATAGTTTTATCTTAATTTACAAAAATATCTTTCTTTATAATTGTGATTAAAGTTGAAACTAATGTTGGGGGTAATTGGCCCAATTAAGGGATGACCCAATTCCACATGGAGAAATAGAACTAGAAACTCGCTAAAGCCCAAGAGGCCGCTCGACTATGATATGCCCAGGCGGCACATGCCGCTTTGTACCACCTCCTTAGGTCGTTACACCAGCAATCATAAAGACCTCACCGAGAAGGCTCAGATTGGTTCGCGGGAAAGTGAATATTTTGGTGGGGAGCGCATTAAATCCACATGATAGGCAAGATTTTGTGCTTAATTGGGAGATTAGTCACTCACAATCCTCCACATCATTGATACCACCTACTCCATGGTAGTATATATAATAACATTTATTTCATTGTTAGGGGTTGATAATGCCATATTGTTTCTATTAATGTATTATTATACAATTATGTACAACGAGTATATATAATTTAAATATAATTTAAAATTCTTATAGAATGCTTTTAACATTTTATAATAAGTGTAGTTTTTCAAATTTATTTTTGAACATATTATGTTATATATTTAAATATTTACTACGGAAATAAAAACAGATATAAATATTTTATGTATCTAAAAAATGAATATCAAATACTAGTTGTTGGAGTTAAATCCAACTACGAGAGCTTAATCTACGAGAGCAGATGAAATTTAGGAGTGTAAGACAGTTTTATTATTCTCGAATTCGGATACTTGGTATGATGTGTACATGAAATATTTATAGACCTTAGATTCTAGTATTTTAAGAGGAAACTGATACATTTAATGAAATTAATCATAATAAGTGTCATGTAACGTCTCGAACGTTTTGCAATCATTGTTCCCTCAGGTCTACGTCTCTTCTGTTATTCATGCCGCTGTCGGATAGCTATGCTCAAATGATAGTTTGTCACGTCAGCCCTAGGAAGAGTCCGACCTCGCTAGAACTCCGCCCAGGCTCGAGGTTTGCTATCCAACTTGGTCTGGTTGTGGGTTCCTTTCGCGGGTTGGATTCCTAATTAGGCCCAACAGCTATTGTTTATTATTAATCTCATCTAATGGGCTGATCCCGTTGATGAGCTTATCTTAAAATGATTGTTGGGCTATGACCGGGATCCATGGTATCATCACTAGTACATAGTAATATTATTGATTCAAATGAGCATAAAACTATATTTTAGAATATGATTAAACATTTAAAAATGCTTAATAATTCTTATAGAATACTAAGTGCTATATTTAAATATAGAAATATTTGAAAACTAAAAAATTAACAAATGAAATTTTTAAATACTCCGTATAACAATATCTCCAACTAAATTTTATTAGTATTGTCATAATTATTATTTTCATTGTAAAGAATAAAATACACTCCCTCCGGTCCTTAATTAACTTTGCACTTTCCTTTTTGGGTCGTCCCGTATTAAACTTTACACTTCTTTATTTGCCTTCTTTGGCAAACAAATCTACAGCAAACACTGTCAAACAGTGCCAAACAGTGTCAAACAGTGTACTCTACAGTAAAGTCAAATTTATTTCCTTAATATGTGTGAAGTCATAGTGTAAACTTCATTAAGGACCGGAGGGAGTTTTAATTTTTTAACGCATTAATATATTTTTATTAATGTGAAATATTATATAAAAGTTAACCGGGTTTTCCCGCGTTGACCATGTTGATCCGTGATCCAATCAATCGTCTCAGTCGCTTCTCGGTCCGATTTTTACGACATAGCTCTTGGCTACTCCGTATTCTAGTTTTACTTTTTTCTTTCTTGTTTTGTTTGATTCGTACTTTGCTTTTCGTTTCCTTCTTTATGTTTTCTTTATTTTTACTTAACAACTTTTGTTTTAATCTGATATTCAATTATTATGAAAATGTATAATGTAAAATATTATACAAAATATTATTAAATATCTCAGTCTAATTTTTTTCCCAATAAACCTTCTAACTTAAGTTTTTTTTTAAATTTATGTATTATGAAATATTTTAGTTATTAATGTGTCATTTTTCTGTTTTAATTTAAGATGAATATTTATTTGTTTATTAAATATTGTGTGTTAATTATTATCCTTAGTTTTGTGTTATACTAAAATAAGTATAATGTAAAAAAAATATGCATGGGTAAACATTATAAAAAGAACCTAATTATATTTGTAATTCGAGAATGAAAGAGTATAAATTATTTTTATATAAAATTGCTATATTTGTCATTACTATATTTTTCATTATATGTGCACAACGAAACATTTGAACACATTAGAGAACTCAAACGAGCTTTTAAATTTTCCAGTGCTCATTTGAAAATGTCATATTAATGCATATTACAAAGTATCATATTAGATTCACATAAGAGTTACATTATATACATGTGAACAGCGATCATGATACTCAATTACACACTCAATAGAGAAGTTTTGATGTTCAACGAAAATGTTTTGATGTTCGACTAAAAAAGCTTATGATTTTCATATCATTGCTCATTTGATATTCATTTGATAGTGATGTTATGCTCACTTTAAAATGTTATATCAATGCATATTTTAAAAGTAGCATAATACATTAGATTCACGTAGGACTTGATTAGAGATACAGGGGCACAGAGACCATGATACTCAATTGCATGTTTCTAATACTCAATAGAGGAAGTTTGATGTTCAATGAAAATGTCTTGATGCTCAACTAAAAAAAAACTTATGATTTTCATATGAATGTTCATTTTGTAAGTTACAGATGCTCAATTGGTACTCATGTTATGCTTATTTTTAAAATGTCATATCAATGTATGTTTCAAAAGTAACATATTACATTAAATTCGCATATTGAAGCTCATAAGAGTTGATTGTAGATATAATTTAATAAGTTTTTATAAAAGAAAGAACAAGAAAAATAAAGTGTATTAGAACATATAAAGTAGAGTTCACGATACTCATTGTTAAGCTCCCAATACTCAACAAAATAGGTTTGATTCTCATTAAAAATATATTAATGCTCATCTAACGGAAGATGCGAATTTGAATTAAATTACTAAAATGTCACCTGTTGTACGGTGGGCACCGTACAACCGGCCGTACGGCATAGGGAACCAACAATGGTTTCAGATTCATTTACACAGGCTCAAAATAAATATTGAGTAACATTAATTAAATATATTATTTGTTTACAATAAAAAACGTTTGGACTCATTGAATAGTAGCATATCAAGGTTACCAAAGTTGTGGCTCTGATGGGACGAGCCCACAAGCCAAGCCACACTTTTTCAAGTATTTTTGGGATGTTGCGAGACAAAGGAGATGTTTGGCACGCACATGCTCCGAAATGGGAAGAGAATTAGTGTTTTGTGGTTAAGATTATCTCATATTTTCTTTATGATCCGTTCCACGAAACTTATTTCATATCAAATTTGATAAAATCTAAATTTATGTGATTCCAAATCATTTTTATTTTATCAATTCAATATTAATCATATAAATTCACTATTCTCAATGATCGCACCAACTCCTCATATCTTAATGTTAGCGCGATGAAGATAGTATTATTTTATTTGAGTTGTTCCTAATCATTTTTGTAAAAGTATTAGCTAGATGCATGAAGAATATAGTGTGGGGCATTGTCAAAGGAATAGGAGATTCTTATTTTGATCTCATTATTGAAGATATTACACACATTCTTCAATTTAAAGCTAGTTATTCGATGAAATATATATCGGTTTATTCGATCATCAAATCGTCTAGTCTAAATTATTTTCTTGAGAAGTTCTTCAAATTTGGATGTCTTTACCAAACTTATTTCTGATATTAAGTTGTGTGGTGATAAGCATATACTTCCTCCGTCTCAAAAACAACTTCCCACTTTCCTTAAATGGATGTCCCAAAATTAACTTCACACTTCTTCCCGCTTCTTTATTTGGCAAATTATCTACATCAAAACAGTGTCCAACAGTACCAAACAGTGCCAAACAGTGTCCAAATAGTGTCAAAATAGTAAAATTTACCCTGAATAAATTTATTTCCTTAATATGTGGGGAAAACGAAGTGTGAAGTTGTTTTGGGGACAGATAGAGTATTTAATTAGCTTTTGTGTGGACATCAAAACTACTCCCTCCGTCCCATAATTAACTTCGGTTTTGACTAGGCACGGGGATTAAGATAGTGGGATTTGTGTGGTGGAGAGTTGTGCAGAGGAGAGAGAAATGTGTAAGAATGATTGTGAACCACATATTCTTTATCAAAAAAGGAAAGAGGAGATAAATTTGGGATGGACCGAAAAGGAAAGAATGAAGATAATTTCGGGACGGATGGAGTATAAAGACGGCCGTGAGTGTGTGGACCCATGTGTTACGGATTTCAAACCTCTTTTCGAAGAAATGATGGTGCAAGAACGGGTAAAGTGGTAAACCGATAAACAACAAAAGATGAATAGCTTAGGGTAAAAAACATTAGTGGGAAGCTTTAGGTAAATGTGTAAAATGTGCCATGATGATTCTTTTTTCAAGTCTCCGTTTACTTAAAGCTTTACGGAATATCAAATTTGTTTTCCACTGTGTAAAGAAATTTCAGTACTCTCCCCATCCAAAAAAGATGAAGCAATTTAACTTTTCTTGGTCAACAATGATGGAGTTATGGGATTAGGTTCAGAGTCTAATCGGTCAAGCCCCAAACTTAGATCCGTGGTTCCAAGTTCACAACCTGGAGCCTACCTACCAGTCCAACGGGGAGCTTGCCAGTCCGGCCGACCTCTCAGTTCAAAAGAGTAACAACCAATCAATTAATGCGTTGTTTAATTATGTATTTAATTCCATATTAATATTGTAATTAATTAGTCATTATTATCGATAATAGTTACGATTTGTATACGCCTATAAAAGGCGGGTTGTGATTCAAATTAGGGGAGCAATTTCTATATGCTATTCTTGGCAACTAAATCTCTTAGCAACTTTCTTTATTCGTACTACTTTTCTAATTTCTGTTTGAGTGTCGAACGTAACTTTTCTAAAAGCCTACGAGCGTCCTATTTTGGACCAACAATTGATTTAGAAAAGTCAATTTGACCAATCTTTTTGGGACGGAAGGAGTAATACAGACCATTTTTTCAATGTTTTATTCTTTTTATTTTTCACTCTCTAGAAAGGTGAGACAGATAGCTCTATTTTTCTGGTTAAACTCTTCAAAGGATGCTACATGAGCACAAACAGTTTCAAGGGGGACGGGGGTGACCCCTTGAATTTCAAATTTTTTCGATTATATATGTAATATTTTTATAAATTTGTCATACTTAAAATACATATATTTGTGTTCGTCACCCTTAATTTTTAGTTTTCAAAACTAATATATACCTAAAATGTAATACTTAAGTGAAGATTTAAAAGAACAAACATGTAAAATAATTTATATAACTTAAAAAAATAAAGGAAAAAGGGACAAAAAAGCCCACATACTAATAAATTTTTGGTAATTTATTGAGCATATTTATTCATTAAGTGGAAACTTGGTGAATTTAAGCGCATTTATCTTCAAGAATTTATTTGAGTGCCTTCCCAATTGAATTGTTAGCTGAACACTTTCCTCGGCATACAAAAATTGTAATTCAAAAACCAATTCCTTGTAAGATTCTTGGGGTTCAACAAGGCAGAAGTTATTTAAAAGGTATTGAATGATGCCTACCATTTAAACACTTTACCTTCAAATAATTTGATGAAATGTTATATACTGTCCTCCGTTCTTTTTAGTTGCAACATTTCTTTTTCACGCTTGCCAATGCACAACTTTGACCATCGTTATATTTAATTCTCTATTAGTAAAAAAAAAATAAAAATCAAATTATGAAACTTTGTAATGAGACGAATTCAACAAGATTTTCCAAAAACAAAAAAAATAATTCACTAAAAATATTAAATAAAATGTAGTCAAAATAGAGTACATGAATAGTGTGTAAATCAATGTTGCAACTAATATGATATGGAGGGAGTATCTTTTTTTATTTTCAAATAATTTTCCTTTGATTTGTCATTTCTTACGCTTTAATGTATTAATATTTTTTTCTAAAGTACTTCAATAAAAAAATCAAAGTTTTTTTTCATTGTTTAATGTTTAAACCTAGAATGTATTAATGGATTTTTATTGAAAAATACGTAGCAGAGCCGTACACTAGCGAAAACAATCCCCCCCATTAGACTTGCAAAAAAATTACTCCGCTACAATTGAGAAAATAATTTTCACCTGCTACACTAATGAAAACAAATTTGCTCCCCTTAACTCGAAATCATGGATCCATCCTTGCACGGCACACGGAATATTCAGTCAATGTTGCAGTGTTGCGCGCTGCCATGAATTTGGCTACTTACGCCTAGTGGTGGACCCAACCCCGCTCTGATCCAGTCCCGCTCTGATAAGTTCGTATTTCAACACGCTCTTAATGCGTGTTGGAGTCGGATTTTGATGGTTTCCCTCGCTTTGAGGCGTCATAAGTATCATATTTAGCTCAAGTCATGTTAGTTGGATATTGGAACGAGTTTTGACATTTTTAGATATGAAATCAGGTTTTTTAGGGCCCAGTATCGGCGCATTAAGGATTGATCGGGATGAGTTGAGGAGTGTTCGAGAATGAATTCAGAGTTTTGAAGGGCACCAGGAGATTCACGATGAAGATTTGATGAAGGAAGAGTTGTTCGATTGATCGCGGGGCCAAATGGGGACTTGAACGGGAGAAAACGAAGAATTCGGAATAAAAAGGGCCACGCACGGCCGTGCGTGCAAGGACGCACGCGTGCGTCCAATGAAGAAAACGAAGACCACCTTACTGCCAGCCACGCACGCGTGCGTGGCTAGGGACGCACGCGTGCGTCCCCTTTTTATGCGGACGTCTGTCGGACGCACGGACGCCACACACGCGTGCGTGGTGCCGTGCGTACCCAAAATATGTCCTAATTCACCCCAAATTGCCTTGTTTCCTATTAATACCACCCCCATAACCCTAATTAAGGGGGATGGAATTTTAGAGAGAGATTAAGGACGAGATTAGAGAGCTTTTTCAGCCAGGTTTATCAATTCCTTAACATTCTTTGTAAATTCTTACTTTTTGATTAATGACAATTAATTCTATTTATCCCAATTCTATTGATTCTTCAATTATGAATAGGGAGTAGTTTTAATTAGGGATTTGGGGTTGATGAAGGGGTTAATCATGATGCATGGTTAGGTTCTTGATGGTGTAAATTGCATGAATGCCGTTTAATTTGTGTTTGAATAATTTAATTGATATCTTTTGTAACCTAGAATGGCCACTAGAATTACAATTGCTTATAGAATAAATTAAGAGAGATCTAATTTTTATAGGACACATTCACATACACTTAATCGTTCGCTAAGAGATTAGTAGCGATTAAGGGGCCGTAAGCTCGTTCGTCTTGGCAATAATTTAGGATCTTGTCGAATGAGAGATCAGCCTGGTCCCCTAAATTATTGTACTCTACGCCGCGAGAGCGGTAAGAATTTAGTATTGATTAGCTAGGCTCAATTAAATTAAATTCATGTAATTAAGCCTGATCTGCCAGAAATCTGATTACCCCGGAATCAATCCCTGTTCCCTTCGTTGTTAATTAAGAAGAACCCAATTATTTACTTTTAATCGTTTATTTGCAATTTTAGTTTTCTCAAGCAACTAATTCTCGCACGACCGCATTTGTTTTATTTATTTTTATCGCTGATTTTAGTTAATTCTTAATTCCCTTTTACCGTCCCTGTGGAGACGATACTCGTACTTTCACCACTATATTACAATCTTTTTAAGTGCGAGAAAACTCACATCAGTTTTTGGCGCCGTTGCCGGGGACGGTGTCGGTCTTAAGGGTTAATTTTACTCAGCGATTAGTTTTTAGTTTTTCGTAGGATTTTTGTCTGCTAACCTTGCAGATCAGCTCTGTTTATGCATACACTTTCCAAGAGGGGAGAACCGCTAATCCCTCTTAACCTTGAGATTGAAAAGCTCGCCAGACAAAACCGCAAGACTCAAAAGGAAAATAATAACATGGACCACCAGTCTTCATCTGGAACCGCAGGGATGTCGGGTAACCCTAACCCCACATCTCAGCAAGATTTCTATGTGAACACGTCACCCCAATCTTCACCACCAATTTCACCTAGAAACCCTCCAGGTTTTCAAAATTACCGCACTCCGATTTTTTCCCAAAATCAGCCTTCACCACAATTTAATCTACCTCCATTATTTCATCTCTTTCAAAATACCCCTACTGCTCCTGAAACCAATTTTCAAAATCAAGTTTATGGGATGCAAGGAGCAGGAAAAAGTATTCCCATTTTCCAACCGAGACAGAACCCACCTCCAATCAATCAACCTACATTCCAAAATCAGACCCAGTACCAAAACCCATACCCCAATCAATTTCAAAACCACACTCAAGTCCCACCTACTCAGCCACAACCAGCCCCTCAACCTAGACATCAGGAGCCTCCACCCAATCCCTATATACCGTACAATAATCCACTCTATCAGCGCCAGACCATTGCAGAGTTCCTTACACCAAACGTTTCGGAGTACGATAGTATTCAAGTACCGGGAATCACTGCCAACCGTTACGAGATCAAGCCGGTGGTGATAAGCATGGTATCTACTAATCAATTTGGAGGAGGCCCTACTGAAGACCCAGTGACACATATTACCCGTTTCCTGAGGATGTGCCAGACTTTCAAGATACCTAGGTTAACTGATGATCAGGTCAGAATGATGCTTTTACCGTTCTCACTGAGGGATGATGCATAGAGGTGGTTGGACAGCAATCCTCACCACCACCTCCAGACTTGGGACCAGCTGCATAGTGCCTTTATTAAAGAATACTTCCCTACATCAAAAGCTCTGAAATTGAAGAAGCAGCTACAAGAGTTCAAACAGGGATCGCTGGAGACTTTAGCTGAAGCGTGGAAAAGATTCAAGGTGCTGAGGAGAGCTTGCCCTCAGGGCAATTTGACTGATTGTGAGGTTCTTTTCTATTTCTATAGCGGGCTCAGCAATGAAGGGAAGATGATGCTTGATGCTTCGGGTGGTGGAGCCTTTCCTGATTTACCATCCGAGGTGGGGGAAGAACTAGTGGAGAAAATTGTTTCGAACAATGCATCCTGGTACAGCGATAGGAGTACACCTCACCATAAGGCCCCTGGTTTGTATGAGATCAGTGATAATTCTGCCCTTTCTGCAATGGTAGATACTTTGACTAGTATGATTCAGAAGCTAGCTACCACTGTGGAAAATAATCAGAAGAAGATGGAACTTGCTCACTCGGTGCCCAGTGTAAACATGGTAGCCCCCGGCCCTTTTAGTCCCTCTTGTACTATGTGTGGGGGACTCCATTCGCCACATGAATGTACTATGATGGCACACTCGGCAGCCCCTGGAGTAGAGCAAGTGGATGCGATGTATTATCAGCGACATGACTACTACAATCAGCCCTACGGACAGCAGCAGCAAGGAAATTACGGGCAAGGAAATCAGCAGCAGCAGTCTAGAAACTATAATCAACCCCAAGCACCTCAAGGCCAGCAACAAGCTTCTCAACCAGTGCAAGGGAGCTTTAGGAGAGAGACTGAACAAAGATTTTCTAGCATGGAAGAAACACTCAAGAAATTATTGCAAATTCAGCAACAACAAATGCAAAGTCAACAGCAAGCGGACACAAGGATGCAAAACATGGAAAAAACAATTGGGCAGCTCGCTAAAGCCATGTCTGAAAGACCGCAGGGATCCCTCCCTAGTAATACCGAGCCAAACCCAAGAGAACATGTTCAGGCAATCACCATGAGGAATGGAAAAGAGCTAGAGCCTGCTGCCACGAAAAAGAAGCCCGATGAAGTTGAAAGTGAACCAGCTGTCCGTGAAAAAGAAACAGAGAAAGATGAGGGAAGAGAGGTGGCGGCTGCACCAAAACAGCCCGTTCCAGTCAAGAATTACACCCCACCTCTCCCCTATCCGGCGCGATTGACTAGAAAGAATGACAGTGACCAGTTTGGTAAGTTTTTGCATCTCATGAAATAAGTGCAAATTAACTTACCATTCATGGATGCACTAGCACAAATGCCCAAGTACGCGAAATTCATGAACGATCTACTGACGAACAAGAGGAGGCTGGAAGAAGCGTCAACTGTGACACTTAATGAGGAGTGTTCGGCCGTGATACAGACAGATTTGCCGAAGAAGCTTAAGGATCCAGGTTCGTTTACTATTCCTTGCTTTATAGGAGATCTTACTTTTGATAGGGCCTTGGCTGATTTTGGTGCAAGCATTAATTTGATGCCTCTTGCTTTATATGAAAAGCTTGCACTTGGTCCACTTAAACCTACACGTATGTGCATTCAGTTGGCTGATCGATCCGTAAAATATCCCCAAGGGATTATTGAAGACGTGCTGGTTAAAGTGGACAAATTTATTTTTCCGGTAGACTTTGTTATTTTGGACATGGATAAGGATCGGGAGGTACCATTGATTTTGGGCAGACCATTTTTGGCAACTGCCCGAGCGCTTATTTGTAACACCGACCCCGAGCATATTTACTTTTAGTAAATTATGTAATAAACCTTGAAAGATGATTTATGAATTTGCCTAATTGTAAATTTTTATTATTTCTTTTACGTGAATAGTAAATTGTATGTGGGGCCCACAGCGGGAACGGGGACCGCCCGATAATTCTCGAACCACATATTATATTCATCTTGGTCTAGATAATATATATATGGTGGTGGATATTTTATTTGGGCCATAAGAAAGGCATGGAGTTGACCGGTTGGTCAAACGGGGCCCAATTACCGGTATTGGTGATTTAGCGGATAACAGCCCGAAATGAGTTTCGAGGACTCCTAAATTAATGTTGGGGAATGTACATCGTTTCTAAAGGCCCAAACATTGTTGGGAACGCGTGGTATATTTTATCCGGCCCGATAAAATAAAATATGACTAAAGTAGTCCGAAAAATACAACTTTCGAGGCCGATTGGACACACCGGGACATAACGGGATGACCTCCCACCAAAGTGGGGGCCACCCCACGTTTTTGTTTGCTCCAATTGACTGAATGGGAGCTGGAAGAGACAAGGAAGGGGGGATGGGTTCGGACTATGGGTAGAGGGGATGGATGGAGGCCAAATCCCATGTCCTACACAATAACTCCCCATTTGATTGAGGAGAGTTGTCTCCTATCATTTCTCACCCTCAATCATACGACCAAGGCAAGGAAAGGAGCTCAGGAGAAGACCCTCACAAAGCTCATAGCTTGAAGGAAGCAAGGAGCAAAGGAAATCCAACCCAAAAAGGCTAGGAATTAAGGTGAGTACTCAAATAGTTCCTGTAACTAGTTTTTGTGTATAATTTTTTTTTTGAGAAATCATATGGTGGATTAAACATGATGTTCTACACGTTTAAAAGTGTAGAATATTGATATAAAGTGGTGATATTTAACTGAGAAGAGTTGGTGAATCGATAGGAGTCGAAATCGCCGGAAACCGCCACTTTAAGGGAGCTGCCCGTTTTCTGCAGAACACGAAAGCCGCCCGGCTTTCGTGAAAGCCGCCCGGCTTTCGTGAAAGCCGCCCGGCTTTCGTGAAAGCCGCCCGGCTTTTGCCCAGGCAGTCCAGTTTTGCCTTTCAATCGACCTAGAACGGGGATTGATCGAGGGGCGTAACAAGGGCAACTATTGTAGCACATCACGAGGTGAGGATGGCTGACTATATTGCTTATAATTAGTGAGTTAATTTCATAAGAATGTCTAAAGTAATTAGATGGGATTTTCATGGATTATTAATGATTAATAATGCCTAAATGAAAATAATATGGATATGAGTGAGTGAAGCATGATATACAAATTTAGAATAATTGTGTATGATTATGTGAAATGAATGGAACGGCTTGTTAATGGAATTACTATGATGACATTGTGATAAAATATACTTTACTTCATGTATGAAATTCATGAATGGATTAAAGTGATATTTTTGATATTGAGATTAAACTATACTTGGGTTGAGAAATCAATGGAAATGAAATGCAAATTGGGAAATAGGAACTTGGCATGTTCTAAGGTTATCCAATTAGTATCAAAATACTAGTCGGGGAATTAATATAAATAAATGATGAAACAAATCCTAAGAGGTAGGATTGTGAATAGATATGCCTTAAGTAGTCTCAAGAGATACTTAAGGATGAATGGTATGAACACTAAGGTGTGATAGGGGTAGGCCTAAAGGCCACATACGGGAATTGATTCTAGGCATAGGACTTGCTTGAGAATTTGATTATGAGAATAATTAGAGTTGGACTCTAGGATGACATGGAGATGTAGTTGGGCCGAGCCCATGCCATGTAATATGATCAGCATGGAAACGTAGTTGGGCCGAGCCCTTGCCATGTATAGGTGACCTCCGTGGAAACGTAGTTGGGCCGAGCCCTTGCCACGAAGCTATGGTTGGTATGGAAACGTAGTTGGGCCGAGCCCTTGCCATACAAATTTTGATATGATATATTGAGCTAGAGGATTGTATAGAGATGTAGTTGGGCCGAGCCCATGCTATACAATTGGGGCTCGATGGGACCCCACGGGGTTATCGTGACTCGCGGTCACGGGGGAATGGAAAAGATGAATTCTAAATGAGTATGGGCCTACGGGCCGACTACTTGACTTTATGTAAAGTAAGTACAGTTAAAAGAAATAGGGGTAACTGAGGGTTATGGCCTATAATATAATAGTACCCTAAATTGAGGGTCTTGGAAATTAAAACGTTGATTATACTTAGTATAGTTGCTATTGTACTTGTCAAATATTTCCAAGTACTGACCTCCCCTTCACGGGGGAGGCCACCTCACAGTTTCAGGTAGAACTTGAAGGTCGCTGCCATTGCCCGTTGCTTCGGGAGGAATCAAGGGAAGAAGACGTGGTTCGTGCTTCTCCCGTTCTGTTTTAAAAACAATTACATTAATGCTCATGGATAATATTTTCTGAATAATTACTTTGGGGGCTTGCATGCCTAGTTATGCCAAGTGTGGCTTGAACAATTGTATTAATGCTTCCGCTGTTTTAAATGCATGTTTTACATTATGTTTGTTTATGGATGTACTATGTGTGAATGATATTCATGACGCCTTGTATAGTATGGATGAGTTGGACTGCGGTTGACTATTCGTACTGTACGGCGGGTTGTTGACGTGTCCGGCTAGGTCCGGGGCGTGACATTATTGATGTTGGAGACGGTAAGCTTGTCCTCCGCGTTGGGGATGAGTCTGCCACCTTTGACATGTCCAAAATAATAAAGAGGCTCTGTCAAGATAGTGGAGAGTGTTTTTACATGGATGTGATGGATTCTTTGGTGGAGGATTGCATTCCTAACATGCTTTCTGATGAAGCCTTCTTTGATCTTCTTTTGGATGAGAGTCTTTCAGCAAAGGATCTTGAGCTCCTCGCCTCCTCCCTAGTTTTGATTGTCTCATGATAGGTGGAGAGGAGGACTCAAGTGATGCTAGTGATGTGAAGGGGAAGTAAGAAGATTTAGATGAGGCGGAGAAGGAAAATTTTCAAACTGATTCTTCCATTATAACACCCTCTCCATTAAATCTAAAACCTCTTCCCTCCCACCTTGAGTATGCTTTTCTTGATGATAGTCCTGACCTCCCTGTTATTCTTGCATCCGGGCTTGAGCCATCCCAAAAATCTGCATGTCTTGATCTATTTGGTGAACAAAGGGAAGCTCTAGCCCGGAAACTTTCTGACATGAAAAGAATCAGCCCTGCTTTCTGCACTCATAAAATTTTGATGGAAGATAATGCTAAACCGGTAGTGCAGCCACAAAGAAGACTGAATCCTAACATGCAAGAGGTGGTTAGGGAGGAAGTCATCCGTCTGTTAGATGTAGGCATTATTTATCCAATTTCAGATAGCCCTTGGGTCAGCCCAACCCAGGTGGTTCCCAAGAAAGGGCGGATGACTGTGGTAAAAAATGAGAAAGATGAGCTGATTCCGACGCGTACGGTCACCGGATGGCGGGTCTGCATTGATTATCGAAAATTAAATGCCGCCACCCGGAAGGACCACTTCCCCCCTCCCCTTCATTGATCAGATTTTAGAGAGGTTAGCAGGGCATAAGTTCTACTGTTTCCTTGACGGAATGTCGGGATACTTCCATATCCCCATAGCCCCAGAGGACCAGGATAAGACCACGTTCACATGTCCATTCGGTACCTTCGCATATCGGAGGATGGCGTTTGGATTATGTAATGCCCTGCTACCTTTATGAGATGTATGCTTGCTATTTTCGGGGATTTTATTGGGAAGTTTATGGAGGTTTTCATGGATGACTTTTCTGTGTATGGTGATACTTTTGATGAGTGCTTAGAGAATTTGAAGAAAGTCATGGTTAGGTGTCGAGAGGTAAATTTGGTGCTTAACTGGGAGAAGTGCCACTTCATGGTTAGTGAGGGAGTGGTCCTAGGGCATAAGATATCGAGTAGGGGGATTGAGGTTGATCCGGCTACGGTTGATGTAATTTCTAAATTGCCTCCCCCTACCTCGGTCCGTGCCATTAGGAGTTATCTAGGACAAGCAGGTTTCTACCATAGGTTCATCCAGGACTTTTCTAAGATAGCCCGACCCATGACTAAGCTCCTTGAGAAGGACGCACCGTTTGACTTCTCAAAGGAGTGTTTAGAGGCTTTTGAGTGTTTGAAGGAGAAACTGGTCAAGGCACCGGTGGTAGTAGCTCCTGACTCGTCTTTGCCCTTTGAGATTATGTGTGATGCTAGTGATTTTGCAGTAGGAGCCGTTCTTGGGCAGCGTCGAGAGAAACATTTTCAGCCTATTTCTTATGCTTCTAAGACTCTCGATAGTGCCCAGGAAAATTACACTACCACCGAGAAAGAATTGCTTGTTGTTGTGTTTGCTCTTGACAAGTTTCGTCCCTATTTGATTTTGTCTAAGGTAGTGATATTCACCGATCATTCTGCTCTTAAATATTTGATGCAAAAAGTGGATGCTAAGCCTAGATTGATTCGGTGGATATTACTACTCCAGGAGTTTGATATTGAGATAAGGGATAAGAAAGGGGCTGAGAATTTAGCAGTTGATCACTTGAGTAGGTTAGAGAACCCCTTTCTTGATTCCTTGAGTGAGAGAGATATTGAGGGCACTTTTCCTGACGAGAGACTCTTGCGTATCGTTGATGAGGTGCCCTGGTTTTCAGACATCGCCAACTATCTGGTTGGGGGTGTTGTTCCTTCTGATTATACACCTCATCAACGAAGGAATTTTTTTTCTGATCTGAAATATTATTTCTGGGAGGAACCATATCTGTTTCGTATTTGTGCTGATCAGGTTGTTAGAAGATGTGTCCCCCTTTGTGAAGGAGGTGAAATTCTTAAACATTGTCACTCAGGACCAACCGGGGGACACTACTCTTTCAACCGGACAGCCCGTAAGGTCTTGGAATGTGGTTTCTTCTGGCTCACTTTGTTTAAAGATGCTCTAACGTTTGTGCAGGAATGTGACAGGTGTCAACGCACCGGGGCGGTTACCAAGAGGGATGAGATGCCCCAGAATTTTATATTGGCTTGTGAGGTATTTGATGTTTGGGGCATTGACTTCATGGGACCGTTTCCGGGTTCTAAGGGTAATAAATTCATTCTTGTTGCTGTGGATTATGTTTCTAAGTGGGTTGAGGCCGAAGCTCTGCCCACGAATGACGCTAGAGTTGTAATTCGTTTTCTGAAAAAATTGTTTTCTAGATTTGGAGTGCCGCGAGTGTTGATTAGTGACAGGGGCACCCACTTTAGGAATGACCCCATGACACGCCTTCTGGCAAAGTACGGGGTCACTCATAAAGGGGGCGTACCATATCACCCTCAAACTAGTGGCCAAGTTGAGAATTCGAATAGAGACATTAAGACCATCCTTGAGAAGACCGTTGAGACCCATAGGAAGGATTGGTCCGAAAAGTTAGATGATGCACTGTGGGCATTGCGTACAGCGTATAAGACACCCATTGGCACTACTCCGTTTCACCTGGTTTATGGGAAGGCGTGCCACCTTCCGGTAGAGATTGAACATAAGGCCTACTGAGCCTTGAAAATGCTGAATAAAGATATTACATTGGCGGGTCGTGAGCGGCTTTGGAAGCTCAACGAATTGGATGAGTGGAGGCTCATGGCCTATGAAAACGCTAAGAATAGTAAGGAGCGTACCAAAGCCTATCATGATCGGCATATCAAACAGGGAAAAGAGTTTAGTAAAGGGGATCAAGTTTTGTTGTTCAATTCTCGAATGAAAATTTTTAAAGGAAAGTTGAAGTCTAGATGGTCCGGTCCTTTCATAGTAAGCGAAGTTTTTCCATACGGTACAGTTGAGACAGACCATCCAGAGAAAGGCCATTTTAAAGTGAACGGCCACCACCTGAAGAAGTACTACGGAGGACCGCTAGACCGCGAACGTGAGGTGACTGTCATCACAGATTTTGAGAGATGAGTTCGTAGTTGCGTCGGGCAAACGACGTTAAAAATAGCGTTTCTCGGGAGGCAAACCGAGCTTAATTTTTGCTTCTTTAGTGTAGTTTACTGCTTTTCATAAACCCACAAAAATCACACACAAATATATATATATATATATATATATATATATATATATATATATATATATATATATTTTCAGCAACACACAAAAATATTTTCAGGACGCACGCGTGCGTCACTGTGGGGAGAAAACACTGGAACACACTGCCAGCCACGCACGCGTGCGTGGCTAGGGACACACGCGTGCGTCCCAAATTTTCAATTCACGCGTAACACATTGCCAGCCACGCACGCGTGCGTGGCTAGGGACGCACGCGTGCGTCCCATCTCTTAAAACGCACCTGCGGCCTTCTTTTCTTCTATCGCAACAACACAACCCCAGAGTTCTTCCTCCCGCGACCGCAGACAACCAACGAGAACCGCCACCGTGACTTCGGCCGAGCACCACCCGTCATTTTCCTCTCCTTCTCCGCTACTCATTCCAAGTTTTCTTCTTCTTCTCTCTTCCTCTTTTCTCCATTAATGGAGGTTTTCAAGCTTTTACAAGTTCGAATTTGCATGAGCTCGAAAATTAGGGATTCGTTTGTCTATGATTAAATTGAAGCTTGTATTGATGCTATTAATGTTCTACTTTGCTGATTTTGCCTCTTTTGCTTGAAATCCCTAATTTTTGAGTTGATTTTACCAAATTAGGGTAAATTATGCCAATGTGACAACAATTTGGGGGTTTTTGGTTTCTTTGCTTTCTATGAGGTTTAATGCTGCTTGAGATGATTTGTGATTGTTTCTAACTCTGTTTAAGCACTAATCCCCAAATTTTTAGGATAAACTCTTTCAAATTTGAGAATTGAGAGTTCTTCCCCAATTTTGATTCTCTGTCTATTGCATTTGGGAAGAACCCCGTTCTACACATCTGGAATAATAAACGTTGCTTGCTTGCTTGTGATCTAGTTTATACCGTGCGTCGTTGAAAATTTGAATTTTATTCAAAGAACCCTTCTTTGATAAAAGTTCAAAATTTTCAACTATTCTGGTTAAACTTGGGATTGTTTTAGTTAATGATGATCTTGATTATTTAATTACTGGCAGGGCCATTAATCTTCTATAATTTTGTTCAATTCTAACACTTGAAAGCCCCGTTGGAATTCCTTTGTCAAACCTTTTTGCAGATGGGCCGCACCAAACAGACCTCCAAACGTCAGCGGGACAACATAGGGGCCGGCTCAAGCCGAGCTGGACAAAGTGGGAGCCATCAGCCGGCTGCCCCATATTTGCCGCAATTTGTGGACGAAGCGCAACGGCAGAATTATGATGAGCTGATAAACATGAGCGTGGGGCAACGATTGTATCCCCATCTACCCACCCTAGGGCAGGCCGGCATACGGGATGAGGTCATGCAACTCCTCCATCGTGATTGGTGGCAGCACCTTTTTTTTGGCATCGATGAGCCCACATATAAAGAGATCACCTGTGAGGTGCTGTCTTCATTCAAGGCACCCAAGACCTTCGACAACGTTTTTCTCCCGGTGATCAAATTCCGCGCTTTTGGGGAGTCTCACATCATATCTGTGAGCGATATTTCTACACATCTTGGCTTCAATACTCTTCCTGACGTGGCCCGGTTTGAGGGGAGCATACTAGACATTCCCCCAAAAGTCAACCGAAAAGACTTCTGGAAATCCATAGCCCCTGGTGCCGGTGATTACAAACCCCAGACGGCACCCAGCACTGCACTTTACCCATACCAGTTCTGGGTGGTCCATGCCCTCCTTAGCTCTACTGTTTCAGGACGCGCAGAGCTTAGTGGAAAAGTCTTTGCCACTGATCTTTTCTGCCTCTGGTGCATGATCAACGAGAGGAGGCCGATATTTGGAGCCCTATTCGCAGGCCTGTTCCTCAGACAGGCGAATTATCGAGTTAAGGCGATTTTCGCCGGTCCTTACATCACACGCCTGCTGAAGGGGATGGGTTACGAAGACAGATTTGAGGGGATGACCCGAATAGATAGCACCCATCCGATGAAGAAGCTGCCTAAGCTTATCCCGGTGAGGATACAGGAACAGGGCGCAGGAGCGGCAGAGGGGGAGCATGGAGGCGATGAAGAGGAGGATGACGAGCATGAACACGAGCATCGAGAGCACGAGATGGCGCACGAGGTCCCTTATGTGCCCCCTCCCCAGGGTTACGTTTATCCCAACACCTGGGAGGGGATGCATCAGCATCAAGAAGACACCTACATGCGACTCTATAGCACCAGCAGCAGTTTTTCGCTGATATCACCTCTGGCCTAGCCTCGATCGACACGCGGCTGACAGCCCTGGAGAGTCGATGGGATGGCCAGCACCCTCACGAGCACTACCCACCCCCTCCCCCTTTTTAGATTTTTTTTCATGATATTTTATGACACTGATTCACCGCATACTCTATCACTTTGTCAATCTTGTTTGTGAATTTTGGATTTTGTATTTCTTGTCTTTTGTGAGTGCAGCTTTGTTTCGGGAAAAATATTACTGAGCGGCAATGAACGAGGTAGCGGTAGAGGGTGGACCAGCTAAATGACCTAAGGGAGTTTTTTCTGTTCCTTACTCGCTTCTATACACCCGTTTTTAATTTTGACTTGAGTTAGGTTTGAGCACGCGTGACCCTTTCCCTTTACCCCTTGTGCATAGTGCATATTTGGTCATCGAGGGCGATGCCAAAGTTCAAGTGTGGGGGAGTGAATTGGGCATCCGGGCAGTAGTTATTACATGTGATTTTTAGAGTTAGCATGTGCAGGTGTTAGTTGTATATTCATAGGATAGTCATGTCAAAATTTTTGAAAATTTTTCTTTAAATTGTGTCTTTGTGAGCTAGTTAGCGTTTGACTATGCTTTTAAAATGTCCTTGAAGTGTTTAGGCTTAAATTGATTGCACTATAATCTAGTTGTTGAAAGGATGAAGGCATTAGTCACCCACGTAATAATTAACAATTTTCTCTATTGACCTGAATAAGTTCCTTTAGGAGAAGCCATTTTGAGCCTGACTATTTTTTGTTTACCCAATTAATTGAGCTCCATAGCCAAATGGCCTTTGTTTTCTTACCCGTGAATATTTCTGACGTAGTCTTCATGTTTAGGGAACTAGGGGATGAATTTGCTAAGTTTAGGGAATTTTGTGTAGGAGCCAATTTTGGCACTGTTCCTATGCCCCAAATGGGGTAAGAGCGGTCACTTTTTAGGATCTTGATATTTTTGAGGATTGCATTGTAGGCATGGATTCACTTCTAAAATAAATGAACTTTTATTGCTACTTTTCCTTGGTGAGGCCGAGATTAGAATGAGGTAATGTCTAGTGAGAATCCGAAAGGTGAAAAATTAATGTAGCTAGACATCTTATCTTGCGAAAAAGAGAATGGGAGACCCGGTCAAAAAGCGTAAGTGTTTTGCACAATAAGATGAGACTTCGGTATCTTTCGAAAGAAATGGCGTTCTCGTGCCAACATGACAAGGAAAGCTAAACATAATTAATGAACTTGGAGGCTTTTGAAAATTAGCTTTAGTTCTCCACGTACTTCAAGTATACGTCAAAGCACCAACGTGCCGCAGCGGTTTAGCTTAGTTGTACACCATGTCTACTCTTTGCATAGGTTTAGATGATTGTTCCTAAATTGTGGCCTACTGAGTTCCTTGATCCTAAGAATAGCCCTGAAGTTCCTGAATGCATTAAGTCTTTGTTAGAATATTTCCATCTCTCAAAAGAAAGGGACCGTTTATTACCATTCACCATTCACCATCACCCTCACAAGTCCTTCTGATTAATAACTAGTTTATTTGTGTATGCTGTCATTACTTTAAGGATGTTGTGAATAATTTTGTCAAATAGTTTAGCTTTAGTACAAAGGTGTAGTTTAGGGAAGAATTTTTCTGGTTTAGATTGTCTGTTCTGTGAATATCTCTTTAACTACGTGTGCATGCTAACTGTTTTGATTCCGTGTGGTGATTATCGTAAGTCCCATTGTTCGATTTGCTTGAGGACAAGAAAAAGCTTAAGTGTGGGGGAATCTGATAAGTTCGTATTTCAACAAGTTCTTAATCCGTGTTGGAGTCGGATTTTGATGGTTTCCCTCGCTTTGAGGCGTCATAAGTATCATATTTAGCTCAAGTCATGTTAGTTGGGTGTTGGAACGAGTTTTGGCATTTTTAGATATGAAATCAGGTTTTTTAGGGCCCGGTATCGGCGCATTGAGGATTGATCGGGATGAGTTGAGGAGTGTTCAAGAATGAATTCAGAGTTTTGAAGGGCACTAGGAGATTCACGATGAAGATTTGATGAAGGAAGAGTTGTTCGATTGATCGCGGGGCCAAACGGGGACTTGAACGGGAGAAAACGAAGAATTCGGAACAAAAAGGGCCACGCACGGCCGTGCGTGCAAGGACGCACGCGTGCGTCCAATGAAGAAAACGAAGACCACCTTACTGCCAGCCACGCACGCATGCGTGGCTAGGGACGCACGCGTGCGTCCCCCTTTTTATGCGGACGTCTGTCGGACGCACGGACGCCACGCACGCGTGCGTGGTGCCGTGCGTACCCAAAATCTGTCCTAATTCAACCCAAATTGCCTTGTTTCCTATTAATACCACCCCTATAACCCTAATTAAGGGGGATGGAATTTTAGAGAGAGATTAAGGACGAGATTAGAGAGCTTTTTCAGTCAGGTTTATCAATTCCTTAACATTCTTTGTAAATTCCTACTTTTTGATTAATGACAATTAATTCTATTTATCCCAATTCTATTGATTCTTCAATTATGAATAGGGAGTAGTTTTAATTAGGGATTTGGGGTTGATGATGGGGTTAATCATGATGCATGGTTAGGTTCTTGATGGTGTAAATTGCATATATGCCGTTTAATTTGTGTTTGAATAATTTAATTGATATCTTTTGTAATCTAGAATGGCCACTAGAATTACATTTGCTTATAGAATAAATTAAGAGAGATCTAATTTGTTCTAGGACACATTCACACACACTTAATCGTTCGCTAAGAGATTAGTAGCGATTAAGGGGCCGTAAGCTCGTTCGTCTTGGCAATAATTTAGGATCCTGTCGCATGAGAGATCAGCCTAGTCCCCTAAATTATTGTACTCTACGCCGCGAGAGCGGTAAGAACTTAGTAATTATTAGCTAGGCTCAATTAAATTAAATTCATGTAATTAAGCCTGATCTGCCAGAAATCTGATTACCCTGGAATCAATCCCTGTTCCCTTCGTTGTTAATTAAGAAGAACCCAATTATTTACTTTTAATCGTTTATTTGCAATTTTAGTTTTCTCAAGCAACCAATTCTCGCACGACCGCATTTGTTTTATTTATTTTTATCTCTGATTTTAGTTAATTCTTAATTCCCTTTTACCGTCCCTGTGGAGACGATACTCGTACTTTCACCGCTATATTACAATCTTTTTAAGTGCGAGAAAACTCACATCACGCTCCGATCTCGGTTCTGGTTCGGTTGATGATCAGGCGATCCTGGTCCAGTCGACGATCAGGAGGTTACTGTTTTGGTCTGGTCCCCGTTTTTTTAAATAAATTTTTCAAAGAGAAGAGTTTCAGAAAAGTCACTGGCTTGCGAACTAACAAGGAAAAAGAAAAAGAATTCGTCAAACTAGCCGTTAAGACCAACCATGATCGATCAATTTGTATCCAAACTTTCCTATACCCGGGAACAGATACTCTCTTTGGGTTGTACCAAGTCCGTTTCCAGACCAGGATTGTACTTTCGATCTTATGGCCGGTCAAGAACCGGGTGAAAAAAAATGATGAAATTGTATTCATATTTGAAAATAGAAAACTGGAAAATGGAAACAAAAAATGGGAGAACGAAAAACTGAAAAGTCAAAATGGAAATTCAGAGATTGGAAAACAGAAAAGAAAATTGGAAATATTTCAGTTAGTAAATGGCCCATCAGTTTTTTTTATTTACTAAAACTCCGCCATGAGATCATTTTTTTGGTATCATGCCTGTCCCAAGCCAGGATAAAGGAGGAGGGTGTTGTGGTAGGCGCGTGACAGCCAACAGTATCACTTAGTCACATCACATGACATGAATCGAAATATGAATATCGATACAGCTAAGTGGTCGCCCGTAAGTGACGCGTCATCCCTTCGCCTGGGGGTGGTGTCAAATGGGCAAGAGCGCGCTACACTTCATAAGCCTGGGTGTGGTGATAAGAATGCTAAGGCTGCTAGGTCGTCGCC
Organism: Cuscuta europaea; assembly: GCA_945859875.1. Taxonomy (NCBI): domain Eukaryota; kingdom Viridiplantae; phylum Streptophyta; class Magnoliopsida; order Solanales; family Convolvulaceae; genus Cuscuta; species Cuscuta europaea. The sequence continues at coordinate 2,152,750 of CAMAPE010000018.1, read as the reverse complement.
CGGAAGCGATTCGCCACTCCAATGCCCGGGGATGGTGTTAAATATGTAAGGGCATGGTGGGGGTCGATGTGGGGTGAAGAAGAGAAGGCAGAGTGTTAGATTGCGCTTTGGGGCATGGAATGTTGGCTCTCTTACGGGAAGATCATCTGAGATAGCTGAGGTTATGATGAGGAGAAATATCAGCATAATGTGCATGCAAGAAACTAAGTGGGTTGGAGAAAAGGCACGCGAGATTAATCCCGGAGGTTTTAAGCTTTGGTACTCGGGGAGAGAGAGGAACAGAAATGGAGTAGGCATTATGGTGGCACATGATTATGTTGACGGTGTGGTTGAAGTGTTTAGGAAGAACGATCGCATCATGAGCATTAAGTTGATAATGGGGGATGAGATGGTGTCCGTGGTTAGTGCCTATGCACCACAAGTGAGATTGGATGCATCTATCACTCAACAATTTTGGGAGGATCTTGAGGAAGTGGTGCGACGAGTGCCAAGGGGAGAGAAACTGGTCATATGAGGCGACCTCAACGGGCATGTGGGCCCAAGTCGTGATGGTTTTGAGAGTGTCCATGACGGACATGGTTTTGGCACTAGAAATGAAGTGGGGAAGAACATTCTGGATTTTGCCTCGACATATGAGTTGGCTGTGATGAACACTTGGTTCAAGAAAAGAGACTCTCACCTTGTCACCTATAGGAGTGGAGCTAATAGTACCCAAATTGACTACTTTTTAGTACGGACGACTTGGAGAACTAGCTACACTGATTGTAAGGTTATCCCAGGTGAGAGTGCTGTCACTCAGCATAGGAAGCTTGTGCTTGATTTTAGAGGTAAAAAGAGTGGACGAGTTAAGGTACAAGGGGAGCCAAAGATAAAATGGTGGAGACTCGAGGGGAATCTCCAACAAAGTTTTGCACACAAAATGTTGGAGGAAGATGTTTGGTCTATTGATAATGACGCACACGTGGATGATGTGTGGTTACAAATGGAGTCCACCATTAACAAAGTGGCGAAGGAGATACTTGGAGAATCTAAAGGATGTCTGCCACCAAAAAAGGACACATCTTGGTGGAATGATGAGGTGAAACAAACAATAAGGGCCAAAAGAGAATGCTATAAGAAATTGGGCAAAAGTTGGAGCGACAAGAACATAGAGGAGTACAAAGAGGCTAGAAGAAGAGCAAAGAAAGCTGTGAAGGAAGCCAAAGGAAAAGTGAATAAGGAATTGTATGTAAAGTTGGATTCTAAGGAAGGAGAAAAAGATATCTACATACTTGCTCGCCTTCGTGACCGTAGGACTCAAGATATCAGAAAAGTTAAGTGTGTGAAGGATGTCGATCAAAGGGAACTAATGGACGATGAAGAAATAAAAGAGAGGTGGAGGTCATACTTTGATACCTTGTTCAACGGGAATAAAGTCCAAGGTATTGATGATCTTACTATACCAGAGTGTATGGTAAATAGGGACTTCGTGAGAAGGATTCAAACAACAGAAGTTAAAGAGGCTATGAGAAAAATGGGCCAGAAGAAAGCAGTGGGCCCAGAATGCATACCGATCGAGGCTTGGAGAAGTTTCGGAGAGAAAGGCATCGAGTGGCTAACACATTTCTTCAACATGATTTGGAGAAACAACAAAATGCCAGTGAGTTGGCGGAAGAGTACTCTCATTCCCTTATTTAAAAATAAGGGTGATGTGAAAGAATGTGCTAACTATCCAGGGATTAAGCTTATGAGTCACACCATGAAACTTTGGGAGCGAGTGGTTGAGCAAAGACTACGTAAAAGTGTGAAAATTTCGGAGAATCAATTTGGTTTTATGCCTGGACGCTCAACAACTGAGGCCATTCACCTTCTTAGACAAGTTGTGGAGAAGTATAGAGACACTAAAAAGGATCTGCATTTGGTGTTCATTGACTTAGAAAAGGCATATGATAGGGTACCTCGAGAAGTTCTTTGGTGGGCCTTAACTAGAAAAGGCATATCACGTAAGTATATCAGCATCATCATGGATATGTATGATGCTTGTACTACAAGTGTCCGCACTAGTGTAGGGAGGACCGCAGAGTTCCCTATTACTATTGGAGTGCACCAAGGATATGCTCTGAGTCCTTTCTTATTTGCTTTAGTCATGGATGAACTTACAAAGTCAATTCAAGAAGATATACTGTGGTGCATGATGTTTGCCGACGATATTGTATTGATTGATGAGACATAATCCGGTGTTAAAGCAAAGTTGGAAGTATGACGACAAACATTGGAGAGCAAGGGTTTCAAACTGAGCCAAAGCAAGATTGAGTATATGGAGTGCAAGTTCGGTGGAGGTAGAAGCGGTAGCAACAGTGGGATTACTCTTGATGGTAAGGAGATACCGGTGTGTGATATGTTCCGTTACTTGGGATCCATAATTCAGAAGGATGGTGAATTAGATGGAGATGTATGTCATAGAATCAGAGCTGAGTGGATGAAATGCAAAAGTGCTTCAGGATTTCTATGCGATCGAGGTATGCCGACTAAATTGAAAGGTAAATTTTATCGTACAGCAATTAGGCCGGCATTAATGTATGGCGTAGAGTGTTGGGTGGTGAAGCAATGCCACATTCAAAAGATGAGTGTGACAGAGATGCGTATGTTGGGTTGGATGTGTGGACATACCAGAAAAGACCGCCTGAGGAATGAGGTAATCAGACAAAAGGTGGGAGTAGCACCTATAGAAGATAAGATGCAGGAGTCTCGTTTGCGGTGGTTTGGGCATGTGCATAGAAGACCAAGTGGTGCACCTGTTAGACGACTTGAGGGGTGGGGAGAAGAGTCAGAGAAGAGAGGGAGGGGAAGACCCAAACAGACTTGGATTAGAGTAATCAGAACTGATATGCGTCTTCTTGGGTTGGATGAGAGTATGGCTTTGGAGAGAGCAAAGTGGAGGGCGCACACCCATGTGGACGATTGATGTCTTGTCTACCTTTCCTCTCTTGTTTCTTTTATTGTTTATCTTCCTTATCTTTTTATATTCTTATGTTATTTTAACTTCTAGCTTTTTTATGTTCTTTTATTTATTTTTCTTTTATCTTGGTTATATTCTTGTGTTATTATTATCTTATATTTATGTATCTTTATTTTATTCATTTTATCTTACTTTGTTTTCCTTTTCTTGCCCGCCTTCTCTTTTTGGCATCGATATCATAGATCGATTCATGTTAGCCGACCCCAAATTCTTTTGGGATTAAGGCTTGGACGTTGTACTGAATCTCACATTCTTATAGATAACACTGGTGGAGGCATGGCGATTTAGTGAGGTGGGCCTGCACAAAAAACGTATTTAAAAATTTTTCAACACAATTTTTTTTAATATTTGCACAAAATTTAAATTTGGGATGCGTCGGACCCTAGGTTAGCTTAAGTTAGCCCCTAGCTATGCGTAGCATCGAATTAATAGTTTTAATATTGCACGTAGTAATTACTCATTACCTATAATATGCGTAGCATCAAATGCGTTTTTTTCGAATTAATGTTAATTAATTAATTAATTAATTACGAAAATAGGGTTGGGTTAAAAGTATTTACCAATATACTGTTGGGTTAACCATGGTCGGGGTAAGTCGCCTAACGGTTGGGTGACTTATAAGTCCCCAAACGGTTTGGCGACTTATAAGTCCCCAAACGATTTGGCGACTTATAAGTCGCCCAACCGTTGGGCGACTTACCTTGAAGTAAAAACTTCGACCAGCCAGAACAGAACACTGTGTAAATTAAACCCAATCCCCATAATCCCCCAAGCCGCAGCGGCGAAGGACGAACGACGACCGAGCGATTTGGAACTCCAGCGAACCTCCATCTCCAGCTACCCCACTCCGGCAAACCTCCACCTTCATCTTCAACACTCTTTCTTCTTTCTTGTAGGTAAATCAAACTCCATTTCATCTCATTTTGAACTTAGGGTTTTGAATGTTAAATTTTCGAATTTTTAGATTATGAATTGATTGTGAATTGAGTTGTTGTGAAATGTGGATATGTATGAAATGTTGAAATTTGATTTTAAATTGATTGTAAATTTTAAAGTGTATTTTGACATTTGGGCATTTGGGTAGATTTGAATGTAGCTAAATTTCGGTATTGAAATGTAGACTTGAATGTAGATAGCAAAATTCGGGTATTTTCATATTGAAATGTGAGTTGTTTGTGAATTTTGACTTTTGGATATATTTGAATTGTTATTAGAATATGGATTTCTCAAGCTTCCCAATCGTGTGTCATTGGGGAGGGAACTATTATGAGGATGCTGGGCAAATATGCCATCAAGGTGGTACAACCACATTTATCATGTTTTCTCGTGGTGCTTGCATGGTCGAGATCCTTCAAAAAATACATGCAGCCACAATGATTCATCATAGCCGTTCTTTGTGTTTGAAAATGAAATTTCCCATGAACGGGGGAAAGTACATGCTTATGCCCCTCATTAATGAGCTAGCTATAACAAATATGTGGGGCATAGTTCAGATGGAGGACATGTCGATGCTAGAGATTTACATTGAGGAATCCATATGTGACGTTTATGGTACTCCATCAACATCAAATGCTGTTGTATCTAGGCATTATGTCAATGCAGATGTGAATGCAGGGAACTCCTCAAATGCTCCTGTACTGGACATGGTTATACAGGAAAATGGTAGGTATTTGCACAACGGTGCATCATTTATGGATGGGCAGGGAAGTGATGATGATGCTGACGACAACATCAATGATGAAGACATGATAGAATATGATGAAGATGATGGTGATACGGTCATGGCAACTGCCCCGTCTATACACTTTACTGGAATGTATGATCTCCCTGAAGGCTTTACTGATGCGTGGTTGAGTGGATCAGGTGAGAAAAGGTTTACTCCCGAAGGTGAGTTTGAGGTGGGTCAACAGTTTGACAACAAAGAACAAGTCATCAATATGGTGAGCTTGTATTCTATCAAACGGAACCAATTTTTTTGGGTGATAGAGTCTGATAAACACAAATGAGTGGCACAATGCAAAAGGAAGAAAGAATGTAATTGCCCCTGGAGAATACGCGCCACAAAGAACAAAGGCAACCTTGACACCTTCACAATTGTGCGTTATCCTGGACCTCATTCTACTACGTGTGTTGGGAACACCGACACTACCAATCACGTGGCTTTGACTTCAGATTTCATCTCTAAAGATGTGATTGACATTGTTCGCACTGATCCTTCTCTTAAGGTGCATACTATCATTGAGATGTTGAAGGAAAAGTATGGGTATACGGTATCATACCGGAGAACATGGATGGGGAAGCAAAAGGCCATAGAAGAAATATTTGGCGGTTGGGAGAAGTCATATTCTGAATTGCCCCGTTTCATGACAGCGCTCCAACATTCAAATCCTATAACTATTGTGCAGTGATACCCACCCCCTAATACTCCCACAAGTTATATGCAGTTTCAAAGAGTTTTTTGGGCATTCAAGGCATCAATACATGGTTTTAAGCATTGTCGACCCATACTTACTATTGATGGCACACACTTGTATGGAAAGTACAAGGGTACATTGCTCGTGGCCATGGGTTGTGATGCGAACAACCAAATATTTCCAGTGACCTTTGCAGTTGTTGAATCTGAGAATGGGGATAGTTGACCATGGTTTATGGCATGTATTAGGCAGTTTGTCACTAATAGAGAGTTGTGTGTCATTTCCGATCGGCATGGAGGTATTGTCAGGGCAATGAATGAGGTGGGCAGTACTTGGGAGGAGCCTTATGCGCATCATAGGCTATGTATCCGCCATCTTGCATCGAATGTGCACACTCATTTCAAAGACATTCATCTAAAAAATCTTTTTGTCTGGATCGCACGGAAACATCAGAAAAAGAAGTTTGATGGTGGGTTCAAGAAGATAGGTGAAATGAGTTTGGAAGCACGACAATTTCTGGGGAACATTCCCCCGGAAATGTGGTCGTTGCCCCACGATGGCGGGTATAGATACGGTACCATCACTTCTAATCTGGCAGAGGTTTTCAACATTGTGATGAAAAATGCCAGATATTTGCCCATCACCGCTTTGGTCCAGGTTTCCTTTTGTCGGGTTAATGCTTATTTTGTTAATAGGCGTGAAACCAGTAAAATGAGAGTGACAGAAGGCCACGAGTACTCCCCATATATTACTGATTTAATTGATAAGAATAGAGAGAAGGCCAAGCATCACATAGTTACTCCATTTGATTTAGATCGAGGGTTATTTCAAGTGGAAACCGATTGTGGTGGCCGAACGTTGGGGAAGGGTGGGAGAAAACAAATTGTCCATCTTAAAAGGAAAACTTGCACTTGTAAAAAGATGGAGATATATAAGATTCATGCTCCCATGAGTTAGCCGTGTGCAGACAACGTAGCTTGTCTTATGCTCCATTTGTGGATAAGTTTTTCTCTTCTGACCAATACGTGGCCACATATCATAGAGTCTTCAAACCCATTCCTGATCGTGATTATTGGCCTACTTACAATGCCCCTGAAATCGTGCACGATCCATCCATGCTTCAGGATAAGGGAAGACCTAAGTCGACACGTATTAAGAATGAGATGGATGAAGGTCCCCGAGGAATGGTTAGATGTGGAAAATGCCACCAATCCGGCCATAATAGGGCCACATGTGCGAAGAGATCGTCAAGACACGATAGGGGGTCCAGTGGGTAAGGTGTTAATTATAGTAATTCACAATTCATCTTAGCGTTGCATGAAAACATATTAATTAATAAAATGGATGATGAAAAAAAATAGAATTCGTATAATACTAAAAATTAACTAATACGATTTTGTTTTTTTGTAGGCATGGAGGTGAGAGCGGATCCTGGGCCGAGTGATCAAGATGACCATGAGAACTTCTACTTTGCCTTTTGTATTGCAGTTTTTCTTGTACAGTAGATGTTGTAGGAACAATTTACAACATTTTACGTATTTTCTCTTGTATGTTGTCTTAGATGATTACTTGTTATGAATATTGGATGATTGTATGTACTATGTTTTACTGGTGTGTTGTACGTGTTTTTCTTGGATGATTACTTCAGTATCAAGATGTTTTATAATGTGTTGTATCTGGCTCGTAACACTTAAATAGGAGAAGGGAGACCTTATGAATAGCAAACAGATGAGTCTGAGTTGAACTGGGGCAAAAAACCCGCTGAAATTCTGTTTTCGGAATTAGGCACGATCGTGCCTACCCTTGCAGGCACGATCGTGTGTGGCTGGCAGTAGATGTTGGCATGCGTTCATATGCAAGAGAAAGTCACCCAACCGTTGGGCGACTTTCCCTAACCATGGTTAAACCCAGCAGTAGATTGGTAAATATTTTTTTCAAGTATTATTTTCGTAATTAATTAATTAATTAACATTAATTCAGAAAAAAACTCGCATCTAATCAATACGTAATAGTTTTTATATCGTAATACCTATCATGGAAAGGGCTTTCTACTTTTCATGAATTCCTACCCTAGTGTGTCAATATTTAAAAAATTATATATATAAATTATAAAATCTGTAATGGAGATCATGAGTTAAGATAAACTCTGTTACGCCAAACTTCTTAATTTTATAAATCTAATGAACAAAATTAGTGAGCTTGATCCATCAATATTAGAAATGATTGATTTCTATATTATGAACTGTGGTGAACTTAGTGAGCTTGATCTACCAATATTAACACTAGATAGTTCCAAATTAGGTTATATATTAACTTGTCATTTTTTCAAATTTGCTTGATGACCCCTTTGTTCTAGCTTTGCAAGTTCAGAAAGTTTTTATGCTAGAGATTCCAAGTGTAAGGATTGGTTGATTATTAGGCGTGTCAAAGTTAGGGATATGTTTCAAATTGGAAAAAGTGTTGGTCATAGTACATACCAAACTTGCATAGAGTTGAAGTTGATGGTGATAATTGAGTTGGCGTCGCTCAAATGATGGAACACGAAGTTATGAATGATAAAGACGATGAAGATGATGAAGCAAACATTGATGTCACTTAAATAGATATAGTTCTTATCGATAAGTTTATGTTGTTCTGTACTAGATGTTTACTTATTGTGCTTTAACAATGACCTAATTCATAATATCTTCTAGTTATTTGTTCATGGGCTTGTGTGCATCTTCTCCCTCTTTAAAATTATCACTTGTTACAAATGGTGTGTTTATTATACCCATATATTCTGTCTCGAGGTTTTGCAGTTGAATAAGCCCTTTGACACAAGGTGTGTTTATTACACCCATATATTCTACTCCCTCCGTCTCTCAATACTTTGCCATGTTTGACCGGCACGGGAAATAATAAAGTAAAAACTGTGTGGTTGAGATATATGCAGAGGATAGAGAAATGACAGGAACCACAAATTCATTGATTAAAAGAGAAAGTGGCAAAGTTTTTGGGACATCCAAAAAAGGAAAAATGGCAAAGTTACAAGGGACGGAGGGAGTACTTATTTATAATATCTTCTGTTTTGCAAGTTTGGATTGGAGAACCTGTTAGTATATATGTCCTAGCGACAATCACTTTTTAATTAGAGATATATGTACTTCATCACATTCAGTTTTATATATTTGATATATACGGTATTACACATTGATGATTAAGTATTTCGATTGTCAATATCTTATTCATAATTGTGTTCCCTTGAACTTATGTTATCAATAAGTAAGTGGGCGCTTATATGATATAAATAAGGTCCTAAAATAGCCCCAATCAATGATCATCGAAAAAGGGATATTGATGATATGAGATAAGATTGGTATGTGGACAGCATCATACTTTTAAAAAGTATAGTTGATCTCACAACTATGAGTTCCTGTAATTCATGATGGTCACATAGATATTTTAAAGAATATTGGCATATCGACCGAGAAACCATTTGATAAGTTCTATTCATGTGTCTATGGAATTATCGGCGTATAGGTTAGTGTAATAGTCCTCCGACTTGATGTCAATACGTACTACATGTGCAGAGTGATGTACTTTGATCATGACCAACGCTTGCACTCCAATCAGGGTAGATACACCATGTGTTGGGTGCATCACGAAGCACATGGAGTAGTAGTTGAGTCAAAAAAAGATTTATTCCTCGTAATAGATTAAGAGAGAACATTCTACTTTTCATATCTAGATGGATCATAAAGTCATTGGTCAATGCAATGATATATTCGTTTTGGATATCGAAAATATGATCGTTATGGATCATCTAGAAAGATTGAGAGATAGAGACTAAGTTATTGAAATAGACACAATATCAAGTTCTAGACTTAGTTGAATGTTCGTTGAATGAAAGGACCATATCACTATGAGCTCTATATTACAGGGAGTTTGAATAATTCTCGCAAATGTCCTTATATATTATGTTTGTCTGGAGAATCGTTTAGGGATTCGCAAAGACCTTAATTTGATTAGTGTTTAATATATAAGGCCCTATGGGGCACACAACAAGTGATTATACCTTCCGATTGAATTGTTAGAAGGAATTAAACATTATTAATTGGATTGAATAATATTTAATTCGTAATACTGAAAACGGATTAAATGTTAATTAGATTAAACATATTTAATTCATGAAGTTGAAGGAGAGTTCTATTTGATAGAATTAATTAACTAAGATAAATTAGATTTATTATACTTAATTAAGATGTATTTATTATTAAATAAATTGGTATTTTCTTTTATTTGGATTAAAAGAAAAATCAAAAAGCTAGATATAAATAATAATGAATAGAGATTGTGGTGCAGCCATTGCACGTACATCTCTATAATTATAATTATATTCTCACATTGTTACATTTATTTAATTAAACATTAGATTTTGGTCCTGGTAGGACTAGAACTCATTAATGAGCAAGATTTTCATTGTGCTTGGGAAACTGGTTTAGATACATCCTCCTCCTTCATAATTTAGTGGTCAGTTTTCTAGATTCAGTACTACCAGTTTATTTCCCTGCGAAGAGATTTCCTAGTCTTTCTCTATGGGAGATCTAATCGTTCGTTCGGAAAGGAGAAATCACGTGGATACCTAAGGTCAAGGATTGTCACCACTAGGCTAGAAGATCTGTAGGTTCTAACTCAGATCTATTATTATCACATTCGTTGTTTTTTCATAATCAGGGAAGACCTGTTTGGGAAAATTTTAAACTTCCACTGCGGTACTTTCGAGGTACGTTATATCAATTTCCTAATAGAACCTTCATCCATTCCTCACATTGAGGTTAGCTTAACATATAACTTTTCTCTTGGTTTTTATTTAGAGAAAAGGGTCAAATAAGGCCTTCTACTGTTATGAAATAGTCACATAAGGCCATGTACTTAATAAAGTGTCATATAAGTACCTCTACTTGTATAAAGCAATCAAATGACTCCTAATGGCTTATTTAACACCTCCTAATCCCGATTTTAGCCTACATGTCAAATTTTTTGACTTGTATTTCAACCAATCTTAGTTAAATATTCGACATATGCCGTATAATGTATTCTAAAAAGATGGTTAGAACTACGTTGAAACCGGGATTAAGAGGTGTTAAATAGGTCATTAGGACTCATTTGATTGCTTTTTACAAGTAGATGTACTTATTTGACACTTTATTGAGTACATGGCCTTATGTGACTATTTCATAATAGTAGAAGGCCTTATTTGGTCAAAGAATCAGGACCAACACATTACCAGGTCAAGGTCTATTGCTAGACTGGGTGAAGAAGAGGTGATTGCATTCAACTTTTTAAAATAATTTTGGGGTGTTTAATTATTACCTATGTTCTAAAAATCGTTCTAGGCGCCCGACTAGTCCTCGCTTAGGCTAGGCGGTGGTCGGGCGCCCCGATTTTCGTTTAGGCGCTCCGACTAATTGGTTTGCCATCTAGGTGATTTAGTCGGACATCTATGGCGCCTAGTTGTCCACCTAGAGCGCCTAATCTGCCGCCTAGGTCGTTGAAACTCGCCGAACATTACTTTACTTTTTAATTTTGATTTTCTAAGTGATATACGTACTTTAACTTTAGCCATGGATATAAAGAAATGAAGTTGTAAATTAAGATAAAATTATATATGTTTGTATATATACCTAAATTTTATCATTATTTATAACATAATGAAGTTAATGATTAGTTGTCATATACTACATATGATTAAATGTGATAATTCTATCATTCATGTTTGTTAATGTATATGTGTATGTAAATATATGTCTGTATGTACGTACGTAGGTATATATGTACGTATGTACGTATGTATGAATGTATGTATTTTATTCACACAAAAATACAATATTACTTATCATATTTATGCAAAAATATAGATAAAAATGCAATGTCTATGTGTCCGACTAGGCGCCCGCCTAGCCGCCAGGCTAACACCCAACTAGCGCCTAGCGCCTTTTAGAACATTGATTATTACAATTGTCAAATATGTAAATATATTCTTCAAAATCGTCATTTTGTTGGTTCAAGAACAAATTGATGGATGAGTGTACCCGGGGGGTATCTATCCGAGGGGTTACTGCGGGGAGTAACTAGAGAGAAATCAGAGCACAAGTAGAAAGAATGTATATTGATAATGAGAGTATTCAGTGTATTGAGCGTGGTTTACAAATGGGTAAAGGGGTGTTATTTATAGCAGCAATAAATGCTAGATAAGGACACGTGTCATCATTCTGGTGGTCGTGGGGTCACCTCAACAGGGTGGCACTGGCACTCTCATGTGGCCGCATTAAATGTGGTGGTTGGATGTGACGTCTGTACTTGGTACGTTGATCCCGCGCATGTGGCTGAGAGATTCTGTCGAGAGAGGTGCCTTCGGCTGTATATAATTAGCCGAGGGCTCTTCAACCCGGGGGCCTCCGGGTACCGAGGGCTCCGGGTGCCGAAGGCTACTGTTTTTGCCTTTTTCTCCCAGCAGCTTCGTAGGCCTAAAACGGTTGTTCTATGAGATTTTGAGGCCTTCGGCCAGGGGACCGAACGCGGGTGCGTGGGTAGCGTGGGCCTCCTCTCTCTTGGGGCGCAGTGACTTGGGCCTGCTGTTCTTCCTGGGCCTGTTGGGCCTGTATTAGAATAGTGGAAGTCTATGGACCAGGGGTTCCCGGGCCATATACTCTATCAGGAATCTCTCACTCCTTTTGCCGAAATGTACCTGAGGAAAAAGGAGTAAAATGCGTTTGTCCTCTGATGCTGGTGTTTTGCTCTATTTGTTGTTTGCACGTTTTGCCGAAAGCAGTCCCTCAGTCCCCCACATTCTGGGATTTGAGGAATTGGGTTGCTGTTTTGGGGAGATTTTTGATAATTTGCTTGTTTGAGATTTTCCCAGAGGGGGGCCTTCCAGTCTCCCACTCCTTGAGGCACTTGTAAAGTGGTGAAAAGGAGTAGAGTGGTGCATGCTGTTGTACGGGGCTGAAGGTTGACACTTTTCGTTTCATTTTGGGGGTATGCCTCGTTAAAAACCTCATTAGGAAAAACCCTGTGGGATAAAATCCTAATGAGGGAAAAAGAGTGCACCGAATTTCCCTAATGATGAATCGAAAAGGTGAAACCTTGGTCTCAGATGAAGGACAAAGTTGATGCCGAAGGCTACCCTTGATCTTAGAGCGTGTCTGTGGAGTTGCCGAAGGGGTTTTGCTGATGTCTCGGAGGGTCTGCTGGGAGCATTCCTCCGAAGGCATCCGTAGTTGATAAGCATGAGCAGGCATCCCGGGGAATGCCGAGGGTAGTCCCCCAGTCAATAAGGCTGAGGGCTTGTTCATTGTTGACGAATGCCAGTGATCGTTCCTGTGTGCTGAGGGGTGCCATGGTATTTTAGTCGGAGGCTAACTACTAATGAGTTGGCTCGAAGGTGTTGCTCGGGGGGATTTCCTAGTTCTCAACATATTGAGGGGTTTCTCCGTTGTTAACTCGGGGGCTCCCCTTGATGAAGGAGTCTGAAGGAGTTAGCTCGAAGGCATGCTCAGTATTGTTTGAGGGGTGCCAGATGAGGGCACTTCGGCCTGCCAAATAGAGCCGTTGAGATATGACCGTTGGAATATGGATATTCGGAATATAGCCGTTGGAGGTGTTGTCCACGTGGCATGCACCCGCTGGCAGACTGCGGGCGGGTGTCACCGGTTGGCGGAAGGGACGGCGTGTAATGATAATTTTTCTCTTGGGGCCCGGTTTCTTGGCCCAAGCCCAGATTTGGGAGGCTATAAATACCCCATGGCCAGGGCCATTTACCCCTACGCATCCTTGTTGTAGCGAAGCTCTGGTGAAAGTTTTCTAGAGAGAGAAACTTGCTTTCGATCAAACTCCCATTTCCAAAGTCAGTTCTCCATCTGTTCTTCGCCCTTTTAGAAGATTTTGCTCTCCGGCCTTAGATTAGGTGTTAGAGCTCCATAGGACGCCTTCGGTCTTTAAACCCTCGACCCCTAGTTTCCGAAAAAGATGTCGTCTGCAAGTGACTCCCAAAACATCTCGAGGGAGCCTTCGCTTGAAACAAAAAGCATCTCCGAGGTGGAGTCTTCAAACGAATAGCCCTCGGCCGATGGTGATTCTGCCCTCGCCATGGAGGTGCAAAAAGATCTGGTCGCCGAAGCCGAAGTCGAGGACTTCGAGCAAGTTAACGCTGACGAGGAGATGGCCCTCGCTATGCAAACTGCCATAGAGGGAGAGGAGAGGGAGCGCCAACAGGTAACCATCGCCATCCCTTTAGCCATAGCCATCGGGGAAGGGACCTCTCGAGCCCTGAGCCCAGAACCTCTCAGAGCGGCGCCCTCGGCAAAGGGCAAGAAGAAGATGAAGGCTCCCAAGAAAAAGGGGAGTGTTGCAGACGTGGGGAAGCCTGTCGATATGCCCGAGGGGTACTCCTACCTGAACACCGTCGCCCTGGAGTTGAAGTCGAAGGCGGATTGGGCTGAATGCTACGTGACCCAGCTGAGTGTAGGGCCTTGAGCTGTCGTGGTGCAACCTGGTCCTGATAATGTTCTCTCCTGGGCGTCCGAGGGGTGCATTGTGGTGCATATTCTATCCGTTACAATGGGCCTTCGGTTCCCCCTTCATCTTTTCCTTCGCGAGTACCTCCGGTTTGTGGGATTGGTTCCTTGCCAACTCACCCCAAACAGCCACTCATATATCACTGGGTTTCTTCAACTTTGTCAGTCCCAGGGGGTGACACCGAGCTTGGACTTGTTTTTCCAAAGCTTTAATCTATACCGAGGAGGCCACGCAAATGCCGAGGGCTTTGCTAATTTACAACAGATTGCCCAGTGGAGGCTATTTACCGAAGCACCTTCTTCGAACAAGGGCTGGAGGGAGTGGTGGTGCTATGTCAGGCTACCCGAGAGCCCGTTCCCGAGGGAGCTGCGAGATCGTTTCAATCGGCATGAGAGGGTGAGAAGTGCCGCCCTCGAAAAAGACAGCTTGAAGATTGCCAAGATCCCGGAGGGGCAAAAGAAAAATGTGACGATCAAGGAATGCACCCTTGAGGATGGTTTGTACGCCTTCGGCTTCTGGCGATATCGTTTCTTGGGGGAAACAGATGAGAAATACCCCCTCATTGACATAGCCTTCGAGGGAGCAGGAGGTAGCTGCCGAGGGCCTTAATTTTTGTACTTAGGAATTTTTTGCACATTGATATTTGTTGACACCTTTGATCCTTCGGCCTAACTCGTCCTCGTTCTTTTGCAGGTACCAGCATGGACATCAATGCCTTCGCCGCTCTGAAAAAATAGAAAGTGAAGGGCCCGGGCAAGACAGAGCTCAGTAAGCAGAAGCCCCTCGGGGAATTCTTGAAGAGGGGTGGTGAGCCCTAGGACGAAGCTGCCAAAAGGAAGGCATCAGGCAAAGGTCCAGTCCCCGAGGGGAAGAGACCAAAGAAGGGGGATGCCGGGAAGAAGGCTCCCCCGGTGCTGATCGTGGATGAGCATTCCACCTCCGAGCCCCACGTTCTGGTGGTGACGACTGCCTCCAACCTTCCCTCGGCACAGGGGGGTGTAGTAGGTTTGCCCCGGGAGGACATACGGTGGTTCTCCTTGCCGAAGGGTGCCGCCATTACACATGGCACTGTGGACCCTCAGGAGTTCCTGGGCGGGGCTACTCCTTCGCTGGATAGGAAGGACCTCGACAAACTCGATGATGAGACTCTGGAGTCAAAGATCCTCCGGTCCTCCCTCAATGTAAGTTTCTTCTTTTTTGCACAGTAGTCTAATTCCCCTATCTGTTGCATGATAGTCTCACTCCCCTATCTTGTTGTTAACAGGCTTGCATAGCCTTCGGTGAGCACGCCAGGAGGTTCGATGAATGGTGCCTCCAGAAGGTGCAACAGGATGAGGCTATGAAGAAGCTCATCCGTGACAACGCTGAGGCCGTGAGGCAGATGGCCCGGCTAGAAGGGGACCTCCAGCAGGCGAAGGTTGCGACGGAGAGGGCATTTAACGAGAAAGCTGAAGCCGAAAGGGCCGCTGCTGAGGCCGCGAAGAAAGCCTCCGAGGATGTCGAGGCTGCCAAAGTGGAGGTTGCCGCCGGTGCTGTTGCTGCTTTCATGGCCGAGGGGTGGAGGGCCGAAGACCACAAAGACTGGGTGGCTTCGGTGGTGGAGGCGTCCACCGACGGGTGGGTGAAAGGCCCCGGGGCGATGTGGTTAGCTCGAAAGGGCAAAGACTATTATGCTGGGGGGTTCTTTACCCAGGCCCTTATCTACAGAAGGCTGACCCGACACCTGAAGATTGAGCCGAAGGCTTTTGATCCGGCGGCGTATGGCCTTCCCCCCTCCAACTAGATATCAGAGTCCCCCTCCCTGCAGATGTTGAAAGGCCAGATTTAGAGGATTCTGAGCTGCTGAAGGAGACCAGGGAGGAAGAGGAAGGGGCCGAAGGGGACGCCACATCGAAAGCTGTCGAAGGGGGTGATGTTGCAGCTGTTGATGATGTTGATGTTGTATAATTCTAAAAAAATCTTTGTAATGAACATGTACAATCTTTCGGCTTCGGCCGTTATGTATAACAATTTGCCTTTTATTTTTGTGAATTGATGAATGGATGCCTTCGGGCCTTTTGTATATAATTTGCTTTTCCCTTTGAATGTATGCCTTCGTCTTTTCTTTGTGAAATGAATGCCTTCGAATTTGTCTTGTGAATGAATGCCCTCGTACTTTGATGTTTGAGTTGTCAGTCGTTTAGGACTTAGAAAAAAAATTCCTAAGTGTTTGTTCACAACTTTTGCCCTCGGTTGAATATTGAGTTGACCCTCATACTTTTGTTCACCACTGAGCCTTCGGTTGTGTGACCCCTCTGGCAGCATGGAGAATTGATCGAGGGCCAAATATTTGGACTTAGAAAATTTTTCCAAGTGTAGTTTCACCACTTAGCCTTCGGTTGTGTGAACCCTCTGGCTGCATGGAGATTTGACCGAGGGCCAAATATTTAGGACTTAGAACATTTTTCCATGTGTAGTTTCACCACTAAGTCTTCGGTTGTGTGACCCCTCTGGTTGCATGTAGATTTGATCGAGGGCCAAATATTTAGGACTTAGAAAATTTTTTCCAAGTGTTTCTCATGACTTGGCCTTCGGGGAACAGACCCCTCAGACCTGTAGCATTTTGAGTAAGAACTCGCTCGGCATAGGACGGTGGTCCCGGAGGCACCTAACTTTTTAGACTTAGAATAATTTCCCTTGGCCTCTAAGACTGGCCTCTGGTAATGTGTAGTAGATGCCTTCGCTCATTGGGTAGCAAATGGGCCTTCGGCTTTTATAGATCCCAAAGTTTGTACTCGGGAAATTTTGTAGTCCAAACACAGTATGAAAAAGACAGATGCCCTCGGTTAATGATTGAGAGCTTTCCCTCAGAATTTAGTGAAATGCCGGGGGCAATTGCTGATTGGATTCAGCCAACTTTAGCCATTTAGTAGGATTAGATCCCTCGGTATTGGTTGATGTCGGAGGTCACCAGTTTGTGGGCTTGATTGATAGTTGATAATATTTGGTGTATGGTGACCGGGGGCATTCCTTTGGAGATCCCTCGGTGTTGTTTGACGCCGGAGGGGCACCGCCATTTGTTGGTTAATCCAGATAATGGACTTAGCCATTTTTCGGTAGCCTTTGTTGAATAGCGGCCTTCTGGAAATAGTAACTCCCAGGTATCGGAGGTGTTCCCTTGGGGAGCCCTCGGTATGATTTGTATTGTCTTGTGATGATCCTTCTTGCTGTTTGCCGAAGGGTGTTCCGTTGTGGATTGCTGGAGTTGTGTACTCATTGATTGCTCTTTGAGTCTACTCCCCTTCACCCCGTTTTTTTTGGGTAGTGAAGGGAAGGCTTCAAGAAACTTGGTTTCTTGGTAAGGCTTGGCCTATCAGGAGGCAACAGCATACACCATTAGCTCCCCCCTCGGGTTAACCTTCCGATTTCCGAGGGGATCGAGGGTCGTTTCCTGGGCACGAGACGTAATCTGTTGTCTGCCTCCCCTTGGGGGATGGCACGGAAAGCGCCTCAGTTTTGAAAGCCGTTCCCTAGGCACGAGACATAGTCCATGGCCTGCCATACCCTTGGGGTAATGGCGCGGGAAGCGTTTCATTTTTTAAAGTCAAATCATGGGCATATTAGTTGCCTGCCATACCTTTGGGGTAATGGCGCGGAAAGCGTTTCATTTTTGAAAGTCGAATCCTGGGCATTTTAGCTGCCTATCATTCCCTTGGCGTAATGACGCGGAAAGCATTTCAAGGAAGAGTTTTCATTTGCAAATGGTCGAGGCCACTACATGCCGCCGGCACCGATAGGTGACGCCCTCCGTATAAATGCGTTCTCGAGGGGTACGTCTTCAGAAACAACACTTGGTGTTTTTTTCAGCATACGGCCCCCGGTACTTGGTACCGAGGGGTCTTCAAAGGAAACACTTGGTGTTTTCCTCTACCTGGAGCTGATAGGAGTACAATCCCTGGTACTTGGTACCGAGGGGTCTTTTTTTAAAAACACTTGGTGTTTCCTTTATTTGTCGTAGGTGATCGGAGTGTCTACCCTCGGCACTTGGTGCCGAAGGGTCTTGCTTGTGACAAGGCCTTTGGTCAGTAGTCCGCATGAGGACTTGGCCGCTCATATGTGTCTTGTTTCTTGTTCCTGGTGTCTCAATATGTTCTCAAATTTGAAGGCCTTGGGCCGTAGGATAATACATTCATTAGTTATGAGGGCTTGGCCGCTCTAATATTACTGATAAAATTTAACTAGGTGATGTACATTCCAATGTCTAGGGACCTCTGTCCCATGGCTGCTACGATGTAGGGGCCCTCAAACTTAGGTGCCATCTTGCCAACCTCGGTTGGTTGGCTTGTTTCCCTCCTTCGGAGGACATAGTTCCCCACTTGGAATTCTCGGGAGCAAACCTTGGCGTCGATGTAGCCCTTTATTTGCCTTCGGTAGTTTTCCGCTCGCATTAAGGCTTGCTCTCGGCGTTCTGAAATGAGGTGAAGGTCGAGGGCCATGTTGGTGTCGTTGACTTCGGGATCATATTGGGCTACCCTTCGGGTAGGAAGGGTCACCTCCATGGGAGCTTTAGCCTCAAATCCATAACACAGGGAGAAGGGTGTTTCACCGTTGCTCGCCGAGGGGTGGTGCGGTAACCCCATAGGATGTTGTGGAGTTCTTCTACCCAGCCTCCCCCTTCGGCCTCCGGCTTCTTTTTTAGGCCCTCAAGTAATGTCCGGTTGGCGTTCTCCACATGACTGTTGCCTTGAGGGTAAGCAACGGATGAGAAGGTGTGCTTGATGCCCCATGCCTCTAGGAGGGCACAGAAGGGGGCTGCCTCAAATTGGGTTCCGGTGTCGGAGATGATTTGTTGGGGGACGCCAAACATTGTGAGAATGTTCTTTAGGACAAAGTGGCGGCACCTGGCCTCAGTAATGCTGGCGAGGGGCTCAGCCTCCACCCGCTTGGTGAAGTAGTCAATGGCAACGATGATGTACCTGCTGTTGGACGTACCCCTCGGCAGAGGGCCCACAAGGTCTATGCCCCATCTAGCGAAGGGTATAGATGTGCTGATGGGGGCGTAGTTGACCGCTGGCGTGTCGGGAGCCTTCTAAAAGTGTTGACATGTGGTACACCTTCGAGCGATATCCGCAAAATCTCGGGCCATTGTAGACCAGAAGTAGCCTTGGACTATGAGCCTTCGGGACATGGAGAAGGGTCCCTGGTGAGCTGAGCAAGTGCTAGTGTGCACTTGCTCCATGGCGACTTCGTCTTGATGAAGGCATCGGAGTAGTGTGCCGTTGTAAGATCATTTGTAGAGTCTTCCGTCTTTGATGGTGTAGCTGGGAGCCCTCAACTTTGCTAGTTTGGTGTGGGCTTCATCCTCGGGTAGTTGCCCTGTGGTGATGAAGGCGATGATGTCTGAGATGCAGTCCTCTTGCCTTTGTTGAATTTGCATGATGGGGCTGTCGTGTAAGCTTGAGAGACTGAGCTCTTCTACCTTTGCAATTTTAGAGAGGTGCTCGGGGGATTCATCCGAGAGTTTTGATAAAATATCGGCCTCAGAATTTTGAGC
This sequence comes from Cuscuta europaea, assembly GCA_945859875.1. Taxonomy (NCBI): domain Eukaryota; kingdom Viridiplantae; phylum Streptophyta; class Magnoliopsida; order Solanales; family Convolvulaceae; genus Cuscuta; species Cuscuta europaea. Next base: position 2,133,249 of record CAMAPE010000018.1, on the reverse strand, counting down.
CCTCGGTATTTGGGTGAGAGAGAGTGCCTGAAATACTTTGAGCAATTCTTTAGCCACCTCCCTGTATTGTTTCATCCTCCCTTCCTTGGCCTCATACTCCCCGGAGATTTGGCCCACGACAAGCTTGGAGTCACACTTGATGTGGATCATTCTGGCCTTCATATTTGCTGCCAGCCGAAGGCCACAGAGGAGGGCCTCATAATCCACTTCGTTGTTAGAGACTTTGAAGGAGAAGCGGATGCATAGTAGGCTCGGATGCCTTCGGGTGTGATGAGTACTACCCCTCCCTCGCATGTTTTGACTGTGGAGGAGCCGTCGGTGTAAAGGGTCCACCAGTTGTCCGAGGGTGTCGAAGGCTCCTTGACTGTGGCTGATCATGCCGTGCATTCCGTCACAAAGTCAGCCAGAGCTTGGCCCTTTATGGCAGGCCTCGGACGGATGTCAATGTTGTATTGGCTGAGGAAGATGGCCCATTTTACCATTCGGGAGGAGCTGGTGGGGCTCCTCATCAAGGCGCCGAGGGGTTGGTGAGTGAGGACCTGGACCGGATGGGCCTAAAAGTAGTGGCCAAGCTTCTTCACAGTCCAAACAATGGATAGAACTGTTTTTCCGCGGGGGAGTACCTGAGTTCGGCCTCCCTGAGGGTCTTGCTAACATAGAAGATGGCATGTTGGACGTCATCTTCCTCCTGGATGAGCACTGAGCTGATGGCAGCCGGACTGACTCCAAGGTAAAGCTATAGAGTTTCCCCTACCTTGGGTTTGGAAAGCACAGGGGGTGAAGATAAATACCGTTTTAGCTCGTCGAAGGCCTCCTGGCATTCTGAGGTCCATTGGAAGCCGTCGGTCTTCCTCATGATCTGGAAGAAGGCTAAGGTCTTCTCCGCCGATTTGGATAGGAAGCGGTTGAGGGCTGCCAGGCGGCCCGTCAACCGTTGGACCTCCTTCACGTTGCGTGGGGGCTCCATGTTGATGATGGCCTGGATTTTCTCGGGGTTAGCCTCAATACCCCTTCGGCTCACCATGTAGCCTAAAAATTTGCCTCCTTGGACGTCGAAGGTGCATTTCTTCGAGTTTAGCCGAAGGTTGAATTTTTGCATGATGGCGAAGATCTCCCGGAGGTCGTCAGCATGGCTCGATGATTGCTTGCTTTTGACGATCATGTTGTCAACATAGACCTCCATGGTGCGCCCTAGGACGGCTTGAAAGACCCTGGCCACCATCCGGGTGTAAGTAGCGCCTGAGTTGTTTAGGCCGAAGGCCATGACCAGGTAGCAGAAGATGCCTTCGGGAGTCATAAAGGCTGTTTTTTCAGCGTCTTTCTCATGCATGAAAATTTGGTGATATCCGCGGAAGGCGTCGAGGAATGACATGATCTCGCACCCCGTTGTTTCATCCACCAATTGATCAATATTTGGCAGAGGGAAGGGGTCCATAGGGCACGCCTTATTGAGATCCGTGTAATCCACGCACATGCGGAAGGTGGGTGATTTCTGTGCGAGAACTACATTCACCAGCCATGAGGGGTGTTTCACCTCCTTGATGTGCTTGATGGAGAGGAGCATGGCAACCTCCTTTTTTCACAAAATCCCTCCTCTCGGCCGAGAGGGGCCTTCTTCGTTGTTGTACAGGTTTGGCCGAAGGGTCCACCGAGAGGCGGTGGGTGATGACCCTTCGGCTGATTCCGGGCATGTCCTCTGACCCCCATGCAAAAACAATGGAGTAAGCGCGGAGGGCTTCAGTTATGCCGGTCTTCAGGTATTCGGGGAGCTTGGCTCCAATCTTCAAGACTCTCTCTGGCTTGGCCGGATCGAGCACAAAGTCTTCTACTTCCTCGGTGGGTTCAGCCCTCGGCCTCTTTTCTTCTTCCTCCACGGTCCCGGTGATCATGTCAACACGGAACTCGGTCTTACTAACCTTCTTCGTCACTTGGAGGTAGCAAGCGCGGGCAAGTTTTTTATTCCTCTTTGAGTATCTGATCCCTCCTTCGGCGGGGAACTTGAGGCACAAATGCCTCATGGAGATGATGGCTTTGAGGTCCTCGAGGGCTGGTCTGCCGAGGATGATGTTGTGGGCGCAGTCGATGTTGACGACGACAAACTCCACTTCGTGCTTGGCTCTATGGAGCACGTCGCCGAATAGTATCGGGAGGGTTATGACCCCCTCGGAATCAATGGTATCTCCGGTGAAGCCGGCAAGAGGGGTCTTGATTGGCCGAAGGGACTCCCTCTCCAGGTGTAGCTCCTTGAAAGTGCTGAGGTACATTACGTAAGTGAAGGTGGATGATAGTGTCATTGATCTCCGTACGGATGACGAGGGCATCCCTGTGTGGAGAGGAAGCCGGGGGGATATTGGCGTTGGTGAAGGTGATGGGTTCCTCCCTCAGCCGCTTTACCGGGGGCATATGAGTGACTTCCCCCACGTGTAGCGATTGAGCCCACTTCTTCCGCTGGGTAGTGGAGTCCCCCTCTGTATTGCCTCCGGTGATCATATAGATGTGGCGCTTCTTTTCCTGGTACTGGCTGTACTCCTCCTCCTCATCGAGGTTTCCAATCTCCATTTTCTTACTATTCGGGTCGTCGAGGGGGATGGTGTTTGGGTTGGCCCAAGCATTTGCTTTCTTAGGGGGGCCCTGGTAGTGAGGGGTCCCCTGAGGCGGAGGGCCTCTCATGAATTGGGACAGGTGGCCTGCCTGTATCAACCTTTCAATGGCCTTCTTCAGTTGATGACAGTCGCTAGTACTGTGCCCTTGGTTGCGATGGAATCGACAGTAAGGATAATTGGGGTTGATGGCATATACCTCTAGGGGTACGCGAGTGTCGCGGTCCACCAGACCCCTCTCCTCGGCGAAGTCCAGGATGACGCTGACGAGGTGTGTCATGGGCGTCCGAGGGTGCTCCAAGAGAATGGGCTGGGCCCAAGCCTTTAGGTTTCCCTTGTAACCTCCCCCGGGCTTGGCTTGGCCATGCTGGGGGCGATCACTAGGGGGTGACGAAACCTTGGATTGATTCGGGGGAGCCCCCAGCCCCCGGTGGCTTTTGTCACCTGGCCGAGGGCGTTGCTGGTCAGGGGTGTGATGGCATTTTTCTACCTCCTCGGCCTCGGCGTACCGGTCCCCCCGCTGCAGGGCCCTTATGTAATCGCGGGGAGGTTCGATGATGAGGCTGGCCAGGAGGGTCTCGTTGTCGGCGTCGTCAACCTTATCAGCCCCCGTTCTCCAGCGTTCCAAGAAGTCATGAAAGGTCTCCTCTTTCCTTTGTCTCACTGTCAGTAAGTGGGAGAAATGTTTCCTTGACCGACGCCTCCCTGCAAACTGCGTCAAGAAGCGTTGGACGAGTTCTTGCCATGAATCGATGCAGCTTTCGGGAAATCAGTTGAACCATTCATACGCTGGTCCCTCTAAGGTGGAGAGAAACCAGCGGCACAAATATTCGTCCGATCCCCCAACCATCATCATGTTGTTTTGGTAACGGTCGTAATGTTCTTGGGTGTCCATCTTTCCTTCATAGGGCCTGATGGATTGCCCCCGGTATTTTTCCGGAATTCGAGCCGCCAATACCCTTGGGGTAAATGGCGTCCTAGTACGGAGTTGGATGACAGGTTCCCCGGAGCCTACGGCTATTCTCTTTTGCATCTCCTCCATTTTGGCCATCATGGTCTCATATTTGGGATCTGCATGAGGGGTGGCGATGGCGGTATGTGCTCGATGGGCCTCCATTTCGTCAAGCCGGTGTTGGAGGGCCGCAATAATCTCGTCCCTGTGATCCTTCGGGAGGGCCTCCGCCCCTGCGAACGAACACGGGCCGAGTGGGCCTGGTTGATTTGGTGCCTGGCGTCATCGACATGAAGTGGTGTCTTGCCTTTGTCTTGAGGAGGACGTCTTTCGTCTGCCCTGGAGACGGATCCACCACTTTCTTGAGGTCTTTGGAACGCCTTCCCCCCGAGGCGGTCTTGGACCCCTCGGCAGTCTTGCACCCCTCCGAGCCTCTGGAGGACGGAGGTTCGGGGCCTTTCTTTGTTTGTAGCATGGCGGTCCCAGGATTAGACCTCCTGAGAGGTGGTGTCCTGGGCCACGATCCCCTCGTCGTTCCCAATCTGAAGGATAGGCTTTGCGAGGGGGAGTGGTGGTGGGAGCGGTATGGCATTCTCCCCGACCTGTGGTTGAAGGGGCACCAGGGTGCCAAAGGCACCCGGGTTCTGAGTGAGTGTCTGGATGAAGGCGGAGAACGCCAATTTCACATCAATAGTAAGGACCGGAGGGCTCACTTGATTTTTGCTTCGGTCCTTTTTCCTGACCTCAATGCCAAGGCAGGCATTGGGGGCATTTTGTTGAAGCTGAAGGCGTAGGTCGACAGCTGTCTGGTCCAACCCGGCGATGACGCCGCCCTCGGGAGCCCTGTTAGAGGCTTAGGGGACGTCGACTTCGTCGAGGGCCAGGTTCCTGTCCTCATGAGTCTTGGATTGGGCACGGGTGTTTCTTCCCATTTTGGTAAGTGTTTTGGATCGATGGGGAGAGTTTCTTATTTGATTGTTCGACCTCTCAATGAAAGCACCAAATAATGGATGAGTGTACTCGGGGATATCTATCCGAGGGGTTACTGCGGGGAGTAACTAGAGAGAAGTCAGAGCACAAGTAGAGAGAGAATGTATATTGATAATGAGAGTATTCAATGTATTGAGCGTGGTTTACAAATGGGGAAATGAGTGTTATTTATAACAACAATAAATGCTAGATAAGGACACGTGTCATCATTCTGGTGGTCGAGAGGTCACCTCAACGAGGTGGCACTGGCACTCACATGTGGCCGCATTAAATGCGGGGGTTGGATGTGACGTCTGTACTTGGTACGTTGATCCCACGCATGTGGCTAAGAGATTCTGTCGAGAGAGGTGCCTTCGGCTGTATATGATTAGTCGAGGGCTCTTCAACCAGGGGGCTTCTGGGTTGCGAGGGCTACTGTTTTTGCCTTTTTCTCCCAGCAGCTTCGTAGGCCTAAAACGGTTGTTCTGTGAGATTTTGAGGCCTTCGGTCAGGGGACCGAAGGCGGCTGCGTGGGCAGCGTGGGCAATCTGTCTCTTGGGGCGTAGTGACTTGGACTTGCTTTGCTTCCTGAGCCTGTATTAGAATATTGGGAGTCTATGGACCAGGGGTTCCCGGGTCATATACTCCGTCACAAATATATTCAAAATCGTCATTTTGTTGGTTCAACAAGTGATTATAAATAAATAAATACTCCCTCCGTCCCTTAAAGATTTGTCATGTTTGACCGGCACGTAAAATAATAAAATAAAAACTGTGTGATAGAAATTTGTGCAGAGAAGAGAGAAATAACAGGAGCCACAAATTGATTGATTAAAAAAATGTCAAAGTTTTAAGGACAACCAAAAAAGGAAAATTGACAAAAATTATAAAAGATGAAGGGAGTATATTGTTTATTTATGTATAGGGTCTTCTTTCTATATACAAACAATTGTGGATTACCAGGCCATTTCCCCGCCCAAACATACAAGTTTCAAGTGTGTCGGGTTGAGTCAAACGCGTTGACAGTTCAGCAAATGTCTGACGCAGTACTGCATTTAATGTTTGTTGGGTAGCAAGCATTAATAGTTGTTGCAATGTCTTTTCAAAACTTATTGAGCCGCACAACGTATTTTGGACAGTGCACTAGGCATTGGGTAGTCCACCAGATAACCGGGTAATAGTTTAAGTACCCTTTGTGTATTTAGATAGCTAGCATAAAGAATCTGACAATACTTTAAATCAAGTGATGTGAAATGTGTCAGTGGCCTGCATTCATAGTTTTGAATGGTACTCTTATAAATATAACTTTCAAATAGATTTGATACACAATTTAAGATAATGAGTATTGTATAGTGGAGAGTTGTGCAGAAGAGAGGGAAATGTGTAGGAAATGTTGTGAAACACAAATTCTTTATCAGAAAAAGAAAGTTGAAGTTTTAATTGGAATTGACGAAAAAAGAATGTTGGAAGTTATAATAGGAACGGAGGAATATTTAAAAACGACCTCCATAATACTGTATAACGATATTCAAATACTGTTATTTATCTATAATAACAGTATACTGTTATATCTATAATACTGTTATTTCCTTGGGAAGTGTGTAATCTATTTATGAGCCCCGAGACCATAAATGGGTGAGTAGGAAACCAGTTAACCAGACCCACTTCCCTATAAGAAATAGGGAAGCCTTGCCAACGAACATACATGAAAAATAAATCACTCTGCCTAATCTGTTTCCGGCTTATGAACCCTACAATAAGCAAGAATTTCATTAGATGTACAATTAGATGTGTGTGTGTGCATGTGCGTATAAATGTGTGGGTGTGTGTGTCAGGATACTAGCACACACAAGTACATACATATGCAATGGAAGACATATTGACGGTGGCCTAACAAATGAGTTCTATCTGAACCAATTTTGTTGTGGCTTACTCTCTATCGATATTTAACATTACGTGTTCATGGTATTAAACTTTTACATACATTTCTTTAGGCAGTTTAGGCAGAATTTGGATAATCCTGGCAAATTGTTTACATGAGTTTATATTATAATAATAATTACAAAAAATGGGAAGGTCATTCATAGTTTAGACCATTTCACCATCCCAGTAAAAGTTCTTTAAAATTCTACTTAAAGATTGCAACTTTGTAAGCATTCCAATATAGGCATATTATAAAGGTTATAAGACTTCGTTAGAATAGGTAGAGTTTATCCAATTCTGGCAAATCATTCATTTTTATACCATGCTTTAGCTTTTAAACATTAAAACATAGGCAGATTGGGCATTATTTTCTCAACTTGAAAAATGCATTTATAGTTTTCTACCAACTGCTAAAGCAATCCATAAAACCCCATGTATGACATTTACAAATCAGGTCTAGCAGTGTCTGAAGTTCAAAGTATAGATATCTCTACAAAAACACTAAACTATGCAGATTAATAATCATAACTGTGTAGAATACAATGGGGCTTACATGTTACAGTTCGAGTAGTACATGCGCGGCCTTTTCCGGAAAGCCCATCTAAAAAAAGGCTAAAACTTGCATAGCCAAGACATGTGTAAAATACAACACAAATCTGTAAAATTACCAACTTAAGTTCTAATTTGATATAATCTACTCATATCAATGGTCCTTTAATGGCAAGCTAAATCCACATATTCTCAATCGGGGAGTATGAAAGACCAATTAGTACGAACAAATTAGCGATTAGAATATTGTTAATGAATCAGCACAAATCTATTCTTATATTCATACATACATATATATATATATATATATATATATATATTAGAAAAATATTTTAAAATATACACAGTTTAACATACTCCGTATGATAAATGTGTTTGATTTAAATTTTATATTAAAATTTAGAAATCAGACATATCCTTCTAAGGTATAGACTGTTAACCATGCACTATAATATAGAAATAAGGGTGTTCAGGCTTAACATCTGTAGTAGAGTAAGTCAACAATACTATTTGAAAAATCGGAATTCTATATTTTTATTAAAACAATAAACTAAATCATGTTAAGTAATTACATAGAAATGCCAGATGACTAAATTCGCCTAGAATAATTTTGCCAAGGGTTTGTTTCTCAATTGTTTCTCCGTGAATAACGCATTTAGGATTAATTAAGATTTTAGTTTAAATTTGAAATTCATGAAACCGAAATTGTAGATTTGGGCAAATCATACCTTTATAAATTCTTTTAAGCGCGATCTGTCAGAAGAGATTCGGCTAGCATCGGTCGACAATGAGTGTGACTTTAATTGAACTCTGAGACGCTTTGGAAAGGAAAGTTTATTGTAGGTTGACGGACATCGGAGAGATTGTTATGGGAGAAGTTTGCCATGGGACGATGAATCGGGAGATATCGTGCACATTGTAGCCACATAAATATTGGAAAATAAACTATCTCTCCTTATTTGAATGATTTTGTACAATTTTGGTAATGTTTTCTCTGCAATGTCAGGAAGATCGTCTAGATGTTGACATCGTTATTGACATTGCAGAGAAAATCATACCAAAATTGTACAAAAGCATTCAAATAAGGAGAGATATAATTTATTTTTAATATTTATGTGGCTATCTCTCATGCCACGTGTGCACCGCACACATTGTAGCATTGAAGATGCTCTAATGGATCGATAGAATTGTCTTAATCTATATGTTAAGTAATAATGACATCATATCAGGAATTGGTGTTCTCCCATAAATTGAAGTACATTTAGTACTATCTTCAATTCAATTAGAATCGTTCTCATTGTGTGTTTGTACGTAATGTATAAAAGGGGAGAAATATTTTCAATGAATACAAAAGGGAAAAGGGTCAAATAGGGTCTCGAACTTACAAAAAAATGTCAAATAAGGTCTTATATAAGATGTTCTGTCCGGCCGACGTCATTTGGGGCGGTTCCCAGTTGACTTTTTCAATGAAACTTTTTTAGCATCTTAGTTTTTACGTCTAGTTTACTCATACCAATTTTCAGCTAAAACTTCAATCGGGAAGACATTCAAATAAATTCTTGAAGATAAGTGCGCAGTTAAAAGCGCAGTTTTCTTCAAGAGTTTATTCGAATGTCTTCCCGATTGAAGTTTTAGCTGAAATTTGGTATGAGTAAACCAGACTTAATGAATAAGATGCTCACAAAATGACATCGAAAAATTCGATCGGGGACCGACTCAAATGGAGCCGGCCAGACAGAACCTCCTACATAAGGCTTTATTTGACATTTTTTGTAAGTTTGAGACCCTATCTGACCCTTTTCTCAATATAAAACTAATGTATCAATAGAATTGTCTTAATCTTTATGTTAAGCAATAAGGACATCATATCAGAATTTTTTAAACTAATAACAAGTCAATACGAGTTTATATATGTATCGGGGGTTCATCCGCAATCTTTTTATGGTCGTGCTCACATTTTTTAACACACTATATGCTCTTTTATAATGACAATATCTTTGAATTGGGATAAATTTCGATTCTGTGACTTTCTTCTTAATAGTGTTACAATGATGTCATCGAATCGCAATGTGTTTGGCCTATCATTCGTAGCTTAAATAGACGTTACAAAAGATAGTCTTATATTTTTCTTCGTAACCTCCTTTAACTTGATTATAATTTTTTTCTTTTTTTAAATCTAATTTTTTTTTTGAAGAAGATCTAAAACATATCTCCCGTTAATTGAACTATATATTTGTCCGTGCATCGCACGAGTGAAAATCTCGTTTATAATTAAATCAAAGTGAAATTTAATCATTGCTGGCTATGAGAAACAATGTGTGGCAACTACAAAAGATGGATCTCGAACTCATTAAAACTCAATTATGCAGCTACTACAATTGTGGTTCATCTTTTAATTCTCAGTTTCCTTGTGTGGACTATTTGTTTGTATCTAATTTTTAAAAGTTCAAACCTTTTTAAGTAGTATTTATCCCAAGTTCATATTTGAGAGTCCCTTTTAATGTTATATTTGGTTCTAGAGTGATATATCAGAATTTTCATATAATATTAATAATTGACAGATTGGATATCATGGTTATGCTTTATTTCTTCTTGTGCAGTTATATGTGTTATGATAATAGACTAGTATTTTGTGTGGCATACTTCAACTTTACTTATGAGTTTTTTATACGTGTAATTTTATTTATCTTTATATTTACCATGACAAATTCCGCCGTGAGATCATCTTTTTGATATCATGCATGTCCCAAGCAGGATAAAGGAGGAGGGTGCTGTGATAGGCGCGTGACGGCCAATAGTATCACCTAGTCACATCACATGACATGAATCGAAATATGAATATCGCTATAGCTAGGTCGTCGCCCGTAAGCAACGCGGCATCCCTCCGCATAGGGGTGGTGTCAAATATGCAAGGGCGCGCTACACTTCTTAGACCCGAGTGTAGTGATAAGAATGTTAAGGTTGCTAGGTCGACGTCCGGAAGCGGCGTGTCATTCCATTGCCCGAGAATGATGTCAAATATGCAAGGGCATGGTGGGGTCCAAAGTAGGGCTAAGAAGAGAAGGTGGAGTGCTAGATTGCGTTTTGGGACATGGAATGTTGGGTCTCTTACACGCAGATCTTCCAAGGTAGTCTAAGTTATGAGGAGAAGAAATGTCAACATTATGTGTGTGCAAGAAACTAAGTGGGTTGGAGAGAAAGCACGTGAGATTCATCCCGGAGGTTTTAAGTTGTGGTATTCGGGGAGAGATAAGACCAGAAATGAGGTAGGCATTATTGTGGCGCGTGACTATGTTGAGGATGTGGTAGAAGTCTTCAGGAAGAACGATCGTATCATGAACATTAAATTGGTGATAAGGGGTGAGATTGTGTCTGTGGTAAGTGTCTATGCACCACAAGTGGGACTGGATGCATCTACAACCCAACAGGTCTGGGAAGATCTTGAAGACGTGGTGCGACGAGTGCCAAGGGGAGAGAAGTTGGTCATAAGAGGTGACCTCAACGGGCATGTGGGCTCGAGTCATGATGGCTTTGACAGTATTCATGGCAGACATGGTTTTGGCCCTAGAAATGAAGCGGGAAAGAACATTTTGGATTTTGCCTCGACATATGAGTTGGCTATAATGAACACTTGGTTTAAGAAAAGTGACTCTCATCTTGTAACCTATAGAAGTGGAACTAATAGTACCCAAATTGACTACTTCTTAGTATGGACCACATGGAGAACTAGCTACACTTATTGTAAGGTTATTCTATGTGAGAGTGTCGTCACTCAGCATAGGATGTTTGTGCTTGACTTTCAAGGTAAGAACCATAGAAGACACGTAAGCAACAAGTGGAGCCAAAGATAAAGTGGTGGAGGCTCGAGGGAGATCTTCAACAAAGCTTTACACACAAATGGTCGGTGAAGATGTATAGCGTATTGATAATGAAACACATGTGGATGATGTGTGGTTATCAATGGAGTTGACCATTAACAAAGTGGCAAAGGAGGTACTTGGAGAATCTAAAGGATGTCTGCCGCCCAAAAAGGACACGTCTTGGTGGAATGATAAGGTGAAACAAGCCATAAGGAACAAAAGAGATTGCTACAAAAAGTTGGGGACAAGTTGGAGTGATGAGAACATAGAAGCATATAAGGAGGCTAAAAGACAAACAAAGAAAGCCGTAAAGGAAGCACGTGGGAAAGTGAACAAGGAGTTGTAGGAAAAGTTTGACTCTAAGGAAGGAGACCCAGATATTTATAGACTTGCTCGTTTTCGTGATCGCAGGACTCAAGATATCGCAAAAGTCAAGTGTGTGAAGGATGTCGATCAAAGGATATTGATGGAGGACGGAGAGATAAAAGAGAGGTTGAGATCATACTTTGATACACTATTCAACGGGAACAAAGCGCAAGATATAGGTGATTTGACCATACCAGATTGTATGGTAAATCATGATTTTGTGAGAAGGGTCCGAACAACGGAAATTAAAGAAGCGCTGAGGAAGATAGGGCGGAAGAAAACCGTGGGTCCAGATGGCATACCGATTGAGACTTGGAAAAGTTTGGGAGAGAGGGGCGTCGAGTGGTTAAGAAGTTTCTTCAACATGATTTGGAGAAACAACAAGATGCCAAGGAGGTGGAGGAAGAGTACTCTTATCCCCTTATTTAAAAATAAAGGTGATGTACAAGAATGTGGCAACTATCGAGAGATTAAGCTTGTTATGAGTCACATCATGAAACTTTGGTAGCGAGTGATTGAGCAAAGACATCGAAGAACTTTTCAGATTTCTGAGAATCAATTCGGTTTTATGCCTGGTCGCTCGACAACTGAGGCCATTCACCTTCTTCGGCAACTTATGGAGAAGTATAGAGACACTCACAAGGATCTGCATTTGGTGTTCATTGACTTAGAAAAGGCATATGATAGGGTACCTCAAGATGTTCTTTGGTGGGCCTTAACCAGAAAAGGCACATCACACAAGTATATCAGCATCATCATGGATACATATGAGGATTGTACTACAAGTGTCCGTACTAGTGTAGGGAGGAATGGGGAGTTCCCTGTTACGATCGGAGTGCACCAAGGATTGACTCTGAACCCTTTCTTATTTGCCATAGTCATGGATGAACTTACGAAGTCGATTTAAGACGATATACCGTGGTGCATGATGTTTGTCGACGATATTGTATTGATTAATGAGACGCAATCAGGTCTTAAAGAAAACTTGGAAGTATGGCGACAAACATTTGAGAACAAGGGTTTCAGACTGAGTCGAAGCAAGACAGAGTACATGGAGTGGAAGTTTGGTGGACGTAGAAGCAGTGGTAATAGCGGAATTACTCTAGATGGTAAGGAGATACTGGTTAGCTATATGTTTCGTTACTTGGGCTCCATAATTCAGAAGGACGGTGAGTTAGATGGTGATGTATCCCATAGAATCAGAACAAGGTGGATGAAGTGGAAGAGTGCGTCAGGATTTCTATGCGATCTAGGTATGCCGACTAGACTGAAGGGTAAATTTTATAGGACATCAATTAGGCCTGCATTACTGTATGGCGTAGAGTGTTGGGCGGCGAAACAATGTCACATTCAAAAGATGAATGTGATAGAGATGCGCATGCTGGGGTGGATGTGTGGGCATACTAGGAAGGACCGAGTGAGGAATGAGACAATCAGACAAAGAGTGGGAGTAGCGCCTATTGAAGACAAGATTCGTGAGTCGCGCCTACGATGGTTTGGTCATGTGTATAGAAGATCGAGTGATGCACCTGTCAGATGAGTTCAGATGTGTGGAAAAGAGGCAGGGAAGAGAGGGAGAGGAAGGCCCAAACAGACGTGGGTTAGGGGAGTCCAAAGGGATATATTTTTTCTTGGGTTAGATGAAGGTATGACTTTAGAGAGAGCAAAGTAGAGGGAAGGTATTCGTGTGGAGGAGTGATCTCGTATCATCTTTTCCTGTCATCTTTTTTTCCTTGCTTTTTTATCCCTTTATCCTTATATATATAAGCATTATTTTTATCCTTTTATTTTAGGGAGATTTACCTAAATAGGAGTAAATAAAAGAATAATTACAACAATAGGAGTTTAAAGTTTAAATTCCCAAAATAGGACTAACTCTTCCTATTCTACCATTTCCCTTGTCCTTAATAATAGGATTTTTAAACAATCATTATAAAATATATAAAAAATCAAACAAAAAATAAAAATCGTAAAAAATAATTAAAAAATATGTAGACCTCAACCACCTCAGCCACCTTCCAGCACCGCCACCTCCGGTCGCCGGAAAAGATTTCCAAGTTGGGGGAAAATGCCATCATGATGGCAATTTTGAAGAGAAAGCAAGAGAAAGCTGGATATTTTCAAAGAGTAAAATGTCATTTTTATGGCATTTTCAGAGAAATGTGGCAGTTTTTACACAAGATGACATTTTTTTCCGGTGACCGGAGCCGGTGGTGCTGGGAGGTAGAGGACGCGTTGGCAGTGACCTGCATATTTTTAAATATTTTTTAGGTATTTTATTTTATTTTTTAGATTGTTTTAAAATTTTTAAATAATTTATTTATTATTTATTATTTTTTATTTTTATTTTATTTTTTCACGTTTTCATTATTATTTTAAAAATATTTTATTATTTTTTCTATTTTTATTATAAATAAAACTATGATTTTCTTATTAATAAAATAAATCTATTAAAAATTATAGGAAGGGGGTAGAATGGGAAAAGGAGATATATATAAGTCCTATTTTGGGAATAAAGGGATTATACTCCTATTGTTGAATTTTAGGCTTATTTTAGACTATTTTTAGTCCTACCAAGGGCTATTTCCCCTTTATTTTATCATTTTTATGTATACCGATTTCTTTTTATATCTTCTTTTTTATAATAGTTTATCTTTTTGTATATATATTTTCTTTCATTTCCTTTTGGTGGTGATATCATATATCGATTCATGTTAGCCGATCCCGATATCTTTTAGCACTGATGTTTGGATGTTGTTGTATTTACCATGACACATAATCAACAGTAACTCTTATCTTTGATTGGTTTAAATGGAGCCACGACATTTTAAATAAGAGGTTATAGAAGGCAAGTCAATCCCGATTTCTAATATATCTTCTTTGATGATTAATAAATTCCTTGACACATTTATGTGTTAACAAAAGTGAAAAGAGATTTGCCAACACATGTGGGTGTGTGTGGTGTGTGCCTAACACAGTTCGACACTTTCTACATGTGTTGAAAAATCCCATAGCAATTTATTTTGACACTTTTTCTATTTTTCTCGACATTTTGTGTGTGTAAAGAAATGTCACTTTTCTTGTGATGTATAATTTGCATATTTTAAATAATTTCTTATTAAAAAATATCATTAGTCAAAAGTGATTGTCATTGATTATGAAAATTCAATTTGATGTACCTTTTCGGGAGAAATGGGATTTAATATGCATAGTAATGTTATAATAATTGGGTTTTATCCTTACATAGTTACATAGGAGCCATCTCGATTCTCTGACTCAAAAAGATAAATTATTCCTAAAATCCTTAAATTTAGTACTCCACCAAGTCAATTTAGTAAGCCAAATTAAACCGTGAACAAATAATAATCACTTAAGAAGTGACATCTTTCATTGTAGTGACAATTAAAAGATGTTTATTAGTGGGACTGGTTTCAATTCCGTACCAGAACACACTCAATATATATAAAATATATACTCCGTATAAAAGAGACATATGTAGCCCCGTCCGGATCAGATCAAGTCAGATTTAAACAGATCAAATAAATTTCAGTCTTCTAAAATTTCTAGTATAACTTTTATTTACATTAATATTTGCAGTAAGGGTAACATGTTTTGATTAATAGGGTAAGTAAACGATGATGTGGTGTTAAGGAACCAAATTTGGATCACTTCATTACTCAGCGGGAAGCCCATTTTGTGTCCAGGCAGCATATCCGCCAGCTATATCCGTAACTCCAGTGAAACCCTGCACCATAAAAGGTAATCAACAATTTTGAATTTGCATTATTATATACGGAGTATTAAATATATTGATTTATCCAAAGTCCCTTTGGAGTCACATTATGACCGCGGCCAATCTTATGTATTCCCAGATGGATTTACAAATTTGACTTTCTTGCTTAAACAATTTTGTTTTGTTCGCTTAATTAGGATGTCAATTGTTAATTATATTCTAATTTGAATTTTAGAGTTTACAATTTTGAAGAAATTTTAATGTAATTTATGAATATATAAATTTTAATTATTAAAAATTGAATTAATCATCAATAGGAAGGATTGACTTTTATTATTGATTAACAAAAAAAATTTGACTTTGCAAAATAATTTGGGACGAAGGGAGTATGTAATGGGCGCCGATTTAGTTAGCTTGCTGACATATCTCGGTCGTTGGATCGAACAATCTCCGACCCGGTTGCAATTTCATGGATCCATTTCTTTCATGCAATGGATCCAATTCTCTTATAGGAGTTGTGGTAGAGTACCTTAATATCTTATCTATTATTGTTGTGTTTTGGTACTTTAACTCTTAAATCAATCAAATCAGTATAATAGTTATACACAAATGTTCCAATTGATAATATGATTCAAAGAAAAAATGACATGTACATTACTCACAAAGTTTCACTGGACAAAAATATTACGTAGTACTAATTTTGTTTTTGAATAAAAATATAACTAGTAACTGTGTACGAGTAACTGGACCAAAGTCACTATACATTATTTTAGAGTGAGAAGTCACCGGTTGATAATGAGTCATTGAGAACTAGTCATTAATCATGTTACTCTTTTATAAAACTTTAAAATAATTCATATTTTTGTCTTTTGAATTTCATTTAGTAATATTCGTGAAAAAAAATCTTAATCAGATTTGCAGTAAAAAACTACATGACAATCAAAATTTCATGTGTAGAGTGTCCACCCTACAATGATGACATGGACAAAATTAATTGAAGTGGACTTTACGCAGAGAATTTCGGTCGACTCATATGACTTTTTGGCCAAAATTTTGAATAATATTGGTAACTGAAACATTTATTTGTAATTATGGTACTGATTTGATTCATTTAAAAGTTAAGGTACCAAAACACAATAATATAGTTAAGGTACCATATATGGATTTCACTCGGTAGAGTTCACTTTGAAGTAATAAATAAAGCTACGAGTTTGAGAAGTCTATGATCTCACGAGTTTATGAGTTGCATACTTGCATTCAATATCATTATGTGATTTAACTCAAATGTCTTATGATCAAGTTGATGCGAGAGTCTCGATTTCATAGTTTGGCATGTGTGTAGAAGATCAAATGATGCAACTAATAAATGAGTTGAGAGGTGAGAAAGAGAGACGGGAAAAGAAAGAAAGAAAGACCCAAATAAACTTAGACTAGAGGGTAAAAAATGATATGATGCTTCTTGAGTTAGATTAGAGGATAAATGAGGAGAGCGAAATGGGGAGAGAATATATGTGAGGAAAATTGATCTCATCTTATCTTTTTATGTTCCATATGGTCTTTACTTTTTTCTTTTTATCTATTTATTTTATCTTTTTTATGTTATCTTATATGTATATTTATCTTATCTTTATTATATTTTTTACCTCATCTTATAATTTTATTTTTTATTAACCTTTTGTAACTCCAATTTCATATACCGATTATTCTAGGCAATCACAAACACTTTTGAAACTAAGGTTTGGATGTTATTGTTTTTGTGTGTTATGATTGAGTTGATTGAGATCTTAACACCAATTTGACCTGGGGGGAATTAATAATTGATAATAAGACTTACCTTAGAAACAAGGTCAGATGCAGCCATAAACGATCTCTTGCCTGATTGGCATCCCTGATACAATGAAATCCCCGCCAAAATTTCAATTAGTAGTCATTTTAATATGAAAATTCTATTTGTACACACTTGACACACTTTTCTGTGTACACAAACATCTTGTTTTAAAAAAAACAATTGTGTGTACACATGAGAATGTAAAATATAAACAAAATATGTACACGTACTCCATAGTTACCCGTGTACAAATTTTGTGTGCACCAAGAATGGTTGCTTTCATATGGAGTGATGATAGTACTAATATATTTCATTTGACCCAATTTATAAACTCTACATGCTTTTTTGGTTTTCTGTTTGGATTACAATAAAACAAAGATTTGTTTCATAATTTAATCCTCTAACTGTAATTTTATAACTACTTCAATCAATCATATTTTGTCAAAAAAACACTTTTATTGCATAAAAAAGTAGTGTTATCACCATTACTGTCAGTGAAGTTTATTGGATCTCCACCAAAAAGAAGAAAATGAAACAAAACAAAAGATTCCCACCCTCAAATAAACAAATGAAAAGAAGAGGTATGTGGGAAAATAATATTAGAGAAAATTGAAGTGCATGAATGTAGTGTGAACCAAGGGTAAACATATAATTTTTCTTTGGTTTGAGATGGAGATGTGCAATTGTTCAAGTGATGATTATTCCAAAAGATGTAAGATAGGTGTATTTGTTGTACATATTCAACTTATGAAGAAAGAGTCACATGCATTTGGAGTGCTAACACTCTTCAAAGCGCAAGTAGTGAGAATTTAATGACGACTTTTGTATGCAAAGATGATTTAAGAGATCGTTCAATATATCATGTACTCCATGAATGTGGTGAAATTACCAGAGAGTGGTGCAATCGATAGTAAAATTAGCCAAATCATTTTGGATCAAATGTGGTGAAAACTATCTATCATAATGAGCTACAAGAAATAACAATACTCCGTAATAAATTTTCGGTGATACGTACAACAATAATTTCATCATCCTTCCGGAAGTGTTTCAGTACTTCATCCAAAAAATTGGGGTTCTTTGACATGCCTGAAATTATGAGTTTAAGAGAAATAAATTACAGTAAAGATAAATAAGACTAAACAAAAAACTCATGACTTTGAATTCAATTCAGTATATGTTTCCGAACTATAAAAATCTTTTGAAATTACATGACATATAAACCAAAACTTTAATGATAATACTCTTGATGAATCACACAAAAATGTGAATTAGAAATCATTCCATTTGCATGATAACAGCAGGACAGGAGGGGGCATCTTAATTCTTAACAACCTTTTTCTGTTGTGAGCAGCAACCCTAGCGGCACTATGGTTCGGCAGCACCCTGGGGCGGCAAATTGAACGGCTTCGCAGGTAGATCCAGTATTCCTCCTTCTGTTTCTAGGTTTAGTCCTGGCATCGTTTTTGTTTTTCGATTGATTGTTCTCTTGTTCCGGGCATCCTGTCCCGTGTTGTTGATTCCTGCTGTTTTGGCCGAGGCTTGTGGTTCGGGTTATGCTCTGAAACCGGTGGGCGTAGCTAAACTGGTAGAAAGGGAGTGACACAAGGGTTAGGTCCCGGGTTCGAATCCCGGCAACTGCGATGAGGGGTTACTATGCTAAAAAATGCATAGGGCCTCTTCAAGTATCGGGGACAGAGCCCCATTCTCTATCTGTCAGATTGGGATTATAGTTCAACTTATATCCTCCCAACGTACTGTCCGGATGGGATTATAGTCCAACTTATATCCTCCCAACTTATATCTCCTTCGTTGGGTTATGCTCTGAAAGTAGCAACCTTATTTGTGTTCCTTTTTACAATTCTTTGGTGTGCTTTGTTGTTTGTGTGGTGGATTTCAATTTAAGTGGTATGGATATGATCATGAGAAATGCTAGTATGATATCAATTGATGCGGAGGAGAATAATGGTTTGGTGCTCGCAGTTGATCGTTTGAGAATGCTGATGTGTATAAAGAAGGTTCTGCTCTAGCGGCTGTGGCTAGAGTGGTTTCCGACAAACCCATTCATGTTGTTTCTTTCTGTCAAACTATGACTATGGTTTGGCGACCAGTGAAGGGAGTTTCAATTGATGAGATTGGAGATTCCAAATTCCTTTTACAATTCTATCACGAAGGGGACCTGAGCAGAGTAGTTGATGAAGGGCCTTGGTCGTGTGAGCAAAATCTTGTGGTCATCAAACGTGTGGGACGTACCGACATGACTCTTGAGGTTCCACTAGATCATGCGGACTTTTGAGTTCAGGTTCACAATTTACCGTTAAGCTACATGATGACAAAGGCAGCGCGTGGAATAGCAAACAACATCGAATCGTTTGTGCAAGTGGACGATGGCTCTCTTGGGGGAAAGCAAAGGCTGGTACTGCGGATCAGAGTCACTATTAATATCACTATGGCCTTGGTTAGGCGTTTGCAGGTTCGACAGGAGGGAGATAGTTGAATTTGGGAAAACTTTCGTTATGAGAGACTCCCAAACTTTTGTTTTCTATGTGGTGTGCTTGGTCATGCTGATCGTTTTAGTCCCTCTAATCCGCATAATGGCCCATGGATCGGGGAAAAGCCTTATGGGCCATGGCTACGGGCTGATATGAGGCACGATGGTTCGCATGTGGGCAACATGTGGGTGGCTTATACCTAGCAATAACAAGTTAGGAGACATGAGGGAATGAGGGATGAGGAAGCAGACCCCAGTAAAACGATAAGTGAGCAAGAGAGTTATTTGGTGGAAGGACTCCTATCAAAGGGTAAGGAGATTGTTTCAACTCAGGAAGCACCAAGAAAACGCAGGGTCACTGAGAAGGTTAGCGAGGAGGGGGCTCAGGCTAGCATGGACGTGGATGAAGCAACTCCAAAAAACTTGGAGGTGGCGGTGCTGTCTGGACAATATCGCCAGTAGTGGAAGATTTTGAGAATACACATGAAGAGCCTTTAGCGGAGGCTGGTCAAACCGCTGATTCCTTGTTAATGGCTGGAAAAACTGGATTGTGTTCTCTTAGTTTGTTGTCGTTTCAGAATTCCTTTGTGTTTTTTGCATTTCCTTCTAGTAACAGGTGCAGCATTGCTGTGAATGGAGTCTACCAAATTGCGGGGTTAGCGAGATGGACCGCTCGTAAGCGTGATTCAAACCCAGTGTAGTCTTTGTTATGACGAACTTGTATCTGATCCTCAGTTTTAATATTAATTAAGTTACTCCCTCCGTTCCCAAAAATACTTCCCACTTTCCTTTTTGGACTGTTCCCAAAAATACTTCTCACTTTCCGATTTTGGACAATTTGTGTGGCTCACATTCATTTTACCTTTTTCTTACACAATCACAACCATACATTTCCACTTTATTCCACTTTCTTAATAAGCGTGCCAAGTCAAACCGAGAAGAATTTTTAGGAACGGAGGGAGTATTTTTTACCAAAAAAAGAAGAAGAAATCATTCTATTTATCTGTCATGCGGCGCTGCTTTAGAAAGATGTACAAAATTACACTCTTCGATTCCTCCCACATGAAAAAACAGCTTTCAATTCTTAGTTGATCATAGTATATCTTCGTGAAGCTTGTTCCGCTTTACCTACTGATAGTTTAGGCGGAAAACCCACATTACACTAAAACTAACAACAACTACTTATTCTAAATATTGTGTTTATTCTAGTAATTTAATAAGGAGTAAGTAAGAGGGCAAAGTCAAATAGTTATCCAAATTACTCATTTAATCCCCTGAAAAAC
Source organism: Cuscuta europaea (assembly GCA_945859875.1). Classification (NCBI taxonomy): domain Eukaryota; kingdom Viridiplantae; phylum Streptophyta; class Magnoliopsida; order Solanales; family Convolvulaceae; genus Cuscuta; species Cuscuta europaea. The sequence continues at coordinate 2,112,698 of CAMAPE010000018.1, read as the reverse complement.
ACCGTTATTTGTCATCAGTTTTGCAAACCTGATCCAACTTTAAACATGTAAGGTACGTTTACGGCCCCGGCAGCATGACCAGCCTCAAACTCTTCAATGGTCCTACATACATTAGTGCGCAATGTTACTTTGATAGCTTCTCCAAATTAAAAATCATAGGATTTCTGACAATCATAAAAATATTTATTTGCCTATTCAATTAGTATATCAAATTTAGTAGCCGTTTTTATATCATTCATTAGGGGTGACACGGTCCGGAACTATCCAATTTTTTGCCAAATCCGTACTCTGATTATTGAAATGGTTCGGTTCGATCTTAATCATACCTAAACCCCTTCGGTACCATTCCATTTTCATTTTCAAATGGTTCGGTACCATTTTCAAACAATGCCCTTTTATAATTATTTAAGGGGAGATTAAAGCTCAGTTAGAAGATTTGCACTTTTAGTCTTATAACTTTCGGTCGTTATCATTATTGGTCATATAATTTTAATCACTTGCAAATTTTATCCTGTAACGAATAAATCTTTGCAATTTATGGACTATTCCACCAAAAAGTACACTTTCTGGCAGAAAAATTCGACGTCGGCGACATCTTTTCTGGTGTACTATCGCCAGAAAGTGTACTTTTCCGGGGGAAAGTCCTTAAATCGCAAATATTAATTAATTACAGGATCAAATTTGCAAGTGACTAAAGTCGTGGGACTAATAATGAAAACAACCGAAAGTCACGGGACGAAAATGTGCATTAAATTTGACGGAATTTTGGCCGGAAGGACGAGGGGTGGTGAGGGGATAATGGTCACGGACTAAATGTGGACAATCTGAAAGTAAAGGACTAAATGTGGAAGTGGTATAATAGTCACGGGAAGAAAAGTGGATTTTTTTCTAATGAAAACAACCGAAAGTCACGAGACGAAAATTGCAAATTTCTCAAGCTTAGCCATACTCCAAAACTCACACAATTTATCAATTTTCATATTGCATAATTAATAAATTTGCGATAAACTCTGGTAGTACAATACATAAATCAGGAGTGATGACATTTAACTTAAAATACTAAGCACTGCAACTGCAAACTCTATTTAAGGACATATAGAATGGATATTTGCTCGAGTAGGGGACTTACGGTGTTAGGTACTGCATAAAGAAAAATTAATAACTCAGTATTAAACTTGAGTAGTAAATAATAAATTCACATAAATAATCCCAACTATTAGCTATATTCCAAAGTATATTGTAATTTGAGTGATCACATTTTTATACGGAAATAAATAATAAACCAAAGCATATATTCCAAAGAATTACAATACATAAATAATTCTTTCTATGATTCGAAAGCATATTGTAATTAGCTATAACCATTCGAGTAATAAATGATAAATTCTCTCTTTTTTACTTGTCCCAAAAACTAGTAACTTTCTCTTTAAAGTAGATCATTTGTGATTCTATTAATTTGTATATCTTTGCATAACCCTGAATCAAATTGGGGGCATGTGTTTCATTTTTTAACAAAGTGGAACATGTGTTTCAATTTTGTTATCACAACTAGGGAATGACCTCTAACACCGTTAGAAAAATAACTTTGATTTTCAAAAGTCTCCAAAAAAATTAAAAGAAAAATACTAAGAGGCGCGCCTCATCAAGAAGACCTCCCGACCATCTTTTTTTTATTACAGTCACTCTGTTGTCAGAAAGTCCACCGGAAAAGTGATATTTGTGAATCTGTTTTTAAAAAATAATCCAAATAGAGCCCAAAAATCCAAAGAAAACGATAGTTTCTTGGTCTCTTTGACGAGGCGCACCTCCCAGTATTTTTCTTTTAATTTTTCGGAGATTTTTGAAAACCGGAGTTAACATGCCTCATCTGTGATAACGAAATTGAAATACATGTCTTTGTTAAAAAATGAAACATGTGCCCCTATCTGAAAACGGTCCAAAACACAGGTACCTTTTCTGTACTTTTCCCAATAATTTTTACTTTTCTTACTATTTTACACATAATACAAACTTGGTGGTATTTAGATTGTTAACCTATATTAATTTAAAAACAGACACAAATATATAGAATAAAAAAATACTAGCTCTGTTCTGAAAAGGTTCACCATATAGATTTTTCTTGGTGAATGATGATAAACTTTGGACAATATTTTAATTATTATATTTGTATATAATTTATAAATTTTATACTTTTATGAAAATATTTTGAATAAGAAACATTTTGATATAATTTTCATATTCAAAATAGTTTTACATTAAAAATATTATTAATCAAAGTTGATTATCATTAACCAAGAAAAATCAATTTCGCGAAACTTTTCGAGATAGAGTATGAAAATATAACGAGAGAGTATGAAAATATAATGTACAAATAGACGTATGTACTTGTATGTTTTTTATATTGATCGTACTACATCGTACTCGTTCTCAGAGAGTAATTGAGTACTCCGTAATATTTAAATTAATTTTGTCAATATCTGGCGTTTCATCCTAAAATCAACTAATCAAGCAAGGGTTTTCTCTGGCAAATTATACCGTGGGATCGGCCCACCATGCACATGGTGTGCCGATCCCCAATATGGTAGTGTTTTTTAATTAAAAACGAAGTAGTCAAATATTCTTCTCTCATTTGACCAGTTTTTATTCTCTGTTTCTTCACTCCATTATTTTTTCTCCAGCATCGTTTTCACCCACAACTTCACCCAGTTTTTTTATTCTTCCATTGGACCTTTCCCTTTCTTGCTTTCTCTTGCATTTTCTATATCCATGCTTTCTGGCATATTTTAATAATTGAGTAGCCATGCTTCCACGACTCTTTCTTCTTTTTTACTTGTTTTCTTTGTCAATTATCTTCAATTCCATTATTAAAATATTAAAAATATGATTACAATTTATAATTCCATTTTATATGTTTTTAGTGTTTTTCAATGCATTGAGTTTGATTATTTCCATTTACATTTAATAAAAACATGTGATTACATTTTCAAGTGTGCAATTTACATTCATACATGATTCCTGAAGTGATGTAATACTACACGAAGTTACATCTTCTTATGCGGGACTTACATATTTTTATGCAGGGGTTACATGTAATTATGTGTGAGTTATATCTAATTATTTGTGATTTTTTACTTATCTTTATCTTGAACTAATTAAATTATAACCAAATTAATTTTTTTCTTTACCAATTTAATACAAAATTTTATTAATTCACATAAAATAAGTATATTGTATTTCACATTCATACACTATTTCTTACTTTGTATACTATTTTTTATATTTATTATACACTTTTTGTAAAACATTTTTTATATTCATATACTTTTTTCTATAATATGTTTTTTTTCTCTTTTATGTGTTTTTGTGTTTTATAGACATTAAGGTTGTTTATTTCGATTTAAATTTGAAAAAACATGAGAATAATACATTTTTCGTATGTGTGAGTTATGTTATAGACAATTTCTATATTTACATTTGATATTATATGGAGTTACATCTTCTTATGCATGATTTACATCTTTTTGTGCGTGAGTTACATCTTTCTATACGCAAGTTACATTTGAGTTTGCCTTAGCAAATTACATTTTGCATGCACTAAAATTAGATTTTCAATCAACGCGAGTTACGTTTTCTGTAATACGAATTACATTACAACATAAAGCCTACTATTGAAACAAAAGAATCATTGTTATGCAAAAAAAAATGGTTTCCAAAAAAATTATGTGTTTTGGCAAAAAAAATATTTTTTAAATCATTTTTATGGACTTAGTATTAAAAGCAAAATATATTCACCATTTATGTTATTATGTTATCCCCGCTATTGAATAAAAAAAGTCACTTCTTTTTTTTGGGGATTTTTTGGCAAAAAAAGATAAAAAAAACATTTTTATATCTTTAATATTAAAAACTGTACATCTGAACCATTTAAGTAAAGTGATTGAGCAATTAGACTCCTTGTTTTCATTAAGATCAATGTTTTAATTCTTATAATTCGTATTAGACAAGTTACATTTTGATTTGCTTACCGTTACATTTCTTATTAGCTTGAGTTACATTTTGTTACACACGAGTTACATCTATTTCTCTACTGGAACAATGAAAATACAAAAAAGAAGTTATTGTTCACGCACGTGAATAGTAACATGTTTTTTTGTGCGGGAGCAGCATGCTCACGGTGGACTGCTCTCACGGTATACCAAATGGTTCTCTCCTCTAGAAGTATTAGGGTTTTCTCTTTCCTGCTATCAATTGTTACTGGCCATGGAGAATTTGCACCTAAGCGATGATGAAGAGGAAATATTGTCTTACTCAAACACCGTTTCGCAGAATCGGCAAGTGGATGCGAGTTTATGCCTGGTGGGCAGTTTTTTTACTCAGAAGCCAATACGTACACACATAATGAAGGAGAGAGGCTACAATATGGGAGCCCCATGAAGGGGTTGCGATTAAGGAGGTTTATCAAGGCATATTTATTTTCCAGTTTTTTCATAGATTGGACATACAAAAGGTTCTGAAGGGAGGGCCTTGGCACTTTGATAATCACTTGTTGATCATTGCTAGAATGGAGGTATCGTCTATACCATCCCAAGTTCCGTTATTTTATGTTGGTTTTTGGGTCCAAGTACATGATATTCCGATGAAAGTTATGACCAAGAATGTGGGGAGAGACTTGGGAAATTTTTTAGGATCGTTTGTGGAGTATGATCCTAAGAACAATGAAGGTTTTTGGAGAAAATACATGAGACTGAGAGTCACTTTGGATGTACGTAGAGCTCTGAAAAGGGGGGGAAGGGTGGGGACGCCAGAAGGTGAAATTAAGCTGGTGCGCTTCAAATAAGAGAGATTGAGTACTTTTTGCTTTTTGTGTGGAATGAAGGGTCATTTGGATACCCAATGTGATAAGTTATTTAAGATGCAGGAGGATATGGTGTTCGGGGATGGGGTACTGATCTAATGGTTGAAAGAAGGAAGTCAGCTGTGACCGGAAGGTGCTTCTGGTTAAGGGATATTCAGGGGAGGGGGGGTTTGACAGTGCTGTTAACTCTCAACACAGTCATAAGGGATCTGAACTCACTATTCTCGAGGAGACTAAGGAGACTGCACAAATGTGTCATCCTAGGGGCGATATACCAATGGAGGAAAGTGATTTAGCAGCAGAGAAGAAGAGAAAAAGATTGACATAGGAGTTGCATACGAAAGAAGTTGATAGTCCTGGTACTTCGGGGTGGCACGTTTAAATGATACACATTTTTTGGGGGTGGGTCCTGGGTTCCAGGCCCACCAGGACCAATGACTATCTTAAGTTGGAACTGTCGGGGATTGGGTCACCCGCGTGCAGTTCTGGCACTCTGAGATCTTGTCCGGTGTCATAAGCCGGATGTTATTTTTTTGTGTGAAACTTTATGTAACGGTAATAAGGTTGGTACTATTCGAAGGACTTTGGGTTTTGAGTCGCATTTCGTGGTGGATAGGGATGGAAGAATGGCGGGCTTGCGATACTATGGAGGATAGCTAACAAGCTAGAGCTAGTCAATTATAACAAACATTTTATTAATATGTTGATTAAAGAGAAACCAAGTCAGCCGTGGCAGCTCACGAGATTTTATGACATTCCGGACAGAAGACAACGCAGGGAGTCTTGGGATATCCTGAGGGGGCTAGCGACTAGCTGCAACTTACCCTGGTGTGTTATTGGAGACTTTAATGATATACTGGCACATGAGGAAAAGAGGGGGGAGAGCAGAACATCCGACTTGGTTGATAAATGGGTTCAGAGAGGCCGTTATTGACTGTGGTTTGGTGGACATTTAGCTTGAAGGAAGACCTTTCACCTGGTGGAGAAGTCTGAATACAGATGAAGCTGTGGAGGAAAGATTAGATCGTGCTATGGGAACTGAGTTATGGCTTCAATGCTTTCCAGATAGCACTTTGCGTAATTTGGTGGTGACCCATGCTGACCATTCTCCCATATTGCTTACTACAAACCTTCAAGTATGTGTGTATAAGAAGAGAAGGTCCAAATTTGAGAACTGGTTAGTTGAACCCGAACTAAACACAGTAGTCAAGAGTGAATGGGTTGAATCGCTGGGAGAGCCGGTTCTTAAAAAGCATGAAGTTGTACTGCTAAGTTACACTCTGGGGGCCGTAAATTTAGAAGGAGGCATACTCAGGCCATTGATAAATGTAGGGCTAAACTTGCTCTGGCACAAGAATCCCTATTAGAAGGTGCGGCGGCAGAAGCTATTGCTCTTCGGGAGGAGTTGGCCAAATTACTTGCACAGGAAGAAGCGTTTTGGAAGCAGAGAGCAAAAACCTTTTGGATGAGAGATGGAGACATGAATACGAAGTTCTTCCACGCTGCTGCAACGGCCCGGAAAAAGAGAAACAAAATCAGTAGCCTTAGCTCAGATGATGGGTTGCGCTCTGTGGTGCAATCCTACTTCACTAATCTTTTTGGTGCGTGCGCTGCAGATTACTCACAGGTACTTGAAGCTCTTTGTTCGTGTATTACTGATGAAGACAACATCATCTTGACAGCCCCTTTTCTTGAGGAGGAATTTAGAGTAGCTATAAATCAAATGCATTCAGATAAGGCACCGGCTCCGGATGGTCTTAACCCTGCTTTTTACAAAAGATTTTGAACGTTGTGTGGTTCCGATATAATGCATGCTTGTAAGGGATGGCTGGCAGAAGGACTGATACCAGAAATGGTTGGGGAAACGAATATCGTTTTAATTCCAAAGTGTGAGTCGCCAACTTGTATGGGTGATTTACGCCCTATTTCCCTGTGCAATGTTGTTTACAAAATAGTTGCTAAGGTGTTAGCTAATCGACTCCAGAAAGTACTCTCTAAATGTGTGTCTAAGGAACAATTGGGTTTTATCTCCGGAAGGAGTATTCTGGACAATGTTTTAATAGCTAATGAAATAATCCATTATTTGAAATGTAGAACAGGAGGCTCCAGGGTGCGGCAGATCTTAAGATTGACATCAGTAAGACATATGACCGGGTAGATTGGGGCTATCTTGTGGCTGTCTTGGAAAGGTTGGATGAAGATGGGTGTCACTACAGTGAGGTACTCAGTTATTGTTAACGACGACTACGTTGGATCGTTTGTGCCACAGAGGGGCTTGAGATAGAGGGATCCTTTATCTCCCTATCCTTAGAAAAGAACAAGCGGGTCGTCTTTAATTATATTAAAGATAGAGTTTGGCAAAAGATTTCAAGTTGGAGCAGTAAGATGCTTTCTCAGGCTGGCAGGGAGTCGGGGAGATTCTTATTAAATCTGTGGCTCAGGCTGTTCCTACGTATTGCATGAGTGATTTTTACTTCCGTGTACACTCCAGGACGAGCTAGAGAAAATGATGAATTCTTTATGGTGGGGTTCAAAACAGCAAGGAAGGAAAGGAATTAATTAGTTAAGTTGGAAAAACTTACTATATCAAAAGATAATGGAGCCAAAGATTCACTATTTTTTGGCTTGAGAACATGATGGAATAAAGCAAAATGACTCACTAAATTGTATGCGCTTCTTTGTTATGAAGCTGCAATCAGTCTATGCAATTTTGGACGCGATTTTCACTATGGGTCATTCGAAAACAGTCTCTCTAAAGCACAGAGTTAAGACTGCGTACATCCGACCTACCCTTACCCTACCGTAGGTGGGAGGGAGCCTTTGTGGCACTGGGGTAATGATAATGATAATGATCAAAAGATGCTGACAGATGATGACATTCTCGATCACACAATGAATAAAAAGCTCGTTGTGCTTTTATGCAAATATGTCTTTGAATGTGGACATTATTAATATTCTATTAATAATAATCTAGTGAATTTAGTTTACACACACACACATATATATACATATAAATATATACATACATATATACTATCCTCCGTTCAATAAAAGTTGCAACAGTTTGACTTTCACGTTTGTCAATGCGCAACTTTGATTGTAATTATATTTATTTACGTATTAGTAAACATTAAAAAAAGTTAATATATTGGAAATTTACATTAATACAAATTTATTAATATTTTATACATAATATTTTTATTATATATATTATTAGAAAATCGTAGTCAAAGTAAGATGTGTGAATAGTGCCGAAATTACAATGTTGCAACTTTTATGGAACGGAGGAAGTATCTTATATCTATATCTATATGCATGGTTGCTTGGATTCTAGGATCTTATGATCCGAGTTATGATCTCATAGACCCCTTCCGATCCGTGTTAGGATCTCGAGTTTAACAACCTTGCTCGCTATGTTGGGAAGACACGGTTGGAAATTGTTTTGTGACCCGGAGGCTATGGTTTCATGTGTCATCAAAGCTAGATATTAGGGCATAACCCCAGCTATTGTTGGCGTAGCATTTGGTTGGCCCAAGCCATAGTGAAGGAGGGATACTGTTGGAGTATCGCTATGTTGGTAAGCTAGAGTGCACACTAAGATGATCTTTGAGTTGCGGGATTCTCGGGTTGAGCAGCTTATTAACAAAACGGAAGGAGCCTGGAAAGAAGTTTACATTAGAATCATTTTTGGGCAACGAGACGCAAAAGAAATATTATCTATTCCACTCCTAAGACTTGATCACCCCGATGTTCCTATATGGTGAGCTATGAAGGATGGCATGTATTCTATGAGGAGTGGATATCGTATTTGCATGGACTCATTGATAGAGCTGAATCATTTAAAGAGAGAAGGTCCATGGCAGAAGATATGTGGTCATTGCAGGTGCCGCCTAAAGTATGCACTTTCCTTTGGCGGGTTTGAAGGGATTGTCTACCAACATGAAACAAGCTGTGTATAAGGGGAGTTGACTGCCCCGACTTGTGTGTCTGCTGTGATGGGGGGCCAGAAAATGCATGTCATATTTTTTTAACATGTCCTGGCAGTGTGTCCTGCAGGAGGGAGTTGGACATTTGGGATGAACTAGCTACCGCCATGAATGGGGCTGAAAGTTTTGTGAAGTTTTTCCTGGCTAGGGTGGGAGATTTTTCTGAAGAATGAAATTGTTTGGAATGACTATGTGGAGCATTTGGAGAAGAAGAAACGTGTTACAATGGGACAAAAATCGGGAGAGTATTATGCAGGTGATCTTTCATGGAGTTGAAACTTTACACGCTTGGGAGGCTGGCCAAGAAACTAAGCAAGACACGAGGAGCATGACGACAGACTTGGTCAGATGGAAATCACCGCCAATTGGCAGTCTTAAATGCAACGTAGATGCTGCAATTTTTGAGGAAGAAAAATGTGTTGTTATGGGCTGCTGCGTTCGAGATAAGAGCAGAGTTGTCCCCATTGGAGGAAGAAGTGTGGTGTTTGTAGGGAGCAATGAAGTGGACGAAGGACATGGAGTTTAGGCATGTCATTTTTGAATCAGATTGCAAACAATTGATTGATGATATTAATTCAGCCCGTTCTAATCAGTCTAAGTATAGATTCCTAGTTGCAGCTTGCAGGGATATGATAAGCTCTAACAACGGGTTTTCCGTTGTTTTCGCAAAGCGACAAGCGAATAGTAGTGCTCATGTTCTTGCTAGGGCATCTACTAATTATGCTTTTTGCAGAGATTTTATTGTAGTTCCTCATTGTATCTTGCATATTATTAATGATGAAATGAATTAATTTCATTTGGTCAAAAACAAGTCTTAAAATCAACTTGACAAGAGAGTAACTCAGATCTTAACATTGTCATTGTCATTTTTTATAATCATCATCATTTTTCATAGGGGGTCTAATCATGGTTATGCATCAATTTGGCTCTGATATGATGTTAAGATCTGAAACTCCTTCCTAAAAAGTACTCCGTAATTCTTATAGGAGGAATATATCAGATCTTGATATAACACACAATTATTTCACTATTTTTCAGTGTGGGACCTCAAGAGAATTATCGCTAGTAATTGTCCCTACATAAATTTCAATATTATCGTTGACAAAAACTTGTATCGAAAAACGAGTCATTAGTAATAAGTAAATAAATTACCTGACATCCAAGTAACGATGACCAGCTTGTAGAAGCTCATGTGCAACTCGGACAGGCACAGAAGCTGGGGAGTGCACTTTCACTCCCACTCTTGTCATCCAGCTGCATGAGGACAATAAATTAATGGCTCTATGATTCTGTGGTTGAAATGAAATTATGTAGTCTGGTCTAATCTATTAGATGTATATTTTTCTGTATATCACAACTATTAAAGTTTGGTAAGTCAATTCAATCAAAACATTTGAATAATACTTATTTTTTTTAATCATTATGATCTTTCTAACGATACATTTGAATAATACTATTAGTAGAGTTACTTTTGGAAAAATGATTAAATAATGTAATTCGAGTATATTTTGTTAGATTATCTTGATGAGTATATAATATAATGAATCATTGATCATAATTGTGATTTTATAAATATAGATTTTTAATATTTGATGATTAAATGTGGACTACTTGAATGTTGACTAGTTGGAAGGATGTCCAAGTCATTGAGGAAGGGAGGATAGGTTCGGCTGGAGACCGTGGAAATAAATGGAAGAAACCGGGGTCGGGGATTAATAAAATAAAAGTGGATGGCGCTGTTGACCATGAAGGTAGTAAAAGAGCCTGGGGATGGATAGCTAGAGACGAGTATGATGCTTTTATTAGAGGCTCCCGACACTACACATTTGGCCGGCTGGACGGTGGCGGAAACAGAAGCTATGGGGGTACGTGATGCGTTATCGGCAGCAGTGGAGATGGGCGGACAGCAGATGAAGATCGAATTAGATGCTTTATCAGTTGTGCAAGGAATTAAAAAAGGAGAGGGGTCCTCTTATCTGCATCTTATTCTTGATGATATTAGAAAATTTCTTGAAACAAAGAGTAATTTTTTTCTCTTTTTGTAGATGGTCGAATCGTGCGTCTCATGCTTTGGCAAGGGCACATGTTGTTCTCTAAGATCAGAGGATTAATTATAATGATATTCCTCACTGTATTGTAAGCCAGTTGGCAAACGATTTAGTAATTTAATATAGTTTTCAGCTTTGATGATCAAAAAAAATATATTTGATGATTAAATTGTCATTTAAGAACATTAGTTGTTTTCTAAAAATAGAAATGAAAACCTTTATATGAACGTCAAAAAATTAAAGTGAGAGCCTTAGAATGGGACGAAGAGAGTACATGATTAATGGAACTATTTTTATTGAATTTGAAAAGCTAATGAGTTAAACCATTCATTGAAACAATCGTTCAAATAGGACAATATTTGGTTAATTATATTAACTTGGAACTAACCAGTAACCAATGTGGTTTAACTTTGTCGAGATGAACGAATAAGGTATGTATACTGAAAGTACTTAACTCAAGTGTGGGTGTTACATTTCTTCTCTAACTATGATGTTTAAGTTATTTTTGTTATTTTCCAAACTATTGATCATTACAAGTTTAGGCGGCTAATGAGTGGGCAGAATTCAAATCAACAGGGACTAACTAAGCATTCGGTTGTTGCTTAATTATTAATTAGTTGATCCTCAAACCCACATTTTGGGGATCTCAAAGCTCACATTTCTGGATTTTTCCTTCCTAAACAAACAAAATTCTCATCTGGTTAGGCCTTCCTAAGAAGGTAATGAAATATGGTATCTTAGTTTATGACATCTTTTTAGTCCTTTTGCCTTCTTTTGTTTTTGTGAGTTTTATTTTAAATTGATTGATGAGCTTAGATTATGTTCATAAGGTGTTTGATAAATTGCTGTTTGGAATGAGTTTAGATTATGCTCATAAGGTTTTAGTCCAATGAGGTCTTTATTCCTCCCCTACTTTCACCAAGGCAAACCTTCTTAAATCATGAACATTATTAATAAAGGATATTTTCGACATTTCTAAAATATTATAATAGTGAAGGAGAGTAAGGGTACTTTAAGTATAAAAATTGTGTTGGTGTAATCAAAAGTAATATTGACTTGTACTGTATGCTTGTATCATTTCTCACTTTGTCCATTTAACATGTTTTTGCCGTGCAGATCCTCACAAAATATAGTAACACTAGAACATATAAGAGTGGACTAACACTACTAAAGAAACAAGTACTCACTCCGTCCCGAAATTATCTTCATTCTTTCCTTTTCGGTCCGTCTCAAATTTATCTCCTCTTTCCCTTTTTGATAAAGAATATGTGGTTCACAATCATTCTTACACATTTCTCTCTCCTCTGCACAACTCTTCACCACACAAATCCCACTATCTTAATCCCCGTGTCCAGTCAAAACCGTAGTTAATTATAGGACGGAGGGAGTAACTTAGAAAATCAACCACCACCAACAACTAACTGTTGGATGATATGGATGCCTCTATTCTGTTGTCTGGTTTTCTTTTATTCTGTTGCTCCTCAGTGCGCAGCAGCCTATGTTACTGAATTCTTCTTTTTGTTGCAGCTTGGTAAATCTAATCTAAACAATTGAAATTCAACATACCGATCTCATTCCATTTGTGGTCTTTAAATACAATTGTTCTCCACAAATTAAGTGTGCAGATCGTAACTGAAATAATCTAGCTAATAATATCAGCCGCATAGTGTGCGGCGTGATCTGTGCATGAGTTACAAAATATTTGAATTATTTTGAATATCCTATTATGGAGGCTATTTATACGTAGGTACATTGTATGTAGACAAGATGGTTGGAGGTTATGCATGTGCCATGCATGTGTACGTCCGAAAGTGTTGGAGGCCATGCATGTGCCATGCATAAGTGTGTTAACACCCCCCGGCAGTCAAAGCGGAGGTTGCCGAATGCTTAGACTGGAGCGAAATTCATCAAATAAAATGCGAGGTAGACCTTTTGTGAAGATATCGGCAAACTGGTGTCGGGAAGGAACATGAAGAACACGAACTTCCCCACGAGCAACCTTTTCCCGAACAAAGTGGATGTCCATTTCGATATGTTTGGTGCGATGATGTTGGACCGGATTGCCGGACATGTAGACGGAACTGATGTTATCACAATAGACCATAGTCGCTTTGGAGAGTGGGCAATGCAGTTCTAAGAGGAGATTTCGCAATCAACAAGTCTCGGCAACTACATTAGCGACACCCCGATACTCGGCTTCGGCACTTGAGCGAGAAAGGGTTGGTTGTCGTTTTGATGACCACGAGAGAAGGTTGTCACCAAGATAGACACAGTAGCCGGAGGTAGAGCGGCGTGTGTCCGGGCAGCCTCCCCAATCAGCGTCGGAGTAGGATATCAAGCTAGTAATGGAGGACGGGCGGAGATGTAGTCCGAAATTTAATGTACCTTTGATGTAGCGTAGTATCCGCTTGAGTGCGTGGAGATGGGGAGCACGCGGGTCGTGCATGAAGAGACATATTTGTTGAACAGCATATGATATATCCGGGCGAGTAAAAGTGAGATATTGAAGAGCACCGGCTAGACTGCAGTATAACGTGGGGTCATCAACTGGAGGGCCGGCAGTAGCACGTAGTTTGGAGCTGGTGTCAACTGGGGTGGAGACGGGATTGCAATCAGAAAGATTGGCACGGGAGAGTATTTCACTTGCATATTTTTGTTGATTAAGGAAGAGGCCATGCGGGTGACGAGTGACTGCTATGCCCAAAAAATAAGTGAGTGGACCGAGATCCGTCATGGAAAATTCACTGGCTAAGGTTTTAATGATAGAGCACCGAAGATCATCTGAAGAAGTGGTGAGGATTATGTCGTCAACATACAAAAGTAAATAGGCAGTTTTGTTGTTACGGTGATAAATAAATAGTGATGGGTCGCATATGCTGTGGCGGAACCCAATGGTAGAGAGAAATGATGAGAAGCGATGGTACCATGCCCGGGGCGCCTGTTTGAGACCGTAGAGTGATTTGAGAAGGCGGCAGACATGATGAGGTTTAGAGGGGTCACGGAAACCGGGAGGTTGATGCATGTACACTGTTTCCTCGAGGTGTCCGTGGAGGAAGGCATTTTTTACGTCAAGTTGATGGAGAGGCCAAGAGTGATGTAGTGCAATAGATAACACTGTCCGAATGGTGGCTGGTTTGACCACCGGACTGAAGGTTTCATCGCAGTCTATGCCCGGCTGTTGTGATTTGCCATTGACCACAAGTCGTGCTTTGTGACGTTCAAGTGCTCCATCAGACCTGTATTTGTGTTTAAAAAGCCAAAGACAACGAATAATATTAACGTGAGGAGGGCGGGGAACCAACTCCCACGTCCTATTTTTAATAAGTGCACCAAACTCGTCTTTCATGGCAGACAGCCAATTTGGATCTCGTAATGCAAGAAGGGGGGAATTGGGTATAGGGGACGCTATTGGGAAGGTATGGGTTAATAAGGATAGAGGAATTTTGGGTTTATAAATTCCTACTTTGCTACGTGTGAGCATGGGGTGAGTAGGAATTATGGGAGGTGGTGCGTTTGGTGGTGAGCTGAGTGGTGAGCTGGTTGGTTGGGATATTATGGGTGAAGAAGGGCCTGGAGAGGGCATTATGGGAGGACTGGATATGGGTGTGGCAGGGTGTCGGTTGGTCATGGGAAATATTCCCAAGATGTGATAAGATAAGGGGATGAAGGGGAGTTTGTAGGAAAGTGTAAGGAGTCTGGGAGTGTGTGTCAGTCATGGATTTATATGGAAATATTTTTTCATTGAACGTCACATGCCGCGAGAGAAGGAGTTGGCCCGTGTGGGGATTAAGGCATATATATCCTTTATGGTGTGTAGGAAATCCAAGAAAAATGCATGGAGTGGATCGAGCATCTAACTTGTGAATGGTAGAGTGGGGTTGATGTGGGTAACATAAACATCCGAAAACTCGGAGGTGTTCATAAGTTGGTGTTTTGTGGTATAGGAGATGCGTAGGAGAGAGGTTGGAGAGAGAGATCTTGGGTAGAATGTTATGGAGATAGGTGGCCATTTGGACGGCATAAGGCCAGAATTTGGGAGGAATTGAAGCATGTAGTAGTAATGTGCGGGCTATATTATTGATAGTGCGTATGGTGCGTTCGGCTTTCCCGTTTTGAGGGGAGGTATATGGACAAGAGAAACGGAAATGGAGACCATTTTGGGTAGCAAAGGAGGTGAATGATGAATTGTCAAATTCTTTACCATTATCACATTGTAGAGTCTTTATTTTTTGATTAAATTGTGTGTAAATATAGTTGTAGAATTTGACAAAAGTAGCATAGACTTGAGATTTGTGTTGTAACGGATAAATCCAAAGAAATTTGGAAAAATCATCTAAGAATAACACATAATAACGATGAGCATTTGAACTTAAAATGGGAGAAGTCCAAAGATCACTATGAATAATATCAAAAGGTGAATGTGTTTGAGATACAGAAGAAACAAATGGGAGTTTATGATGTTTGCCCATTTGACAAGCCATGCAGTCTAGACTACACATTTTATTACAAGGAATAATTTTATTAGAACTGAGAAATTGGAAAACGGGGTTGCCGGGATGGGCAAGGCGATTGTGCCATGTCTCGGCTGTGGTGGCAACGAACGTAGTGGGGGATGGTGACTTGACACAGGCTGGAGTGATAGGGTATAGATCTCCCGTACTGTTACATCTCATAAGAGGCATTCCCGTGCGAAGTTCCTTCACAGAAAAACCAAGAGGGTCAAACTCAATTGAAACATTGTTATCGGTAGTAAGACGACGAACTGAAATTAGATTTTTAACTAATTGGGGAGCATGAATGTTTTGTAGGCGAAGGGGTGGGTAAGGAGGTGGGAGAGATGAGGTACCGAAACCCGTGATGGGAATGGATTGACCATTGCCCACCATAATACGTTGTTTGGTACCATTTTTAAAATAAGACATGAAAGTACCTCCTTGTGATGTCATGTGAGAGCTTGCCCCCGTGTCAAGGTACCAGTTATCATCCGGGGGAGTGAGTGACATGGTTGCCATTGCCGAGTTGATATCGCTAGGAGTGGCAATATGAGCTTGTGGAGGCTGTGGACCAAGGATGTCGGCACTAGGGTTGGTAGGCCGTGAGCTTTGGTTACCTGGCCATGCAGTTGAAGGGTAGGGGCATGGCGGAATGCTCCATGGAGGCGGCCAATATCCCCACGACGGCATTTGCCAAGGGGTGACAGTTTGGTTTGCCGGTGGAGACCCAGAAGACCGATTGCGGCCACCCCGTGAATTTCCACGTCCCCGGCCACGATTTGAGGGACGGCCAGAGTGACCGTTCGGACGCGGCACAGACGGGGAAACGCCGGTATGGACCAAGGCAGTAGGAGAAGATGTATTTTGTTGAGCCTTCCTAGTTTCTTCAAGAAGAAGCATGGATCGAGCCTTGGAAAAAATAGGAAGAGGAACAGTTTGTTGTATAAATGAAGCAACCGTGTCATAGGACGGTGGCAGACCGTTCACAAGACGCAACACCAAGCGTCGTTCACCTACTGGAGAGCCAACATTAGAGAGTTTCGTGGCCAAGGATTTGAGAGCCTTGCAGTAGGAAGCGATATTGGGGAAGCTTTCCAGCCGAGTATTGGAAAATTCGGTCTCAAGATGGAGTGCTCGAGAATGTTTGTTGTCAAGAAAGAGATCAGCCAGACGATCCCAAGCTTGTTTGGCAGTAGAATCGGGCTCGAGAATAGTGTGCAAAAGATCGTGGGAAATGGTTCCATAAATCCATTGTAACACCATGGCATCGAGTCGATTCCAAAGAGCATCGGATTCAGCTTTGGCAGCGGCCGTGGTAGCAGCGGCGGCAAGAACTTGTTCCGGGGTTTGATCAGGAGGTGTTGTGGAAGAAGTGAATGCAGTGGAGCTATCGGTGTCTACGGGAAAAATGTGATCTTCAACTTGGTAGGCACGGGTTGTGATTTTAAACAGTTCGGCCCAGGAGGAGTATTCCACATTCTCGAGATCAAGAGTAATAGGAATAAAGCTTTTGATATTTGTGAGAGCTAAAGCGGGATGAAATGAAGGGGATTTAGCGGAAGCCATGGGAGGAAAAAAAAGTGGTTGTGATACCAAATTGAAATTCAACGTACCGATCTCATTCCATTTGTGGTCTTTAAATACAATTGTTCTCCACAAATTAAGTGTGCGGATCGTAACTGAAATAATCTAGCTAATAATATCAGCCGCATAGTGTGTGGCGTGATCTGTGCATGAGTTACAAAATATTTGAATTATTTTGAATATCCTATTATGGAGGCTATTTATACGTAGGTACATTGTATGTAGACAAGATGGTTGGAGGTTATGCATGTGCCATGCATGTGTACGTCCGAAAGTGTTGGAGGCCATGCATGTGCCATGCATAAGTGTGTTAACATAAACTTTGAGCAGAGAGCTTTTTTGAATAGTATTGTATTACGTGTATTGTGCTTGAAAAGTGGAGTACGACACACTGTGAACCATTTTTCTAGGGTCTAGCATAATTATTTTTTGAGCTCTTACATTTTCTGCTTGGGGAGTGTTTTTCTTGGTATTAGGCATTCTCTTGCATTTTAGTATGTCACAAGTTTTTTCCCCGAAACTGTATTGGGTCAACATTGAATTACTGCTTATTTTATTAACTTTTTTGTTGTTCAATATCTATGAGAATATATTAAGATTTTATTATAAAATAGTTTACATTCCATTCTTTCTTAAAACTTGAACATCCTTGCTCCAAAAACAACATGAACATCTTTTTTGCTTACATCCATAGTTTCATGTTTCGGAATAGGTTCGACAAACTATCTTCATACATGTGAAGTACTTTTTATGTCTACAAGAAATAGGTACTTTGCGCAAATGATTTATTTGTTAACGCACGTATAAAAACTACGGAGTAGTAGATTTAATAAAGTGTAATTTATATCAAGGAGTACTAATGCTAGCTCGGTAAATGGCCAAAAATGACCTGTATGAGATATCAATAGTCTACTTCTATTTAGACACAACACATACTTCTATTCATACTGGAGTTACATTTCTGGCTGTATTGGATGAAGTTAATGTAGAGAGTCATTTGAACTATTTTCATATAATTTTTCTTAGTGAAAGGGTCAAATATGCCCTCCAACTAACTTAAAAAGTGCAAATCATCCCCTATATAAGAGGCTCGGTCCGGCCGTCACCATTTGGGGTGGTTACCGGTGAAATTTTTGATGATTTTTTTTTGAGAATGTTCTTCATTAAGTCTAGTTTACTCATACCAAATTTTGGCTAAATATTCAATCGGGAAGGTAGTCAAATGAATTTTTGAAGATAACTGTGCAGTTAAACAGCGCATTACATTTCAGAAAATCATTTGACACTCTTCCCGGTTGAATTCTTATCTGAAATTTGGTATGAGTAAACTAGACTTAATGAAGAAGGTGCTCAAAAAATTTCAACAAAAAATTCCACCGGGAATCGACTCAAATGGCGACGGCCGAACAGAGCCTCCTATATAAGGGGTGATTTGCATTTTTTAAGTTAATTCGATAGTCTATTTGACCATTTTCCCTTTTTTTTTATTTAATTAATAAAATACATTTTAAATATTATTTTTTATAAATCAGCATAATCAGCGAAAAACTTCATAAAATTGGATAGAATCATCCAATACAGTCCATTTAGTTATTACCAAACCCGCTCTAAGTTCTCACCAACCTTCTGCCCCCCCCCCTAAGACCCTACCTACCACTTTCCCTATCCGGCTATATATCCATCCCTGTCCCAACCAACCTCTGAGGGAATGGTATAGGGAGAACCCAAAGCGCATTTGAGACTATTCGCTATTACCTACTCCTATTTATGTCCGCAAGAATCGTTGTTTGTGTCATTCTTTCAATGGAATGGAAGTAAATTATGAGTATCAAGTATACCAAACGTTGGGGTTTCTGTTGCTGGCACCGAAGTTTTTTCTCTGCTGGGGAAGCCGAAACTGAGATTTTGCAAATCCATACCTGCATCACTTTATACGGGAAATTAATTTCTACACCATACATGCATATTCGAAGCACAAATTTCTTTTAGTGTGTGTATATATATATATATATATATATATATATATATATATATATATATATATATATATAATATAGATATATATATATATAGGAAAAATAATTTTTACTCTCCTAAAAAGTATTTTGAACCCCAAAAATATTTTCTTCCCAAGATGATTTTCCTAGATCTGCCCTGTATACATTTGTTTATATATACCACGTATATATATACTCTGTATTTTCTACTATATTTGTGCGATATGATTGAATGGTTACAGGTTATAATTTGGTGTACCATCTCATGATTCAAAAGATGCATTTCGTATAACGTAGCAAAAACAATGAATTCTTTTTCTTATCGAGTCATATTTATAAATTATGGAAGTGTGATAAAGATAGCGTGCCTTAGTGCCTAAACACTGACCACATAATTAAATTAGAAAAATCCGAAATCCAAAAAAAGGAACGCGCCTATTTTAATGTTCAATGTATTTTGTAAGCGTAACTTTATGAAAGCTAAGATATTAATTACCATGTTAATTACATTAAAAACTACTCGTACATGCATGTTTATGTCATGAACAGTGTCTTAAAATCGCTCTAGGACCCCTAGCCCTAGGGTGGGTCCGCCCCTGCCTCCGTCCCTTAAAACTTTGACAACTTTCCTTTTTTGGATATCTCATTAACTTTGCCATTTTCCCTTTTAAGTAAAGAATTTGTGGTTTCTGTTAATTCTTTCTTCTCTGCACAAACCTCAACCACACAATTTTTACTTTATTAATCCCCGTACCGGTCAAACTTGGCAAAGTTTTAAGAGACGGAGGTAGTACAATTTTATACTCTGTATATATATATATATATATATATATATATATATATATATATATATATATATATATATATATATATATATATATATATATATATATATATATATATATATATATATATATATATATATATATTGGAAAATTCTCAGGTCCAGCATCTCCCGGTCCGAACGCCGTCCGAACACCGCCGTTTGGGGCGGTTTTAGGTGGAATTTTTGATGAAATTTTTTGAGCATGTTCCTCATCAAGTCTAGTTTATCCATACCAAATTTCAGGTCAAAATTAGACCGGGAAGACAGTCAAATAATTCGTTGAAGTTAACTGCGTTTTTCTATGTATAATTTGGCGCAGTTAACTTCAACGAATTATTTGACTGCCTCCCCGATCGAATTTTGAGCTGAAGTTTGGTATTGATAAACTAGACTTGATGAGGAACATGCTCAAAAATTTTCATCAAAATATTCCGCCGCGAACCGCTCCAAATGCCGGTGTTCGGACGGCGTTCGGACATAAAAGTGTTTGACAGAAAAGTTATGCCGATTGAGACTTATGATGTTAATATTAGAGATGAGTTGACGAGACGTTATTTGAGAAAAGGTCCTTGCCAACCGCGTGACTTTAAATTTCCACAAAGTGATTTTAATGGGTGCAACAGATCATTCCAAAAACAGTGGTTTTATTTAAATTTTATAGTTTTGTTTATTGCTATACTCGTGATGCATATGATTTTTCTAGACTAGTATATCATTTCTTTGTTAATGTGCCCCTGCGAGTCACGAGTCCTGATTCCGCCACTGGACGGAGGGAGTAATTTTTATTGTCTCCGACCAGTCACTGCGGGCGCTTGGGCATTGGGCGCTGGTGAATGTTCTAGCACTTTTTAGAACATTGGGCATGAGGACACTTAGATTGATTTGATTACAAATTAAATGATATAAACACACTGTTGAAGGAAAAATTAAAGATTAAATGAAAGATATAAACTAAATTACCTGGGGGTGATGCTTGGACGAGGAAGTGAGGAGGAATTGAGGGAGAAGGCCTTCATCATTGTTCAATAGGTGTTTTGTTTTACGGTTCTTGGGGAAAACAATTGGTTTATTGTGGGTGCGGCTGATGGGATAGCTTTATTTTTTCTTTATGGATAAGGCGTACCGATGCAACGTGTAAAGTGTAAACCAGTCTCCTTTTTGGATAGGATTTGATGACAGTATGACACGCAAACATAAAGACAGCGACAAACTAAAAAAGATACCTGTATGTGTGACTTTAATTTGTTCCTAATTTATTCCCATTTTATTACTTCATCATCAATCACATAATTCTACTTTTTCTTAAAAATCATAGTACTCTCCTTTGTCTCAATTTTAGGGACGGGACCAAAGATAGTAAATCTGATTCTCAATTCAATGGATGAACTGATTCTACCGAATAATGATAAAATTATACTAAAACACACATAATATTTGACAAATAAATAAAGAAAAAGTTATAATAAAAATAGCTAAAATGGTCCTCTAAAGTAACCATTCTAGTCCATACAGTCAGAAAAAGTTTCTTAAACGTTATTTTTTTATTATTACACAACTCAGTGCATGAAATCAAAAGTTACGTATTTGCTGAAAAATTTGACTGATAAGTCGAAAAACAACATCACCAAACGGGTCATAAACTTTCAAAATAATACCCAATTTTGACACTTGTCGTGCAACAATATTTTTTGAAAAAATTGCTGATAGAAATCCGACCCTAGGGGTAGCCGGAAAACCGAGTAAGAGAGACTAAAAGTCCTAAGTGTAAATTGAGTAGAAATTTTCACATAGTAGTTGTAAGCTTGTGTGCAAGAAATCAATCCCTTTCCACAAACAGGAAGATGATATTTATACTGCAAAGGAAATATTTGGCCAACAAGTAAAAAAGATGTTATTTTAATATGGTGCGACACATGTAATACTTGGGCACCAAGTCAAATATGTTAGTCTAATATCATGGTGACACGTGTAAAACTTGATTGCCAAGAGAATGAAGACAACTGGCAGATTGATACGACGCCTAACTGATTTGATTCCCTTTGTACTAGAACGCACATGCAAGCCACATGTGTAAGTTCTCGATCCTTCTGTGTGTAACCGCCGGGATGATGTCAGTCCCAGATAGCTATCGTGTTGATGACATAGTCGTAACCATGTGTGGAACTTGAGTACTGAAACTAGTTGAGTCCATGAGCTTCCCTGAGGCCACAGGCTCTATGGAGTTGAGCTCTCTAGGACAACATAATATATTATTTAAGAGGTGAGTGGCCTCAATTTGCATAATTAATGCTTCTTTTAGTTCTTTGACGTTGTGGGACGCTGAGTTGACTTCAAGCCCAGCCATAGTACGGACTTTGGCGCTGACCACAATAGGTGGCGAGCTCGGACTCAGTTGCAGTTTTGAACTCATCTTGATGATCTGAGATCTAATTTGGGAATCGAGCTTGGCGGACGCGGGCTCAAACTCGGCTGCAGTTTTGAATAAATTATTATTTCACATCTTTTTTTAAATTAAAACAAAATAGTTGAATTCTTATTACTATGAATATTGAAAACCAAGGTTCATATCTATATTAGACCCTAACCATATACATGTATTCACTCCTTTCGTTAATCATATATTACATCGTATGCTACATGTTCAATTCAAATGTTTTCAAATATTGTCTATTTGATCTTTAAAACCATAAAACTGAATTACGAGTATCTTAATTATTAGAGATAGTTTCCGAATATATATATATATGACTTAACCAGTTTTTTCCCAATATAATATAAATAATCAAAATATTTAATTAAAATTCGTAATAATTAAATAATAAATAATTTGTATGGACAAATATACCGTTTAACATATACCTATAAAACCCCAGCCTCCCACTATTTTTTCTCCAACCCTAGCTTTCAGTCTCTCACCACCCGAGCTCCACCGCCTCCCATCGCCACCGCACGCCCCTGCCTCCACAGTCCCCAACTCTTTGTCCACCGCTGTCCTTGGCCCTCCATCTGCCGCCGTCCAATAGCACAGATGCCGGTGACTAGGGCATCTCCCGTCGCAGCTCGGCATCGCGAGTCACCATCGCCGCCCACTGTCCATCGTCGCAGATGGAATGTATAATTCGCCGTGTGGCTATCTTTCCATTCATTGAGTATTTATACAGTTGCACAATGCTTATCTCTTTACTATGATACATTCGTGTGTGAGTATACTATGTATCTAAGTTGTTGTACACTGGAGAGTATTGCGGATGAGTATACAAATTATAATGAGATAATATTGTACATATTAAATAATATGATAAGTGTGAGTAATGGTATAAGAGATGTGCAGCCAGGTGATGCACACATATGCATGCCCATGCATACGTAGTATGTGTGCTATTACGCCCCTGCAGTTTGATTGGGGGGGTGTAAGCTTACATTCAAACTGGAGCGAAAGTAATCAAATAAAATCCGGGAAAGTCCCTTCTTGAAGATGTCAGCATATTGAAAACGGGAAGGCACGTGGAGAACACGAACATGACCAAGTGAGACTCATTCTCGAACGAAATGAATATCCATTTCGATGTGCTTTGTTCTTTGATGTTGGATCGGGTTATGAGACATGTAGATAGCACTAACATTATCACAATAAATGAGGGATGCATGGGAGAGAGGGTGACGAAGCTCGAGTAGAAGATTACGGAGCCAACATGTTTCGGCTACCATATTTGCCACGCCACGATATTCAGCTTCGGAACTAGAACGGGATATGATAGCTTGGCGTTTAGATGA
The DNA here is from genome assembly GCA_945859875.1 of Cuscuta europaea. Lineage (NCBI taxonomy): Eukaryota > Viridiplantae > Streptophyta > Magnoliopsida > Solanales > Convolvulaceae > Cuscuta > Cuscuta europaea. The sequence continues at coordinate 2,089,135 of CAMAPE010000018.1, read as the reverse complement.
TCAAGAAATAAGATTATTTCCCCAAAAATGCAATACCCGAAGGTGGCCCGCCGGGTGTCGGGGCAGCCGCCCCAATCAGCATCTGTGTAGGCGAGCAGTTGAATGGTGACAGAAGAGCGGAGGTTAAGGCCGTGATGTTGTGTGCCTTTAACATAACGGAGGATGCGCTTAAGAGCGTCAAGGTGAGGCACCCGAGGATTGTGCATGTACAATCACACTTGTTGAACCGCATAAGAGAGATCCGGCCTAGTGAACGTGAGATATTGCAAGGCGCTGGCGAGGCTACGGTATAAAGTAGGGTCGGGCACAGGAGGACCAACATCTGCGCTGAGCTTTGCTTTGGTGTCAACAGGAGTGTTGGAGGAGTTACAAGAGTGCATGCCAGCTCGTTGTAGAACTTCCCTAGCATATTTGGCTTGGGAGAAAAAGATGCTGCCAGGGGAGTGAGATACAGAAATGCCAAGGGAGTAAGACAAGGGACCCAGGTCCTTGATTGAAAATTTTGCAGCAAGTTTGGAGATAATATCTTTGAGGAGGGTAGTAGAAGATGCGATAATGATGATGTCATCGACGTATAAAAGAAGGTAGGCAGTAGCACAAGCATAGTGGTAGATGAAGAGAGAGTGATCGACCTTACTGTGTTGGAGACCCAGTTTAGCAATGTGAGAAGCGAACCGGTGGTACCATGCACGAGGAGCTTGTTTTAAGCCATAGAGTGATTTCTTCAAGAGGCATACGTGGTTGGGGCAAGTAACATCCCGAAACCTGGGAGGTTGATGCTTGTAGACTGTTTCATCCAAGAAACCATGAAGAAAAACGTTGTTGACGTCAAGTTGATGGAGGGGCCAAGAGTGAGATAATGCAATGCTAAGAACCGTGCGGATTGTGGCGGGTTTGACGACCGGGTTGAATGTTTCATCACAATCAATACCGGGTCGTTGAGACTTCCCATTAACCACTAGCCGAGCTTTATGACGTTCGAGACTCCCATCCAACTTGTATTTATGTTTAAAGAGCCACATACAACGAATGACATTAGCATTAGGGGCTCGGGACGGGGAACCAACTCCCACGTCTTATTATTAATAAGGAGCTTAAATTCACTATTCATAGCCGACATCCAGTTGGGATATTGAAGGGCCTGGACATGGGATTTGGGTAGTGGGGAGGATATGACCGAGGGGTTGTGTATGTTGGTGAGGTTATAGATTGGGTTTAGCCGAAACACCCCAGCTTTCCTACGGGTGATCATTGGGTGGGTGCTTGTCGATATTGGAGGCGGACTAGGTGGGGGAGACGTGGGATTTTGTGGCTGTGTAGGACATGAGTCATTATGTGACGTGGGTGGAGGGGGAATATTAGGTGGGGAATGGCCTCGAATATTAGGGATGGTGGGGAACATTTGTGATGGTAGATATGGGGATGGTTGGTCAAGGAGAAAATTGTATGAGGGTGGGGGGTTATTATTTGCTGGAGTTTGGAACGGAAAGGTGGATTCATCAAACGTTATGTGACAGGATATGAATATCCGCTTTGTGGAGAGGTCAAGGCATTTGTAACCTTTGTGATGAGACATAAAACCGAGGAAAACACTAGGTGTGGTGCGAGCGGCTAGTTTATGAGGAGTGGGAATATGGGGGTAACATAAACAACCAAATATTCGTAAGTCAGAATATGTAGGTTGTTTATGATATAGCATGAGGGTAGGGGAGATGTAGGATAAAGGTTTGGAGGGAAGAATATTATGTAGATAAGTGGCCATTAATACGGTGTGAAGCCAGAAAGTGGGTGGTATGGATGCATGGACTAATAACGTTCGAGAAATATTATTAATGGAACGAATTTTTCATTCTGCTTTACCGTTTTGTGGGGAAGTATAGGGGCGTGAAAATCGGAAAGACATCCCATGTGTGGAACAAAAATTGTGAAATAAGGAGTTGTTATATTCACGACCATTGTCACATTGTAGGGTTTTAAATTGATTTTCCGAATTGAGTTTGTACAAAAGTAAAAAAATGTACAAATTTAGAGAAGGCATCGGATTTGAAATGTAGGGGATATATCCACAAAAAATTGGTAAAGTCATCCAGAAATAAAATATAGTAACGGTGACCGGTGGAACTTAAAATAGGAGAAGTCCACAAAGCATTGTGTATAAGATCAAACGGAACATGAGTATAAGATAAAGATGGAGAAAAGGGTAATTTATTATGCTTTCCCATTTGACAAGATTGACAAATAACATTATAGGTCTTATTGTTGGAAAACAATAAAAGGGGCCTAATATGTAATTAATTAAAATGTGTTTACCATCAGATAAATAATACAGTGGCCATTCATGAAATAATAAAAGTGTAGATATCAGGATAATATATTTCTTTTGGTGACGGGTCAAATTAAATATATTATACTAAAGTGATACAACGGTTATGACCCCCGGTGCGTGTAAATTAAGAGATAACAGTAAAGATATTGTAACAGAAAATGGCCTAATAAATTATTCTAAATAATATCATTATTGCAACAATAATTAAGGAATTATTATTAGGAATAATAAGAGCCAACCGTTACAATATTGAACTAGTCCTATATATATCCCATCTATTATAGGATTAGGATATCTCATATATACATTGCTACATAGCACTGGAAGGTTAGCTGATTAATCACGTTGAATTCCTGGGTTCTTCTTAAAGTGATAATGCAAATGAATTCTCAAGGTATGATTCTAATTTTAGTTCATACATATTTGATTTCATGGATTTATATGGATTTAGCTATTATATATTTATATATATATATCGCATATGGAGTTTTGTTGATATATGTATGAATATCCATCAATTGGTATCAGAGCCTACTGTTGGTAGAAAATGTGTTGAGTAGAAAATTCGGCAGCAATTCAGTACAGTAAAAGTGACTTATCCAATACAACAAGAGGGGCGGCCTATTTATAGGCGCTTACAAGAGGTTTTCTTGAATACTAATGGGCTTGGCCCAATTAAACAACTAAAACAAGAAGCCTGATCCCAGGCCAATGGGCTGGTCGGGCCCAGCGTTAAACTAATCAATCCAAGGACCATATTATCTAGTCGGACCGTGTGCTGGGCCTGGTTCGCGCCCGAGCCCAGGCATATTGGGTCGATAGTATTGGACCTGGCCCATTATCCCAACACGAGTCCCCCACTCCCCTAGCCCAGGCATATTGGGTCGACGGTATGCAACGTTTCCCATCAGCTTCAATAATTTGGGCCTGAAATTCCAAAATACGAGCCTTGTTTTTCTGTAGCCGTATATTGACCATGCGACGGATATACATGGGCTTTAGCCGCACACCCGACCAATAAAGAACCCCGCAGTCAGGGTTGGAATCTCGTCCAAGCCTTCGCGTTTTGTCACAGAAACCCCAGGCCAGCTTCCTAAAATAACCCGGAGCTATTCCAATTAATAATTTCCTTCCTTTTTTTCTTCTTTCCATATTCTTTTAGTTTCCTTGAATCCGAGTGTGGCCTAGCCTTAACACCCTCGATCATCCACGCGCAATTCAGCCATGCAGGTCCCCTCAGCTTCAGCCGTTCCAGCCGCAGCCACGGCATCGCCGCGTCGCTCCATCCCCAGTCGGCGAAGGAAACGCAGCGGCTCCCCTTCTCCGTCGCGCCGGAGGGAGGGTCATTCACGACGTTGTTCGCCGTCGCGATCTCGTAGCCCAGGCGGTCGGAAAAAACCCAGCGATTCAAAGTCATCATCGCCGCCTGTTCCAAGCCTACGCACAGGTTCTCAACACAGTTCACGACACGGAGCTCATCATAGTGCCCTCTCCACCCGTGAACGTCGTCCGTCTGTCAAACAATCCCAGAAACCTCCAGCGGGTCAAATATCATCTATGCGAGACCCCCCGGGCGAGGCGGACGCACTGCCACAGTCTGGGAACTTGGTTGCACGAGCCCATCGTGGCGAGGTGGGGAAAGAGTCCGTGCGTGGAGGCTCTGTTAAACAAATTCAAGCCAGCGGGGTGAATGCAACGTCTCAACTCGAATTCGGGGCATCAGGGAAAAATCAAGGGGTCTCCGATAATTTTTCGATGCATGAAAAGGTCACCACCTCCTCGCGGTTGGACAGACCCGCTACGCGGATTGTGATCGTTAAGGGACATCTCCGGCCTGCTCCGGGGGGGCCACATGACCAGTCTGTGCCATCCTCCAACAACGTCACCCCTGTAGTGGACATTGCCTCAAAGTCGGATAGCTCCCCCAAATCAAATGGCGAATCGGATAGCGTCGAAGATCCTAACGCTTGGAGGGAACGTTTGCGTTCCACCAGTACGGAGGCAGATTTGAAGTTGGCGAAAAGTTTGGTCGATAGCAATTGCACCCTCATGTTGCCAGATCCCGAGAGTAGCCTCACCAGCCCTCCTCCAGATTCGTTCTTCGGGGTTCACATTGCATCTATCGCGCGGGGCATGCGGGTGCCTTTATGTCCATTCTTGGTGGCACTCCTTGCCCATATCGGGGTATCGCCGTGCCAGATGACCCCAACCGCACATATGTTTACGGCTGCTTTTGTCGCACGTTGTAGTGGCGTTGGTATCCGGCCATCCATACCGTTGTTCCGTGCATGCTTTAGGTGGAACCGCCCTAACAATAAGACAGATGACGGCGGGTTCGTGTCACTTTGCCAATTACCGCACCGCAAGCTTTTTGATCAGTATCCAGATCCACCTAGGAAGTGGTCGAATAAATGGGTATGGGCATCCGCTCCCCGCTCGCTCCCCGTCACGTCCACCTGGGGTATTTCAATGCGCGAGTACAAGCCTGCCTCTCTCACCCCTGACCTTGAGGGGAAGGTCGAGGCCTTGCTCCAAGGGGGCCCTTTCCCGATTAATTCGTATACAGGTAAATCTTCTGTCCCAGCAGGTCACAGATGCCATATGAGATCATCCCTTAATTTGCTAATATTTTCAGATGTGGCAGGCAACAGACACGAAGTTGCTGCCCCCAATGTGTCATTAGGGACCATGCTCCCACCTCCTGCGCCTGGTGCGAATTTATGTCCGCCCAATCTTGGGGAGAAGCGCGGGGCCTCCCCGTTCCGTGAAGAGCAGGTTGCCATGGACGGAAAAGGTGTGAACTCCACTCTAACTCAAGAGGAGAAAGACCCGGCTGAAATAACTCCACCACCCTCTTGTTTATTTTTATTATTTATTCCTTCTTCTTCTTTTTTTTTTCAAGCAGGCCTAGTTACGGCGCAGGGTGTTGCCCCCCAGTCCGTGGTACCTGATGCAAGTAGGAGCGTGTCCGACGCCACCATGCCCGAGGTAGACGCCGGGGTGAAGAGCGGGCAGGGTGTTGCCCCCCAGTCCGTGGTACCCGTTGCAAGTAGGGGCATGGCCGACGCCACCATGCCCGAGGTAGACGTCGGGGTGAAGAGCGGGGTTCCCCCACCTCATGGGGAACAAGCCGGTAAGAAGAAGAAAGGTGTGAATCCTCCTCTTTGATTCGGGAGCGGAGAAATAGTTCAACCGGTACTAATCCATTTTACTCTGTTTATTTCTTGTAGGGGTTGCTGGTATGCGGGGCAGGCTCGCTGCTCTGGCCGCAGAGGAGGACGCCAGGTTCCGGCCTTCGAGGACTGAAGTCATTCCCTTCATCGTGGAAAAACAACACGGGGCCCCTCTTGTTAACCAACCAGCTCCTACCCTCAGTGCTTCATCGATTTTGGATATGGCGCGCTCTATCAAATCTCACAGCGCGGTATGCCGTAATTTGACGTTTCACTCTTCCTTTTTTATTATCATTGTCACTATAATCCTCACTAATTCTACGTCTCCTGCAGGGGCTGATGGACACAGCCGTCGCGCTTCAAACAATAGGTCGTCGTCGCGATGAGCTTCAGCACCAGGCTGACGAGGCTCACCGTCACTCGGTTGCCGTTCAGCGTCGGGCGGACGAAGCAACAGCTGCTCTGTCCGAGCTCCAGTCAAAATATGACTTCCTACAATCGAAGTATGATCGACTGCAAGCATCGTTCACGGATGCGGGGCGTCAGGCAGTTGCGGCATTTCAAACATCCCCGGAATTTTCAAAAATCATCGCTTCGAAGCTGGAGGCTCACCGCTCAGAGCAGGTCCAAGCATGGTTGAAAACCGAGGAGGGTCAACTTTGGCGGGATAAGGAAATTCTCATGTCCTTCAGGTGTGGCCGATACGACATGCAGACCACGTTGTACAATAGGCTGGCAGAGTTCTATCCCGACTTTGATCCCGAAAAATTTGGTTTGCCCGAAATCATGCCAGATCCTGACGGGGCCAACGAGCAAGCGAACGATTTGTCCCTTTTGCACTTGGATATTCCAGATGACTTGGAAGATGCCGTTCATGGCTTTGATTTTGAGACTATCCTCAATGGTGTTCCTGAGAACATGCCTGATCCTTAGATCGTACATATGGATCTCTTATATTGTCGTCTTTATTCTCATTTTTGTTGGACATTCCGCACTTGTGTTTTTATTTATTCTCACACTTAGCCATATAAGCTTTCCTCTTTGCGCAACTTTGCACTCGTGTCATGGTTCATCTTTTCCATTCATTTAACCATTTTTTATTCGAGACCACTTGGGGAACTAGTCGGGAATCTGGCTCCCCACCTAAACCACGAGGGGCGGAAGGTCGGCTGGGCCAACCTTGACCGCGCCCCGCTTGGTAAGGCGAGGCTGACCCGCACACCATCGGTCTAGGACCAACTGGTGAGCAAGCTGTTTGGCCGTGGTCAGACGACGGATGTGCGAGAAGGGGTCGGAGCACGACTCCCCGCATACCTCCGGCCCGGAGGCCGGTCCTGCACCTTGACTTGTACAACTTGTTTCATACTTAAGAAAATCTGATTTCCTTTTCTGAGAGTCGAACGGAAGTCAGCCAAACATAAGGGCAAGGCCCTCAAGGTCAGACCAGAACGGACCCGCACCATTGATCATAGTAAACGAGTACACATGCTATTAAGCCTGGCAACGTCAGACAACGGACTTGCGAGAAGGACTCGGAGTATGACTTCTTGCATATCTTCGGCCCAGGGCCGGTCATATAGTTGGTGTACCGTCGATTAGATCAAATGAGTGGACGGGCTGTTTAGACAGCAACGTCGGACAACGGATGTACGAGAGCGGCTCGGGGCGCAATCTCTCGCTTACCTTTTCGACCCGAGGGCCGGTCTAACGGTCGCCCTGACCGAGTAGCTAGTCCTTGACTTGGAAAATAGTTTGATCATTTCCTTTTCCGAGGATCTAGCAGTGATGGACTAAACACCGAGAGCAGGGCGTGATTTTTTTTTTTTTTTTTTTTTTTTTTTTTTTTTTTGTTTTTGTCTTCTTTTTTTTTTGTTTTTTTTTTTTTGCCCCTGCCCGTTCATTCCCAAGTGAGGTCGGACCTCAGTCAATTCAATGATAAATAGAGAACAACAAACGAACTTTTATTAAAGCAACCGTGTTAAAGCAATGGAAGGATTAATTATTAAACATCACTACTGATAAAACTTAAGTAAATGCTCCGCGTTCCATGCACGTTCAATGAGTTTTCCCTTCGTAGTCTTCAATTTGTAAGTCCCTGGTCCAATCACGCCTTCGACGACATAGGGGCCTTCCCACTTGATGGAAAGCTTCCCCCCTTCCGTGGGTTTGCTTGCCTTTCTCCGCCTTAGCACGTAATCTCCCACGTCAAAGCTCCGTGGCACGGCCCTGCTATCTTGGTACGCCTTCACTTGCCTACGGTAATTCTCAGCCCTGATGAATGCCCGGTCTCTTCTTTCTTCTATGAGGTGGAGTTCAGCTCTGAGCCTCTCCTCGTTGCTGGTTGGCTCGAATTCCTCCACCCGACGACTGGGAATCACCGCCTCAAACGGGGCCCTTGCCTCAAAGCCATAGCATAGAGCGAAAGGGGTTTCGCCTGTCGCCTTCCTGGGGGTAGTTCGGAATGTCCACAACACGTTACTCAGCTCTTCAACCCACACTGTCCCGAGAGCTTCCAATTTCTTTTGGAGGCCATCTACAATCGTGCGATTGGTATTCTCCACTTGCCCGTTCGCCTGGGGATAGCAAACGGACACCCGGCTTGACTCCACGCCCCATTCGGCGCAGAATTGCTTGAATGGTTCGCAATCGAACTGCCTTCCATTATCGGAAATAATTTGCAAAGGAACTCCAAATCGACAAAAGATATTCTTCCATATAAACTTTTTGCATTGCAGATGTGTTATGCTGGCGAGCGGCTCTGCTTCCACCCATTTCGTGAAGTAATCCACGGCCACGATGACAAACCTTCTATTTCCGGACCCATTTGGTAAGGGACCAACCAAATCTATACCCCATCGAGTGAATGGTAGAGCAGTGCTAACAGGCGTGTACATCGTCGCCGGCCTTCCGGGGCTCTTCTGAAACTTTTGGCATGTGTCGCACCTCCTTGCGTAATCGGCACAATCCTTCATAATTGTGGGCCAGAAATACCCTTGGAGGACAACTTTCCTGGCCAAGGTGCATGCACCTTGATGGGCCGAACAAACACCGCCATGGAGCTCCGCGACAATCATCTCGGCTTCGTGTGGTCGTAGACACTTCAACAATGCTCCGTTGTAAGACCGTTTATACAGCTTACCGTCCAGGACGACATAGCTCGGGGCCCGTCGCTGGACGAGCTTCGCTTCCTGTTCCTTTTCGGGTAAGGTCCCGTCAGCTATGTAACGTAACAAATCATCCACCCAGCTCCAATTTACTTCTTGTAGAGGAAGGACGGTTACCGAAGGGGAAGCTGTTATGCTTGAAGTTATCATTTCTTCAACCCGTGCAATCTTGGATATGTGTTCGGGTACTCCTTGGGACAAACGTGATAAGAGGTCGGCATCCCCGTTCTGGCTCCGCGGCACACAAACCAGCTCAGCTCGCCTAAACAATCCGAGTAATTCCCGAACAGCATCCCTGTACTTCGCCATCCTTTCTTCCTTTGCCTCGAAATCGCCCTTCACCTGGGATATGACTAATCGAGAATCACACTTCACCGTTATGCATTCCGCTCGCATGGCCGCAGCTATCCGTAGCCCCGACAACAGGGCTTCATACTCAACTTCATTATTGGACACTTTGAACAGGTACCGGTAAGCGTAGTACGCTCGAAACCCTTCAGGCGAGATCAAGACGATCCCGCCCCCGCAACCTTTCGTCCCGGACGATCCATCAGTCGCTAGGGTCCACCACTGTTCTTCACTATCTCTTTGTCTTTCCGTAACTTCCCTCGCCGTGCATTCCACAATGAAATCCGCAAGTGCCTGCCCTTTGATGGATGATCGGGGCTGAAATTCGACCTCGTACTGACTGAGAAGCATCGACCACTTCACGACCCGCGTCGTTCCCGGGGTTCTCAATGCTGCGCCCAGGGGTTGATCCGACAGGATTCTGATCGGGTGTGCTTGAAAGTAATGGGTCAACTTCTTCGCCGTGATGTAAGCGGCATAGATGGTCTTCTCGAGCGGGGTGTACCGCAGCTCCGCATTCTGTAAGGTTTTACTTACGTAGTATACGGGGTTCTGAATCCCGCCTTCCTCACGGACCAGCACGGAGCTGATCGCGCCCTGCGACACTCCCAAATACAATACCAGTGTTTCTCCTTTCCTCGGCTTGCTCAACAACGGTTCAGAGAGAAGATACTTCTTTAGGTCCTCGAATGCCCGCTGGCAATCATCCGTCCACGCAAATCCACTTTGTTTCTTGAGAACCCGGAAAAAAGGTAGGGACTTCTCCGCAGATTTTGACATGAAACGCCCAAGTGATGCCAGCCGCCCAGTGAGAACCTGCACTTCCTTCACCGACCTCGGAGGTTCCATGTCAAGGATTGCTCTCACCTTTTCGGGGTTCGGCTCTATCCCTCTCCGGGTGACCATGTACCCCAAAAATTTTCCGCCCTGGACAGCAAACATGCACTTTTTTGGGTTCAGGCGCAGCCGGACTGCCCTCATGATCCCGAAAATTTCGGCTAAGTCGTCGGCATGGTCTGTCGCTCGTACGCTCTTGACGATCATATCGTCTACATACGCTTCCATGTTCCTTCCTAGCACTGTTCGAAACACTTTTGCAACCATTCTCGTGTACGTCGCCCCGGAGTTCTTCAAGCCGAAAGCCATGACTAGATAGCAAAAGATCCCCTCCGGTGTGATGAAGGAGGTTTTCTCCGCATCATCTTCATGCATGGATATCTGATGATACCCCCGGAATGCGTCCATGAAGCTGAGGAGTTCGCACCCGGCTGTCCCGTCAACTAGCTGGTCTATGTTAGGTAAAGGGAAGGGGTCCATCGGGCATGCTCTGTTAAGGTCTGTGTAATCGACGCACATTCTCCAAGTCGGGGGCTTCGGTGCCAGGACCACGTTTGCCAACCATTCTGGGTATAATACTTCCTTGATGTGTTTAATAGCCAAGAGCATAGCCACCTCCTTCTTCACGAAATCCCTTCGTTCCACCGAGAGGTGTCTTCTCTTCTGCTGGATCGGCTTCACCGTCGGGTCGACCGCTAGCCTGTGAACGGCCACACTTCGGTCCAACCCCGGCATATCCTCAGGGCCCCATGCGAAGATCACACTGAATGTGACCAACACTTGGATGATCTTCTCTCTCATCCCGGCTGGGAGCCCCAACCCGATTTTGATCTTTCGCTCCGGGTGCCCGGGATCGATATGAACTTCTTCAACCTCGGAGGTGGGTTCAGCGCGGAGCTGGCCATCCTCATACTTCATGGCTTTGCTGTTGATAGTGTGGACCCTGAGGTCCTTTTGTCCGAGTTGTTTGCACGCCTTCATGTAACAACTCCGGGCCATCCTTTGATCTCCCCGAGCTATCCCGACCCCGTTCGGGGTGGGGAACTTCATACATAAATGCTCCTGAGAGATAATGCATCTCAAGTCCTCCAACGCGGGTCTTCCCATGATGATTTTGTGCGGACAGGTTAAACGTACGACAATGAACTCCAGGTTCAACTTTGCTACACAGGGTTCTGAACCCACCATCACAGGCAACACCACACTGCCTTCCGATTCGATTGAGTCCCCGGTAAATCCGGATAAAGGTGTTCTTACCGGACTCAGATCCGCCCTGCTCAGACCAAGGCCTTGGAATGTGTCGTAATACATTACGTTCACCGAGCTTCCATTGTCTACTAGAACTCGATGAATGATTGTATTGTTGATCTCCACCTTAATCATTAAGGCGTCCCTATGCGGTGGTGGCATGGGTGGTAGGTCATCATCAGTGAAGTAGATCGGATCTCTTCTCATCTTCTTTCCTGCAGGTACCCGGGTAATTTCCCCGACGTACAAGGATCGAGCCCATCGTTTCCTTTCGCCTGACGTGTCCCCTCCTTGGGGGCCGCCCACGATGTAGGAGCATCTGTGATGCTTCCGGGCTCCCTCCCCTAGGTCGCACTCGTCATCCTCGGACAGAGCGCCGAGCTCGCGCTTCTTTGGAGGTTGGTCAAGGGGCTGTTTCTCCTTGGACGTGGTGGCTTGATCGGAACGCCTCCATGTCAGGTTCCTCCCTTTCTGGGCATTTCCCGGTTTTCCTACAAATTGGCCCAAATATCCTTGTTTGATAAGTGCCTCGATTTGTCTGCGGAGAACGATGCATTCGTCCGTATCATGCCCGAAATTTCGGTGAAACCTGCAGTACTGGTCGGTGTTGCGTTTGGCAGTGACCACGTCACATTCCTCTGGGAAGGAAACCAAACCCTGCTCCTCGGCATAGTCGAGGACCGTCCCGACCGGTTGAGCCAAAGGTGTCAGAAGTTTGGTAGGTAGGAGCGGACCGTTCGGGACGTCCGTCCTTCCCTTGTTCTTATTCTTCTTACCTTTGAACCGGCCGCCCTTTCCGCCAGATTTCCTATCGGCATCTTCATCATCTGGGTCACCACGTCTTCCCCTGTCCTTCGTATCTTCTTTCTTTCCATCCTCTTCATCTCTTTTCCTCTGTTCAGCGTCCTCTGCCTCAGCCTGACGGTCAGCCCGCCTCAGGGCTTCCTCGTATAAAGCGGGTGGATTCCTAACAAAATCCTTGTAAAGTTCTCCTGATCGGATAGAATTTGTCAGCATTGCCACTCCGGTCCTGTCGTCAAGGCCCTGAACCTTGACCGACTCGACCCTCCATCTTGCCAGGAAAGTGGACAGGGCCTCTTTCTTTCCTTGCTTCAGGCTAAACAGGTGGCTGAAATTCTTCTTCACATCTCGTGAGCCGGCGAACCTCAAGAGGAAGTGCCTAGCCAACTCCCTGAAGTTCCCGATGCTCCCATCGGGCAGTGTGTCATACCATTCACGAGCCGGGCCATCTAGAGTAGCCGCGAATCCTCTGCATCGTATGGCATCTTCGTACCCCATCATGACCATGTATGACAGGTAACGTGATATGTGGTGTTGCGGGTCTGAAGTGCCCTTGTAAGTATCCACATTGCAAGGTTTGTAGCCCCTTGGCAACGGAGCCTCCATTATGGCACGAGTGAAGGGCTCCGGGATATGGAGGTCGGCCACGTATGACTCTCCCCCAACAACCCTCCTCCTTAGCTCGTCCAACCTTAGTCTGAGATCCTCCACAGCTTCCGGCGCTGGTTCCTCTGGCACGCGTCCAGCACGGGGCTGGACCCGCACATAGGATTCTGCGACTCTTTCACGCGCGTGAGGCCGACGGCCACCACGGGGGCCTTCTATGGAACCGGTTCGACCGCTTAGACGACGGGGGTGATGAGAGAAGTCATCCCCGCCCTCCAGTGACGAGTCTCGGTGGGGCCCTCCTCTTTCGGGTCGTCGAGGCTGCTCGACCCGTCGGGACATATGCTCCCTCCGGGGCAAGGATTCCCTTCGTGATTCGTCCAAACTAGTATGTCGCCCTTCATATCTCCCAGAGGAAGTCTCGATGTCTTCAGGGGCGGCGTGCCTCGGAGTTTCATGATTAGCTCTCTGCGGCATCATCCCCAGGAAATTCTGAGCCAAAGCCCCAATGGCACGCGTGGCCTCCTGTAGCGCCCGCACTCCAGCGTCAAGTCGGTTCGTGCGCGGAGCCCGACGACGGCGACCTCCAATCCGATCACGAAGGGATTGTCTGTCATGACTACGGCTTAGCGAGCCCCTCAGGTCCCCTGAGCCCGACAAATGGCTCCGGAGATCTCCTATCGGTCTCACCACCTGGCTTCTCACACGATGGCCATTGGGTTGTTCTGAATGCTCGGTGTGAACGGAAACTCGCTCTTGCCTTGATGATCCTGCCATTTTCCTCCTCAAAGATTCTACCGAAAACTGAGAGAACAACTCGGCTCTCAATGAAAGCACCAATGTTGGTAGAAAATGTGTTGAGTAGAAAATTCGGCAGCAATTCAGTACAGTAAAAGTGACTTATCCAATACAACAAGAGGGGCGGCCTATTTATAGGCGCTTACAAGAGGTTTTCTTGAATACTAATGGGCTTGGCCCAATTAAACAACTAAAACAAGAAGCCTGATCCCAGGCCAATGGGCTGGTCGGGCCCAGAGTTAAACTAATCAATCCAAGGACCATATTATCTAGTCGGACCGTGTGCTGGGCCTGGTTCGCGCCCGAGCCCAGGCATATTGGGTCGATAGTATTGGACCTGGCCCATTATCCCAACACCTACCATTATAGATCCATGAAATTCTTCGTTGATATGCGTTCATCGTTATATCTAGAATTTTTATTTGAATTGGTGAATTCTCAAGTTTTATTTTTGTATGAAATGATTCGTTCATGTGCATCTAATCATCAGATAAGTGATAAATTTCTGAGGAATTTTTTATTGTCGATTCTGTTTTCCGCTGCATGTATATTTATCATTACAGATTCATTTCTTTTATCAGCAATTCAATGCTTCAGTTCCTTTTGTTTTTCAAGTATTGATGTACGATTCATTTCACGATTGAATTCTCAAGATTAATTACTTCATGTCATTTGCACCACTTGGAGTCTCAAACATGAATATAATTCAATGTAAATGTAATGTTAAATCATTAGTTTTACACGTACATATACATTGATGGTGCTGAGTGAATCTATTTATTACACATAATGAATTAATTTTTAGCCATATGAAACCGTTTATGCCATTTATATGCTACGGTGTAATTTAATCCAATGACTCTATGAGCATACATGTGCTGTTATATTATGAATGATGAAGTCATCATTTTAAAGCTTAATTGATATAGTACAATTGAATTGAATTCTGTATGCATGTCCAAATATAAATTTGATTGCAATTTCATGATATTTTTCAAATGAAATTACTACGTATGTATTAAGTTGATGCTGATCTATTATTATTTTTTGGGATCGATTAGCAACTTGTTTTAAGTTTGATTAATTCCATGTTTATCATCAAACTTGTGAATTAAATTGCCGCTGATCATGTATTTTGATTGACGTAAGCCAATTTTAAAGTAGTATTGTGGTAAGAATTTTTGAACTGTGATGAAATTGTAAAATAAAAGGAGTTTAATATTTAAATGGGTATATGGAAACAATATGTCACCAAAGTGATCCTATTGTGTAAGTTGCTCATATAAAATATTAAACATAGTACATACTTTGTATATAGTTCAAGTAAATATTAATCGGCCCAAAGGAAGATTAATATTTTATCAAGTCACATATATACATTTTCGTAATAATATAAATATGACAATTATAAGGTTGCACTTTAAAAGAAAAAGTCAACCCAAAGGTAGATTTTTATTTTATATGTATTATTGTTATATTTTATTGTTACAACAAGAGTACCACTAGCAATTAGTATTATTGTCCAAAGATGAAATACTAATGGTGCATTTGGTATCTTGTGATGGGTTAAAATCATTTTACAATTTCACTAAAACATATGTTTGTTATCCTTGTTCTTTCCACAGTTAATTTTGCGAGCATATCTGCCAATCTCAACTCCATCCCTGTCCTAAATGGTACTAATTTTAAGGAATGGAAAGAAAATATTCTAATAACTTTGGGCTGCATGGATCTTGACTTAGCATTAAGGGTAGAGCAACCCGCTTTTCTTACGGATGCTAGTACCCAAGATGAAAAAAGGTACTATGAGAAGTGGGATCGCTCGAATCGCTTAAGTCTTATGATCATAAAGCGTGGCATTCCAGAATCCTTTAGGGGTGCTGTATCCGATGAGGTTACTAATGCCAAGGATTTCCTTTCTGAAATTGAGAAACGTTTTGTTAAAAGCGATAAGGCGGAAATAAGCATGTTGTTAAAAGACTTTACTTCCAAAAGGTATTCAGGAAAAGGAAATATAAGGGAGTATATTATGGAAATGTCTTATATTGTTTCTAGGCTCAAGACACTTAAGATTGAGATATCGGAAGATGTTCTCGTACACATAGTCTTGAACTCTCTTCTTATTGCATTTGATCCTTTTAAGGTTAGTTATAACTGCCAGAAGGAGAAGTGGTCTCTTAACGAGCTCATTTCATATTGCGTGCAAGAGGAAGAGAGGATGAAACAAAATAAGACAGAAAGTGCTCACTTGGCTAGTACCTCTAAGGATAAGGGTAAAAAGAGGAATAGAACTCCCATTAAGAATGAAGCTACTAAAGGTCCGGTACAGAAGAAACATAAGGAAGGTGAAACAACCTGTTTCTTCTGTAAGAAGTCTGGACACATGAAGAAGGATTGTACCAAGTATCACGCTTGGAAAGTGAAGAAAGGTACGGTCCTTACCTTGGTTTGTACTGAAAACAATTTAGCTTCAGTGCCTAGAAATACTTGGTGGTTAGACTCCGGTTCAACATCTAACATCAGTATTTCTATGCAGGGTTGTCTGAGCCACCGCAAGCCAAATGATGCTGAAAGATGTGTCTATGTGGGAGATGGCAAAGCGGTGCATGTGGAGGCTATTGGGCATTTTAGATTGTTATTGTTTACTGGTTTCTATTTGGATTTAAAAGACACTTTTGTTGTTCCGCCATTTAGGCGGAATTTGGTTTCTGTTTCTTATTTGGACAAATTGGGTTATCATTGTTCATTTGGAAACTTTCGGTTTCATTTGTCTTTAAATTCAAGTATAGTAGGGACTGGTTCTTTTATGTCATATGACAATCTTTACATGCTTGAAACAATAACTTCATATAATAATGTTTTGAATATTGACACCCGAGGCACTAAGCGAAAGGTTGATAATGCACAATCTGGTTTTTATGGCACAAACGATTAGGTCACATCTCTAAAAATAGAGTTGAACGTCTTGTGTCTGATGGAACACTTAGTTCCATTGATTTTTCTGATTTCAATACTTGTATTGAGTGCATTAAAGGAAAACAAACCAAAATTAAGAAAAAAGGTGCATATAGAGCTATGGATGTCTTAGAATTAATACACACGGATATTTGTGGGCCATTTCCTACTCCTTCATGGAATGGTCAACAATATTTTGTGTCATTCATAGACGATTACTCTAGATATGCATACTTATTTCTTATACATGAAAAATCTCAACTCTTGGACGTGTTTAAATCTTACAAATCAGAAGTTGAGAATCAACTCAACAAACGCATAAAGAAAGTCAAATCCGACCGTGGTGGTGAATACTATGGGAGGTATGACGGCTCAGGTGAACAACGTCCTGGGCCTTCTGCCAAATTTCTAGAGGAATGTGGGATTGTCCCTCAATACACCATGCCGGGTTCACCTAGCATGAATGGCGTAGCTGAGAGACGTAATAGAACCCTTAAGGAAATGGTAAGAAGTATGATTTCTCATTCTATCTTACCTGAATCCCTCTGGGGTGAGGCATTAAAGATTGCAGCTTACATTCTTAATCGAGTGCTAACTAAAGCAACTACTAAAACACCTTATGAGCTTTGGACGGGTAAAAAGCCTAGTTTAAAGCATTTTCATATTTGGGGTTGTCCAGCCGAGGCAAAGCCGTATAGGCCGCATGAAAAGAAACTCGAACCCAAAACAGTTAGTAGTTACTTTATTGGTTACTCGGAACGATCTAGGGGATATAAATTTTATAATCCTGAGGATAAAACTATTTTTGAAACGGGAACTGCCATATTTTTCGAGGATGTTGAGTTTGGGGGGAAGAATAAAGTTAGGGATATTGTCTTTGATGAAGAATTGATTTCAATATCTGAACCAATTCATATGGATGTTTCTTTTGAAACTAATGAAGAACCTCAACAAGGCATTATTTCATCTTCTCCTATCCAAACTGAACAAATTATTCAAAATGAACAAACTCAACTTCCTCTAGAACAAGCGCAACAAGAAAATGTGCCATTGCGGCGATCCGCTAGAGAAAGGAGATATGCTTTTTTTTAACCCGGTAGGTAAACCACCAAAATCAGTGGGGCAAGTGCCGGGGAACACTTGCCAGATTTTATTAAAATTGGAAAATAAGTACAGAAGAGAGGGGGACCAAACCAAAACCTCTCAGTAGAGGCATACCTCTACCAGAACAATAAAAAACCAATGAGAAGGAAAATACAAGGATTTTGAGGGGGGCGAACCAAACTCAAAATCAAAATTACAAGAAAGAATATGGCCAAAATTAGATACGCAAGGTAGGGATACCGAATAGATCTGCATAGTATCTCTTTTTAACATCATCTGGTAATAAACCAACCTGCTCAAATAATATCATCTGGGCCGAACTCAGGTGTTTACCCGCAAGCAGGTGGGCCGGCCCATTCGCTTCTCTGAAAACATGTCCGAATGTAAACCTGTACTCCGTTGCTTTCCTCCTGAAATCAGCTAGGTTTCCTCTTTCGTCCAAAACCATAGCAATCGACTGAGCCGCATCTCCTTCCACAAACACATCAACCGAGCCTCGTTCCATCGCCAACTCCGAAGCAAAGATCAAGGCTTTCAGCTCCGCTTCTTCACTGGAACTCGCTTGGATAGCAAAGGTCGCCGCCCAAATCAGTTCACCAAATCGATTCCTAAGAACAGCTCCACCCGCCACGCAACCAGGTTTGAAAGAGGCATCTACATTCAATTTGAATTGTTGCGTAGGCTTTTTCCATCTGATAACTTGAATTCCTGTCTTTTTAAGCTTGAAATTAGCTGGAATAAGATTTTCTTGAAAAATAAAGTCTTCCACCTTACGAGCTTTAAACTTACTCAAAGAATAAGCCCATTTCTGAGTGTAAAATTTGATTTGAAGAATAAGATGTTCTGTTTTAGGGATAGAACTTTTACCCCAAATATATGAGGAATAAACCTTCCATATATGCCAAGTAATGATTCCAGGCAAATTATGTTTAAAAACATCAGCCATTGTTTTAGATCCTGCTTCAAGCCACCAAAGAATCAAGGTTTGTCTAATAGACATATTCCTGGGCATAGGAATTTCAAAAACTCGCATAAAGTACTGCCAAATGGTTATAGTATAAGAGCACCCAAAGAATATATGATCAATGTTTTCACCATGATTCCTACACAGGGGACATCTTGAGGGTTGAATAATAAACTGAAATCTTTGGAGATTCTCACAGATAGGAAGGAAAGAGTTCAAAAGTTTTTAGAGGAAAACCTTAATCTGCATAGTCTGATATTTATGCCAAATGTGGTTATCTGTGAAAGTAATTGATCTTGTATCTCTGACTTCATTATATGCAGATGCCAAAGAGAAGATGCCATGGATGCCAGGGTCCCATTGAATAATACCCAAAGAGTTGTAAGAGCACAAGTCAGTAGCACAATCATGTATATCACATACTCTTCTCCAAACACTAGAGTCTGTTATTTTAGGCCGCATATCCTCTCCTCTAGGGTATCTAGTTTTAATAAGATTATTCCAAAGAGAATTGTGATTTTTCCATTTCCATCATAGTTTCAAGGAAAAAGCCTTTTCTATATCTGATAGGGATCTAATCCCTAATCCCCCTTCCTCTGTAGGAAAACAAATTCTAGACCATTTAGCCCAATGGAATCTCTTCTTCTCTGCAGATGAACCCCAAAAGAAAGATGCCATTTTCTTCTCCAAAGTAGATATAACCTTTTTAGGTAGCTTGTAAGTAGCTAGAATATGATTAGGAATGGTATTGAGAACATATTTAATCAAAACAAGCCTCCCCCCTTGTGAAAGGTTTTTCTGTTTCCAGGAAGAAAGTTTTGAATCAAAGTGATTGATAAGCTTAGTACAATTGACGTGCACTCGTCCTTAGGTGCACTCAAAATAAATAATCAATACGACACAAATACGTAGTATAGTGCAGTAAGGTTCGTATCCACAGGGAAAGGAATACTTTTCTTTTATAATAGTAGTAACAAAAAGGGGGATTTAGATTTGTTTGTTTTAACAACAGTAAGATAAACAACCTATATGAGTTTAATGCAATGAGATGGGGACTTGGTCTTGCTTTTATCCACTTAATGAAATGTTCGTCGATCCCGGTTATATCTTTAACTATCTTCCTCTCGAATACTCAATCGAGGAGTATATCCAGTTCATCGAGGGTAGTTATTAATAACGAGATGCGTTCATTAATAAAACTTACTATCGAGTCAATATAGAACAAGCGCCGTATATTAACTTGATAGTAGCAATAAACTTAAGATGAAAACGATTGAGATTGATAACCTCAACACAAGCGGTTTATTGGTTTAATCAATATAATTAATTCCCCTTGGCATATTAACCATGAGATGCATGCATTAATATTCCAAGTTTACTACCGTTGAAAGAACCGGATTAATAACAAGCGTATTAACCGATTGATTCTAGTAATAATTAATATGAGAAACAATACTAGTTGATACTTTAAGTAATGTTTAAGATATTAACATGAAATATGAATAGGAATTAATCAATACTCAAGGAAGAATATTAAAATATATGAATCCTACTATGATTAATATCAAGATGTTAACTAATTGTCATCTTAGCAACACTCCCCAATATAATCATAGAGGAAGAAATAGCTATTACTATAACCAATGTCAAGATGTTAACTAATTGTCATCTTAGTAACACTCCCCAACTTTGATATAGAGATAGTATTTTGAAAGAAAGAATTAATATTCAAGGAAGAGGATTAAAGAAAATAACTCACAACTTACAAATTCATTAAGCTTCAAAGTAGCAAAACCAAGATGGAAGAGTTTAGCTCCTCATTTGGAGACTAAACATGATGAAAAATATAAAGAAAGAGCTATTCTATACTGAGCTTAGATGTACAAGGGATTGGATATCTTTTTGTGAAGGAAAGGAGGTGTATTTATAGGTTTTTGGGATGAGATTCGGGTACTCGATCGGGTATATACATGGTACCCGATCGAGTATGTGTGTAACATCCGATCCGAGGCATACTCGACCGGTTTCAGGCTATTTTCTAAGTGTATACCCGATCGAGTATATATGAATACCCGGTCGAGTATGCTTAGAAAGTGATATTCGGGCTATACTCGACCGATCTTCGTTTGCAATTTAAAGGCATACCCGATCGAGTATATATGAATACCCGGTCGAGTATGCTTAGAAAGTGGTATTCGGGCTATACTCGACCGATCTTCGTTTTCAATTTAAAGGCATATCCGATCGGGTATGTCGGTCTACCCGATCGGGTATAGACATAGAATCGTGGCCAAAATCTTCCCTGCATGTTCCTTTGTCTTCGGATCTGATCCGATTTGAAGTTCCAACCTAATACTCGATCGAGTATAGCTAATACTCGACCGAGTATAGACCAAAATTCAGGATCTTCTTTTGTCTTTGAACTTTTGCACCTTCTCTTCACTTTTTGGGTTCACCAACTGTACTTTGGGTGACAAAAACCTGCTTAAGCTCAGAATATGTCTAATCTAACCTATTTACAAGAATTTAACAATCTAATCTATTACACCAAAAGTGTGTAATTTCCAAAGTAAAAGTCAAGCAAAACTAATTAAAAACATAAACATAGAAATGGAAATTACGAACGTATCAACTCCCCCACACTTAAACCTTTACTCGTATCGAGTCAGATCAAATGTTTACAAGTGTCAATGTTTGTCCAAAAGTTCCACAGTTCAACAAAAATATAATACAAACACAAAGACCACCAAGGATTACAAAGAAAAATGAGTTTTAAACTCAAATCACAAAAGAGCATCTTGGGTTTAATGACCTCCTAGTGTTGTCTTCTTTTCTCCTCCTCTCTTCTTCTTTATCTTGAATCTTCATATTCTTCATAAGGATACAATGAGTGCCTGCAAGAACAAACATTTCTCTCATATCTCTCATTTTGCCTAGGAGCCTTTTCAGGTTTTCATCCTAGCACCTCTTTTCATTTTCCATTCTCTCCAACTCACTCATTTTTTTTATTAGCCTTTTTTGCTTAGATTGCCCATTTTGTTGGGTTTTCAACCTAACTAGCATTTATTTTCTTTTGTTTTTGTTTGTTTTTTTTTTTAATTTTTTTTTTGAGTGTAAAAGTTCAAAAGAATTACATGCATAGTGCTAGGTACAAATGAGAATTACATACCATCATGAGTGTCTCCCCCGCACTTGAATCACGCACTGTCCCTAGTGCCCGCCTTCACCTCCGTAGTAGCTCCCTCCAAAACCGCTCCCTTGGCCACCATCTCCCATGTAAGTGTCCCCGCCATCTCCGCCGTCGTACCCTCCACCACCGGAGCGAGATCCTCCAAAGTTACCCCAATGAGTGGGGTCATACCATGAGGGTGGTGGAGGAGGGTTCGCCATGGTATGGAAGGATCCTTGCTGTGCCATAAACGAGTACATAGGCCCGTAGAACCTATGTTGGTCTTCCTCATACCGGTGTCTATCGGCCTCCTGGAGCTCCTCCAAACGTTGAAAGCCGGCCCTTTGCTCATCCTCCGATCTTTGAAAACCGGCTCTTTTCTCTTCCTCTAATCGGTTGAGCCGGTTGTCCATTTGGGCTATTCCCGTAAGAAGTTGTTGTTGACCCTCCAGAAGTTGTTGAAAGAAGTCGGGTGGTGGCGGGTTTTGGCTTTGTTCTGGGAAATCATGGCTCATGGTTGGATGGCTATGGAGTTGCTCGTAGGGCTCGTCATCGGGTTGGTTTTGGGGGAGTTCCTGTTCCGGTTCTTGAAGATGTGGTGGGAGGGCGTTTGGGAAGAGGTAATGTTGATCCGGTCTGCCTGTTTTGAAGTGGAGTTGGGGGAGTTCTGGGTTGGGCAAGAGGAAGTATTTGAGGGGTTTGGGGTGGATGTGCCAGTTGTACATATTTTTGGGCCTTTCTTCACCATAAACGGTGTGTGAAAAAGAAGTACAGCCCGAGTGGCCTAGCCAAGATATGTTCATTAAACAGTAGTCGGGTATAGGAGAGTCATCCGTATACCCGAACTTTGTGGCCAAGTGCATAATCACCCCGCCCACTACGATAGCACCCTTTGCCACACTTTCCTTCTTTAGATGAGCCCACATGAGATTACAGAGGTTGAAATCCACGTGGATACGGAATAAGGCAACCGAGATGAGGCATACATCCCCCATCCTTGTATGATGGTTGTTGGGACGTCCAAGCAAGGAGTTGGCAAGAAATTTCAAAAAGAGGCGTAGGACTGGATGTTGGACATGACTAATGTAGAGTTGGGAGGAGCTAAATTTGGTCTCCCCGGTCATCTTGGTCCATAGGGTGTGGCCGAAGGCGGTATTGTCGGATATAGACTTTTGGTACGGGACCGGAATACCAAAGTGTTCGGCAAACTCAAGTTTCGTGATGGTGTGATTGTGATTAAACAATCGAAACCTGAGTTTATCATCCCTAAAGTCCTCCTCATTGTTCTCAAAGTGCACCGAGCTTAGGAATTCATAGATAATTTTTTCATTTGAGTTGTATTGCATTTTGAAAATTTTATCCATATGCAACTTATGAAAAAATTTCTTCATTATTGTGTATACTCCTAATTCCTTTAGAGCATCAAGGCATAAAAAGCGGGAAGGTTTGACTTGCCTTTCAATTGTGGACATGAAGCGTGTGCGTTGTTCGTTGTCCACGAAAAGGATGTCCTCGTAGCCCGGGATGATTGTCCTAGTGCTTGAGCTTTGCCCTTTCTCTTTCCTTGGAGCCATTTGAAGTGAATTTGGCCCTTGAAAACCGAAATTGGAATGGTGGGGGTAGGGTTTTTCGGACCTCTGAAAGTTGGGGAGAATGGGATTGGTGGGTATGAATGTGTAGAGGAGGATGAGGGGAGTGTTTTGGCGTTGGAATGGGTGGATTTGGTGAAGATTTGGAAGAGATATGGTAGAGAGAAGGTGTAAAAATGGGGTTTGGGCGTTTTTTGTTCGAGATAGGGTTGGGAATTTGGGGAAGATGAAGTGTTTTGGGGCTGATTTGGGGTTATAAGACCCGTATACCCGATCGAGTATGTGCTGGTACTCGGTCGGGTATGGCTGGAAAGTGTAGTTTTTGAGCGGCCTGTCTCCTGTACTCGATCGGGTAGGGTGGAGTTACCCGGTCGAGTATGCTTAGAAAATGAACTTTGTGAGCAGCCTGTCTCCTGTACCCGGTCGAGTATTCCTCCATACTCGATCGGGTATATGCTTTTTTTTTTTTCATTTTTGAAGCGGGTACTCGGTCGAGTGTGGGAGTCAGTCCCCTTCAATTTTAGTATTTCTAGCAATACCCGACCGAGTGTATAGTAATACCCGATCGGGTATTGCTTATTTTTCAATTTTTGAATGCTCCCTCGATCGAGTAGTGCCCGGTCCCTTTTCTTTTTGCTCATACCCGACCGAGTATAAGGTTATACTCGATCGGGTATGTCCCCAGATGTTCAAAAACCTGCAAATTTTTTTTTATTTCTTTTCTTCCAAAAACCCATGATTAGTGCCCTCCCTCTCAACCTCTCAAAGACATAATTGAAAACATTGACAGGGGGGGTTAACAATAAAAAAAAAATGTACCTTGCTTGGGTTGCCTCCCAAGAAGCGCCTTAGTTAACGTCGCGGCACGACGCCATTGTTGTGTTCATTCTTCAAAGATTGGATCGATGAGATCCATGCATTCAATGCTTTCTTTCTGGAAACCTTCAAGGAATGGTTTGAGTTGATGTCCATTAACCTTGAGGATTTTTCCGGTATCGAGGCTTTTTATTTCCACTGCGCCATGGGTGTAGACTTTGACCACCTCGAATGGTCCTTCCCATCGTGATCTCAATTTTCCGGGGAAAAGGCGAAGGCGTGAGAGAAAAAGAAGGACTTTGTCTCCAACTTGGAAATCCTTTCTTATTATCATTTTGTCATGCCATACCTTGGTCTTTTCCTTGTAGATGGCGGCATTCTCATAGGACTCCAATCGAAGCTCTTCTAGTTCCTGGAGTTGTAGCTTCCTTTGCTCTCCTGCTTTAGCCATGTCGAGATTGAATGTTTTGACCACCCAATAAGACTTGTGTTCGAGTTCGACCGGAAGATGACAGGCCTTACCGAACACGAGTCTATAGGGTGACATTCCAATTGGGGTTTTGAAAGCGGTCCTGTATGCCCATAAGGCATCATCCATGCACAGGCTCCAATCCTTACGGTTCGGATTTACTGTCTTTTGAAGAATTGATTTCAGCTCTCTGTTTGATACCTCAGCTTGACCGTTTGTCTGTGGATGGTAGGCGGTGGAGAGTTTATGTGTGACGCCATATTTCTTTAACAAGGTACTCACAGTTTTGTTGTAGAAGTGAGTGCCTCTGTCGCTTATCAAGATGCGTGGTACCCCAAACCTTGAGAAGATGCGGGTTTTGAGGAATTCAGTCACTGCTTTGGCATCATCGGTCTTTGTGGCTTTTGCTTCCACCCATTTGGATACGTAATCTACCGCCAATAGAATGTATAAATTTCCATGGGAATTAGGAAAAGGTCCCATGAAATCTATTCCCCACACATCAAAGATCTCCACGTAGAGCATAGGAACTTGTGGCATCTCATGCTTTCGAGAGATGTTGCCCATGCGTTGGCAATTATCACAAGATTGACAATAGACATGAGCATCGCGGAATAAGCTTGGCCACCAAAAACCACATTCAAGTACCTTCATGGATGTTCGTTTTCCTCCAAAGTGGCCACCACATGCATGTGAGTGACAAAAAGCAAGTATGGATGCAATTTCTGTTTCGGGAATGCATCTTCGAATGACTTGATCTTTGCAATGTTTCCATAAATATGGTTCATCCCATACGTATTGCTTTGCATCATGCTGGAGTTTCTCTCTTTGAGCTTTAGAGAAGCTTGGTGGAAACCTGTTTAGAACAAGGAAATTAACAATGTGAGCGTACCAAGGACGAATTTCCTTAAGGGAGAAAAGGGTCTCATCGGGAAATTCGCCTCGGATATCATCTTTGATATGATTGTTTCCTTCTCCCAAGACCAAACGGCTCAAGTGATCGGCCACCAAGTTCTTCATGCCTTTCTTGTCCTTGATCTCAACATCAAACTCGCTCAGGAGTAGTATCCATCGAATCAACCGTGGTTTGGCCTCTTTCTTTGTCATCAAGAACCTAATAGCCGCATGATCGGTGTAAATGATCACTTTGGTACCAAGTAAGTATGACCTGAATTTTTCGAGCGCATAAACGACGGCCAACATTTCTTTTTCGGTGGTGGCGTAGTTGCGTTGGGCGTCATTGAGTGTGGTGGATGCATAATAGATCACATGAGATGCTCTTCCCACCTTTTGGCCCAAAACGGCCCCGACCGCATAGTCACTAGCATCACACATGATCTCAAAGGGAAGAGACCAATCCGGGGCTTGGATGATAGGTGCGGTTACTAATTTCTCCTTCAAAGTATTGAAGGCCTTCTTGCAGTCCTCGGAGAATATGAACTCCACCTCCTTTTGCAAAAGTGTGCATAAAGGAGATGCAATCTTTGAGAAATCTTTGATGAACCTCCTGTAGAAACCTGCATGTCCAAGGAATGATCGTATCTCCTTAACGGTGGTAGGATAAGGTAGTGATTGGATAACCTCCACTTTTGCTTTGTCCACCTCTATTCCTTTGGACGAAATTACATGGCCTAGGACAATTCCTTCCTCCACCATAAAGTGACATTTTTCAGAGTTTAGAACAAGATTTGATTCTAAACAACTCTTCAAAACAAGAGATAGATGAAGTAGGCATGAATCAAATGAGTCTCCATGGATTGTAAAATCATCCATGAAGACTTCCATAAATAGCTCAACATATTCAGAGAATATGCTCATCATGCATCGTTGGAATGTGGCCGGGGCATTGCAAAGTCCGAATGGCATGCGCCGGTATGCAAAAGTGCCAAATGGACAAGTGAAAGTGGTCTTCTCTTGATCTTCAGGGGCTATAGGCACTTGAAAGTACCCGGAGTAGCCATCAAGAAAGCAATAGAACTTATGCCCGGCAAGTCTCTCAAGCATTTGGTCGATGAAGGGTAAAGGAAAGAAATCCTTTCTAGTTACCGCATTGAGTCTACGGTAATCTATACATACCCTCCATCCATTTTGAATTCGGGTGGGCATTAGTTCTCCATGTTTGTTTTCCACTACCGTGACTCCGGTTTTCTTTGGGCCACTTGGGTTGGGCTAACCCATTTGCTGTCGGAGATGGGGAAGATTATCCCCATTTGGAGTAGTTTGATCACCTCCTTTTTGACCACCTCCATCATAGGTGGGTTTAGTCTTTGTTGCGGCTGTCGTACCGGCTTGGCCTCATCCTCCATTAAGATGCGATGCATGCAAGTAGATGGACTAATGCCTTTGATGTCGGCTATAGTCCATCCAATTGCTAGTTTATGCTCCTTGAGCACCGCTATCAATTTGCCTTCTTGTTCTCCGGTCAATTTGTTTGAGATAATGACCGGTAGTGTCTCTTTTTCCCCCAAAAACACATATTTCAAATGTGTTGGGAGTGGTTTCATCTCAACGTCGGGTGCCTGCAAAACTGAAGGTAGAGGCTTTTCCTCGGGGATGGTTAGTGGAAATGCCCTAGACCCCGGTGGCATAAGTGGGAGTTGGAAGTGAGTATCCAATTCCACTATCATAGCTTGTGTGTTGGGGGTCAGGGCAAGTTCTGAAGAGTTTTCCCCGAAGTCATTTTCAAGTATACTTAACAATTCGTCCTCTTTATTGATTTCAAAAGTATTTTGTACAAGGGGGTCAACAATATCAATGGCAAATAAAGAATGATTTTCATTTGGATATTTCATGGAGTCATAAATGTTGAATTCAACTTTATCCCCATCAAATTCCATTGTTAAGGAACCGCTAAATACGTCAATCTTTGCTCTAGCGGTTTTTAAAAATGGCCTTCCTAAAAGGATAGGTACCGCATTCTTATCATTCTCCATTTCCAAAACATAAAAGTCAGCGGGGAAAATCAAATTGTCAACCATAACTAGTACGTCTTCGACAATACCTTTAGGGTAGGCATTTGATCTATCCGCAAGTTGAATGACTACTCCGGTTTCATTTAAAGGGCCAAGCTCAAGTGATTTGTATAAAGAGTAAGGAATGACATTAATTGATGCTCCTAAATCGAGCATGGCTTTTGAAAACGTAGTTCCTCCCAACTTGCAAGGTATAGTGAACATGCCCGGGTCATTGTATTTCTTTGGAAGTTTCTTTTGAAAAACTGCCGAAACACGTTCACTAACTTGGACTTTTTGTTTTCCATTGAGTCTATGTTTCCTTTTTATTGTACATAGTTCTTTGAAAAATTTTGCGAATCTAGGAACACCCTTTATCAAGTTAAGGAGAGGGATATTTACCTCACATTTGGAGAATGTCTCATAGATGTCCTTGTCCTTCTCCAGCTTTCGTGTTTCCCTTAGAGCCTCGGGGAAGGGTGCTTCAATCTCGGGAATGACCGGTAGTGGGGTTGGGATTTGAGCTTCCACCTCCGGTTGAGTCACTTCCACCAGTTCCTCTTCTTCCTCCTCTTCGCCAATGTGGCTCTTTGCCTTCTCTTTGGCAATAACCAACTCCTTGCCACTCCGCAATGTGACTGCATGGGCTTGTTGCCTAGGATTTGGCTCCGTTTGAGATGGTAGCCTTGCAGAATCCTTAGCTTCAAGCCTACTCACGGCATTTGAGATTTGGCTGATTTGGTTTTCCAAGTTGTGGATGCTGGATTTTGTTGTTTCTTGGAATTGAACCACACTTTGTTGCATTGTTGCCATATTCATGGCAAGTGATAGAATCATGTCTTCGGTTGACATATTCGAGTTAGAAATTTGGCCTTGTTGTTTATATTGTGGAGGAGGAGGATTTGATGGTTGAGGAGGTTGAGAGTTTCCGTACCTTAAATTAGGATGATCCCTCCATCCCGGATTGTAGGTGTTGCTTTGAGGATTATACCTCTTTTGATTTTGGAAACCCAAAGCATTGATCTGTTCAACGTTCTCCTCTTGTAGTGTTGGGCAAGAGTCGGTGGGGTGTCCTTGTGTCGAGCATATGCCGCAGACCTTGACTTCTTGAGGTTTCGGATTTAAGAGAAAATCTTTAACCAAAGAAGTCAAGCCGGCTACTTGACTTTCCAATGAGTTGTTGGATTCTGCCGCCATAACTCGTTTTGTTGATCGCCGATCATAGTGCCTACAATTCTCGGCCAACTCCGAGATGAGGTTTGTAGCTTGAGAAGGGGTCTTGTTGACAATCCCTCCTCCACATGCGGCGTTTATCATCCGCCTATCTTCATTGCAAAGACCATCATAGAAATATAAGATGAGGTCTTGCTCCGAATAGCCATGATAAGGGCAGCTTGCACACAGTTTCTTGAATCGTTCCCAATATTCGTAGAACGATTCATCATCCTTCTGCTCCACGTTGCTGATTTGTTTTTTTAGAGAGGAGGAGACAGAGGCAGGGTAGTACCTTTCCAGGAACGCTTTCTTCATGGCCGCCCATGTTCCTATACTTCCTGAAGGAAGATAGAATAGCCAATCCTTTGCGGTATCCTTCAGTGAAAATGGAAATGCCCGCAGTTTGATTTGTTCTTCTGTCACACCGTTTGGGCACATGCTTGTGCAAACGACGTGGAACTCCGATAAATGTTTGTTCGGGTCTTCTCCCCTCAGGCCATGGAAGGATGGCAGCAGATGAATGAGCCCAGATTTTAGCTCAAACGTATTACCCTCATCAAGTGTAGGGAAGGTAATACACAGTGGTTGTTGGTTGAGGTTTGGAGCTGTGAGCTCCCTCAGTGTCCTTGTTTCAAGAGCCATTGTGGTTGACTCTTCGGTGTCGCTAGAACTAGTGCTAGCGGTGTATGAATCTCTGGAAGATGATTCTTCCGAGTCGGTGTTAGAAAATTTACTTTTCAACCGCTCGAAAGTTTGTTCTATTTCTGGGTTTTTGTGATATGTGATTTCGTTTATGGAACGATGTTTAACCATAAACTCCACTAAGCTCAGAAAATAGAAAAACACTCTTTATTTTTTTTTTGTTTAATAAATATTTTTTTTTTGATTTTTCTTGATATGAAATAAAAGAAAAATTTATTGCCTTTCCCCGGCAACGGCGCCAAATTTGACGTGCACTCGTCGTTAGGTGCACTCAAAATAAATAATCAATACGACACAAATACGTAGTATAGTGCAGTAAGGTTCGTATCCACAGGGAAAGGAATACTTTTCTTTTATAATAGTAGTAACAAAAAGGGGGGTTTAGATTTGTTTGTTTTAACAACACTAAGATAAACAACCTATATGAGTTTAATGCAATGAGATGGGGACTTGATCTTGCTTTTATCCACTTAATGAAATGTTCGTCGATCCCGGTTATATCTTTAACTATCTTCCTCTCGAATACTCAATCGAGGAGTATATCCAGTTCATCGAGGGTAGTTATTAATAACGAGATGCGTTCATTAATAAAACTTACTATCGAGTCAATATAGAACAAGCGCCGTA
The DNA here is from genome assembly GCA_945859875.1 of Cuscuta europaea. NCBI lineage: Eukaryota > Viridiplantae > Streptophyta > Magnoliopsida > Solanales > Convolvulaceae > Cuscuta > Cuscuta europaea. The sequence continues at coordinate 2,059,273 of CAMAPE010000018.1, read as the reverse complement.
TATTAACTTGATAGTAGCAATAAACTTAAGATGAAAACGATTGAGATTGATAACCTCAACACAAGCGGTTTATTGGTTTAATCAATATAATTAATTCCCCTTGGCATATTAACCATAAGATGCATGCATTAATATTCCAAGTTTACTACCGTTGAAAGAACCGGATTAATAACAAGCGTATTAACCGATTGATTCTAGTAATAATTAATATGAGAAACAATACTAGTTGATACTTTAAGTAATGTTTAAGATATTAACATGAAATATGAATAGGAATTAATCAATACTCAAGGAAGAATATTAAAATATATGAATCCTACTATGATTAATATCAAGATGTTAACTAATTGTCATCTTAGCAACACTCCCCAATATAATCATAGAGGAAGAAATAGCTATTACTATAACCAATGTCAAGATGTTAACTAATTGTCATCTTAGTAACACTCCCCAACTTTGATATAGAGATAGTATTTTGAAAGAAAGAATTAATATTCAAGGAAGAGGATTAAAGAAAATAACTCACAACTTACATATTCATTAAGCTTCAAAGTAGCAAAACCAAGATGGAAGAGTTTAGCTCCTCATTTGGAGACTAAACATGATGAAAAATATAAAGAAAGAGTTATTCTATACTGAGCTTAGATGTACAAGGGATTGGATATCTTTTTGTGAAGGAAAGGAGGTGTATTTATAGGTTTTTGGGATGAGATTCGGGTACTCGATCGGGTATATACATGGTACCCGATCGAGTATGTGTGTAACATCCGATCCGAGGCATACTCGACCGGTTTCAGGCTATTTTCTAAGTGTATACCCGATCGAGTATATATGAATACCCGGTCGAGTATGCTTAGAAAGTGATATTCGGGCTATACTCGACCGATCTTCGTTTGCAATTTAAAGGCATACCCGATCGAGTATATATGAATACTCGGTCGAGTATGCTTAGAAAGTGGTATTCGGGCTATACTCGACCGATCTTCGTTTGCAATTTAAAGGCATACCCGATCGGGTATGTCGGTCTACCCGATCGGGTATAGACATAGAATCGTGGCCAAAATCTTCCCTGCATGTTCCTTTATCTTCGGATCTGATCCGATTTGAAGTTCCAACCTAATACTCGATCGAGTATAGCTAATACTCGACCGAGTATAGACCAAAATTCAGGATCTTCTTTTGTCTTTGAACTTTTGCACCTTCTCTTCACTTTTTGGGTTCACCAACTGTACTTTGGGTGACAAAAACCTGCTTAAGCTCAGAATATGTCTAATCTAACCTATTTACAAGAATTTAACAATCTAATCTATTACACCAAAAGTGTGTAATTTCCAAAGTAAAAGTCAAACAAAACTAATTAAAAACATAAACATAGAAATGGAAATTACGAACGTATCAACAATATTGAAACCTGTTTCTTCCTTTATGCAGACTAGCTCCTAAATAATTCATAGGAAGGGAAGCTTTTCTCATCCCCATAAGATCTTGAATAGCAGAACTCCTGTAAGTAGCTCCTTTCCCTGCAATAAAGCTACTTTTATCTAGATTGACAGTTTGGCCTGAAGCAGACTGATAATCAGTGACAAACTTTTTGAAATTCAAAAGTGACCTTGAGTCACCATTAATAAAAACCAACAGATCATCAGCAAAACCAAGATCGCTAATAGGGTACCCTTTATCACCTAACCAGTATGGTTTTATAGCTCCCTGCTCCATTCTTATTTTTAAACTTCTAGAAAAACCTTCAGAAGCTATAATGAAGAGAAAAGGGGAAATAGGGTCACCCTGTTTGACACCCCTTCTAGGTTGAAAAAACCCTTGAGGACTCCCATTAATCAAAATAGAGAAATTAGTAGATAGCAGATTATTCCTAATAAGAGAAACAAACTGATTAGAGAACCCAAATCTGCTCAAAACTTCAAATAAGTAATTCCAAGAAAGTTTGTCAAAAGCTTTTGCCATATCCAGCTTAATAACAATATTAGAACCCCATACTTTCTTGTCAATAGCATGGACCATTTCTTGTGCACACAGAACTTGATCTGTAATATCCCTTCCATTGACAAACCCTGCCTGCTCCTCAGAAATGATTTTTGGTAATAATTTAGCCAACCTGGAAGCTAATACTTTAGTGCAAATCTTATTGGAGAAATTTGAAAGGCAGATAGGTCTAAACTCAGAAAAAGATGTAGGCCAATCTGTTTTGGGAATTAAAACAATAAATGAGCTGGAAAACCCTTTTGGAGGAGGTATCCCAATAAAGAATTCCTGAACTGCTTTAACCACATCACCCCCAACAATGTTCCAACATTTTTTATAAAACTTTCCTGAGAAATCATCAGGGCCAGGAGCCCCATTTTGATTAAGATCCCAAATAGCTGTCTGATTTCCTCATCTGAAGGAATAGAGCATAGATATTCATTATCCTCTTGATTGATAAGCTGTGGGATGCTATTTAAGATATCATTCTCTGTGGTGACAGGTTCAACAACATACAAATTGGAGAAATAGTCAATTGCAGCTTCTCCAATCTCAGATAATTCAGTGAGCTCTCTACCACCTGAATCTTGTATCTTGTTAATCACTTGTTTCTTCCTTCTGATTTTCACAAAAGAATGGTAATAATGTGAGTTTTTGTCACCTTCTTTAAGCCACTTAATATGAGCTTTTTGCTTCCAATATTTCCTTTCCAACCTGTATTTACTAAGAAGCAAAGCCTTCTTTAACTTCCACTCCTCTCTATTAGCTTCAGTAGAATCATTAATAAAATTCTTCTCAGCTGTATCAACCTGCTCTTCAATAAACTTGATATCATCAAAAATGTTGCCAAATATATCATTGTTCCATTTCCTTAAATCTTTTTTAAGTCTCTGAAGCTTGATAACCAATCCATGCATACCTCCTCCGGTAAAATAACTGTTCCAGCTTTGAGAAACAACATTCAGGAAAGAATTATGTGAAATCCACATGTTTTGGAACCTGAATGGTTTAGGACCAGACTGGAAGTTATTTAAACACTGAATCAACATAGGACAATGATCTGATGGAGCTTGATTAAGATTTGTAACATTGATTTGATCAAAAGAATCTAGGAAAGACTCATTAAAAAGACATCTGTCTAACCTCCTCCAAAGCCTCCCTCTGGATCTAACCCCTGTCCAGGTATATTGACACCCCTTGTAAGATATATCAATGAGGTTACATTGAGAAATACAGTCCTTAAACTCTAGCATGCTTGTCAGATTTGGTATGGAGTCCCCCTTATGCTCAGCATTATCCATAATAGTGTTAAACTCCCCACCAACCAACCAAGGCTCATGAATGTTACTAGCATAGTGAGTTAAGTGCCCCCAAAGTTCCCTCCTCTCAACATGAGTATGTTTAGCATAAACTGCAGTAATCCAGCCAGTAGTAGACCCCACCATAAACTGAAAGTGGACAAACTGTGAACTCCAAGTAATATTAGAGATGTTGAAATAATTAGTCCCAAAATAACCACACTTTATTTCTAGTATTAAAGATAACATCAGTAAAACCAAACTCCATCTTGAAAGAATCTGCTTTAGTAAAATCAACCATTGGTTCAATAGCAACAAGAAAAGAAATCCTCCATTTAGAAATCAAATGAGTTAGTCTTGGCCCGGAGGCAGCCAGACCTCTCACATTCCAAATTAAACCATTCATTGAGACAGAGAAGGGATAGTCTGTGATTGCCCTCTAGCAACACTTCTAGTAATCATCCCACTTGATATTGGCTTAGGAGCTTCCTTCTTCTTTCTTCTTCTTCCCACCTTAATAAATTCCCCCTCTTCTTCAACTACTGCATTTGATGTGGTTTTAACCTTGGCTAAGTCAGATAGCAACTCAGTCTCTTCCTTCCTCTTACTAGAATTTATCAGATTTCGAACCTTAATGGAAAGAACTGGTAAGGCCAATAACCACTCATCTTTGCTTTCTTTTCTGTGGGGAGTTTCTGAATCTGACCTATATTCTTTGGATGCAAGTTCTAGGTCTATTTCAGACTTTTTCTCCTTATTGAGCAATAGATAATCATCAATAATATCCCCACAAAGCCTGGATTTAGTACTCTTATTTAAATCAATATTGACTGAACCACTTGGTTTACTGATTTGCCTACATTCAATAGGTGGTGGCTCATGAAAAACTTCCTCGGTGTCAGTGTCAGAATCTATAATATCTGGAATATAGTGAGCCTGTGAAGATGATGGCTGATACTGGGCAGATGATGGTGCTGGCTGGAACACAACAATTTGTTTCCCTTTATCTTGTAATTTACCTGATGTAATTTGTTTTGTACCTTTCCCTGTTGTAATAGCTTCTGTAATGTTCTTACAGTGATTATGTTGTATATCTCCAAGAACATGTGTCAAGCATGGATACAGTGAATGATGTCCTTGTGTTTATTCAAGAACATGAGGAAGAAAATGGTGTTATGGAAGATGATCCAATCAACTTCCATCAAGCCATGAAAAGTTCAAATTCTCAAAAGTGGATTGTGGCAATGAATGAAGAATATAAATCTATGCAAGACAATAAAGTTTGGGAACTCGTCCCATTACCTGAAGGTTGTAAACCCGTTGGTTGTAAATGGATATTTAAAACCAAAAGGGATTCAAGGGGTAATGTGGAGAGATATAAAGCTCGTCTTGTAGCTAAAGGTTACACTCAAAAGGAAGGAATTGATTATAAAGAGACCTTTTCTCCAGTTTCATCAAAGGACTCTTTTAGAATCATTATGTCTTTAGTTGCACATTTTAATTTAGAGCTTCATCAGATGCATGTTAAGACAGCGTTTCTCAATGGCGACATTGATGAAACTATTTATATGGTGCAACCAGAAAATTTTGTGATAGGAGATCCAAAACAAATGGTTTGCAAATTAACAAAATCCATCTATGGGCTGAAACAGGCTTCTCGTCAATGGTATCACAAATTTCATCAAGTCATTTTATCCTTTGGTTTTAAGATGAATGATGTAGATGATTGTGTATATCATAAATTCAATGGGAGTAAAATCTTTTTCCTGGTCTTATATGTTGATGACATTCTTCTTGCCACTAACGACATAGGCATGTTGCATGAAACCAAGAGATTTCTATCAAAACATTTTGAAATGAAAGATCTTGGTGAAACCTCCTTTGTATTAGGAATTGAAATCCTTCGTGAGAGATCACAAGGAATCTTAAGGTTATCACAAAGGAACTATATCGATAAAGTTCTTAAAAGATTTGGCATGGAAGATTGTAGACCGGGTGATACCCCTATCTCTAAAGGAGACAAGTTTAGTCTCGATCAGTGCCCTAAAACAAATCTGGAAATTCAAGAAATGAAAAAGATTCCCTACGCATCTGTTGTAGGAAGTCTTATGTATGCCCAAGTTTGTACGCGTCTGGATATTGCGTACATTGTTGGGATGCTAGGTAGATATCTCAGTAATCCAGGAATGGCTCATTGGGTGGCGGCCAAAAAAGTTATGAGATACTTGAAGAGAACAAGAGACTATATGCTTACATATAGAAAATCAGATCATTTGGAGGTCGTTGGATACTCTGACTCTGATTTTGCCGGCTGCAAAGACACTAGTAGATCTACTTCAGGCTATGTTTATCTACTAGCGTGTGGTGTTGTATCTTGGAAAAGTGTTAAGCAAGATATGATAGCTACCTCAACTATGGAGGCAGAGTTGTTGGCCTGTTTTGAAGCTTCAAACCATGGAATATGGATGCGCAATTTTATTGATGGGCTAAAAATATTAAATGAAGTTCCAAAGCCTATCAAGATATTTTGTGACAACAATTCTACGGTGCTTTACTCTAACAACAACAAGAGCTCGAGTAAGACAAAATACATTGAAGTGAAATATCGAGCTATTAAAGAAAGGGTTCAGAATAAAAGGGTCGTTATTGAACATATAAGTACAAACTCCATGCTAGCGGATCCTTTAACCAAGGGTCTCTCACCAGAAGTTTTTCATGAGCACAGTGCTCACTTGGGAGTCATTGATTTTAAGGAACATCGAGTTTAGTGGGAGTTTATAAGTTATGTTTGATGTATTTGTTTTCTGATCAGAATAAAGTTAGACATTTGGTGTGTTCTGAACAATTAAGTTATTAAAGTTTAAAGTTTATTAAAGAAGGGTCAGTTGAAAATTGACATGTACACATGCCACATTTCATGTAATTTTCATGCTACACATTTCATGATTGATCTATGTCATTATGTTATATTGATACCAGTAATCATTGGTGGTATAGTTATGTTTAACATGACAAAATGCTGCAATGGTTCTATATTAGTATGCCTGATGGACAAGATTGTTTAAGGATGTTATTTATGATGGTATTTTTGAGCTCATAAAGATAACACATTTTATTAGGAATTACATATAAGGCCCAGTGGGAGATTGTTGGAAAACAATAAAAGGGGCCTAATATGTAATTAATTAAAATGTGTTTACCATCAGATAAATAATACAGTGGCCATTCATGAAATAATAAAAGTGTAGATACCAGGATAATATATTTCTTTTGGTGACGGGTCAAATTAAATATATTATACTAAAGTGATACAACGGTTATGACCCCCAGTGCGTGTAAATTAAGAGATAACAGTAAAGATATTGTAACGGAAAATGGCCTAATAAATTATTCTAAATAATATCATTATTGCAACAATAATTAAGGAATTATTATTAGGAATAATAAGAGCCAACCGTTACAATATTGAACTAGTCCTATATATATCCCATCTATTATAGGATTAGGATATCTCATATATACATTTCTACATAGCACTGGAAGGATAGCTGAATAATCACGTTGAATTCCTGGGTTCTTCTTAAAGTGATAATGCAAATGAATTCTCAAGGTATGATTCTAATTTTAGTTCATACATATTTGATTTCATGGATTTATATGGATTTAGCTATTATATATTTTTATATATATATATATATATATATATATATATATATATATATATATCGCATATGGAGTTTTGTTGATATATGTATGAATATCCATCACTTATTACAATCAATAAGTTTATTTGTGCTAAGATGACGAAAAACAGGAAGGCCGGGATGACCAAGACGGTTATGTCAATGGTGGAGGAGATGCCAGCAAACTAGGTGGAGACCGTGAGGCATGAAGAGCACACAATAGATACAAAACGTTTTGACTATTACATCTCAGGATGAGAATTCTGGTATGAAGATTGTTCACAAAAAAACCAAGGGAGTCAAATTCTATGGACACATGATTGTCAATAGTGAATTGGCATACATAAATTAAATTTTTGATAATATGAGGGGTGTATAATACATTACGAAGATGAAGGGGGGTAGGGGGAAGGCAAAACAGAGTGACTGTGACCCGAAATTGGAATGGAAGAACCATTTCCAAGTATGATAGATCCTTTAGTACCCGCATTAATAAAACACGAGAGAGTACCTTTATCCGAGGTCATATGAGAGGTGGCCCCGGTATCCATATACCAACTATCATCCGGAGGGTTGAGAGTCATTGTGTGCATGGATGCTGGAATATCCGTACGAACATAGGATGGTGCCGACGGAGTATGGTAGCCGACTGTGAAGGCTTGGGGCCGTGGGCCTAGGATCCCGGCAGAGGCAGACCGGGATGGGCTGGGGGTAGCAGCAACGCTAGGATATGGGCATGGAGGAGGAGCCCATTGAGACTGCATCCAAGCAGCCGATGGAGGAAACGACCATGGCGGGGGAGCCGGAGGCCATACGGGAGTGTCTTGTTGTCGTGTGTCGGAGGATCTGCCGCGGCCCTTGCTGCGAGTTGGACCGAAGCGCCCACCACGTCCACGTTGTCCAGAAGAGGAAGAAACCGAGTCGATGTGGGAGGGAGTTGTGGTTATCAGTGCGGAAGCAGATGGTGTAGTTGAGGAGGCCGCTAGTTGATGGGCCCGGCAGGTTTCTTCCAGGAGTAACATAGACCGGGCACGTTCAAACATGGGTAGTGGCGGAACCAGGACTCGTGACTTGCAGGGGCTCATTAAAAAGGAAATCATATATATCACGAATATAGCAATAAACAAAACTATAAAATTTAAATAAAACAACTAATGAAATTTTACCTTAATTTTGAGGCTTTTTAACATTATTTTCAACGTTAGGATTGATAATATGTGACGAAGAAATTACATTATTCGATGAAGAACCATCAATGCTCGACCCTTTACTACCTTTGGGAACCTTTGGATAAAATCGTAACATAGAGATTCTTTCTCAAACAACCTAGAAATACTACAATTAAAGCGATTATAAGAATTAACGATTAATAAATTATTAATTTAGAAATACTACAAAAAATTAAAATTAACAATTAATAAATTAAAATTAACCTTTAACAAATAATTTTCAGCCCCACAACATTACCATTTACCAACCATTACAAATCACAAACAGATTCAAGAATGAGGGCTGCAGCTAAAAGGCGTGGAATTGAAATAACTTCTATCTCTAGGCCGATTAGACCCTCTGATTCCAAGGATTTCAATCTTATCATTGCCATGGATGAAAACAATAAGAGTGAGTTTTGTTTTATGGAAACTCCATATTTTTACACTGAAAAACAAGGTGAAATGTGATCACATCACAATTGTGTTCTTTTTAGGGGAATTGCATAAATTCCTAGAAGTGTCCTGATGAATCCATGAACAAGCAAATCAAATCTTCCTGAATTTGTTTGGTCCCTAAGAGGCTAAGAGTCCCTTGTTATTGAAACTGAATAGGTTACTGGATTTCTTTTTGTTTAGGTGATATACTTGAGGAATTTACGAGGTGGAGCAAAAGAGAGGGGTTATCTGTACACAAACATAAGAAGGTAAAATGAAAATTTAAAAAAGCTATAAAAAATCAACAATTAATAAATTAACAATTAAAAAAAACAAATAACAACGACGTTTATGGCTTACCTATGGGGCTGCAAGTTTCCAAAAAGATGAAGAACCGAATGGCTTGCTCTGGCCTCCGGCTGCTACTTCCGCTTGTTCAGATGTTCACTTGGCGTCTTGCCCTGTTGCTTCGGCTATGATTTGTTCAGTTGTTGGCTTGTTGGAGTTACTGCGGCCTGCGCGCCTTCGTAGAGTTTTGCGGAAGAGGATTCGATAAGTTAGCAGGCTGAGGGACGTGAGGGTTTATGGTTTGGGCCGCATCAGGATTGAGGATTGAGGACTGATGAGTCATAAGTGGGCTTAATCATCTGGGCTGCCAGGGCTAGTAAATTAAATTTAATATATATATATATATATATATATATATATATATATATATATATATAGGGTGTGGTCAAACCGTGGACCACATAGAGGACCAAACGTCTTTCGTTGACAACAACGTCAACATTTGCAAGCTGGGTGGAGATCGCGCGAATCGCCTGGTAATAGGCTGAGATGGAGGGGTAATTCTCCAAGCGCGTATGAGAAAAGAGATCCTCCAAATGAACTGCCCGGGAATTTTTGTTGCCATGAAATATAGCTTCCAGACGGGTCCAAGCAGTCCGGGCGGTAGAATCAGGTTCTAGAATGACAAGCAATAAGTCGTGGGATATGGTGCCGTAGATCCATTGTAAGACAATGGAATCGATGCGGATCCACAAAGCTTTCTCTTCAGCAAGACGTTGGCGTTCATCATCAGAGATGGTGGACAATGTTGACGGAACGGCGGGGGCCGCCGCCAGAGAGATGTGGTCAACAACATCATATGCACGGGCTGTGATTTTAAATAGCTCAACCCACGAAGAGTATTGGACTTTTTCCGTGTCAAGGGTGAGGGGAATGAGGTTTTTATGGAGGTAATGGCGAGGGCGGGGTGGAAAAGTGTTTTAGGTTGCGTAGCCATGGTGGCACAGGGAAGGAAGAGGACGGGGTTGAAGATGGCTTCAGATACCAAGATGGAATGTATAATTTGTCGTGTGGCTATCTTTCCATTCATTGAGTATTTATACAATTGTACAATGCTTACCTCTTTACTATGATACATTTGTGTGTGAGTAAACTACGTATCTAAGTTGTTGTACACTAGAGAGTCTTGCGAATGAGTATACAAATTATAATGAGATGATACTGTACATATTAAATAATATGATAAGTGTGAGTAACGGTATAAGAGATGTGCGGTCAGGTGATGCACATGTATGCATGCCCATGCATACGTAGTATGTGTGCTGTTAGTTGCCGTCGCGCTCCTCCATCCCGACACGTGCACGCCTGCCGCCGCCTCGTAGCCATGCACCTCCTTCACATGTTCAAATGAAAATATGGACCATAAAGATTAAGAGAAAATGTATATAAAAGGTAATAACATTAGGTCTAATGGCAGGGTTTAGAGAAGGTTAGACAAATGCTTGATAAATAACAAGTGCATGGATTATTTTGATAACATTCAAGTTTCACGGCTAAACAGGTCTTAAAGCATTCAGATTCCAAAATATGTGGCTCTCCCATAACTCTTTTATGGAGGTTGTTAAAAAGTTGGTCTGGTCAGAACTATGAGGGAGGAATGAGGGGTTTGGTTAGAAAGCTGTAAAATCTCAAAAAGAATCTCAAAATCTGGAACTTGGGAGCTTTGGAAATATTTTTGATAATATAAAATGTTGTGAAGCTGAAGTTTTAGAGAATGAAAAGGGTTTTGAGGAGAATCCCAACACTCAATATAGAGAGAAATTGTCTCATTCGAGTACTCTACTTATGACTAAATATAAGTTTGAGAGAAAATTTTGAAAACAGAAAGCTAATATCAAGTGGTTCAAATAAGGTGATGCCAATATAGTTTTCATTCCTTTGTCAAAATTAGGAATAAAAGGCAAGCTATTTATGCTATAAATGACTCATAAGGAAATCATGTTACCTCTATCTCTGATATTGGATCAGTTGCAGTTGACTTTTTCAAAAATCTTTACTCTGTTGAGACTGTGGTATCTTATGAACACAACCTGCAATTTATTCCCCAAGTCATTATAGAAGAAGATAATCTCATACTTACCAATTTGCCAGATGAAGAAGTAAGAGTAGCAGTTTGGGATCTTAATCCTAAAGGGACTCGTAGACCTAATGGATTTAATGGAAAATTATTCAAGGAAGTTCAAGAACTTTTTATGGGCATTAATATTCCTACAGGTTTATCAAGTTCATGGATAGTTCTTATTCCTAAACAGAGAGACCAACTTCCTTTACTGCACTCAGGCCTATTTATCTTTCAATTTTTGTGAGTAAAGTATACACTAAGGTCCTGGCTTCTAGATTTAGTAGTATTTTACCAAAGGAGGCTTTATGAATGGCAAAAATATTGATGATCAAGTTCTGGTAGACTAAAAAATGATACAATCTATAGATAAGAAGATTAGAGGGGGCAATGTAGTAGTCAAATTGGATATGGCTAAAGCCTTTGATAAGGTATCCTAACAATTTCTTTCTAATGTCCTTAACAAGTTTGGATTCTATGGAAAACTCATACAGTTGGTGATGAATAAATCAAAAGCCATTTATCTTTCTGTTCTGGTTAATGGAATTCCAGAGTTTTATAAAACCTGAAAGATTCTCTACGGGTCTAAATTGGCACATGGAACAGGGTCTTATAAAACCTTATTGGATGGGGAATCATGAGTTTCCTATTTCTCACTTGGGGTTTGAGAATGATCTGTTGGTATTCTTAAATGGGGAGATGATGTCTTTAATAAAATTCAAGAAATTTATTGAGACATACCAATCAACATCTGGCCAAACTGTCAATCTAGACAAGAGCTATATTGTTTGTGGTAGGCCAGCTGAAAGAAGAAGTACGAGTATCAAGATTGTCTAGGTATGAACATGTCTTCCCTTCCTTTGAAGTACCCAGGGATCAACCTAGGGGAGAGCAAACTCGATCCTACCTGATTGACCCGATCAGATATATCTGATTTTTTTGTTGGGGTTGGAAAATCCGACCCAAAATACCCAAACCCGATCCGATTCTTGCAACCCGAGACTTAAGCAAGTAGCGGGTAGGGTTACCAATTATGCTACCTGACCCGCCCGAAAAACCGAACTAGCGTAGTATATACTTCGTATACTACTTTGAATTATTATGCATCTTCAAATATCTCAATTATTGTATGCCAATTACCATATTATGCATGTTCAAATATTCCAATTATCGTAATTGTACAACTATAACTTTGAATGTTGTATTGTAATGACTTTGAATGATATTTTGACCAATTATCATTTTATTTATCACAATATCAAATATGTCAATCACCGTATATTATTATTTTACATGTTTAAATATGTCTATTACCTGTACAACTATTACCTTGAATTCTATACTAGTATAACTTTGAATGATATTTTCATGTAAGTAAGAAATTAGAGGATACTTTTCTATCAGACAAGCTTTGATCTCTTGGTGGCTTAAAGCTGGAAGTAAGAAATTAGAGGATACTTTTCTATCTCTATGATCTCTTGGTGGCTTAAAGCTGGAAGTAAGAAATTAGAGGATACTTTTCTATCTCTATGATTTAATCCACCGTGCCTCGTTTCCTCCTGCTTCTCTCGTCTAAGTTTTGTTTTTCATTTGTTTAGCTCTTCATTACTCTAGCATTTATGGAGCTGTTTAATTCCATTTTTGCTTGCAATTTGATCCTTCTCCTCTCCATCGGAAGTTATGGAAATCCAAAGGACACATCATATTCACTCCGCTGGCCATATAAATACATATTCTTCAATGGGTAGACAAATTTTCCAGCCTGCTCACACTTCTCCTGGTAAGTCTTCTATCCTGGCTTGGTTGTGTTGATTGTATTTGTTTTCTCCTTTCTTTACACAGCTTGCACAAAAACATTTCCGCAGAGCTAAACAACCAACACTCTTGCGTCGAGCCAATTTGAACTGTGTCAAATAAATTAATCAGTCATTATGTTCTGTTTTGTAACACCCTCTTTAGCTTCGCATCTCATATGTTCTATAAAATGCTTCAGTGGTATTTTCTTTCATATTTTGTTATGTATCTATCTCATATCACCTTTTTTCACTTCTTTTGTCACTTGCATTGTAACTGTCTACGAATAGGTTTACCAAGACTCGGTAAGTCATAAGTAGTTGATGTCAATGCCATTTAGAATATGCTCTTATACAATGTGTTTATATAAGAAACATGAGCAATCTGTTTCATATTACTTTTATAATATGACTACGTTAATACTGGCTCACAAGACAGTATCAGTGATAAAGAAACAAGTTCTTTGCTTTATTTTAGGTTTTAATCTATTACACTTCTTGTTGTTCTTAGAGTTATTTACCTAAATAAGACTAAACTTGTCAAAAATGCAAAAGTAGGACCATTAGTTTTCCGTTTAATTCGATACGACTAAAAATAGAATGGAATCGCAAAATTGCCCCTGATTTACGCGCTGCCTCACTTTCTTCCCAGCAGCGATTAATTTGTGCGACGATGATGGGTGCAAAGAATGTAGCCGACGATAATAGCTCTGCTGCTACATGCCCAGATAAGCTTCTTCTCCTGCATCTCATGTGTTTTCTTCTTCCATGTTTTTTTTTTGTTTTTCTTCTTTCTTTGGATGTCTAAATTATTTCTTTTGGATGTAATCATAGTTGTTTTATTTAAACACTAATTTCAAAGTAATGTTACTGTTATGCCATCACAATCATCAAGATGACAGATTTGTTTTACATCTTTATTAAACATTTGAAGCAAAAACTTGACATTTTCAGAGTAATAATGACATTCTCACGATAAACATGACATTTTTTATAAAGTAAAAGGAGGGATTGCCATGTTTATACATTTGTAAATGTCATCTTCATGACAGTTTTACTTTACATTTTTATTGAACATTTGAATCAAAACTTGACATTTTCAGAGTAATAATTGCATTCTCTTGATAAACATGACATTTTTTATAAAGTAAAAGAACGAGAGACTGCCATGTTTTATACATTTGTAAATGTCATCTTCATGACGGCCTTTCTTTACAACTTTACTGAACATTTGAAGCAAATTTGACATTTTCAGAGTAATAATGACATTCTCGTGATAAACATGACATTTTTTATAAAGTAAAAGAAGGAGAGACTGCAATGTTTTATACATTTGTAAATGTCATCTTCATGACGAAGAAGAAGAGGAAGAAGAAGAAAAAGAAGAAGAAGAAGAGAAGTAGCAGGAAGAGTAATACCTGAAAGTCTGAAATTGAAGTTGACGTCACCATCATTTTAATTTGGAAGATAAAATCTTCTAAACGGGAGAGGGAAGATCGAGTGATGCAGAGGTGTTTCCAATTCAATCAGAAATGGGAGAAATCTGAGGTGGAGGTACAGAGAGATTAGAAGACGAGCAGCAAAAGTAATTGGAGATTTTGAACATCCCTGGACAAGAAACGTACAAGGCGGTGATGCGGACCTGCTCAATGTTGAAGGCGGCGATGAGGAATAAGAGAAGGATTGAGCGACAGAGGAAAACAGGGACTTTTTGGACATTGCAGAAACTGTAAAAAGTCGGGAGGAGCGTATCAGTCCTATAATGGGAATAAAACATGATAACTCCTATTTTGGCTTTTTATCTATCTTTTAGTCCTATTTAGGACAATTTTTTCTTGTTCTTATTGAGACATGGAACTTTTAAAGTTCCAAACATGGATTAAAGAGATATGGTTGTGTGATTGAGAATAATGAGCAGTCAGTCAACAACCAATATATACAATCTTATATTCAAAACCTTTGTACTTACTCGGAAACCTGTATGATTATAACACTTTTAAAGTGAATAATTTTTTTTCATGGAGTTAAGAGATGATTCTTTCATGTCTTTAAACTTGTACCGCTATTTGTGGTTTCTAGATAACAACGTAAAAGCCCCTTTAAGTCACTATTGTGGTTTCTGTACTAACATACAAGGCTTAGAAAAGAGTTAAAGTTCAAGAACATATGTGTTTGTGACTTTGTGGTGATGATATTTGTAGTTTTTTGTAAAACTAATAAAGAAGCTATAGACTGCAAAGTGTTTAGGATAAATAAAGTGACATCCTTTAGCAAGCAATTATAACCAAGGCCTGAAGTTTATCCTAACATCATTTGCAATTTCGTCTCCTGCAATTAAGATTCACAGGTGACATTGGCTATTTTTTTCAGAATTAAAATGATATGGAGTACTCCCTCCGTTCCTAAAAATTCTTCCCGGTTTGACTTGGCACGCTTATTAAGAAAGTGAAATAAAGTGGAAATGTATGGTTGTGGTTGTGTAAGAAAAAGGTAAAATGAATGTGAGCCACACAAATCGTCCAAAAGGGGAAAGTGGGAAGTATTTTTGGGAACAGCCCAAAAAGGAAAGTGGGAAGTATTTTTGGGAACGGAGGGAGTACTACTTTAGAACCAAACCTACCAGATTTATATTTCTCATTCTGTTGTAAGAGATGAAGTTTTGAATATCCAAACAGGCTTATGTGAATATAGGCTCAAAGTGTGTACGTAAATTTTCTTTCCACACCTTCTGCAATTCAATTTCGTGTGGTCAATTTGTATAACAATCAGAATTTAAACATTTTCCACTTGATTAGCAATTCTTATCTTTATACTTAAGACTTTTTTTTAACATGTTAGGCATATTTTCCTGCAAGATCAGAATGTTTGGCTGCAGATTTGCTCTTCTTTACATAGAAATTATTTGCATTTCATTCTTTACAGCTAAGGCAGTTTTTGTTTTTGCATTTAGGTGGTTTTTTCTTGAAAAAACAGCAACTTATTGTTGCAGATTCTTTCCGCATTCTGTAGCAATTTCTCTGCATGTTTTAGTTGTTATTGTATCCATGTTATTAATAGAGAGTATCTGCATTTGCAGTTGCATCTTCCATTTTTCTCTTCAAACTGTTTACATAATTAGCTTTGTGGATAACACCTTTTCATATATGTTCTCATAGCAAGAAAAATTCTAATATGCAGGCATTACCCCATATCATTATAGTTGTATGTTTTTTTTTGCTAAAACATAGAGATACATTTTCAGACATGAGCGACACGAAATCCAGAATTGTGCATTAATATATCAAAATCAAAACTAGCTCATTTCTAACATAAAAATCTCTTAATCTTCCTTAAAAAGTGGATACACTGAAGATTATGCTTCTGATAGGTGGCGGGAAGAGCATGGGCCGGGACCGGGCTTGGGCCCACTTCCGTGGGCCGGTTACGGGCTGTCTTTATAGTTTACTTATTATTATTAAGTTAATGTTATGTTTTGGTTTGGGCCTTTTATTAGTAGAGTACTTAGTAGAGTTAGTATGAGCCTAATTAGGATTTAATTAATTTGGGCTTGATTAGTGACGTGCACTCGTCGTTAGGTGCACTCAAAATAAATAATCAATACAACACTAATACGTAGTATAGTGTAGTAAGGTTCGTATCCACAGGGAAAAGAATACTTTTCTTTTATATAAATAATAACAAGGGGGGTTTAGATTTGTTTGGTTTAATAACACTAAGATAAACGACCTATATGAGTTTAATTCAATGAGATGGGGACTTGGTTTTGCTTTTATCCACTTAATGAAATGTTCGTCGATCCCGGTTATATCTTTAACTATCTTCCTCTCGAATACTCAATCGAGGAGTATATCCAGTTCATCGAGGGTAGTTATTAATAACGAGATGCGTTCATTAATAAAACTTACTATCGAGTCAATATAGAACAAGCGCCGTATATTAACTTGATAGTAGCAATAAACTTAAGATGAAAACGATTGAGATTGATAACCTCAACACAAGCGGTTTATTGGTTTAATCAATATAATTAATTCCCCTTGGCATATTAACCATGAGATGCATGCATTAATATTCCAAGTTTACTACCGTTGAAAGAACCGGATTAATAACAAGCGTATTAACCGATTGATTCTAGTAATAATTAATATGAGAAACAATACTAGTTGATACTTTAAGTAATGTTTAAGATATTAACATGAAATATGAATAGGAATTAATCAATACTCAAGGAAGAATATTAAAATATATGAATCCTACTATGATTAATATCAAGATGTTAACTAATTGTCATCTTAGCAACACTCCCCAATATAATCATAGAGGAAGAAATAGCTATTACTATAACCAATGTCAAGATGTTAACTAATTGTCATCTTAGTAACACTCCCCAACTTTGATATAGAGATAGTATTTTGAAAGAAAGAATTAATATTCAAGGAAGAAGATTAAAGAAAATAACTCACAACTTACAAATTCATTAAGCTTCAAAGTAGCAAAACCAAGATGGAAGAGTTTAGCTCCTCATTTGGAGACTAAACATGATGAAAAATATAAAGAAAGAGCTATTCTATACTGAGCTTAGATGTACAAGGGATTGGATATCTTTTTGTGAAGGAAAGGAGGTGTATTTATAGGTTTTTGGGATGAGATTCGGGTACTCGATCGGGTATATACATGGTACCCGATCGAGTATGTGTGTAACATCCGATCCGAGGCATACTCGACCGGTTTCAGGCTATTTTCTAAGTGTATACCCGATCGAGTATATATGAATACCCGGTCGAGTATGCTTAGAAAGTGATATTCGGGCTATACTCGACCGATCTTCGTTTGCAATTTAAAGGCATACCCGATCGGGTATGTCGGTCTACCCGATCGGGTATAGACATAGAATCGTGGCCAAAATCTTCCCTGCATGTTCCTTTGTCTTCGGATCTGATCCGATTTGAAGTTCCAACCTAATACCCGATCGAGTATAGCTAATACTCGACCGAGTATAGACCAAAATTCAGGATCTTCTTTTGTCTTTGAACTTTTGCACCTTCTCTTCACTTTTTGGGTTCACCAACTGTACTTTGGGTGACCAAAACCTGCTTAAACTCAGAATATGTCTAATCTAACCTATTTACAAGAATTTAACAATCTAATCTATTACACCAAAAGTGTGTAATTTCCAAAGTAAAAGTCAAGCAAAACTAATTAAAAACATAAACATAGAAATGGAAATTACGAACGTATCAATTAGGGTTTCTTGTAGAAGGCTATTTATACCCCTCGCCAGGGTTCATTCTTATTATCTTGGAATAAAATTGGTTTTAGCCTTTTGGCTCTAGGCAACGGTATTTTTATCGTTGATTATATGGGCAATGGTTTACCCCGTTGATTTTATTTTTCTGTTACACAACAGTTGATCCGACCTGCCGGATCTCGTCCCGCCAGGATGACGAGATCTCAAAACGATCGATTGACCGAGTTAGAGACCGAGTAACACTGACTGGGAGAGGAGCAATCCCGATTAGGGGCGAGCAGGCACGAATGGCAATGGAACAGAATCATATGAATAGCACCCTGGAAGAGCATGGCATGCGGCTGGCTGAAATCATCGCATCACTGGCGACGTTCACGCAGACCTTGGTGTCACCGATATCGTAGGCAGCTTCCTCGGCTGCGGTCAGAAGTGCGACCGTAACATCGGCCATCGACGGCGAACTTCCCAGCGCAACCACCGCTCTCCTTCCCTCGTTTGACGGTAAAGACCCTATTGGGTGGCTGGCGAGAGTGGAGTAACAGTTCGAGCTCAACCGGACCCCACCAGACCCACAAGTTGCAACGACTAGGGTTTCTATGGAAGGGGTTGCCCTCTATTGGGTGACTTGGTTGAAGGCGCGCAAACTTGGCATGACCTGGGAGGAATTTAAGCAGGCCCTGGTTGCCAAATTTGATTTCTGATATCAGGGAACATGTTTGAACGGCTATCGGGTGTCAAACAAATTGGGTCGGTGGAGGAATACAATACCTTGTTTGTTCAACTGGCTAGCCAAGTCCCGGGATTGACCGACGATCATTATTTGGGCTACTACATGAGTGAAGTTAAGGAAGAAATACGAAGTTCGTTGCGCTTATTACGGCCGGATAACCTGGAGATGGCCTTGGAATTATCTTGCGATGTGGAGCATAATCTGTCCGTCCAAAGTGGAGGAAGTGGCAGCCCGGATTACAATTCTTCAAGGGTACCTTCCAGCAGCGTTTTAATGGCAACGACCTAGCAGACTTAGCATTCTTACCTTCCCCTTTGTTTTTCTTTTCTCCTATTTTTTTGGTTGAGTTTCCCATTACTATATCCTTATTTCATGGTTTCTATGCCAATAATTATTAATGAGACACCATTTTTTCAATCTGTTCGTTGCACAAACGGATCCAAAATAAATGAGACACCATTTTCTGAAATTCTACCTCCATTCTCTAAACTAATATGAAAAAATAGAGATAAAATCCTTCATTCTCGTGAATCAACCAAAGTATTCTAAGTTAATATATCTACTTTTAGGATTGATGGACCGAATCCTACTATAAGGCCAAGAAACACATTGGTGCTCAAAAGGTTCAATTCTATCTTTTTTTGCTACTACCCATTCCTATCTTCTTTCTGTTACTCATTGTCCCTAAATTATCCTACTTCTCTTATAAGGAAAGCATAATGTTTATGTTGGGTGATAGGTTAATGGTGTAGAAAATCGTCATTGAAACACAACTTGATTTCCTGGTGGCTCATTGCAGACAATAGCACATTACTTGGACTATATATTGTCATACTGCTTGGAGTGATTATTTGAAATGTTAATAATCTAAATGTTCAAGTTAGGATGTATGATTGGTGTTTGAGCATGAAACACTCCAAGGCGTGTAAGCACATATCACTCAAGGAGGTAAGACTACAGACCTCTACCAAAGCAAGTCTATAGAGTGCTTGATTGGGAAAAACTGCCTCCAACCGTATGTGAAACACTGAAATCCAATATTGGCTCTTGGAATCCAAAATAGATGGCTAGAAGAGGTGTGACAATTAGATACCTCCATTGTTATATGTTGGCCGCGGGTCGGAAGTATAGCAGAGAACGTCAATTGTGAATACATGAAGTTAAGCTACTTTTAGAAGCCCTTGAGAGATGTTATATTATGCAAAGGGGGGCCGAGACATACTCATAGAAACTGTTGCTAAGGACCTCTTTTTGATTGATAACTGAAAGTAGAGTAGACTTGCAAAATAACACCAAGAGCTTGCAATAAAGTTGCTACCCCGGTGGCTAGCATTGCCCTTCATAACTATAGCTCAGGATTAGTCTCCTACACCGAAGATGTTACAAGAGAAATTTGGGGTGCTCTTATCTTAGACATTTATAATCTCTCCCTATCTAACTAATATGTACTCCATATTAAACTTTTTGTCTTGGGGTAAGATGTGAAGTCCCCTCCCCAAATCTGTATTCTACTTTTGGTTATAGTAACTAGATTATCACCCGTGCGTTGCACGGACATGAAGTTATCAAATATGGAGTATTATCTTTTTAAAATACAACTGAAATACTGCATCAAAATTGATCTAACTCACACATTTTGAAGCGATAAAACACTCTCTATATAGGCTCTCATTACCAGAATACTTTTCATTTGAATTTATATATCCCGGAGTATAACATATGTATGCGCGAACTTACATCATGTATATATTTAAACCTATTTAAGTAGTGTTATCGTTCATATTGGTTGTCTTGTTTTAGTTTGACACAATTATTAATAAAATGGTTAAAAAATAAAATTTGTGTTTGAGAATTAACTTTAGTAAAATAAAGTTAAATGATAAGAACCGTGTATTTCTTATCAAAAAGAGAAATAGAAAATTCATTTTGAGACAATCCATAAAGGAACGTATGACAACTAAAATGGGACTGGAAGTATCATTACTTTTTAGGAAAAAGGGGCAAATAAACCCACATACTAACCAAAAAGGGGCAAATAAGCCCACATACTAACAAAAAAAGGTCAAATAAGCCCTTATATAGGAGACTCTGTCCGGTCGTCGCCATTTGGGGCAGTTCTCGGTGGAAGTTTTTGATGAAATTTGTTGATAATCTTATTCATTAAGTCTAGTTTACTCATACCAAATTTCAGCTAACAATTCAATTGTTGATCGGAGATCAAATTTTAGTTTGAGTTTGGAAACAATTTAGTAAGAGATTAGATTTTTGTTACACAATATACTTCAAATTTGCTCTTTCTTAATGACCAGTACAACTAAAATTGCTTTCTTAATTATGTTATCGGCAAAAATTCCTAACAATATTATGATAAGAAGTAAAATTCTATCCTATATCTATCTAAACTAATAACTGTTTAGATCTGAATATCTTTGTATATAAAGGATACTCGATATAATAAGGTATTCAATTCCAGTCCGCCAGACTAGATAAAAAAGGCCCGGCTTTCAAGTTATATGACAAATGTTAACATAGATTTTGTTTTTTGAGAACATTGTGATGATTAAAATTGTTAAATAAAATATAACTAAAATTTATCACATCTCTATTATGATAACTTATACTCAAATTTCATGCGGAATATATTAGTGTTTGTGGCACTATACTATAGCTACTTTTCACCAACAGAGAAAGTGCTGGTGAAAAGTTCTTATTCCATTAATCGTAACTGGTAAATTATGCGCAATGACTTTTAATATAAGTCGTGGATAATCAATGGAAAAGGTTGACATCTTTCTCTGTTGGCATGTTTTTACGCATGGACAATTATATGTGGCAATCTTGAGAGTAACAAGTTGATTGGAATTTAAATTTATGATATGTGATGAAGACGGACAATGTACCAACCAAGTTTGTGTTGAAGTTGTGTACAAAGAAGTTTATAGTAATCTGTAGCTTCTCTTGGACATACATGCACACAAGTTTTATCGTATAATGCTGATTTATATTTACCAAAAAATTATGTTTTAATTTCCTATCATATATTGAATTTATTTTATTTGATTTATCCAATTAATTGATTAACTGTCTGGTTTTTTAAACTTTTATGTATGTATTTCACTCTCTTGCAACACACGGATGTAGTAATTGAATAACAAAAAAAATCATAAAGCATAATTGAATAACATTAGACTCCACTTTTTCCAAACAAAAAAAAAGACATTAGACTCCATCTCTTTATACTATTTACATATGCATTCTTTAGCAAAATTGATTTCAACTCTTTCTTATCAATTGAAAAATATTAAAATTCAAATGTTCATATATCTACTCTCGTAAATTTGATGAGGTAAATGAATTAAAAAAAACGTGTATTTTTTTAGGCATACGACTCGTACAAGTATAAAAAGTTTTTGCGTTTGAATAAATTGGTTAAGTATTTTCATTTTGAAATATAGCCCTAGAGTCTCACACAATATAATGAATTCCAATTAATATTATCTTTATTTCGGGCTTAAAAGTATGTTTGAATGGTGGCTAACTCAAATACTCAATGAATATGTTAATTTACGTAAAATTATACTTAAAAAGCCACATGAAGACGGAGGAGCGGCGATGGGGAAACCCTAGCCTCCTCGTCCTCTTCTTTCATTCTTGTCTTATTTTTTTCATTTTTTTTTCGCTTCAATTATAAAAAAGGTTTCATTAATTAGTATTATCAGTTCTACATATATTTTATTTCCTACCATTGTCTAGAGATGTTATTTTTTGTGGTGAAGTGTCGCATGCCAGCCAGATGTATCTTCCACATAATTACATGTTGGGTGTTATCATGTGCTAATAAGATGTTTGTACCGGCTTCTTCATCAATAATGAATCTTGACTCCCTTAGTATCATAGAGGCCGATCGCCCCCTCGTGAACAACCGTTGATTCAGGAAGATGAAATTGAGTACGTGGATTGCTTTCTTTTCGGTGGCTGGTGAAACCAGGACAATTTTTGCACTTGGTTCCTACCTTTTCGGTGGAAAAACTGGCAAGTTTACTAATTCCTTTTCGGTGGAAAAACTGGCAAGTTTACTAATTCCTTTTCGGTGCTTGGTCAAACCAGACCCATTTCGAGTAGCATGAGCAGTCACACTGTAGTACGAGTCCACATGGTTGCAGGGTTAGCGAACATGAACGTCAGTATGGAGCTTTTTTGTTCTTTATCTCACCTTAGTGTAACATTGAACGCTGTGATTGAAATGCTTTGAATTCCGATTGTTATATTCCTTGTTACTCTTATCAACAATAATTAAGTTATTTTCTTTCAAAAAGGTATCTTCATTACGCCGCGTCATCTGATTCAATAACTTATTGAGATATTTGCCACAAAGCAAGTAGTTTGCATTTTTAATGAGTGATTGTTTAATAAAAGAGGGTTGTGAATAGAATTGTCCTATTTTGTTGGAGTTCTATATATGGGCCTATACTCCCTAGGACATCCATGCATATAATTTTTTTGAAGAGGAGAAAACTACAGTTTCTATTCACATGACCGTTGAATTGTGAAACCTTTGTGAAACAACGAAACATGATTTTATTATATCCAGTTTAAAAGGAGACTAGAAAGTACTCGGACGTAATCAGTATTAATACATTTTTAAAATCAATTTAATTATAAAAATGTGCTTAAAGGTGCTTTTATTTGAAGCAATAAATTTCTGATATGGTGCTTAATGGTGAAATTTAACATTATGGATATTATCATAGTTAAAAATTAAATTTACGATTAAGATATGGTAGTAATGATGTTTATCATGAATGTTCTATATTTAGGCGAAGTCATGTATGGGTGTTCTTTTAATGTTCAAATTAATACATACGTATCTGCCAAAGAGGGTAAATAGATAAATAAAATCTAGCGGGAAAATCAATGTTTTGAGATTTAAAAATTTTCTAAATAAAGAGCTTTTTAAAACTTTTATCCAAATATAGTTTATTTACAAAAATTATGATTATATGTTAGTGCATTATAATTGTTGTGGTCATTTAAGTGTAAAAATTAAACATATGTACAAAATAACGCATGCAAATGGCATTTTCCGTAGTATTTTGTTTACTTTTAAAATATTCTCCAGAATTAATTTATAGAAGTAATTTTATATGTACTATTAAATTAAAATCCGTTTAAACAACTATAGTCTCTTAGAGATATTGACAGCAGTAGTAACTTCAGTAATAAGAACTTATGTTTAATTTTTAAAATTAAATGACCATGACACTAACTCAAAGTAACTTGAGTCAAACTTTTAAAAATAAATTTAGTTTTAGTATTATTTTTTTAAAAATCTCTTAGTCAGAGTAATGATAAAGATATTTTGAAACTAATATATAAAAAGATAAAGAGAAGCCTACTTGAAAGTATATATTTTTAAAAAAATTAAGGCAGAAGGGCTAAACTGCTTAGTTAGAGTGATGAAAACCAATGTTACATGGATACATTGATATACAAATATGAATAATGTGAGGTGAAAAATATGCGGTCAACACACACACACACACACATAACACACACACACACACACACACACATATATATATATATATACATGTGTGTGTGTGTGTGTGTGTGTGTGTATATATATATATATATATATATATATATATATATATATATATATATATATATATATATATATGCTATCCTCTGTATCGCATTAATTGCAACATTGGAATATATACACTATTCATTTACTTTGCTTTGACTACATTTTATTTATTAATGTATGTGAATTAGTTTTTTTGAAAAATATCGTTAAACTCGTCTCATTGCTAAGTTTTATAATCTGATTTTTATTTTATTTTTACTAATACAGAATTAAATATAATGACGGTCAAAGTTGTGTGTTGACAAACGTGAAATGTTGACGGTTGCAATTAAAAAGAGACGGAGGAAGTATATATATGTTTTGGTTCAAATAAGAACATGATCTTAGGAGAGAAATGAGAACGAATCTGGACCGTTAGATTTGCTTTAAGTGAAATTCAACGTGCATTATATGAAACTGTAATGTGGATTAGGTGAAATTGAAATGTGCAACACAAAGCGTATGTTACAATGTCATTAAGTGAAGCTGAATTGTGCATTAGGTGAAATTTAAATGTGCACTAGGTGAAACTTAAAATGTGCGGAATAAAAGGTACGATGTGATGTTATTTTTGTACATTTTATTCCGCACATTTCAGTTTCACCTAATGTACAATTGAGTTTAAATTTTTATTCTGCACATTTCAATATCATGTAATATACATTTGAGTTTCATCAAATGCACATTTTCGTTCCACATAATACAATCCAACAGTCCAGATTCGTTCTTATTTCTCTCCTGGGAGTCCGTTCTTACCGGAATCGCTCCATATATATATATATATATATATATATATATATATATATATATATATATATATATATATATATATATATATATATATATATATATATATATATATATATATACACACACACACACACACACTACGTGTGGAGGTATTGGCCCATAAAGCCATGGCATATAGGCTGTGGGATAGAAGTGTGTCTGGTTTTAAGGTGGTTATAAGTAGGGATGTAATCTTCAATGAGTTTGATTTCCCTTTCTTGTTTAAAACTGTTTCTCAGCATGAACCTGAGAGGACACCTGTTGAGGTGGAGCCTCAGGTCCCTTCTGTGCCTACTATTCCTTCTGTTATGTATGACACTCCCTCTTTTGTACCTGTCATCCCTTCTGATGTGCATGTTAATACTTCTGGTGATACTGCTACCTCCAGTGAGGTGGAGTTCAATACTCATGATGACCATGTGCATAATGATTCTGTGTCTAGTGGAACCAATGTGTTTGATGATTCTGCTGAGAATGATGATGTTGATTTGCATGACTACAAACTTGTTAGGGATAGGGGTAGAAGAACCATTAAGAGAAAATCTGATACTTTGTCTGACTATGCTTTTACTGCGTGTGCTATATCTAATTTTGCTTTTACTGTGTTTGAGGCCCTAGACCTAAATGAACCTAAGACCTATAGTGAAGCTATAAGGTCCAGAGAGTCTCAGAGATGGCTTTAGGCCATGAAAAGTGAGACGGACTCTCTGAGAGTGAACCAGACTTGGACCCTTGTTTCCAGACCTGATGCCAGTTCATTTGTTGAGTGAAAGTGGTTGTTTAAGGTCAAGGAAGAACCGGGTAACAACATTAGGTATAAGGCTAGGCTTGTTGCCAAGGGGTTTACTCAAAAAGAGGGGGCAGATTATGCAGAAATCTTTGCTCCTGTAGTTAAGTTTACTACTGTTAGAATCTTGTTGACTTTGGTTGCTCACCATGTGTTAGTCCCTGTTTCTATAACAGCAATGAATAATCGATCTAACAAGGAAGATTAAACGTAAAGATGAACACAGAATGAATCACCGTAAAACCTTCTTTGATAAACCGTGGAACGTACAGCAGAATGATAAGCGTAAGGCTATGGATAATAAGTATGACGTTCAACCTTTTCCTAAACCTCGGCCCCCTTTTTATAGGCGAGGTTTAGGTTAGGCGTATCAGGCTTTTGGCCTGTTTAAATGGGCCTAACACTTGGCCTGATTTCTATCTAATTTATGCACTATTTAAATACAAGGATTAAATATAAAGCTAATCTATGACCAACTTGATTCACAATTAAATATCTCCAACAATCTCCCCCTTTGTGATCAAGTGTCATTCTCTTATTGCTTCTGTGATTTGAAGTAGTGCTTCCTTAATCCAAGTGCATGTTCATACTGCCTTAGCACATTTCTCTTTTCGAGGCGATCGTCAATGGCCTTTAAAATTGTCTCTACAGTAGAGTGTTCCTTTTGAACATAAGACGATGCCTCTTGAAGATTTTCTTCCAGCTTTGCCTTCATCTGTAGAATCTGCTCTCTGATTATCTTCAGTGTTCCGTCGCAGTACTTCTCGATTTCACTGACTACCATCAGACGCTTTTCGTTCTTGTGGTTCAGATAGGTGACTGCTGGCGGTGTGAAGAAGATGTGGTAGGCTGGGAAATCTTCAAGTTCTGGACCATACAGTTTTGGCTTTGTCAGATTTGTCTTCTTCAGATTGCATTCAATAGCCATCTGTAGGTCATGTGAAGAGTGTACTCGGATCTGTCTAAGCATGAATCTCTTGATAGCTGCGAGGCCTTCGCTGTATACTATGCTCTGCCTGACTGGAAGGTATCTGTAGGCCATGAGCATTTGGTAGATGTCATCCGG
Organism: Cuscuta europaea; assembly: GCA_945859875.1. Taxonomy (NCBI): domain Eukaryota; kingdom Viridiplantae; phylum Streptophyta; class Magnoliopsida; order Solanales; family Convolvulaceae; genus Cuscuta; species Cuscuta europaea. Next base: position 2,032,220 of record CAMAPE010000018.1, on the reverse strand, counting down.
TTTCAGCATGATGAAGTCGTTCTCTTGACAAGTGAATTCGCTCCCATCGGTGCGTTGAAGTCTGTAAGTGTAGAATGTTACTCCATGATAGTCTTCAGCCTTCACTTGTAGAATTTGATGAATCGGGAGAATATTCGACTTCAGATCTTGTTCCATTAGTTCTCTGTGTACCGGTTGACCTTTGCAGCAACATATGCAGATGACCTCCAGCCTGCTTTCCTTTCAAGTGAGTAAGGCCTCTTAGCTTCAGTTCGTTCAGTGGCTTGACTTTGTCTGGTCTACGCCAGATATGCTTTCTGATTTCTTCTTGGAAGGGGGCTTTGATGCCAACATTATCCCAGGGTTTCTCTGTCTTGGGAAGTCTTCCCGCTGTTTGTCTTACGACTGATTCAAGAGTCTTCTGGGATTCCTTATAATTCTCCCCTTCCTTGCGTTCATCGTCCTCGAGCCGTATAATATCTTCAGAGCATTTGTTGATCAGCTCTCGTAGCCACCAGTTTCTTTGCATGTCCTCTTGCTCGGCTTCAACCCGAAGATCATCCCATTCTGTCCATTTTCACGGCCATTTGTCGTATATCACCGCCTCTTCCAGTGCATCATGGATGTCTTTGCCTGGGGAAATATATGGAGTTCTTTGTTCAGGCGGTGATTGTTCCTGTGTAGCACTACCGGGTTCACTAGGATTGCCCGTTGACATCAGCTTAGAACTGGGTTCCAACTGATGGCCTGATGGAGAAGATGTACCAGTGGTAACATCATCAGGACTTCCATCCCCTCCTCGGTTGGTATCTCTGGGAGATACACCTCGGGATGTTATTTCTAGCTCGACCATGCTAGATAGTTTGGCTGTGGATGGTGGCTGTTGGTTTGTTGAGGTTTCAGGTTGAATTGGCTGTGGAGTTTGGCTTGGGAGAGTAGTTTGCTCAAGTGATCGAGGTCGCTTGTTCTCCCCCTCATGAGGATCCGAATCATCGGGGTCCTCATGGGAACGTTTGCGACCACGAAGACTCTCCTTGCAAGTACTCTTGGTTTCGGGTGAGGAAAGAAGAGCTTCTAGTATGGCTTGCTGATGAAGAGTGAGGTTGTCTTCTGGGGTATTTAAGAGATTGTTCAGCAAAGCCGAAGCTAGTGTATCAAAGGATAGGGAGGAGAGATCGATGGAGGGTGTGGTCGGGTGTGGGGAGAATACTGGTTCTGTATTCTGGGTTCCCCGAGAAATAGAAGGGATGGGAATTTGGTTTATGGATTGGTGGGATAGAGGGGTGGAGGATATGGGTAGTGTATGGGAGATGAACGGTTCAGGGGAAGGTTGGGGTGGTGTCTGTTCAGACCGAACCGCTTGGGTGGTCCTAAATTCCTGTGCTAGAGCGGTCATTGCATCTTGCACCCATGGTTTAATGGTGGAATCTAGGAAGCGATTTAGTAGAACGTTTACGTCTTCAAAGGTAGGGTGACCAGTTACGGGGGTTGTAACTGTTGACACAGCATCAGTGAAGATTGCTGATGTGTGGCCTGCATTTAATGATGGAATCATTATGGGCGTAGCAGGGCTTCCAACCGTCATAGCTTGCGCTCTGGTTGTTGCGTTCAGGGTGAGTGCACCTGTATGTGCAGTGAATAGTGTAGGTGTCCTAGAAAATGAAGAAAATGTGGGAAATGTGACACCTAGACTCGATGTGAGAGAAGAAGGGGTTTTGACCTCGGGAGATAGGTCAATTGTATGCTCAACTGATTCAGAAGGAACCAGCGAGGGGGTTGAGTCCCATTCTTTTGAAACAATAGCCTTTTGAGAGGCTATCGAATGGCTGGGAGAGGGCTGTGCATGCACAGTTGAGCCAGATTCTGCGACTTCTACTCGGGAACCGAAAAGCTCGGCTTATCTGGATAAAGGAGTCGCAGCCCGAGAAGATGTGCTTGTCTACCTTATCAAACAGGCTTTTTCTGGCTTGGGGCTGGGTCTTAGCCTTGGTAGCCTTGTCATTTTTGACCTTAGCCCTGGTCTCTCGGATGACAACTTCTTCCTGGTTGATTGATGTCTTGATGGAGTGAGCTGCCTCGTCGTAATCATCCTTGGAGCAATTAGTCTCGCTCGGATCAGCTCTTGGTTTAGCTTTTTCTTTTATGGTGAAGACTTGAGGTCTGCGAGCTATGATTGGTGCTGCGTCTTCAGCAGTAATTCTTCTCTTCTTCGGAGATTCGACGGGCAGCTTCCCTTTTCTGATCAGTGCATATGTGAGCTCCACATCATCACTATCATTGTCATCACCGTCATCATCCGAGTCCGATTTTTCACTCTCCGTGCCCACGCTCTCGGAAGCCTTGTCGTCAGTGTTTGTTTGGGCTCCACTAGACGATTCACTGGCCGTTTCCTCAGCGTCTTCTTCGGTGCCCTCAACCGCCTGACTCGTCTCTAGAGAGTCGTCAGACTTCCATTCATTGGGCAAGCCGGCCACTGGTTTCTGTGGCTTTTGGGCTCTCTTAGGACCCTTACTTACACTCGGCTTTGTCCCTTGGGTAGGTCCAGCTGGGTTTTGCTGAACCATAGGGACGGTTTTCTCGGTGGCTTCTTTGTATTGTTGGACTGCTGGTTTTGAAGATTTTACCAGCTTTAGCAGAAATCCAGGTATCTTCAGACCATAAGAAGGATTCTTGTCTGCTTTGAAGTACTGTAGCTTCGGTGCTGTGAAGTGAGGATCTGTACTGCGTCTTGGTATGGAGGCGTGCTCTTCCATGCAGTCGTTTATGATCAGCCCGAGCCATCTTGCATATGGAATGGTACCTGGCCTATTTTTCTCCTTTGCTTTGACCAGGTCCATGAGCTCTGAGAAGAAGAGCTGTGCCATGTCGTAGTTTTTGTTGAATGCAATGCTGTGAAAGATTAGCAGGATCTGCTTGTTGCACTTGTCAAACCCGGCATGCTTCGGCGACAGGCACTTGTTCACTAGCCCGAAGAGATTTTTCCACGGGTGACGGAGGTATGCACCGTTGAAATTTGACAGTTGTGGCAGTAGTGATGTGTAGCCAAGGGATGCCACGTCTTTGAGCAGATCAGGGATGGATGGCAGTGCATCATACTCGTCATGTATCGGCAGCGATAGAGTAGTCCGTAGAGTGGATGGTGTCAGAATCACCCACATGCCATTCAACTTGGTCTTGATCTTGGAACGATCCTTCAGTGAATCCGTGTGCATGTGACCCCAAAATTGTTGTAGGTATATCTCTGGCACTGGTTTGGCGTTGTGAAGTGCAGGCCAGAGATAGTGACCTTTCATTATGGCCGGAATGATAGGGTTCTGGCACTTGAAGACGGTGAGGTCTAGCTGGAAGTTGTTGTCCAGCACCTTGATCCACTTGCCCTTAGGGTAGATGGCTTCGTCAATCTGTGTTTGAGTGTTTCCTGCCATTTTAAACTGTAGAAGCAGGGGGTCAGCACATGAAGTTCAACTGTTTGATTTGATTGAAAGAGTTTGATTTGCAGTTGTCAGAGGAGTTTTGAAAAAAAATTCTAAGTTCAAATCTCAAATCTCGAGATTCATATCTCGAGATCAAGATGTCGAGATGCAGATCTCGAGATCTTGATTTCGAGATACAAATCTCGAGATCAAGATGTCGAGATGCAGATCTCGAGATCTTGATTTCGAGATACAAATCTCGAGATCAAGATGTCGAGATGAAGATCTCGAGATCTTGATATCGAGATTCAAATCTCGAGATCAAGATGTCGAGATGCAGATCTCGAGATCTTGATTTCGAGATTCAAATCTCGAGATCAAGATGTCGAGGTGCAGATCTCGAGATCTTGATTTCGAGATTCAAATCTCGAGATCAAGATGTCGAGATGCCCATCTCGAGATCTTGATTTCGAGAAGATGAACCGACGAATTTTGACGAAATTTTCACTTGCAAAAACAACAATATAACAAACAATAACAATCGATTTCGACCAAGAAAAACCTTTTTAAGTTGATTTTGAAAAAAAACGATTGAGATGCCAATCTCGAGATCGTTCGAGTGAACACAGTTGAAGATTAGGATTTCGAAATCGAGTGACGAGAAGATTATTCGTTTGAGGCGTCTGTATTGAACTCGAAATCGTTGGGAAACTACCTTAGTGTTTGCGAAAGAGAATCGGAGGAGGAGAAGGTTTTCGAAAACAAGGTTTTGACGAAGAAGAACAGTCGAAGAGCTCTGCCGTTGTGAAAAGTTAAGAATGGAAAGAGAAGGCCTTTTTCGAGGCTTATATACGCGAGAGAAAAAATTTGGACCTCCTCTGTAACAATTGAGCCCGAAATGTTGGGCTGACACACAGTGCCCTTTTAAGAGATTTTCGAGGCCCAAACCAGAAAAAAATAGAGAGCTCCCCCTTAATCAGTGAAAAATAGCTCCCCCTCAAACAGTGAAAGTTTTCTCCCCCTCAAAAAATGCAACGAACAATATGTACAAATGCAACGCACACACACTATTTTTTGTTCTTTTTGATTTTTCACACACACTCAACACATGCAACGCACACACACTATTTGTTTTGTAATTTTTCTGGTTTTCTCCCCCTCAACACATGCAACGCACACACACTATTTACAAAACCCACACACACACTTTTTACAAGTCCCACACACACACACACTTTTTACAAGTCCCACACACACACACACTTTTTAGATCAGTGGAGACATAATTAAGCGGGCTCGAGGTTCAACATGCCCAACTTGGAGACTAGGAACTGGAATCGTTTTTCATCCAATGCCTTAGTGAACAAGTCAGCCAGTTGAAGCTCTGAGCTTACAAAATACATGTCAATGTCTCCTTTCTCCACATGATCCTTGATGAAATGATAGCGCAGGTCGATGTGTTTGGTGCGGGAGTGATGAACTGGGTTGCTGGTGATGGCTATGACGCTTTGAGAGTCACTGTAGATTGGGATATGGCGGAGTGTGTAACCGTAGTCCTTTAGCTGGGTCTTCATCCATAATATTTGTGAACAACAGCTAGCAGCCGCGACGTATTCTGCATCGGCCGTAGATGTTGACACACAGTTCTGTTTCTTGGAAGACCAGCAGACTAACTTATCGCCCAAGAATTGGACTGCCCCCGATGTGCTTTTGCGGTCCATCCGGCAACCAGCAAAGTCAGCATCCGAATATCCGACTAGGTCAAAACCTGAGTGCTTGGGATACCAAAGGCCTAGATTCACAGTGCCTTTGAGATATCTCAGAATTCTTCGAACAGCGGTCAGATGGGATTCCTTCGGATTTGCCTGAAAGCGTGCACATAAGCATGTGGAGAAGACAATGTCAGGCCTGCTTGATGTGAAATAAAGCAAAGATCCAATGATGGCCCTGTAGTTTGTAGCATCAACTTGCTTCCCGGAGGGATCTGAGTCCAGTTTGTTGTTTGGGGACATAGGGGTCGTCATGGAAGATTTGCCGTCAACGTTGAATCTCTTAAGCATTTCCAGAATGTACTTTGACTGATTGATGAAAATGCCGTCAGAGAGTTGTCTTACTTGCAGGCCTAGAAAGAAATTCAGTTCGCCCATCATGCTCATTTCGAACTTGGTTTTCATCAGTTTCTCAAAGTGTTTGCACAGACGTGGATTTGAGGAGGCGAAGATAATGTCATCAACATAGATCTGAATCAAGATGATGTCAGACTTCTGTCGCTTGATGAAAAGTGTGGTATCAATCTTCCCTTTTGAGAAACCTGAATCAACCAGAAATTCGGTTAAGGCATCATACCAAGCTCTTGGTGCCTGTTTCAACCCATACAGAGCTTTCTTCAGCTTGTACACATGGTCGGGATATCTGGGATCTACGAATCCTTCGGGCTGAGCGACATAGACTTCTTCTTCCAAGACTCCATTCAGAAAGGCAGTCTTGACGTCCATTTGAAAGACAGTAAAGTTCTTGTGGGCCGCGTACGCAAGAAAAAGGCGGATTGCTTCAATTCTTGCTACGGGTGCAAATGTTTCATCATAGTCTATGCCCTCTTGCTGATTATATCCTTTAGCGACCAGTCGTGCCTTGTTCCGTATCACTATGCCTTCTTCGTCCTTCTTGTTCTTGAACACCCATTTTGTGCCAATGATGGTTTTCTGAGGGGGTTTAGGCACGAGTGTCCATACATCTAGTCTGTCAAATTGATTGAGCTCATCTTGCATGGCAATCACCCAATCTGGATCAGCGAGTGCCTCTGAGACTTTGGACGATTCATTCTTGCTTAGAAAGCATGCATAGTGACATTCATTTGTTGTTGCTGATCTTGTTCGCACACCTTGACTTGGATCACCTATTATCTGTTCAACAGGATGTGCTCTTGTCCACTTCCTCTCATGAGCTAGAGGAGTTGGAGTAATGATTGGTTGATCTGAGTCCTAATATGAGTTTGAAGGCTCTGGGGCAGCTGTGGTGTGTAGTGGAGATGATTCCGGACTTATGGCAAAGCCGTGATCATCCACACCTCTGGGATTGGTTGGAGGGGTTGAGGGAGTGGATGGTACGTCATCTGGTCCTGTGAGGAGCGGAATCTCTGCTGTTGAAGTTGATGTTGACTCTGGAGTGTATGCAGGAGGTGGAGATTGTGAGTTCTCGTAAAAGTTTCTGAAGAGAGAGTCGAGAATCACATCGTCGTGTTCGGTGTTTGGTTCAGCTTTATCAGAAGTTACTGGTACAGCAGTGGATGGATCGGTCTGGAGATGTTCAATAGCAAAGTCTGCCATTTCATAGAATGTAACGTTTACACTCTCGATGACAGTCCGCTTGTCTCTGAGGTAGGCTCGGTAAGCTTTGGATTGTAGTGAGTAGCCAATGAACACGCCTTCTCTGGCTTTGGGATCTAGCTTACTTCTCCCTGTCCGATCATTGAGTATGAAGCACTTGCAGCCAAAAACCTTGAGGAAAGAAATATCAGGAGTTTTGTTGAATAGCATCTCATATGGAGTCTTGTCGAAGCGCTTGTGGATGAAGGTTCTGTTCTGAGTGAAGCACGCAGTATTGATTGCCTCTGCCCACATGAAGTGAGGCAGTCTTGATTGGATTAACATGGTGCGTGCTGCTTCAACAAGGGTTCTGTTCTTTCTCTCAACAACTCCGTTCTGCTGGGGAGTTTTAGCTGCTGCAGATTGTTGAGTGATACCGAGTGATTCATAGAACTCAGTGAGAGTCTGATTTTTGAACTCGGTACCATTGTCAGTTCTCACAATTCGAACACTGTGCTGTAGCAGTTTCTGGATCGTTCTGATAAAGGTCATAATGTTTTCTGCAGCTTCGTCTTTTGATCGGAGAAATTTCGTCCATGTATACCTAGAGAAGTCATCAACGATCACCAGAGTGTATTTGCGACCATTGATGCTTTGTACTCTCATAGGTCCACACAGATCCATGTGTATTAGCTGCAACTGATGAGTAGATGAAGGTTCGGTTTTTGACTTGTGGGAGCTTCGCGTCATTTTGCCCATTATGCAGGCACTACAATGATTTTCAGCGGAAGACTTTAGCAGAGGAAGCCCCTTGACAAGTTTCTTGGAGGACAAGGTTGATAGATGTTTGAAGTTCATATGGGAGAGACGTCTGTGCCATAGGTTGTTCTGTTCAGTTGAAGCTTTGGACAGCAGACAGATGGAAGTGGTGGATTGGACGCTTTTCAGATCAATAGTGTACAGATTTGATGTTCTGTAACACGTTAATAATGTATTCCCTGTGCTGTCAAGAACACAGCATTGTTTTGCAAAGAACCTCACTTCCATCCCGCTGTCACAGAATTGTCCAATGCTCAATAAGTTGTGTTTGAGCCCTTTGACGAATGAAACATCTTTTATTGTGACGCTGGCACAGATGACGTCCCCATACCCAAGGATAGGAGATGAGGCGTCATTCCCGAATCTGACATTTCCTCCGTAGCAGTTGGTGTAGTTGCTCAAAAGGTGCTTTATTCCGGTCATGTGGGTTGAGCATCCTGAGTCTAAGTGCCACACATGACCGTCCTGCAAAACAATCAAATAGGATTAGGTACCCAACTTGGAGTGGGTCCTTCCTTATTATCAAGAAACACCTTTTTAAATCTTGCTTTGAGCAGTGATCCAAGGTCAGCTGCTCTTTCAACAAAAGATCTATCTTTGATGGGCTTTCCAATAGCCAGATCTGCTCTTGCAGTGTGTCTAGTTTTTGGAGTCCACCTAGCACTTTCCATTTTGGTGGGTCTGATGTTGTGAACCCACCTTTCCATTTTAGTCCTTGTGGGTCTAAGTTTGGGGACCCACCTTTCAGTTGCAGTTATGATGGGTCTTCGATTTGGACCCCACCTTTCAGTTTCAGTTATGATGGGTCTACGATTGGGAACCCGCCTTTCAGTTTTAGTTATGATGGGTCTACGATTGGGAACCCACCTTTCAGTTTCAGTTTGGATGGGTCTTCGTTTGGGGACCCACCTATTCGATTCAGGTTTGGTAGGTCTCATCTTGGGGACCCACCTTTCCGTTTCAGTTTTGACGGGTCTTATCTTGGGGACCCATCTTTTTGTTTTAGGTTTAGGAGGAGAGTAGACAGGTGCTTTGTGATTGAACGGTTGTTTCTTGAGTTTGGTTTTGAAAATCTCCTCCTTAGAAAGCCGATTGACATGTTTCCTAGAATGAACTCTAAGGGCATATTTCATATCTGGAATACAAAACGTTCCCTTAGAAGTTCCTTTCTTGGTTTCTTTTTCAGGTTTAAGCTTTCTGGAAGGCTTAGATTTAACAACATTCATATCACATTCATAATTATGGGGATCTGGAACAGAATAACCATAAGCAACACTTGTATTATAAATAGAACTTTGTCTAGAAAATGTCTCAGAAATATTCAGCTTGGGACTCAAGACTGAACTGCTAGAAGTTTGCTTTGTAGAGACAGAATTACAATTAACTTTTGAGTAAAATATTGAACTAGATCTAGGGCTGGCACTTTTCTCAAAAACTTTCTTTTTGCCATCTGCGATTTCCTTCCTCTTTTTCCTCCACTCATTCTTCTCTTCTCCTTCCTTATTCACTTCATTCCCTGTAAACAAAGGAGAAGAGAGATGAGTGGACGAACCTTTAAAAGCACTGTTTTTCTCATGTGAGGTGTGTGAGCTGTCAGGCTTGGTCGTAGAAGGGTCTGTTTTAGCATGAAACTGCTCACTCAAATCATTAAATTTTTGAAGAAGTTCCTGCCAGTTGCGCTCAAAACCTTTCCTTTCAGTTTCAAATCTCTCTCTCTCGTTATCAAGAGTTTTCTGTAGGTTTTTGAGCTTTTGAGCCATGGGAAAAATACATGGTTCCTCACCAGTTTTAGCAATACCAACTCTTGGGGAGGGTCTAGAGGGTGTCCTATGTGAGGAATATCTTTGGCATAAGGGTCAAGGCATTCACTAAAGCAGGAAGTAGGTTTTTCTTCTGAAAGTTGTTTTTCATTTACAGAGGGATAATCACAAGAAATCGCAGGTTTTGGCTTTTTTCTCTTTTCTTCTTCTGCTTCAGCATAATCTTCATCACTTCGAAAATACATTTTCTCACCAAACCCTAGTCCCATGTAATCTTTGTTATAGATTTGAAGGCAATTAACTTTCTTAAGATTACGTGGGTTAGTTATGCCCAGACCTGTTTTTAGCATTGTAGAATCGGTCATCCTTTTGTTTGTTGTTAAGCAGAAAAACAGTTTGTTCAGATTGACCTCTTCTAGCAGCTAGATCTTCTAGTTCTTTTACTTTATTTAAAAGCGTTCTTCTTTTGTTATGCAAAAAATCGCATTCAGCCTTTGCTGTGCTTTTTTCCCTTTCACTGTCCTCAAATTTCTTGGTTAATTCAGCTATCTTAAGTTCAAAGCTTTCAAAATCTGAGGACACCTTTTTGACTTGATCTTTTGCAATTTCAAGTTGAATACTTAAGGAAGACTTTTGGTCTAGATTCTGTTTCAGAACTCTATGATTATTGTCTAGTCTCTCCTTTAGTTCTTTGATTAGATTGTCCTTTTCAAGTAAGGACTGCAGTTGATTATTTAAAGAAGTATGTGAGGTACTTACAGAGCTTGTTGAGCAGTTGCTTTCGGGGATCGCAGCATCACCCTTTATTTCATCTCCCTCCACACGTTCCATAAGGGCATAGTTGTCTTCCTCTTCCTCCTCCTCAGAAGAATCTTCTGCCCAGTTCTCATTTTCAGCAATCATGGCAGAGGTTTCTTCTTCTTTCTGCACCATCAGCATTTTCTGCTTATTCCACAGCATCTTCTGCTTGTAGAAGTTAGCATCTTTCTTCTTTGGGAGGCGGCAGTCTTTGATCACATGTCCTGGTTTGCCGCAATTATAGCATTTAGGAGCTTCTTCTGCTGATGATGCCTTCCTAGAAGATCCTTGATCATGGTTCTTCTGCTTGTAGTTTGAGGAGGAAGTTCTCAGCCTGTTGGAGGAGGTGTTCTTCTTAGCAAATCTTTTGGCCAGCAGTGTCATCTTCTTCTGTAAGTCTGCTAGCTCAGCCTCTAGATCAGATTTGTCATCATCACTTTCATCATCATCTGATTCAACCACCACCTTCTTCTTTTTCTTCTTTTGTGAAGTGGTTGTTCTTCTTGGCTGAGCCTCCATTACTAGAGCTAAGGGATTTGTGGTGTGATGATCCTCAGCACAGGCAACCTCGTTGACGAATTGTTTCAGATGTTCATAGAGTGTGTAGAGGTCAATTTCGTCCAAATCTATCCGAGATCTGACATCCTTCACTGTCTTTTCCCATGCAGGATGCAGGCTGGATAAAAATCTAATATTCAGTTCCAGATTGGACCTGAACACTTTGATCTTTCTGAGTTCATTTACCAGTTGAACAAGTCTGTTGTAAGTCTCATTCAATGGTTCTCCTGGACCTTCTTTGAAGGAGTCATAAGCGATGAGAATCGTAGTCTTCTTTGTTTTGAGGCTGATGCTTGTGCCTTGTAGCAGCTTCTCTATTTCATCCCACATTTCCTTAGCTGTCTGCATGCTATCAATGAGAACATAAACTTCATTTGGTATTGCTTGAAGGAGATACGTTTTGGCCATAAGGTCACCACGAAGTCTGAGTTTGTCAGCTTCTGTGTATTCAGACGGCACTTTTCTCCTTATTTCTGGAAAAATAGGAGGATTGTTCTCTGGATCTCCACCAACTGAAATCAAGAGTTCAGCTGGTCCTTCAAGCAAAGATTCGAGCATTGCAGAAGAGTTCTCTTTGTGCTCGAGGAAGTTTAGAAATCTGTTCCTCCACATTTGATATTCTCCCTTCCTGAGGCTAGGAGGGGTACTGCTGTTCCCTTGTGCATTGTATTCTGAACCCATTGTTGTACTAAACTGACCGTTCGAGAAAATTGATCAAAAGATTTTCAGAGGCAGAATCTCGAAAAATCAGATGTCGAGATCTGAATATCGAAATCTCAGATTTCGATAAAGGAGGCCCGATATCGAGATTTGGGCTCGAGATTAAGGATCTCGAGATTAGGGATCTCGAGATTTCAAATTTCGAGATGCTGATCTCGAGATTTGAAATGTCGAGAAGTTAATTACTCGAAATCTTAATCTGATAAGCCAAATGTCGAGACCAGATGTCGAATCCTTTTCTCGAAATCAAGATCTCGAAATCCTAGATGTCGAAATCCTCAATGTCGAAATCTTGCAACCTGTAAAAATCAGATAAACAAAATCTGAAGGTAGTTTCCTGTAGAGTTGAATGTCGAGATCTTCTGGTAAAGTTTTCAGCTCGAAAAACGTAGTAGAGCCTGTGAAGAAGTAGGATGTCGAGATGCCTAGCTCGAGATATCTCGAAATCTAAAAATGCGTAAAACACAAACTGAAGTATACCCTTTGATCGCTTTGAAAAGGCGATTCCAAAGGTGTAACTTTTACAACTTTTGAACAAGAAACAAAATTACAGAGCAAAAAATCGACAGAATGAACTACGTTAACCAAAAACAGAGTATTCTGCAGGAGTTCTTCTGATCGTTCTCGATCGGCTCTGATACCAATTGTTAGTCCCTGTTTCTGTAACAGCGATGAATAATCGATCTTACAAGGAAGATTAAACGTAAAGATGAACACAGAATGAATCACCGTAAAACCTTCTTTGATAAACCGTGGAACGTACAGCAGAATGATAAGCGTAAGGCTATGGATAATAAGTACGACGTTCAACCTTTTCCTAAACCTCGGCCCCCTTTTTATAGGCGAGGTTTAGGTTAGGCGTATCAGGCTTTTGGCCTGTTTAAATGGGCCTAACACTTGGCCTGATTTCTATCTAATTTATGCACTATTTAAATACAAGGATTAAATATAAAGCTAATCTATGACCAACTTGATTCACAATTAAATATCTCCAACACCATGACTGAGAGATGAAACAAATGGATGTCACCACCGCATTTTTGCATGGTGAATTGGATAAGAAAATTTACATGACTCAACCTGAGGGCTTTGTGGATCCCAAGAGGAGTGACCATGTCTGTGTGCTTAGGAAGGCCTTGTATGGCCTGAAGCAATCCCCTAGGCAGTGGAACATTAGGTTTGACAAGTGTATGCAGTCTATGAAATTTTTGAAATCTGCCTATGATCATTGTCTTTATTTCAAGAATACTAATTCTGTTCCTGTGTTCTTGTTAATTTATGTGGATGACATGGTTATTATAAGTCCTTGTCTTAAATCTATTATATCTGTTCAAAAATGTCTTTGTGAGAATTTTGCTATGAAAGATCTTGGAGATGCCAAGAGGATACTTGGGATTAACATTGTTAGGGACACGAGCAAGCATACTCTTGTTCTGAATCAGATTTCTTATGTTGAGAAGGTTTTGAGTAAGTTTAATATGTCTTCTGCTGCACCTGTGCATGTACCTCTTGCCTCTCATTTTGTGCTAAGTAAGAATCAGTCTCCTAAGACTGCTTCTGAAATTGAGCTTATGAAGTCTGTTCCTTACTCTAATGCTATAGGTTCTGTGATGTATCTGATGGTTAGTTCTAGACCTGATATTGCCTATGTTATAAGCTGTTTAAGTAAGTTTATGTCTAATTCTGGTATACCTCATTGAAATGATTTGAAATGGCTTTTGAGATACTTGAAATTTTCTGCAAATCATGGTTTGATTTTTACTAAGTGTGCTGAAGGTGTGAAACTGAGTGGCTATGTTGATTCTAACTATGCTAATGATAAAGAAAATAGGAAATCTACCACTTCCTATGTGTTCACTTTGTGTGGTTCTTGTATTAGTTGGAAATCTCAGTTACAACCTATTGTTGCCTTATCAACCACTGAAGCTGAGTATGTTGCAGCTCCAGAAGCCTTCAAGGAAGCCATCTGGCTGAGACGTCTTGTCACTAAAATAGGTTTTCTTAAACAGGATGTCACTGTGTTTTCTGATAGCCAGTCTGCTATCCAGCTTTGCAGAAACCCTGTCTTTCATGATAGAACCAAACACATTGATGTGAGGTTCCACTTTATTCATGATGTTTTAGATGCAGGTAAGGTGAAGTTGTGCAAGATACCCTCAGAGTTCAACCCAGTAGATATGGGGACGAAGTGTCTGTTTGCTGAAAAGTTGTCGTCTTGTAAACAAATTTTAAATTTGGACTGCGGTTAACTTTGTTTGCAGGTTTTGGGTATTTGGGAGGGTAGATTCTTGAAAGCGCAGTGCTTGAGAGAATCTGCTCTCACGGTCAGGGAGAGTACCTCGGGTGCTTCTACAATTTTCTTTTGAGAGTATTTTGTGTATCTCCAATTTGTTTGCCAGTTATGTCTTTAAGATATCACTGGGGACCCAGCGATGATGAACCACGTGCTCATGTTACTTTGTGATACCTTGCACCACCAATGATGGCCAATAAGGTGGAGAGTGTGGAGGTATTGGCCCGTAAAGCCATGACAGCCCTCTTTTACCTGTTGGGCCTGTTTACTTATCTCTGGTCTTCAGCCCATGCATTCTCGCTAGCCTTGTTTCTGGAACCCTCTATTAGGGTTCCTTGCAGCCCTTGGTACTTAAACACCTTTCCTTGCTCTCGAGCAGTGTGAGACCTTTCGGTTAGAGAGAGAGTGAGGCGAGAGCGAACAAGAGAGACTTTTTGTCTCCTCTCCTTCGATTCTTCTGTGGTGTTTCTCTCTGTGCTTCCCCTCCTAACCTATGGTGTGCGTTGAGATGGTTGGTCTGGCCTGAGTGTGATTGTCCCCTCCGGTGGTGCTTGGTTGTGTGCTCTTTGAGCATGGTCTGAGCTGGAGAGGTGAAAACCTGACACTACGTACAAGTTAAATTGAAAAAAACTAATAAATCTATATATGTTCATAAATAAAATATGAAAAGCGATTACTGATCATCAGAATGATAAATTTCAATCCATAAACTTGAAATATATTCATAAAGCATAATTGAATAACAAGGTAAGGATCAGTTTGGTCCTCGAAGTTGCATAAAAGGGGTCAATTAAGTCCTTATAACGTCCTTACTATCCGGGAGTCGTCATTTGGAGTTTTTTGATAAACTTTTTTGAGCATCTTATTCATTAAGTCTAGTTTACTCATACCAAATTTCAGATAAAACTTAAATCGGGAAGGCATTCAAATGAAGTCTTGAAGATAACTGCGCAGTTAAAAGATGATTGATTCGATCCTATTAAAATAATAAAATAAAAAACTTCTCAAAATAGGATTTATTAAGTCATCTTTCAGAATGAAAACATACTTAGTCATATTCTCAACTTCCTCCATATTTGACTCCTATTTGAACAATTTTGTAATGAGAAAGTGATAAGATTTCTTGCGATAGTATGTGAAAAAGTAAGTTGGGAAAGTCCAATGCAACATGTTCACTATACTTTTGCACTGAAAAATTTGACCTTGCGCTTTGTAGCAATATCAATAAGATATAAGCAATAATACAAACATGTAAAATATTTGTTAATATTTTATTACAACCAATACGATAAAAGAATTGGTGAAATTATATATTATCAATACCAATAACATATAAGCAATACAAGTTTGTAAACTTAAAACTAGATAGAAGGGAAAAAATATGAAATATATATACTCCGTATAATTTTCTTCTTAAGTTTTTTTAATTCATCCATTGAAAGTGTAAATGTGAGAAAAGTTGAAGTTTGAGTTTTTTTATAAAAGTGAAAGTTTGAGATAAATTTGTGATAATAGTTGGGGATATATATATTTAGGTAATAGTTCTTGAATTAACATCAATTTGTAATTTTTTATGTGAAAATTTGATTTTAGCAATTAACTGATTGACATTTTCTATCATATATGTTAATGTGAGATGGTTCTGACGCGCGGATATATATATATATATATATATATATATATATATATATATATATATATATATATATATATATATATATATATATATAAATCAACTCATATTTTGTGTTAATTTTTATATATTATTGGAATAGGATATAATTATATATATTCTACATTAGGTAGACTGAAAATGATTGAGGGTACGAATCATCAGGTCTTAAAATAGTATATGAAGGGCATGCATGTGTCTAAATTCATATTTTTTATTAATGCATTTTAATGCTAGCAACATTATATTGTACGGTACAGCTCACCAATATAATTCATATTTCACCAGCATATGTTGGCTGCCTATATATATATTTAGGTTAGGGTTCACTACATACTGCTGCCTTCAATTCTCTATCAGATCAGATACACATTTCATATATTCCTGATCGGAACACAACCAATCAGGCCACTCAAAGTATGTGCATCAAAAACGTTCTTTTTGTTTATTTAACTAATCTATATATTTGGATCATGCCGCCGCCGCCGCCGGAGTACTATATTTTGAAAAAGATATATCTTGTTTTTTGTTATTTTTTACCAGTCCAAATTTAAATGATCAGTTTCGTTTGTTAAATGGTGTTATTAAAACCATGTATATATTTTAATTACGGAGTATGTAAATTGATACAAACAAAAAGTTATCTCCGCTCAAGTATGAATTAATTTGCTCAGCAAATTTAAATAATCTAATAGTAATCCTAATGCATGTGCCAATAATGTGTCACTTTGGTGCATAACACGTGCTATATTGGTGCATCACACGTGATATTTTGGTGCATGCGGATGTGTGTGTATATATATATATATATATATATATATATCAACGTACTTTTATTATTACTCATTGTACTTTTAAAAATATGATGGATTTCCCGCCATTTGTGTTGTGGGTGTGATAGTGTTGAAACCGACTGACGGAGCGCGTTGCTTGGAAGCGGCGGATCACGACGAGCCGAACAAGAGCCCGCCGCAGCAGCAACCGAATCCCCGCCGCCCAGAAATGACGCCACCGAAGCCGGTGGTCTTGGCTTTGCCGGCGGCGCCGTTCCCATCAGCATCACCATCAGCAGCCCGGCCTTCTTCTCCTTCATCGGTCTCAGGCAGCGACTCTTCAAGCCCGAAGAAAGGGACGCCGGATGACGGCGTCAACGAGGGTTCTTCATCCTACGGAGGCGCCCTTCCTCCTCCTCCTCCTCCCCCACCTAGCGGCGTGGTGATGCAGCTGCAGCACCATGCTGCAGGGGCGTGCGACGGCCGGAAACGGCGCAAGAAGGTGAACGACATCAGCGCGTTTGTGAGGCACCAAATGAGTCTGCTGAGGCCCCATCCCATCGCGCCGGAGTACCAAAGATTCCATCAAGTCAGAGCTGAGGAACCTCCTCCTGCTGCTGGTGGAGAAGCGGTGGCCATGGCTGATTCAGAAGCGGCGGCGGCAGCGCCCAGAGCGAGAGTGTTGCCAGATCTCAATTTGCCCCCTCCTCCAGAAGAAGCAACAGATCACTGATTTCATAACATCCTCTACCAGTCCATATATGCCATGCATTTTCTTAAGTTGAAATTCTTTTTCTTCATTTTATGTTTCTTTTTTTACAAAAATTAAACAGCGTCATTTTGACCATGGGCAATGAGTTGAATTGAAATTCATGGGTTTATGATGAGATTATATATTAGGTGACAAATCCGGTACATTTCTAAAAAATGGGGTACTGTAACTATCATTCATTTTATTTGATTGGACCATATCACTTTATCATTTTTAATTTAGATTTAAATAATTTAACTGATACATTTTCATTGGTTTATGTGAACAAAGGTATAGTACCTCGTGGGTACCATATAATCTACTTCTTTTAACTTTTTAACATTGTATCTACTAAGCACAAAATTTAAACGTTGGATTCGCTTGTCATACTAACATACTTAATTATACTGAGTACTACGTATAAATTACGAAAATAAAATTGCTAAGTTAATTGGTCAGATTAATTGGTTAATAATAAAAAGACTATTATTATCTATTGCAAGATCATTCAAAAAAAAAATTATATATTGCACAATACAAGAAATATAAAGAGGTCGCGAGTTCAATACTCTCATCCCAGAGCAGATAAAGAAAATAGGAAATCTACCACTTCCTATGTGTTCACTTTGTGTGGTTCTTGTATTAGTTGGAAATCTCAGTTACAACCTATTGTTGCCTTATCAACCACTGAAGCTGAGTATGTTGCAGCTCCAGATGTTTGTTTTATCTTGTTGGTTTCAACAATATATTGTTGCCTTCTTGTTGAATTGGTTTTGACTTCAAAGTAACCAACAATGAGGCTGAGTATGAGGCCCTTATTGCGGGTTTAAAATATGCTAAGACCCTGGGCGCCGATCGGTTAAAAGTCCGGTCGGATAGTCAGTTGGTGGTAAATCAAGTAAATGGCACGGCTGAGGCTAAAGAGGAAAGAATGAAGGCTTACAAAGAGATAGTTGAGGAGCAGATAAGCAAATTTGAACAGGTGGGGCTCGACCAAATATCCAGAATAGAAAATACCGAAGCGGACATCTTATCCAAGTTGGAAAATGCAGCGCTTGACGATCGGGCACAGGAGATTCCGGCTCATATCCAGCGGTTTGCCCATCGGGAAACATTGGCAACCCCGACAATCATGGTGCTCCAGATCGAGGCTATATCTTATGTCGTCCCCAGTTGGGTCATAGATATGACCAACTACCTAAAAGACGGAACCCTCCCACAAGATAAAAATCCTGCTTATAAGATAAAATGCATCCAGAGGAGGGTTTCCATGTTCGAATTGGTGGACGGACAATTGTACAAAAAGACGTTTGGTGGGCCGTATTTGAAATGCCTCCCACCCGATCTAGCGGCAGCCGTAATGGAAGAAATTCATGAGGGTATCTGCTCAAGCCACCAAGGGCCCAAGACACTGGCCAGAAAAATCATCCTGCAAGGGTATTATTGGCCGACTATCCAACAAGACTGCTTTGCACATACTAGAAAATGTAAAGTATGCCAGTTATACGCACCGGTCCCCGGACGGCCAGCCACTTTCTACACTCCAATGACGGTGGCCCTTCCGTTTGCGAGATGGGGGATCGACCTGCTAGGTCCTCTACCTACTGCCCCTGGGAACAACAAGTATATCATCGTTGGGATAGATTATTTTACCAAATGGGTAGAGGCCGAGCCACTGGCCAGCATCACAGATGTCAAATGTCAAAAGTTTGTCTGGAAGAATATCATTTGCCGTTTCGGAATCCCCGAACAGATTGTAACTGACAATGAAAGGCAGTTCGTGAGCCGGAATTTTGAGAACTATCTTGTCAAATGGGGAATCAAGCATTCCAGAGCATCCGTGGCATACCCTCAGGCGAATGGCCAAGTAGAGATTATGAACCGTACCATCATAGACGGTATGAAGAAGAAGCTGGAAGAATACTCCTCATCATGGCCTGATCAGTTAAATTATATCTTATGGACTTACAGGACTACACCCGAACGGTCACAGGAGAAACTCTATTTGCCCTTGCTTACGGTTTCCAGGCCAAAGTACCAACGGAGATCCTAGTTCCCACACACCGAACGGTGCATTATAGCCCAGAGCGGAATGAGGACAACCTACGGGCCGAATTGCACTTCATAGAAGAAAGAAGGGATCTGGCAGCTGCACGAATGGAAGAGTATCACAGGGCACGAGAAGATACTTTTACAAACAAGTAAAAATTCATTTAATCAAAGTGGGGGACCTGGTGCTAAGGAAGCGAGAAAAAAGCAAACCTCTCGAAGGTGGAAAAATGGCACAAAATTGGGAAGGCCCCTATCGAATATGCAAGAAGTATGCTTCAGGAACGTTTGGCCTACAATGTACCGAAGGTCGACCGGCAGGCACATGGAATACAGAACATTTAAGGAAGTTTTATCAATAAAAACGGCTGTTGCCATCTCTAAAAAAACAAAAAAAAATGTGTGTATATATGTATATAGAGAGGGAGACATAACTTCCAGAAAATCTCAGCCCATGGTTAACACGATCATTCCGGATGACCGAATGACGAACGGGTTAACAACATGGAAGGAAAATCATTCTCAGATAAGAAAGTTTTGACCCTAGATTTATGAACGGATAAGGGATCAAAACGGCTTGAAGAATCGATGCTCAGAAAATCTCAGCCCATGGTTAACATGCAGTCATTCCGGATGACCGAATGACAAACAGGTTAACAACATGGAAGGAAAGTCATTCTCAGCCAACGGCTTGGAGTTTGACACTCAGATAGCCTCATCTCAGCGGTTAACATGGGAATCGTTCTGGACAACCGAATGAGGAACATATTAGCAGTTTGGAGGGAGCCATTATCTCAGCTAATAGAATTTGACCCTGTAATTACGCATTGTTAAAGGGATCAAAATGGCCTGGAGTTTGATGTCAGTGATTCTCACCTCAGCTTTTTAACACGCAAAATCATTCCGGATGACCGAATGAGGAACGGGTTAACAGTTTGGAGGGAGCTGAGTCATCAACTTAGCTAAATTCGAGCCTGTAATTACGTACGGGCAAAGGGATCAAAACGGCTTGGAGATGGTGTCAAGACTATAAGTATGGACGAACCGAGTGATGTTCGGATAAGGTACAGATTGTTGTCTGGGGAATCGGAACTATGGTTTTGAAAAATCTTGCCTCAGTCATTAACTTGATTTGGAAGCGAGTCGCCCTTTTAGCTATAAATAAGGAATGACCCGATCCGGTGACCTTGCTTACAGTTTGAAAAAGGTTACCTCAGACCCCTAATATGGATGATACGAGCCAGAGAGAATAGTTCGGAATGCATCAGAATTATGGGTTTGGAAGGGAGATAGTCTCACCTCAGCTTGTTAACACGTGGGATCATTCCGGATGACCGAATGACGAACGGGTTAACAGTTTGGAGGGAGCCCCCGTCTCAGCTGAGAGTTTGACCATGTGGTCACGATCAAAACGGCTTGGAGGAATTCACCTCAGCTAAAAGAGTTTTGACCCCGTGGATCACGAACGATAAAGGGATCAAAACGGGCTTGAGAAAGGTGTCAGAACAAATATGGAAAAGACCCCTAATATGGATGATACGAGCCAGAGAGAATGGTTTGGAATGCATCGGAATTATGGGTTTGGAAAGGAGATAGTCTCACCTCAGCTTGTTAACAAGTGGGATCATTCCGGATGACCGAATGACGAACGGGTTAACAGTTTGGAGGGAGCCGCCGTCTCGGTTGAGAGTTTGACCATGTGGTCACGATCAAAACGGCTTGGCGGGATTCACCTCAGCTAAAAGAGTTTTGACCCCGTGGATCACGAACGATAAAGGGATCAAAACGGGCTTGGGAAAGGTGTCAGAACAATTATGGTCAAAACGAACGACGTTCGGTAACATGGATTGTCATCTGCAGAATCAGAATTCCCAGATAGATGACTGGATGATGAACGGTTTTGGAGGAAGACATTATTTCAGCCAAAAGAATTTGACCCTGATTTTATGACCGAACGGAGGGATCAAAACGGCTTGGAAACAATGTCAGAAATATAAAGATACATGAGCCGAGTGATGTTCGGCAACACAGGAAAGATTATGAGCGAGAGAAATCAAAGAAAAAATAGAAGAGAAACATCAACACAGTTAAAGAAAAATGTCCAGTTTATTCTTCGGCATTACTAGCCGGAATATACAAAAGAAAAAGAAAAGAAAGCAAAATATTACAAGGCTATGCCAATGGAGGACTGCCGTTCGGGGAAGGTGGAGGTTGGCAGCTCCCTGCTTGCGCTGCATCATCTGGCACTGCTTTTGTCCTCTTCTCTATGATCTGGTCATAAGTGTTCCCGAACAGATCATCAAAGACCAATTCATCAGGATCGAACGGCTTAGGGAAATGTTCCAAGATCAGATTGAGGTTCCTATCTAAAAGCATATCCTGACTTTGCGTCACAGTTTTCTCGGTCAGGACATCCAGAAAAGATTTCCCTTCCAGCGTGCTGTCCAAGAGTTCGATGCCTGCCTTGATGGGATCCTCGCTTTCGCGTAAGAATTGGCCAAGATGAGGTCCCAGGAATTGCCGGGCTGTGTTCTCCAGAGCGACGTTCAGCCCCTTACCCCGTTGATAGTCAACTATCGATTGATTGGCAATCTGGGAAGTATTGACAGTATAAGATTCGGGAAGATTGTCACCATCGACCTTGTCAAATTTGATCCCGGCAGATTCGGCAGCCCGCACCTTGGCCCGGAGTTCCTTAATCTCCCGATCGTGACGTCGGGTCTTCTCTTGCATTGCAGCCAGGGCAGCCTTCGCTTTCTCACCCTCTTTGGCGCGTTCTTGTAAATCCGCCGCTAATTTCCGAGCGGCAGAAAGAAGGACCTGGCTGTCATCCCGATCGCTGGCCACGAGTTTCATTTCCTTTTCAGCTGCAAGGAAGGCCTTATGATAATATACACCGGCCTGAAGATAAGTAACAAAGGAAGTCAGATAAAATGAACAAACAAAAGAGTAGGAAGGTATGGACCAAGATTAAATGTACCTTGAGCGCTTCTTGATGACCTGCTTGAAGAAGATCTGACCAGTGAGTCAAGTTCGTGAAACTGGGGGGAACCTTAATCGCACTGCTGCACCACATGGATGATGGCATTAGCCCGAACAGGTATCTCCCTTCTGCTCTAGGTCCCATGTTTGAGAACTCAACAAACATCCGATCATCGACCGGCGCATCAGAAAGAGCTGGAGTTTTTGGTTTGGCAGGCATAGATCTTTTGGGCTCAGCCTCCGATCCGATCAAATCGACTACGTGATCGACCGGGATCAATATGTTGCCATCATTCCCCTTGTGTTTCTTTCGGGTCTGCTCAGCAGATGCATGATCGGCAATCATTTTCTCCTTGCCCTTTCCGGAGGAAGCCGTCAGAGTGGCGGCAGATATGGAACGCCGAACGGGTATGGGGGATATCACACCTACAACAAAGGGAATAAGAGATAAGAAGCTAAATTGAAAGAAGGAATGAAGATCGGGTTAAAACCCTGTTACATTTACCACGACGCAGGAACTCCACGACGAACGGGTGGAGAGGGAAGCGAAGCCCAGCAATCAATGCATCAAGATGCACTAGCACGTCTCCCGGTCGATGCCTCATTGGATGCCGGATGAATCCAACATAATACTCTCTTGGTGGAGGCAATAATTGGCCAAGTTGTCGTTCGACATCTTCAGGAAGACGTTGTTTCTGTTTGCGAATGCGGTTAAAGTGCAGGGCAATGCGGGGTGGCCGCTCGGACATTCCCTTGTTATAAATCTGAACGTCGTCCCTTGATAGGCATCCGTCATCACGAGGCTGTTCGGTGTCTTTTCCTGCGAAAGGATTGCCAGAATTAGGTACTTGGGAAGAAGAGCCTTCGGCCTTGTTCCCAGTGGAAGTTTTTCCTATGCGAATCAACGGCATTTCTTCAGATTCTGAGCTAGAAGGGAAATACATAAAATCACTTGAGGAATCCTGAGAATTCTAGAGAGAGAAAGCTTGAAGATACGCGAGAAAGCTTAGAAAGAAAACTAAGGAAACAGCAAGAAAAATGAGGATCAAGCACCTCTCTATAAATAGAGAAAGTGCCGCCCAAAAACCTAATTCATGAATAACACGTGGCATTAAGTGGTTATGAATAATCAGAATGTATTTATGGCTCATTATTAGGCACGTACCCCGAACAGGCAATGAAGAAGCATGATTGCAAGTACTGGTTAACCAGGCAAGCGAACGACGACCGGGCAATTAACAAACAGCGAGCCAAATACTAAGATGTTTCAAATTAGCCGAGTAACGAACGGGCTCACAGAGAATTAGTAACATCTGAGGCCAGAAAAAATTGCTAAGTCCTAAAAAATGAACAGAAGCCCGAACAGCTATCAACATATGAAGGAAGCCAAATGCGGTAAAACTGAAGGAAACGTCTGAGGCCAGAAAAAATTGCTAAGTCCTAAAATATGAACAGACGTCCGAACGACCATCAATACCAAAAGCAGGGGGCTAGTCCCTGATAAATTGTCAGAACTATGTACTGCCCGAGCGGCAATCATACGGTGTCAGGAGTGTTGAGTAAAAAATAAGGTCAGAAAACTGTTAAGTCCTATAAAACGGACTGAATCCCGAATGGTGAGCAATCATTCAATAAAGGCAAAAATGACAGTATATAGAGCTTTATGCAAAAGAGATATATATATATTCATCGGCTCTATCGGCCGGGAAATACAGATGAGGTTTGCACGAAAAGAGAAGAAGGGGGGAAGGGATTTCAGTTGCTAAAAATATTAGATTCTAAATCTATTGTTCAACTCTATTGTCTTCTTCATCACCCTCCTCCTCATCCGAGTCAGTAGGGGGATCAGGCTCCTTCCCCGCTTCGCGATCAGCAGCCTGTTGCAAGTCATGTTGATACTTCTCATATTGGGCTTCAACGATGGGCGCTTCAGGAAGGTCAGCCAGCTCGACCGGCCTCCCTAGCAATTCTTGCAGCTTGGCGACGAAGGGGCCCATAATGTGCTGGCAGCCCATGACATAAAGAGACCGGGCCAGGGAGTCATTGAACTTTTTACCCCTTGGGTCCTGGTCGAGCAGTTTGACCCCCTCGCTCCGGCGGGCATCCCCCGTGGAGAAACGCTCGAGATAATCACCAAAGGTGACTGGGAGTTCCTGTTACGCATAGTCTTTCTTCAGATTAGCGAACTCCTCAGACCCTTTGAATGATTCCCGGACGGCAGACAGGTCAACCTTTACTTCAGCAGGGCCGTCCGGGATACGAGGGGCACACTCTTCAAACTTAACCAAAGCAGCTTCGGCAGCATGAACTTTGGATTGAGAGGCTCCGAGCTGAACCCGGAGTTCACCAAGCTCCGATTCGAGGCGCTTCTTCTCCTCCGCAGAGGCCTTCCGTTCGGCCTCCAGAGCAGCAAAAGCAGCAGCTGCATTCTGCTCCGCAGAAGTCTGAGCAACGATCAGCTCCCGCTCCTTAGCTAGTCGAGCCTCTTTCAGCTTCAAACTGTAAAGCCCAACCTGCAGAATGTCGTTCGGGAAATGAGATGGTGAAAGGAAATTCAGCATATGAGAAATATAGGGAAAAAAGTAAAATACCTTCAGGGCTGCTAAGGCCAAGCATTCCTCAGATTGCTCGACCGACAGCTTAGGAACGGTGAAATTGTTGAAGAAAGCGGAGGTGGACCAAATATGGCTTGCTGAACATCCACCTCTTTCTACAACGGCATGAACCGGATCCGCCAGTGAGATCCGGTCGACCTGGCCAGACAGCTGGATGGAGGGCATATCACCCGCACCCTGACCGGTCTCCTGAGCGGCTTGGAAGTGCTCAGGAAATTGGTGCATCTGGTCAGAACCAAACCGATCGTCGACCAGCATGGCATCGAATTGGTCCTGATGGACCTGTTGTAGTGGCTGTGGCTCTGAAACTGGTTGAGAAGACCCAGCGTCCTGAGCAGTTATAGTGGAGGGAGTAGGTTGGGGGTTCTTCTTGGCTTTCTTCCGCTTGCCAACCCCACCAGCTGCAAGAACTCTGTTGTTGTCCATGGGTACGTCTGGAT
The DNA here is from genome assembly GCA_945859875.1 of Cuscuta europaea. Taxonomy (NCBI): domain Eukaryota; kingdom Viridiplantae; phylum Streptophyta; class Magnoliopsida; order Solanales; family Convolvulaceae; genus Cuscuta; species Cuscuta europaea. The sequence goes on along the minus strand of CAMAPE010000018.1, from coordinate 2,007,293 downwards.
TTGGAGCTGAAAAATGACAAAGGAAAATATTAGTACCGAGCGGCCTTAGCATGTGAAAAACTAGAAAAAAGAAGAGAACGTTTCTCGCACGGGAAGGACCGCCCGGACCATGACACTTGATTTCTCAAAACAAGTAAACCCAAGAGAACGGGCAGTACCTATCCCGGCTTCGATTTGCCGATCGGGAGTCAGATAACTCATGATATCCACACATTTATCCTTCTCCACAGCAAGCACATCCTTGTAAATTTCTTCAGTAAGGACTGGATCAGGAGTTTTGCGGGGAAAGGCATTCCATTTACGGGGGACTAGACCGTCCGAGACAGACACGAAGAAGAACCGGTCTTTCCACCCCTTGATTGAAGTCGGATTGCCCTTGAACAGAATATGTCCCGTTCGGGCACTAGTGGCCAGATAGCCGTGTGTTTGTTGAGGGGTTACCTTAAAAAATTGGTGGAAGAGATCTAAGGTCAGTCGGGCACCGACATCTTTACAACGGCAAATAAAGCCCGCCATTGCCCGGTAGGAGTTCGTCATAATTTGGGCCGGTACAATTTCGTAGAAATTAAAAAATGAAACGAAAAAAAAATGTAGCGGAAACCTAAGCCCGACCCTAATTGAGTCAAAATGAACTGCAACCATCCCAAGCCTATGACGCATTGGGTGAAGCCCAGCTCGCAGTCGGAAATTCACTGGATCTGGGATTAGGGCCGGAATTTCGGCCCTATTGTGGGAGGTCAGTTTTTGTCGCCTCTCCCTAATCAGTTTTAGGTCAAGGGTATGATGAGGGAAATCGTTGGGACGTCCGGCCGCCATGGAAATTAATTCATCTTCGGACTTGGTATCATCGGAATCTTCACTGGAGGAAGAAGAGCTGTCGGAGGAATCATCCGTCTCCGCCCTAACCTCCGCCGTCGCCGCCTTGGAACCTTTATCAAAAGGGACGGTGATAATCTCCACATCACGGTCCTCCCCTTGAGAAGCCATTTCCGAATCAGAACACCGTTGGGAATTCATCTCGACCGAGTCAGGGATGAGGCGAGAAAGTAAGGGAAGGAAAGTACCTGAACAGCGAAAGCTTGAAGAAAATTCAGGGAGAGCAACGGTGCGAAGGAAATTGCAGAATCGAAACCCGGATTTGAAAAGTTAAAGGCTAATTTATAGCCTTTAAACCGCCGCATCGAGGACCAATCAGGAAGCGACATGTCACCAGAAACATTTAAGCTAAACGCGTGTCCAATGAAAAGACTAAACGACGGTTATCATGATGAATATGGGGAAAATAAAACGACAGCCGTGAAATCACAGTATGGGGAACTGACTACTTCTGTACCCCGATCGCATTCGGCAAATTGCAACATTGGTATTCATACTTCCTAATGCACTCACTGTCATTCGAGACATTGGAAGTGGGGGACTTGTGTTGGGTTATTGACCCGGAGGCCCAATACCCGGATCAAACAGGCCCAAGATACCCGGCCCAAACAATGAGTCCATTACCCTATGATGAGTAGATCCAGTGAAGAATTCATACCGAACGAGGTTCGGTCCAAGTAAAGGCCGGCCCAGAAAGAAGATATACCGAACGGAGTTCGGACCATATATCATACTTGGGCCAATTTGGCAGCGTCTTCAGCATGGTCCAACATCCCGTTCGAGCAACGGACAACCAGCAAGTGGCCAGGTGCAATTAATGCCAGATTGTGACATCAGCAAGTGGACACATAGGTGATCAAGTCGGTGGAACAACGGCCAATCAGCATAGAGTAGCCCATGCTCTCCATTAGTATAAATAGAAGGTTTAAAATCATTGTAAGGGTTAGCATTTCAATACTCAAGCTCTAGAATAGCATTATTACTCTTGTTTCCTGTATTAAAGCACTATTCCGACCTACCGATCGGGAAGTTTCCTTGTAATCAGACAGGTTAATTAATACAAGTGGGCTTTTGGGTATTAGTGAGTTCATATTTTATATTTTGTTATACACTTTGATTCTGGTTCATTCCTGATATATCCAAAGTTCGTGTTGAGCTTTCGGATCTACGGGACTTACCTTCAACAGTAGCATTGCGTAGGAATAAAATTAATAATATGAGAAAAAAATATATTAAAAATGTAGCATTGTGTAGGATTTTTTCGTGTGTCAAATATAGCATTATTATAACCTAGTTACTTTAAAAAGAAAGATCAATTTTACTCCCCCAAAGACGCCACTGACGGTTATTACAAAGACATGGCTACTCTCCCGTCCAAATTGTTTTGGAAAATAGACAGTTTAGAGGTTGACCAAGTGTCCAAGTATATTGTTAATCATCTCTTATAGTTTACAAATTAGTGCTAGTCTGGTAGCATTAAAACTTCATATACTCGGTACATAGTACATAAAATGTTAATTAAATTGAATCACAAAAAATCAAGAAATAAATACAAATGAACACTTAAAACTAGAGAATAAAATGAAATTATATATATAGAGAGAGTTTGGTTCAAATAAAAAGAAACCTTAACGTGTAAAATGAGAATTAATCTGATCCGTCTAAATTTACAATCTGATGTACAATAATCATTACCTAATGCACTGTGCATTAAAACTTATCTGATGCACATTTCAAAATGTGGGTGACTCAGATTAATTCTAATTTTACACGTTAAGACTCCTTTTTATTTAAACCCTCCCCTAATATATCGATGAACAAAGGTAAAATTGAAAGTCAGATCACTTTCGGAAGGAGGAGTAATATATTATCTTCATTCCAAACTTAGCCCATATTTTCATATGATGTATGTATATATTACTCCTTTTGTCTCATAAAATTGGTCAAATTGACTTTTCTTAGTCAATCAAAATAAATTTTGAATAATGATTTTGGTTATTATATTTGTGAGAAATTTATAATTTTAATATTTTTATAAAAGTATTCTAATAATGAACATTTCCATATAATTTTCATATTTTAAATAATTTCAATTTAAAAGATATCATTGGTTAAACTTTACCATCACTCACTAAGAAAAGTCAATATGGTCAAATTTTATAAGGTAGGGGATATGTTTTGAAAGATTTTTTTTTTTTTGTAATTTAAAGTTAAAATTATTCAGATGTCCAAAAAATTATCAGCCACTAGATCGTTTACTTGAAAAGTAAGAGGATTTATTAGTCATTTAACTTTGGGATGAAAGAACCGGGAAAAAGGCGCAAATGAAAAAACTCGGGAGATTTTCGTTTGAATAAAATAATAATAATAATAAAGCATAACAGTCCCTTTTATCAAATTTGATTTTTTTTGTAATTTTATAAAATTTTTAATGTAGTTTCTTTATATATATAAATATATATAAATTATTTATTAAAAATAATTTTATTATGGACATTGTTCGGTCAACTTTATTGTCAGTCAAACATCATAAACTGTAACGAGAACCTTTACTCGGCACGAAGTATCCCTTAATTGAAAAGTGGTCTAGCTATGTTATTAAAAGAAAAAATGTTTTATTTACCTTTAATTAATTATGTTAAAATTAACAATTTTTGCACATCAGAAAGATATAATTGAAGAATACATTATTAAAAGTAATTTTTAAGTTTTTGTACCACAAAGATATACATGTTTCACATTTTTTATGATTTGTTTGTGACTGTTTTAATTTCTCATCACTATCTTCCTTTTATTATTTATGTAATCAACTACTTCCTCCGTTCCATAAAAGTTACAACATTGGAATTTCTGCACTATTCACACACCTTACTTGAGAAAAAGGGGCAAATAAGCCCATGTACTAATAAAAAAAGGTCAAATAAGCCCTTATATAGGAGGCTATGTCCGGCCGTCGTCATTTATGGTGGTTCCCTGTGGAAATTTTTTATGAATTTTTTTTAGCATATTATTCATTAAGTCTAGTTTACTCATACCAAATTTCAGCTAAAACGTCAATCGGGAAGGCATTCAAATGAATTCTTGAAGATAACTGCGCAGTTAAAAACACAGTTATCTTCAAGAATTTATTTGAATACCTTCCCGATTGAATTGTTAGCTGAAATTTGGTATGCGTAAACTAAACTTAATGAATAAGATTCTCAAAAAACTTTATCAAAAAATTCCACCGGGAACTGTCCCAACTGGCGACGGCCAGACATAGTCTCCTATATAAGGGCTTATTTGACCTTTTTTTGTTAGTACGTGGACTTATTTGACCCTTTTCCCCACCTTACTTTGACTACGATTTTCTAATAATATATATAATAAAAATATTATGTATAAAATATTAAAAAATTTGTATTAATGTAAATTTCCAATATATGTTTACTAATACGTAAATAAATATAATTATAGTCAGAGTTTTGCGTTGGTAAACATGAAAATCAAACTGTTGCAACTTTTATTGAACGGAGGATAGTATATTCTATGTACAATTACTGTATAAAACATTATTAACTAAAATGAAGATATAATTTTAGTTTTTGTCTCAGCATCAAACATACTTAAGACAGTCTTGTTCTTTATGTGAATGTGTTCCATAATATAATAATTGTAATGTGAATAATTCCATTCACAAATTGGACTACTAGATATGCATCTTTCTTCAAATAGAACTATTATCTGATATATATTGTATATGAGTCTGGACCCATAGCTCAAATACGTACAACACGTTTGGGTTAGCTCAATAGCCAGTAACCCAAGCAGAATGCAATTACACCCTTAGATGAGATCGGTCATCCAGATGAATTGCTCTTATTAATCACCTTCAGATACTAACCCTTCGGCCACTACAATCCCAATATCAACAGTACCACATGCCTTGTTTGTGTACGTTGTATATATGTGTACTAGCATTTAATGTACTAAGGATTTATTACCACTTGTCCCAATTTTTTTACAGTTGTAGGATTTCAAAATCAATATATTGTGAACTAGCTTATATTTCTCTATATTTATTATGAAATCAATTGGCAGCTCATCAACCTTGCTCAAAAGGGTACTGATAGGTTTGAGAAATGTATTTTATTGAAGAAGAGAACTTTCCTCTCATGTTAAGGGAGCAACTGCATTAGATGGGGAAAGTTGCCTATATTAATGTAATTATTTTATCGTTTTTTGTTGTTATGTATTGTTTTTCCATAAGGTAAAACCCCCCTCTTTTGTACATATGCATATTATTCACACATGACATATATGCATATTATAATACACCAAGTTAATTTAAATTTAATATTGCTCATAGTCCAATATAGTTGAAATTGGGTGCCAAAAACATCAAGATCCTACATCTAGAATACCTCACTTAAGCTACTTCCTTCAAATTCTTTAGGTATTTCATAATATCAGTTAAATAAAAATGATCTAATATTTCAATATTTAATAATAATAATACTCTAATCAAAGTTATGCCTTTTAACTTTAATAGTTCTTCATGTTCTTTGTTTGAGATTGAATTGAGATATATAATCCCCTAGAATAATTTAAGTAATTCACATTATAAGGAAGTATTCTAATACTTCATTAGATTGATATCAAGATTTGTATTATTCATATTCTAATAGAGGTCAGTTTACTAAAAAAACGTCTAGTAATGTCAACTCTAATAGTTAAATTTAAATGTATTAAATCAAGTAAGATTTCAGGCTTTCTAAGTTTCGCAATAGCCAAACATGACAGGTTCATACCTTATCTTTTATTATGTTATTTATATCTATTAGTTTAATGCCCTTAGCTTCTAATATGTTGTATGATGATAATATACACATTAATAGAGTTTCACCATGTTCTAAAGTTCTCATATTGTTTCAAGACCAAATGCTTGATTTGGAAATGGTTGAAATTGTATGAATGAATATAAAAGGTAATATGTATATGTATATGTTTGTATGTTCTCGAGCTTAATTTACCTTATGTGTAACTATATATTTAATATACTGACCTATGTTAAACTTGATGCATAAATACAATGATTATTGCTAGAAATAGAACTTGATTTGGACATAACAAATTAAACATGACTATATACTCCGGAAAATGTGTGTGTGTGTGTGTTCACCTGCAAGGCTGCAAAAGCAAAATTACATATATGCATATAGATGCCTTAACTATCAACTAATGAGCAATGTAGAAAGGTTTTTGCAATTAGTGGCTTGACCGACTTCTAAGGTGCAATAAAGAATCAGAGGCACTAAAATATGAGTGTCCATATGACAGACTTTTGCTACGCTACAAATAAACTTAGGGATCTAATCACCATCTAATGATAGTTCATCCTTTTATATTTAATTGCATGTAAACATTCATGTCTGTTAACATGCAACTTTGAATATTGAAATACTTAATGAGTTACGAAGTATATTATAAGAACTATAAGAAAATAATGTTTTAAAATTTTACATTTAAGTATGTTTAATACTTTTTGCAATAAAAAGATCAAATTTTTAATAAAGAAAAGATCAAAATAGAGTACGTGAATAGTATAAATGTCAAACCATTACAACTAATAAATAATAGTAGTATATTTTTGTTGATCATATTTCACTATGCAGTGTGACCTCTTACGTTTTTACTTGACAATTTTACTCCTATATCATTAGGTAATATCATATTCTTCGATTAGTCATAATGTGAAGATAATTCTTGTTTGAAAATGGATCTATAATTTTGAGTTTATTAACAACCCAATATAAAAGTTTTTGCATCTGAATGAATGTTCATTATCAAATAAATTATTAAGTGTGAAAATGAAAATGACAATTTATTGAACTTTTTCAAATAAGCTCAAACATGCATATATGTGTGATTTAGAATGGCATCTTATGCAACCGCACATGTGATAATATTCGTCATACAAAAAGACAAAAATTAATGGGGTCATATCATCATGATATACTTTATGTGAACGGATTCCATAATATAATCATTGTAATGTGAAATTTTCATCCACAAATAAGATTACTAGATACACATCTTTCTTCAAATAGAACTATTATATGATATATAGAGTATATGAGTCAGGACCCATAACCCAAATAGACACTTGGGTGAGCCCTGTTGGAAAAATGTGTTAAAATTGCATTAAATGGTCTTTTTGGGGCAATTATTTGAGTGAGGTCCACTTCCGATTTGGGTCGGGTCAAAGTGGTTTCGGATTGTCCTTGTTAAGGGCTACAATTCGATATATGGTACACTCAAAACGGATAACGGGTGAATGAGAAATTGATTCTCGAAGTTCACTCGTTGAAATGGAAAAACTGGGAAAATGGTGAGTTTCTAGTGTGTTTTATCCCACACCGAAAAACTCAAGGGATTTTCACCCCCTTATAAAGGGAAGCCTCTTTTAAGGAGTTAAGATTCCTAAAGGGAAAGGCTCTCTCTTACGCGCAGGGGAGGTGCCGATCAAATCCCGAAACGGAGAAGAAAAACCGCGACTCGTGTGCGCGGGCGACCTGCGGACACGAATGTCGTCCGAAAACCTATCATTCAAAGATACGGACTCGAACTCTGGTGGCTGCAACGGGTGTTATCACTGTTGACTACGTGAAGTCAAAGGAGAACATAGCGGATCCGCTAACCAAGGCATTGGATAGAGAATTGTTGGAGAAGTTGTCACGAGGAATGGGACTAAAGCCCGTGAATTGAAAAGTTCTATAGTGGATACCCAACCTAGTTGGTCCTAGGTTCAAAAGGGACAACTAAATTATAGAGCGAAGGATGGTCACTGTGGGGGTCCCGGACTCCTACCCACTCCTCGTTAAAACAGTGACTCCCGCACGAGGTTAGCAAAAACGTTTGCTTTAATGATTCTATAATGTTGATCTACTCGATAACATTGGAAGAGTATGCGGGATACTCGTGAAAGAATCACCTATGTGAGAGAGAAGAGGGCCGCTTCAAAGGAGAACTGTAAAGGCTCAGTTCTTTAGAAACTCTTGCAGAACCAGGACGGTGACCCATGACCAAAACGGGCACACCCATGAGAACGGAACAAAGTTGGAAGGTTCTTGTGTAAAGATAAGTCAATGTTTACACGACGGCAGTATAGTTCAAGGACATCGAGTCTACTAGACAGCCAGTAAATAAACGTGTCTTTACAACGGAAGGTTCAAAGGATAAAACCTACCTCTTCGTATGCAAGGATCATCCGGTGAACACAATGTGTCCTCCTATCTTCGTGTCTTTTTAAGTCTCGAAAATCAATTTTCATTCATGTGGGGGATTGTTGGAAAAATGTGTTAAAATTGCATTAAATGGTCTTTTTGGGGAAATTATTTGAGTGGGGTCCACTTCCGATTTGGGTCGGGTCAAAGTGGTTTCGGATTGTCCTTGTTAAGGGCTACAATTCGATATATGGTACACTCAAAACGGATAACGGGTGAATGAGAAAGTGATTCTCGAAGTTCACTCGTTGAAATGGAAAAACTGGGAAAATGGTGAGTTTCTAGTGTGTTTTATCCCACACCGAAAAACTCAAGGGATTTTCACCCCCTTATCCAAAGATACGGTCTAAGTTTTGTTTCTTCCCGTAACGTTTTATTTTTTTCCCAGGATCAGAGTTGCTCGAACTCTGGTGGCTTCGGATCAGAGTTGCTCGAACTCTGGTGGCTTCGGACCAGAGTTGTGGCTTCGGATCAGAGTTGCTCGAACTCTGGTGGCTTCGGACCAGAAGCTCGAACTCTGGTGGCTTCGCATCAGAGTTGCTCCAACTCTGGTGGAGGTCTTCTGGTAGCATCAGAACTGCTCCAACTCTGGTGGGGGTATTCTGATCGCGCACCAGAACTGCTCCAAGCCGTTACAACCATTAAATGCCCAACGTTCTTGTCTTTTAATGCAACGTTAAATGGACAGTTTATGGATGATTCAATGCCCAACGGACTGGTCATTGAAGTCCAACGTTCAGGTCCATTAACACCCCATTTAACACACAACAAATCCTCCTATAAATAGCTGGCAGGTGGTTTGCAACAACAACAACGCACAATACATTCCTCACGAATTTCTTGAGCTAAAAACACCTAAAGCTACTCAGCAAACTTCCTTATGTGTTCATACTTGGTTCTCGTTCGCTGGAACTCTTGTTTGTGTGCTCAAACATTAGTTCGTAGTCATCGTATCCTGGGAAACGATTGTTGCAACGCTCCTAGCACCGTGGGAGGCAACAAATACGTTTTAAGGAAATCGTGCGTAGCACGAGCTTTGACTAATTCTGCTTCATCTCCTTTCCTATTTTTTCTTTAGTCATTTTATTTAATTAATTTATTTTAATTAATTTTCTTTATTTTCCGAAACACACCCAACAAGCCCAATAGACAGTAACCCAAGTAGACAGACAATTACACCCTTGGACGAGATCGATCATCAAGATGAATGCCCCTATTAGTCACCCTAAGATACTAACCCTTCGGCCACACACATCTGTTGGTTGAATCTCAGCGGTAGCCAAAATGATTGCACCAGCTAAAGTCTATGATCAACATATGAATGTGATCATCTCTCATCCGCTGAAGTCCCGATATCAACAGTACCATGTGCCCTATTTGTGTACATTGCAAGGCTTCACCTATATATAGACCAGCTTACTAGCTATCATTTAATGGAGTGAGGATATATTACCACTTGTCCCCTTTTTACAGTTGTAGGGTTTTAAAATCTTTCTATTGTAAAACATAGAGAAAAGGGTGGTGTTCCACTATTATGAAATAGCACATTAGGTCATGTACTCAAAAAAGTGTCATATAAGTACCTTTACTTGTATAAAGCAATCAAATGAGTCCTAACGGCTTATTTAACACTTCCTAATCCCGAGTTTAGCTTACATGTCGATTTTCTTGACTTGTATTTCAACCAATCTTAGTTAAATATTCGACATATGTCATATAATGTATTCTAAAAAGATTGATAGTCCCTGTTTCTGTAACAGCAATGAATAGCAGTCTAACAAAGAAGATTAAACGTAAAGATGAACACAGATGAATCGATGTAAAACCCTCTTTGATAGACCGTGAACTCGTACACATAAAGATTTACGCTTAAGGCTATAATGAACAAGTACGAAAGTTAACCTAATCCTGAACCCTCGGCTCCCTTTTTATAGGCGAGATTCAGGTTAGGCGTGAAAGGCTTTTAGCCTGTTTATATGGGCCTAACACTTGGCCCACACTCTATCTAATACATGTACTTATTTAATACAAGGAATAATAATAAAGCTAATCTATTACAAAATAGATGACAAACTTGATTCACAATTAAATGATCTTCAACAATATCCCCCTTTGTGATCAAGTGCCACTTAGTTATTGCTTCTGTGACTTGAAATAGTGCTTCCTCATATTCAGTGCATGCTCGTATTGCCTTAGCATGTTTCTCTTTTCTAGGCGATCGTCGATGGCTTTTAAAATGGTCTCCACTGTAGAGTGTTCCTTTTGAACATATGACGATGCCTCCTGAAGATTTTGCTCTAGCTGTGCCTTCATCTTTAGAAGCTGTTCTTTGATTATCTTTAGCGTTCCATCACAATATTTCTCAATTTCATTAACCACCATCATGCGTTTTTCGTTCTTGTGGTTGAGATATGTGACTGCTCGCGGTGTGAAGAAGATGTGGTAAGCTGGAAAGTCTTCGAGTTCTGGACCATACAGTCTTGGCTTTGTCAGATTTGTTTTTGTCAAGTTGCACTCAATAGTCATCTGTAGGTCGTGAGATGAGTGCACTCTGATTTGTCTGAGCATGAATCTCTTGATTGCTGCAAGGCCTTCACTATATTTTTATGCTTTGTCTGACTGGAAGGTATCGATAAGCCATAAACATTTGATAGATGTCGTCTGGTTTAAGCATGATGAAATCATTTTCTTGGCAAGTAAATTCACTCCCGTCAGTGCGTTGAAGCCTGTAAGAATAGAATGTCACTCCGTGATAATCCTCGGCCTTAACCTGCAGGATTTGATGAATAGGGAGAATATTGGACTTCAAGTCTTGTTCCATCAGCTCTCTTTGAGTACCGGTTGACCTTTGCAACAACATATGTAGATGACCTCCAGCCTGCTTTCCTTTGAGATGAGTAAGGCCTCGTAGCTTCAGTTCATTCAACGGTTTGACTTTGTCTGGTCTACGCCAAATACGCTCTCTGATTTCCTCTTGAAAGGGGGCTTTGATTCGAACGTTGTCCCAAGGTTTCTCAGTCTTGGGGAGTCTTCCCGCTGATTGTCTGACGACAGATTCAAGAGTTTTCTGAGATTCCTTGTAGTTCTCCCCTTCCTTTCGTTCATCGTCCTCGAGCCTGATTATATCTTCAGCAAATTTGTTGATAAGTTCTCGTAGAAACCAGTTCCTCTGCATATCTTCACACTCTTCATCCTGCATGATTTGATCCATCTCCGTCCACTGTCTGGGCCATTTGTCGTGAATAATGATATCTTCTAGCTGATCATGCATTTCATCTGACGACAGAATGCTAGTGGCAGGTTGACCTTTTGGAGATGGAGGCCTGTTAATCGAAACACCGGGTTCACTGGATTTCCCGTTGTCATCAGCTTTGAACTAGGTTCTAACTGATGGCCTGATGTAAAAGATGTACCAGTGGTAGCATCATCAGGACTTCCATCCCCTCCTCGGTTGGTGTATCTAGGAGATACGCCTCGGGATGTTACGTCTAGCTCGACCAGGCTAGAGATTTTGGCTGCGGGTGGTGGCTGTTGGTTGGTAGAGGTTTCTGGTTGAATGGGCTATGGAGTTTGGCTAGGTAAAGCAGTTTGCTCAAGTGGTCGTGACCGCTTGTTCTCCCCCTCATGAGGATCCGAATCATCGGGGTCCTCATGGGAACGTTTGCGACCACGAGGACTGTCCTTGCATTTGCTTTTGGTTTCAGGGGAAGAAAGGAGGGCTTCGAGAATGGCTTGCTGGTGAAGGGTAAGTCTGGCTTCTGGGATGTTTAGAAGATTGTCCAGCAAAGCCGATGCCAGGGTTTCGAAGGGTAGTGAGGAGAGATCGATGGAGGGTGTGGTCGGGCGTGGGGAGAATACTAGTTCTATATCCTGGGTTCCCCAAGAATGTGAAGGAACGGGTATTTGGTTGATGGATTGGTGAGATAGAGGGGTGGAGGATACAGGTTGTGTATGGGAGATGAAGGGTTCGGGTGAAGGTTGGGGTGGGGGTTGTTCAGACTGAACCACTTGGGTGGTCCTAAATTCCTATGCTAGAGCGGTCATTGCATCTTGCACCCATGGTTTGATGGTGGAATCTAGGAAGCGATTGAGCAGAACGTTGATGTCTTCAAAGGTTGGGTGTCCAGTTACGGGGGTTGTAACTGTTGTCACAGCATCAGTGAAGATAGCTGATGTGTGGCCTGCGTGCAATGATGGAATCATTGTTGCTTTCAGGGTGTGTGCACCTGTATGTGCTGTGAATAGTGTAGGTGTCCTAGAAAAAGAAGAAAATGTAGGGAAAGTGACACCTAGACTCGATGTGTTTGAAGAAGGGGTTTTGACCTCGGGCGATAGGTCAATAGTACGCTCAACTGATTCGGAAGGAACCAGTGAGGGGGTTGAGTCCCGTGCTTTTGAAACGATAGCCTGTTGAGAGGCTATCGAGTGGCTAGGTGAGGGCTGTGCTTGCGCAGTTGAGCCAGATGCTGCGAAATCTACCCGGGAACCGAAAAGATCGGCTCCTGTACTTAAGGATTCGGCTCGGCTTATCTGGATAAAGGGATCGCATCCGGCAAATATGTGCTCGTCCGCCTTATCAATGAGGCTCTTTCTGACGCGAGGCTGGGGCTTTGACTTAGTAGCTTTGTCATTTTTAATCTTGGCCCTTTTTTCCCGGATGACGACATCTTTGGAAATCTTTATAGTATGAGCTGCTTCATCGTAGTCATCCTTGGAGCAGTTTGTTTCTCAAGGATCAGTTCTTGGTTTGGTCAGTTCTTTGATAGTGAAGACTCGGGGTCTGCCTGCGATTATTGGTGCTGCATCTTCAGCAATGATCTTCTTTGGAGATTCGACAGGCAGCTTTCCTTTTCGGATCAGAGTATAGGTGTGCTCAACGTCTTCACTGTCATTGTCGTCATCATCATCAGAGCCAGACTCTTCGCTATCCGTACCCACGCTCTCGGATGCCTCATCGTCAGTGTTTGGTTGGGCATCACTTGACAACTCATCGGCAGATTCCTCAGCGTCTGTTTCGGTGCCCTAAGCCATCTGACTCGTCTCGAGAGAGTCGTCAGACTTTCCTTCATGGGGCGAACCGGCCACTGGTTTCTGTGGCTTCTGGACCTTCTTAGGACCCTTACCTACACTCGGCTTTGTCCCCGGGGTAGGTCCAGCTGGGTTTTGCTGAACCATAGGGACAGTTCTCTCAATGGTTTCTTGATACTGTTGAACTGCCGGATTTGATGATTTGACAAGTTTGAGCAGATACCCAGGAATCCGCAGACCGAAGACAGGGTTTTTGTCTGCTTTGAAGTACTGCAGCTTCGGAGCAGTGTAGTGTTGATCAGTACTGTGTCTTGGGATGGAAGAGTGCCCTGCCATGCAGTCGTTGATAATCAGCCCGAGCCACCTTGCGTATGGGATGGTACCTGGCCTGTTTTTCTCTTTCGCTTTGACCAGGTCCATGAGCTCTGAGAAGAAGAGATGTGCCATGTCGTAGTTTTTGTTGAATGCAATGTCGTGAAAAATCAGTAGGATCTGCTTGTTGCACTTGTCAAACCCGACATGCTTTGGCGACAGGCACTTGTTTACCAGCCCGGATAGGCTCTTCCACGGATGATGGAGATAGGCTCTGTTGAAGTTTGATAGCTGTGGCAGTAGTGAGGTGTAGCCGAGAGATGCCACGTCTTTGAGCAGATCGGGGATGGATGGCAGTGCATCATACGTGTCATGAACTGGCAGCGCTAGTGTAGATCGTAGTGTTGATGGCGTCAGAATTACGCGCATGCCATTCAGTTTTGTCTTTATCTTTGAGCGATCCTTCGGTGATTCCGTATGCATGTGACCCCAAAACTATTGAAGGTATATCTCTAGCACTGGTTTTGCGTTGTGAAGTGCAGGCCAAAGATAGTGACCTTTCATCATTGCTGGAATGACTGGGTTCTGGCACTTGAAGACTGTGAGGTCTAGCTGGAAGTTGTTGTCCAGCACCTTGATCCACTTGCCCTTTAGGTAGATGGCGTCATCAATCTGCGTTTGAGTTGTTCCTGCCATTATGAACTGTAAAAGCAGGGGGTCAGCATATGAAATTCATCGGTTTGATTTCTCTGAGATTAGATTGAAAGAGTTTTGGTTTGCAGGTTTCAGACAATTTATGCAGGTGGAAATTTTAAAAAAACATTTTAAGTCCAAATCTCGAGATCCAAATCTCGAGATCAAGATTTCGAGATCCAAATCTCGAGATCAAGATTTCGAGATCCAAATCTCGAGATCAAGATTTCGAGATCCAAATCTCGAGATCAAGATTTCGAGATTCAAATCTCGAGATCTTGATTTCGAGATTCAAATCTCGAGATCAAGATTTCGAGATTCAACGAGAGAGATCTCGAGATTTGAATCTCGAAATCATATATCTCGAAATGACGATTCCACCTGCAAAAACGAAAGCAATAGATGCGAAAAACGATATACAATATGATTTTGACCTTGAAATTAAACTTAAACCCTTTTTCTTTTTGATTTTGAGAAATTTCAAACGGTTTGCGAGAACGATCGTTCGTTTTTGAATTGAAGTTGATGATTTTGATTTCGAACGATGAACTACCTTCGTAAGTAGTCGAGAATAAGAAACGGGAGATGGAGATTGCGAAAACGGTCTGAGGAGATTGCGAAAACGGTATTTCGGGAAGAAGAAGGAGAGACGGTCTGAGGAGCTCTGAGATGCGAAAAGTCCTTGCCTCTGTTTTCGAAAAAGTGAGGAAGGAAAGGGTTTGCGGATGGTTTATATACGCGAGAATATATTGGGCCCTTTTCGAAATAGTTGAGCCCGAAAGAATGGACTAGCACAAAATGCCTATTTAAAAAGATTTTTGAGGCCCAATATAAGTAAAAGTTAGAACTCCCCCTCAAACAGTGAAAATTTTTCTTTTTCTCCCCCCAAAAAAATGCAACAAACAATATGTACAAATGCAACACACACACACTATTTTTTGTTCTTTTTCTGATTTTCTCCCCCTCAACACATGCAACTCACACACACTATTTTTTTGGTCTTTTTATGATTTTCTCCCCCTCAACACATGCAACTCACACACACTATTTTTTGGTCTTTTTCTGATTTTCTCCCCCTCAACACATGCAACGCACACACCCTATTTATAGATCACACTCACACACACTTTTTACAAGTCCCACACACACACACTTTTCAGACCAGTGGAGACAAAAATTAAACAGGCTCGAGGTTCAACATGCCCAACTTGGAGACCAGGAACTGGAATCTTTTTTCATCCAATGCCTTAGTAAACAAGTCAGCCAGTTGAAGCTCTGAGCTTACAAAGTACATATCAATGTCTCCTTTCTCCACGTGATCCTTGATGAAGTGATAGCGCAGATCAATGTGTTTGGTGCGGGAGTGATGAACAGGATTGCTTGTGATGGCGATGGCGCTTTGAGAGTCACTGTAGATCGGGATATGGCGGAATGTGTAACCGTAGTCCTGGAGCTGAGTCTTCATCCATAATATTTGTGAACAACAACCAGCAGCCGCGACGTATTCGGCCTCAGCTGTAGATGTTGACACATAGTTCTGCTTTTTGGAAGACCAGCAGATTAGCTTCTCGCCCAAGAATTGGATGGCTCCCGATGTACTTTTGCGGTCCATCCGGCAACCAGCAAAATCAGCGTCCGAGTAACCGACTAGATCAAAGCCTGAATGCTTGGGATACCAAAGGCCTAGGTTCACCGTGCCTTTGAGGTATCTTAAAATTCGTCGTACAGCGGTCAGATGAGATTCCTTCGGATTGGCTTGAAAGCGAGCACATAAGCATGTGGAGAAGACAATGTCAGGCCTGCTTGACGTGAGATATAGCAAAGATCCAATGATGGCCCTGTAATTCGTAGCATCAACTGGCTTCCCTGAGGGGTCTGAGTCCAGTTTATTGTTTGGGGACATAGGGGTCGTCATGGAAGATTTGCCTTCAATGTTGAATCTCTTTAGCATATCCAGAATGTATTTGGACTGGTTGATGAAAATGCCGTCAGAGAGTTGTCTTACTTGCAGGCCTAAGAAGAAGTTAAGTTCACCCATCATGCTCATCTCGAACTTTGTTTTCATCAGTTTCTCAAAATGTTGGCAAAGGCGCGGATTTGATGAGGCAAAGATGATGTCATCAACATAGATCTGAATCAGAATGATGTCAGATTTCTGTCGCTTGATAAACAGAGTAGTATCAATCTTTCCTTTGGAGAAACCTGAATCAATCAAAAATTCGGTCAAGGCATCGTACCAAGCTCTGGGTGCCTGTTTCAACCCATAGAGAGCTTTCTTGAGCTTGTATACATGGTCTGGGAATTTTGGATCTACAAAACCTTCAGGTTGAGCAACATAGACTTCTTCTTCTAAAGTCCCATTTAGAAAAGCTGTTTTCACGTCCATCTGAAACACGGTGAAGTTTTTGTGCGCCGCGTATGCACGAAAGAGGCGGATTGCTTCAATTCTAGCTACGGGCGCAAACGTTTCATCGTAGTCTATGCCTTCCTGTTGATTATATCCCTTTGCGACCAGCCTTGCCTTGTTCCTTACAACTGTTCCTTCTTCATCCCTTTTATTTTTGAATACCCACTTCGTGCCAATGATAGTCTTTCTCTGAGGCTTGGGTACCAGTGACCATACATACAGTCTGTCAAACTGATTGAGTTCATCTTGCATCGCAATCACCCAATCTGGATCAAGTAGTGCATCGGAGACCTTTGATGGTTCTGACTGGCTTAGGAAGCATGCGAAGTGGCATTCATTCATCGTTGCGGATCTTGTGCGCACACTTTGACTCGGATCACCTATTATCTGATCAACGGGATGTGCTCTCGTCCATTTCCTCTCATGAGCTAGAGGAGTTGGAGTAATGATTGGTTGATCCGAGTCCTGATAGGGGTTTGAGGGCTCTGGAGCAGCTGTGGTGTGCAGTGGAGATGATTCTGGACTTGTAGCAAAGCCGTGATCATCCACACCTATGAGATTGGATTGAGGGGTTGAGGGTGTGGATGGTACATCGTCTGGTCCTGTGAGGAGCGGAATCTCTGCTGTTGGAGTTGATGTTGAAGCTGGTGAGCATGGAGGAGGTGGAGATTGTGAGTTCTTGTAGAAGTTTCTGAAAAGAGAATCGAGAATCACATCTTCATGTTCGGTGTTTGGTTCATCTTTATCAGAAGCTACAGGTACAGCATGTGATGGATCAGTCTGTAGATGTTCGATCGCGAAGTCTGCCATTTCATAGAATGTAACATTTACACTCTCGATGACAGTGCGCTTGTCTCTGAGATAGACTCTGTAAGCTTTGGACTGCAGTGAGTAGCCAATAAACACGCCTTCTCTGGCTTTGGGGTCCAGCTTACTTCTCTCTGTCCGATCATTTAGTATGAAGCACTTGCAGTCAAAAACCTTGAAGAAGGAGATGTCGGGAGTTCTGTTGAAGAGAATTTCATATGGAGTATTGTCGAAGCGTTTATGAATGGATGTTCTGTTCTGGGTGAAGCACGCAGTATTGATTGCCTCTGCCCACATGAAGTGAGGCAGTCTGGATTGGATTAACATGGTGCGTGCTGCTTCAACAAGGGTTCTGTTCTTTCTCTCAACAACTCCGTTCTGTTGGGGAGTTTTAGTTGCTGCAAATTGCTGAGTGATACCGAGAGATTCATAGAACTCGGTGAGAGTCTGATTTTTGAACTCGGTACCATTGTCAGTTCTTACAATTCGAACACTGTGCAGTAGCAGTTTTTGGATGGTCCTGATAAAGGTCATAATGTTTTCTGCAGCCTCGTCCTTTGAACGGAGAAATTTTGTCCATGTGTACCTAGAGAAGTCATCAACGATCACCAGAGTGTATTTGCGGCCGTTGATGCTTTGGACTCTCATAGGTCCACACAGATCCATGTGAATTAGCTGCAGCTGATGTGTAGATGATGGTACTGTTTTCGACTTGTGGGAGCTTCACGTCATTTTGCCCATTTTGCAGGCACTACAATGATTTTCAGCGGAAGACTTTAGCAGAGGAAGCCCCTTGAAAAGTTTCTTGGAGGACATGATTGATAGATGCTTGAAGTTCAAATGGGAGAGACGTCTGTGCCAAAGGTTGTTCTGTTCTGTTGAAGCTTTGGACAACAGACAGATGGAAGTGGTGGATTGAACGCTTTTCAGATCAATAGTGTACATATTTGATGTTCTGTAACACGTTAATAATGTATTCCCCGTGCTGTCTAGAACACAGCATTGTTTTGCAAAGAACCTCACTTCCATCCCGCTGTCACAGAATTGCCCTATGCTCAGTAAGTTGTGTTTGAGCCCTTTGACAAATGAAACATCTTTGATAGTGACACTGGCACAGATGACGTCCCCATACCCAAGAATAGGAGATGAGGCGTCATTCCCGAATCTGACATTGCCTCCGTAACAGTTGGTGTAGTTGCTCAATAGGTGTTTTATTCCGGTCATGTGGGTTGAGCATCCTGAGTCTAAGTGCCACACATGACCGTCCTGTAAAACAATCAAACAGGTTTAGGTACCCATCTTGGAGTGGGTCCTTCCTTATTAACAAAAAACACCTTTCTAAATCTTGCTTTTAGCTGTGATCCAAGGTCAACAGCTTTTTCAACGAAATATCTTTCTCTTGTGGACTCTCCAATAGCCAGATCTGCTTTTGCAGTGGGTCTGGTTTTTGGAGCCCACTTAGCAGTTTCCATTTTGGTGGGTCTGATTTTGTGGACCCACCTTTCCGTTTTAGTCTTGGTGGGTCTATTCTTGGGGACCCACCTTTCAGGTTCAGTTTTGGTGGGTCTGCGTTTGGGGACCCACCTATCTGTTTCAGGCTTGGTAGGTCTCATCTTGGGGACCCACCTTTCGGTTTCAGTTTTGGTGGGTCTTGTTTTGGGAACCCACCTTTCAGTTTTAGGTTTGGGAGGAGAGTAGACATGAGCTTTGTGATTGAATGGTTGTTTCTTAAGTTTGGTTTTAAAAATTTCCTCTTTAGAAAGCCGATTAAGATGTTTTCTTGAATGAACTCGAAGAGCATATTTCATTACAGGTATACAAAATATTCCCTTAGAAGTTTTGTTCTCGGTTTCCTTTTTGGTTTGAGCTTTCTTTGAGGCTTTGCTTTAACAACATTCACATCACATTCATAATTATGGGGGTCTGGAACAGAATAACCATAAGAAATACTTGAATTATGAATAGAACGATGTCTAGAAGAAGTCTCAGAAATATTCAGCTTGGGACTCAAGACTGAACTACTAGAAGTTTGTTTCTCAGAGACAGAATTACAATTAACTTTAGAGTAAAAAATAGAACTAGATCTAGGACTCGCACTATTCTCAATAACTTTCTTTTTGCCTTCTGCGATTTCCTTCCTCTTTTTCCTCCACTCACTCTTCTCTTCTCCTTTCTTCTTCACTTCATTTCCTGTAAACAAAGGAGAAGAGAGATGAGTGGACGAACCTTTTAAAAACTTGGTTTTCTCAGGTGAGGTGTGTGAACTGTTAGTCTTAGAAGTAGAAGAGGCTGTTTTAGCATGATACTGCTCACTTAATTCATTGAACTTTTGAAGAAGTTCCTGCCAGTTGCTCTCAAAACCTCTCTTTTCAGTTTCAAATCTCTCTCTCTCTCGTTATCAAGAGTTTTCTGGAGGTTTTTGAGTTTTTGAGCCATAGAAAAAATACAAGGTTCCTCTCCAGTTTTAGAAATACCTACTCTTGGGGGTGGGTCTAGAGGATGTCCTATGTGTGGAATATCTTTTGCATAAGGGTCAAGACATTCACTAAAGCAGGAACTAGATTTTTCTTGTGAAAGTTGTTTTTCATTTACAGAGGGATAATCACAAGAAATCGCAGATTTAGGATTCTTTCTCTTTTCTTCTTCTGCTTCAGCGTTTTCATCATCACTTCGAAAATACATTTTTGTTAATCCCAAAATACTAACAATCATACAACCATAGCAGTGATAAAGAAGCAGATAGAAAGAAATCGACAAGATTGAAACGCAAATCTGGTATACCGTATGAACCTGTCGCTACTCTCCCTGGAGAAGGAGAGCAGCGGCAACCCTAATTTCTCTCTATCTCGCCTCTGCGTCTCTAAGCCTCTATCGATCAGTATAGGTTCCCGTAAGTTAGCCTCCTTTTATAGGAGAAGTTGGCTAACTTACGGGTTACAAGGAAGCCCACGGGCTGATACACATTTGTGGCCCGTATTACACGTTTAATTAATAACTACACAAATACAAAGATATTTAATTAGATTGGACACCATAAAATATTCCTAACAATCTCCCCCTTGGTGATCAGTCGTGTTGAATCAGCATTGCAGCGCAGATATCTTTGTCTTTGTTGTTATTGAGCTTCCTTTGTCTTTGAACTTGACTTCTGAGGAAGGCTATCTGAAGAAATCCTTGCAATCTCCCCTTTGATGTTTTCTTGACAATTTGATCTTTGATGCCGTGGGTTGAGGGACCTTCAGTATCTTGCATGTAGTCCTTGCCTTCCAGAAGTTGCTCTTGATCAGCTTGGATGAAGTCCGGTGACGCCTCTAGAATGAATGTTCTTTGGAGAATAGGAGACGCCCATGGAATTCATCTTCAGGACACGAGTATTTGACCTCTGTCTCCTCCACAATGTAGTCTTTTTGACTATTTGGAATGAATGCTTTTGAGGAGAACTTGTCGGTGGCATAGCGGAACATAATGATGGTTGATTTGTGAGTGTAGCTGACCATTTGATTTGAGTTGTAGAGATATCAGAGAAGGTGTTGATTTTTGTGATGGAGGAGTGAAGTGTCCCAGAATGATTTGTTCAGTGTTAACAGCATGTGGACCACTCTCCCCCTCATGACGATCCGATGAATCGGGACGTCAAGCTTTTATTCTTTTATTCTGCGGAAATAAAAACACGGAAAAAACAAGCAGAATCTAAAGAAGATAACGTAGCCCCCCAGGGTCGTGAAGACGCCCGTTATCATCACTATAGAGATAAACTCTAAAGTAATGGCCTGAAAATGTTGGTGATTCTTATGTTGCAACAGCAGGACTTCCTTCCAATTATTGGTCTACATCTGTAATAGATGAGCCCTATGGAAGTTCTCGCGGGTCATGAAGACCTGCAACTGACTCTAAAAGTGCGTCTGTGTCCTAGAAAATTTCAAAACATTTGGGAGTGAGTAACTAGACACGACGTGATCAATGAAAGTTCAGTGGCATGGGGCTGAGGCCACTGTAGTCAGTATTACTTGCCTCGGAAGGAGACAGTAATGAGAGATGCGGTTCCTCGTGAACTATGATTAAACACCTGTCTGTTGGGAGACAAGTGAGTGGTCTAGGGTAGGGTTGTGCATGCGCCGTTTGGACAAAATGCAGCGACTTCTACCCGGGATCTGAATAAATTCAGTCCTGAACCTATGGGGATAGTCCAGAGTATTTTAGTGGCTAGGAGCAAATGTTCAATTCATAGCAGGCAATTGAGGTAGCAGACTCATCATTGATAATTGTTTTTCTTCTCACTTGAGCCTTCTGCTTCCTAATGCTCATAATGTTAACTCACTCACTCGCTCACTCACGCACTTACGCTCGGCTTTGTCCCTTGGGTAGGCTTAGTTGGGTTTACTAAGCCATAGGAACATGTTCTCTCATTACTTTCTTCATTTTCTCTCTGTGCTTCCCCTCAACTGGAGCACTCGGTATGCTTTGTCATTGTTAGGCACCGGGAAGGATAACATTGAACACTCCCCCTAAAATGTTGCATCCTTTGAGAGATTCCTTGCTTTGTCGGTGTAAGGCGCCAGGAGGAATTAACTGAAACTCCCCCTCAGAATGTGCAAGGTTTGATTGCTCACAGCTTGTCATCCCCGCCATGTGTGTGGAGCAATCTGAACAAGTACCACACATGACGGTTTCTTGAGCTCACCATGTAGAATTTCAGCATGTTGATGATCACATAATGTTGATGAGTCAAGGGAGGCTTCAGCAGTTGATTGTTGATTGTTGTAAGATGACCGTTGACGCCATGTACATTTATTCTCGGGCTACGCCCCAGAAAAAATGTAGATCTTTTCGTTATCTTTCCAACAAAAAAAAGTTTGCTCAAATCGGATCATCGAGTCAAAAGTTATGGCCAAAACAGTGCGGTGTCGCAGAAAATCTCTAATTTTGAGTTTTTGAGGAATTTCTTCGAAGATGAGGTTCTCGATGTTGAATATCGAGAGCAGGTAGATTTTAAACAAAACTCTAAGGCAATACTTCGAAATCCTAATCTCGAGGTTTAAATCTCGAGATTACAATCTCGAGTTTGCCTCGAAGAATAATGGCGAAATCCACCTGCAAAACAAACCTCAGAATATCGAAATCTGCAGAATTTCAAAATGTTTGAACATCGAAAACTTTGGAGTTTTGAAAACCTCATAATCTCGAAAACTTGCTGTTTGAAAAACATCAGAACATCGAAAACTCATGAAACATATATAAGCAGGGAATCATTCAGAGGTCCTTATAATGTAAAGCTTCGATGAACTGCAAAGGATGTCAAGATTCGAATTATGAGTTCCATGAAACTGCAAACTTTGAAAGATTCAAAAACATCGAGAAATTTTGAAAATCTCGAAATCTTCAGAATGTCGAGATCCAAAACATCGAGATCCCAAATGTCGAAATCCCAAAACGCGAAATTCCTAAACTCGAAATTCCAAATCTCGAGATTACAAATCTCGAGATCTTGATGTCGAGATTCAAATCTCGAGATCTTGATGTCGAGATTCCAATCTCGAGATCTTGATTTCGAGATTCAAATCTCGAGATCTTGATTTCGAGATTCAAATCTCGAGATCTTGATTTCGAGATTCAAATCTCGAGATCAAGATGTCGAGATGCAAATCTCGAGATCAAGATTTCGAGATTCAAATCTCGAGATCAAGATGTCGAGATGCAAATCTCGAGATCAAGATGTCGAGATGCAAATCTCGAGATCAAGATGTCGAGATGCAAATCTCGAGATCTCAAAAGTCGAGAAGAGGAAATCGAGTCCCTAAATGTCGAGATCCTGCAAAACGAACACATTGATTTTTGAAAATCTGAAACCTGTTCTGAATAGCCCTGAAAGTCGAGATTCTCCTGTATCAGTTTCAAGCCAAAAACGTTTCTGCAGCAGTGAAAAATAAGGATTTCGAGATCTCAATGTAGAGATCTTCGAAATATAAAAATTGCAGAAAACGAAAAAAGAGGTATGCTGCTGGATCGGTTTTGAAAGGCGAGTCCAACAGTATGATTTTTACAAAATTTCGTTCACAAACGAGATTACAGGAGCAAATCTCTACATATAGAAAAACTGAAGAAAAAACAGAGCAGTTCTTCGTTAAATCCAAAAATCGCAGACAGATCCAACCTGTTTCATGCCTGGGCTCTGATACCAAATGTTAATCCCAAAATACTAACAATCATACAACCATAGCAGTGATAAAGAAGCAGATAGAAAGAAATCGACAAGATTGAAACGCAAATCTGGTATACCGTATGAACCTGCCGCTACTCTCCCTGGAGAAGGAGAGCAGCGGCAACCCTAATTTCTCTCTATCTCGCCTCTGCGTCTCTAAGCCTCTATCGATCAGTATAGGTTCCCGTAAGTTAGCCTCCTTTTATAGGAGAAGTTGGCTAACTTACGGGTTACAAGGAAGCCCACGGGCTGATACCCATTTGTGGCCCGTATTACACGTTTAATTAATAACTACACAAATACAAAGATATTTAATTAGATTGGACACCATAAAATATTCCTAACAATTTTCTCACCAAACCCTAGTCCCGTGTAATCTTTGTTATAGATTTGAAGACAGTTAACTTTCTTTAGATTACATGGGTTTTTTATGCCCAATCCTATTCTAGGATTGTAAAATCGGTCATCCTTTATTCGATTAAGAAAAATTGTCTGTTCAGACTGACCTCTTTTAGCAGCTAGATCCTCTAGTTCTTTTACTTTGTTTAAAAGTGTTCTTCTCTTATTATGCAAAAAATCGCATTCAGCCTTTGCTGTGCTTTTTTCTCGTTCACTATCCTCAAATTTCCTAGTTAATTCAGCTATCTTAAGTTCAAAACTTTCAAAATCTGAGGACACCTTTTTGACCTGATCTTTCGCAATTTCAAGTTGAACACTTAGAGAAGACTTTTGGTCTAGATTCTGTTTCAGTACCCTGTGATTATTGTCTAGTCTCTCCTTTAGTTCTTTAATTAGATTGTCCTTCTCAAGTAAGGACTGAATTTGATTATTTAAAGGAGTATGAGAGGTATTTACAGAGTTTGTTGAGCATTCACTTTCGGGGATCGCAGCATCACCCTTTCTTTCATCTTTTTCCTCCACTCGTGCCATCAGGGCATAGTTTTCTTCTTCCTCCTCCTCTTCAGAAGTGTCTTCTGCCCAGTTATCATTCTCAGCAATCATTGCAGAAGTTTCTTCTTCTTTCTGCACCATCAACATTTTCTGCTTATTCCACAATATCTTCTGCTTGTAGAAGTTTGCATCCTTCTTCTTTGGGAGGCGGAAGTCTTTGATGACATGTCCAGCCTTTCCACAATTGTAGCATTTGGGAGCATCTTCAGCTAATGGCGCCTTTCTAGAAGATCCTTGTTCATGGTTCTTGTGTTTGTAGTTAGATGAGGAAGTTCTCAGCTTGTTGGAGGAGCTGTTCTTTTTGGCAAATCTCTTGGCAAGCAGTGTCATCTTCTTCTGTAAGTCTGCAAGCTCAGCCTCCAGATCAGATTTGTCGTCATCACTTTCATCATCGTCTGATTCAACCACCACCTTCTTCTTCTTCTTCTTCTTCTTCAGTGGTGTGGTTGTCCTTCTGAGCTGAGCTTCCATCACTAGAGCCAGGAGATTTGTGGTGTGATGATCCTCGGCACAAGCAACCTCATTGACAAATTGCTTCAAATGTTCATAGAGAGTGCAGAGGTCAATTTCATCCAAGTCAATCCGAGATCTAACATCCTTCACTGTCTTTTCCCATGCAGGATGCAGGCTGGATAGAAATCTAATATTCAGTTCCAAGTTGGACCTGAATACTTTGATTTTTCTAAGTTCATTGACCAGTTGGACGAGTCTATTGTAAGTCTCGTTCAATGGTTCTCCCGGTCCTGCTTTGAAGGAGTCATAAGCAATAAGAATTGCTGTCTTCTTGGTTTTAAGGCTAATGCTTGTGCCTTGGAGCAGTTTTTCTATCTCATCCCACATTTCCTTTGCTGTTTGCATGCTATCGATGAGCACATATACTTCATTAGGGATTGCTTGAAGGAGGTACGTCTTGGCCATGAGATCACCTCGAAGCCTGAGCCTGTCAGCTTCGGTATATTCAGATGCAACTTTCCTTCTTATTTCTGGAAGAATAGGAGGGTTGTTTTCTGGATCACCACCAACTGAAATCATCAGTTCAGCTGGTCCTTCAAGCAACGATTCAAGCATCGCAGCGGAGTTCTCTTTGTGCTCAAGGAAATTAAGGAATCAATTCCTCCACATTTGGTATTCTCCTTTCCTGAGACTGGGAGGAGTACTGCTGTTCCCTTGCGCATTGAATTCTGAGGCCATTGCTGTATAAAACTGACCGTTCGAGATAATTGATCAAAAGTTTTTCAGAGGCAGAATGTCGAAAATCAGATGTCGAGATCTGAATATCGAGATCTGGGATTTCGATAAAGGAGGCCCGGTTTCGAGATTTGATGTCGAGATTAGGATGTCGAGATTAAAGATCTCGAGATTTCAAATTTCGAGAAGAAGATCTCGAGATTTGAGATGTCGAGAAGTTAAACTCGAAATCTTATTTCGAGAAGTCAAATGTCGAGACCAGATGTCGAGACCTTAAACTCGAAATCCTTGATCTCGAGATGTAGATGTCGAAATCCTCAATGTCGAAATCCTGCAATCTGTAAAAATCAGATAATCAAAATCTGAAGATAGTTTCTTGTAGAGTATGATGTCGAGATCCTCAGGTGAAGTTTTTAGCTCGAAATACTTGGCAGAACCTGCTTAAAACCTAGATGTCGACAAAGCTATTCGAAATATCTCAAGTACAGGAATTGCGAAAAACGAAATCTGAAGTATACCCCTTGATCGCTTCGAAACGACGATTCTAAGGGTGTAACTTTTACAACTTTTTAACAAGAAACGAGATTACAGAGTGAAAAATCGACAGAAAGAACAACGTAAAGAAAAACAGAGTCTTCTGCAGGCGTTCTTCTGATCGGCTCTCGATCGGCTCTGATACCAATTGATAGTCCCTGTTTCTGTAACAGCAATGAATAGCAGTCTAACAAAGAAGATTAAACGTAAAGATGAACACAGATGAATCGATGTAAAACCCTCTTTGATAGACCGTGAACTCGTACACAGAAAGATTTGCGCTTAAGGCTATAATGAACAAGTACGAAAGTTAACCTAATCCTGAACCCTCGGCTCCCTTTTTATAGGCGAGGTTCAGGTTAGGCGTGAAAGGCTTTTAGCCTGTTTATATGGACCTAACACTTGGCCCACATTCTATCTAATACATGTACTTATTTAATACAAGGAATAATAATAAAGCTAATCTATTACAAAATAGATGACAAACTTGATTCACAATTAAATGATCTTCAACAAAGATGGTCAGAAGTACGTTGAAACCGGGATTAAGAGGTGTTAAATAGGTCATTGGGACTCATTTGATTGCTTTTTACAAGTAGAGATACTTATATGACACTTTATTGAGTACATGGTCATATGTGACTATTTCATAATAGTAGAAGGCCTTATTTGATCCTTTTCTCTAAAACATATATATTTATGCATATTTAGCTTTGCCTTCTCTGGTAGGGGTGAGCAAATAACCGATTTAACCGACCTGACCGAAAACCGATGACCGAACCGACAGAAAAAATCGGTTTTGGTCGGTTTTCAGTTATAATACTCCCTCCGTCCCTAAATTATCTTCAAATTTTCCTTTTTCGTCCGTCCCAAAATTATCTCCTGTTCCCCCTTTTAGCAAAAAATTTGTGGTTCACAACCATTCTTACACATTTTTACACATTTCTCTCTCCTCTGCACAACTCTCCACCACACAAATCCCACTATCTTAATAAATGTGCCCAGCCGAAAAGGGAGAAAGATTAGGGACGGAGGGAGTAAAATAAAAAGAATCGGTTATTCGGTTATTCGGTTTATATTCGGTTTTAAACGACCTGACCGACCGATAACCGTCCAAAATATATAAGTATATATACTCCATAGTAGAGTAGTCTTCCTGTCCAGAATTCAGGACAGGAACCGCCATCCGGCCGACGGATTTTGGGGCTCTTCCCGGTGGAGTTTTTTTATGAAATTTTTATGGCATGTTTTTCATTAAGTCTAGTTTATCCACAAAAAATGTCAGCTAAATATTCCATCGGGAAGGTCGTCAAATGATTTTTGGAAGTTAACTGCGCTAAAAATACATATAAAACGCAGTTAACTTCGAAAAATCATTTGACGAGCTTCCCGATGGAATTGTTTGCTCAAATTTGGTATGAATGAACTAGACTTGATGAAAAACATGACATAAAAATTTAATCAAAAAATTCCACCGGCCGATTATGGTCGGTCATGGTCGGTTATTCGGTTACCGACCGAAATCGAATGACATTTTTCGGTCGGTTTTTGTAATGTTGTCGGTCGGTTATTTGAGTAAAAATTATTGGTCGGTTATTCGGTTATCGGTCGGTTATTTGACCGACCGACCGAATGCTCACCCTTATGAATCTCTGGCACTAAAACAACAATAGCGAGTTCTTGTATAGCTACCACCATCATTATTAATTGATAATAACATGACTGGTGAAGGACTAAAATTAGTAAAAACTCTTAATAAATACTCTCTACGTTCCGCAATGAACTTCCCACTTTCCTTTTTTGGATGTCCGAGAAACAAGTTCCCATTTTCTTAAATGGCAAGTTAATCTACATCAAAACAGTGCCAAACAACGTCGAAACAGTGTCAAAATAGTAAAATTTACCCCATGGTAAATTTATTTCCTTAATATGTGTGTAGGTCAAACTGTGAAGTTCATTGTTGGACGGAGGGAGTATGTAACCAAGCCCCTGCAGCCCAGACCGGCCTAAGCCCACCCAAGTGACCCAGTATCCCTCAGGTCAGCCCTCACTCGCTTAGCCCTATCAAGGCCTGTCAATGGGTCGGCTCCGGGTCGGAACGTAGTGTTTCAAACCCGAAACCGTTAAGTTAATAATGGACCCGGACCTGACCCGTTTACCCGGCGGGTCTGAAAAATTGGACCCGGACCCAGACCCAACGGGTCTCGAAATCAGTTCGGGTAGACCCACCCACCAAGTATGATACACACACCATTATAAATTTTATGAAAATCGCAAGACATGTATGTGAAATATAAAGCAAAGTGTACAAATTTAAAAGCAAAATATATCTTCACTTTTCAAAACAAAATCAAGGTCTCTCATAGAAAATTAGTACTTTTATCTAATAAAGTATCGGTTCTTGTACATGCATATAGCTCCACACTTTGCGTCGTTTTCTCTCACACAAAAATCTCGTAGAATAAACTAGAAATTAAGTCATAAAAAGGTCTCTTGGACTACTAAGAGTATAAAATCATATGTAGTATTACATATGATAATGATATAATAATATTAATAATAATATTAATAAATATTGTGCTTTTCCTACCAAGCCCAATAAACACTTTATCAGTATGTATTTACGGACAAAATGGGCATTAGTTTTAGGGTATCTTACTGTCTTGATTAGTATCACTTAGTGGTATATAGTATTTATGTATTAATGTGTATATTTTTATTGAATAATCACAAATTCACAACTAATAACTTTATGTATTATTATGTATACATGTATATTAGTTTCTATTTTATTTAAAGTGTTATAACTAATCACTTTATGTATTAGTGTATGTGTATACAAATAAGAAATTTTAAACGGGTCCGGGTACTTAACGGGTCGGAATCATATGTACCATACCCGACCCATTTATTTAAAATACTAACGGGTCCGAATTCGGATAAACGGAATATAATATAGACTCGTACCCATTAAAAATAACCGGGTCCGGGAAGGGTACGGGTCCCGACCCATCGAAGGGTAGGGCCTATGCCCCTGTCAGCCCATCTATTCTGGCCGAAGTATAAGCTGTCATTCCTGTCAACTGCTATGCCGAACACGAGACAGAAGCGGGACTGCGGGAGTTGGGAAGCCATCTCTGCGCAGCAACAGCCAAGTGAGCAACCCAAGTACCCAACGACGACGGACGAGTACGACGCGTCGGGCAACTTGCCAACGGCGAGTCGGCCACCCCTTCGGCAGTTCGGCCCTTCTTCCGGCTTACTCTCAAGTCCCATATCCATCTCGCAGGTAAGCGCTGCTGTAACCTTCAATCCCAGATTTTTTTTTCTCATTTTATAAATTGTTACTTTTATGTGCAATTCTATTTTCATCATTAAATAGTTAATTTTATTGTAATTCTGGATTTGTTTATGTCGTTTCTTACAGTGCAATTTTTACAATTATACTCGTATTACTTCAATGGTAGTCTTTCTAGGTAGTTTGACAAAAAAACTCAATGTTACAATTTTGTACACCGATTCCTAAAGGTAGTAAAGGTCCGAGCATGGATGGTTCTTCTTTGAATAATTTAATTTCTTCATCACAAAATGTCATTCCTAACACTGAAAATAAGGTTAAAAAACCTCAAATAGAAGTTGAATTGTCAGATATATGATGACATTGTTGACACCAATTCCTGGATTTTTCATGGATTCATCTTCAATTGCCGGTTAAAGCGGGCAGGACTTTACTGTCTCAAGTTGTTATTTGTCAGTTACAAAAGGTGTACTTTCCCTTGGCCGGTTACAATCATAAAAATGAATTGAAGAAAAAATACCACGATGCATTGTTAAAATGTGAAGTTTGTATTTAATTTCCCCCAGACTTCAGAGTCTTTTGCTGTCTGTATTATGTATATTAGCTATTTGAAGAAAACCAAGAAAAGTTATTTAAGTAGCTATTGCTGGAAGCTGCCTGCCTTGCTGGAGACCTTCCCTTTAAGTAGCTATCACTGAATATGAGTGATGATTTTCTCTTTAAAAATCTCTATCAATTATTGCACCCCTAAACTTAATAACCGATGATATTGTAATCATATTGTTATTTTGAAGAAAAAATCTTTGCGTACATCGATTATATTCTATAAGGATATATGAAGGATTTGGTTTTATGATAAAATGATTCTCTTCTGCAAATAAGAGTGAGCTCTTTGGAAAGTCAAGACTGCCCACACCAAGTGCCTTAGCCCAATCTCCGGAAACAATGCCCCCGTGGAATACAACATGGTGTTAGAAGTTTGCCACATCAGAAAATTACTTAACCTGTTGGCCCCTGCAGTCCGAACCACGATGTCGGGATCCGGGCCCAAACCCGCTGTATACATATTCTTCTCCATGTCCACCACCGTCACAATCCCCCCCGCCGCCGCGGGGGCCACCTCCAAGGAGTTTACCTGCATCAACTCTTCTCTCTTTGCCATGCAGCACTGCTGAGTCGCACGGACCATCTCAGCAGAAGAAGCATAGGCCAAGCAGACGATGAGGACAATGTTGGAATTTGCACGGGTTGCGTGCATGGCGGCCTCGGCGGCGACCCTAAGTCGTCTGTCGATTAAGTTAAGGTTCCCAATGAACTGCACCCGGACTCCGTATTGGTTCAGGACATCCTGGTACTTGAGCAGGCCTTCGACTTTGGTGGACATCAAGTCCATCAGGAACTGGACTTCCTCGGCCGTTCGGCTGAAGTTGTCGATGCTGAAGATGAAGAGTGAGACGTAGTTGACGCCTAGTTCGTGGCAGTACTTGAGTAGGCAGATGAGAGCGAGAAAGCCGGCTCTGTAACCTGTCTCGTTTGGGAGTTTGTGTTTCTTGGCGTACCGTCGGTTTCCGTCAAGAATGAAGGCGATGTGTTTGGGAATGACTCCCGCAGATAGAATGAGGAACACGAACCTTCTGAGGAACCTGAAAATGCTCCCGAAGAGCCACCCTGCTGCTGCTGCTGCTAGCTTTTGGGTTTGGGCCATGTCATATATATGATCAATCGACGACTTAAGGGAATTGGGTGCTTAATTATTATGCAGCTGCTAGCTGTACTCGGAGTTTTAATTTGGGCGAAGCAGCTAGAACGTACAGAATTGATGCCATGCATGCTCTTTCCATGGGGGCAGTTATTTCCAGGAAAGAAGTAGAGATTCATTTCACTTTACTCATCCATCACTCATATAGTATGATTTTAATTTGTTTTTTAAACACCACCATATTACCTAATTTAAACACCACGATAGTACTTGTGTTTTAAGGGTTTAAATGCACTAAGCCTCTTAAATTCGGCGCATAAGCCTATGTGATTTAAAAAATGCGTCAAACCCATTTGCATTATAGTTATTCATGCGCAAAAAGTCTTTATGATCAAATTTAATTGCCAAATAAAAGAAAAAATATTACTCCTTCCGTCCCATAAATTCTCATAAAATTCTTTTCACTCACCTTTTTGGGATGTTCCAAAAAATTCTTCCCATTTTCCTTTTTGGAAAGTTTTGGGTGACTATCATTCATTCACCCTTTCTTATGCAACCACAATCATAAATTTCCATTTTATTTCTACTTCATCAAACTCTGATTCAATCATATTATTAAGACAAGTGATTTCGAAATTGTAAAATTTGTGCTTGGAGGTGAGTTTTGACGCATTTTTTAAATCATAAAGGGCTAATGCCCTGAATTTATATATAATGGGAGGGTTTAGTACATTAAACTCTCTGTTTTAGGAGCAGTTCTTTAATTTGATGATGAAGATGAACCAAGAGTGAGCTTCAAAATTAAAGAGGAGTCTCGCCGGTCTTCATCTACGATGTGAACCTAAAAATCTAATGGGAGGTGAGGATGTGTCTACATTACACTTGTGGCGGTGAAAACAGAATAAATTGAATAAACTAAATAGCTAACCACCCCAATAGTCATTTCATTTTCATTTATCCCAGTGCCGCAAAGGCTCCCACCTACGGTGGGGTAAGGGGGTTCGGATGTACGCAGTCTTACCCCTGTACTAAAGCACAGAGAGACTGTTTCCGGATGACCCATAGTGAAAATCCCGTCCAAGATTGCATGGTCTGACTGCTGCTTCATAACAAAGAAGCGCATACAGTTTAGTGAGCCATTTTGCTTTATTCCATCATAATCTCAAGCCAAAAAAATAATGAATCTTTGGCTCCATTGCAAATGAACCATCCCAATAGAGTAAGGTAATATTATTATTCAAACAACTTCACACTTTTTTAGGTTTTTCGTTATGAAAAAGAGTCCATTTCTGATTGGAACTATCAACATCGACCCAATTGAGTTTGAACCAATAATAGTATATAAATACAGAGTCACCATTCATTCTTCAATACATCTGATGTTACAACTAACTTAATTAAATATTGAGGGTGCAATTTCCCACTCGGCGAGTGTTATAACTAACCAAGTTTGTTAGCTAAACCCGTAGAGGCACAACAATTTTCTATATATGAAGGCATAATTAATTAGTTCAATCCATATTATGGGAACATTAATCTTTGGTTCAATAATTAAAACTAGAGTTGTCTTGTAATGCTTTTCATATATCTAAGTTGAGTAATTAATTCTACATGCAAATTGTTGGAACAAATCGTTGAGTAATTAATTCTACATTTATTAGAATTAATTATGCAAGTTATTTCTATACTGGTGAGATTTAATTATCCATTAATTAGTCCATTTGTACCTTTTTATATCTTTATGACCAATTCTAGCTATGTAAGGGGAAGGTGATAAGGCCGATGTTAGGGTTCTGTGACTGAGAACGAGTCCAGGGACGTCTTGGGGTAGCAGGGTACCCGGTTGAGGTGATAACCTGCCTGTTAGGGTTACTCCTCTTCTTGACCGTGGCCGGAAGAGCGCAGTAAGAGCGCATGGGGAAGGGGGAAGTCCGTGACTTCTCTCTGGGGATTAATTCGTCTAATGATCCATATTTTATTAAGGCTGAAAAAGGAATATAAATAGGCATCCTGCCTTTACAATTTACATGATAGAGTTCTAGTCTATCTAAAATTGTAACCTCTAAATACTTCTATTACTAATAGGACTTCTAATCTAATAGAAATTGTAACCTCTAATACTTCTATTCCTAATAGGAAGTAATAAATAAAATATAAAAATAGCATCAGGATAATTTCTCTCTTCTAATTAAACTGTTCTAATTATATCTCCGGCTAGATCCATAAAATGCATCTGTAACATCACTCCCTCCCTCGAAACTGAGCTTGTCCCCAAGCTCATATCCTGGATAAGCAGTGATAAAAGTGTCAAACGGTTCCCAAGTGGCCTTGTCTGGTGTGCAGCCTTGCCATTGAACTAATAGTTCCACTTATAGCGTTGGCGGACAACTCCAAGTCTGGGAAGCCATCATCTTCTTCCTGCTCATCTTCTATCTCGATCAAGAAAAGTTTTTTGCATCGGTGATTCATCCTCCACTGTTCATCACAATTATAACATAGCCCTTTTGCTCGTCTTTCTGCCATTTCATCCTTCGTGAGTCGCTTAACAATAGGATTTCCTGCCTTTGTTGTCACAAGCGCTTGTCTAAGCTGTGGCGGGCTGCTGTGTTGTTTCATATCTTTTGTAGGACCCGAGACTTTTAAAGGTGCAAGCGTCAGTGTTTGCCTTGCTTCCAATGTCCGTGCAAGGTTCATTGCGTAACCCAGGTTGCCTGGTTTTGCTATCTCCACATCAGCCCGTAAGTGGGGATGGAGACCTGTGACAAACAAAGCAATCTAATGGGGGGACTGTATTTGTGAAGTTCTTGCTAAGGCCTTCTGAAATTGAGCACAATATTCATCAACTGATCCGATCTGCATCAGAACTTTCAGATCTCCAATCGGGTTAGAACTCAAAGGGGGCCCAAAGCGCTCCAGACAAAGATCTTTAAACCTCTCCCAGTTGACTTCTCCTTCTTCCTCTATCATCTGATCGAACCACAGTTGTGCATCATCTATCAAGTGGAATGAGACCATATTCATCTTTGCAACACTAGGAGTTTCTTGGTTCAAGAAGAATTTTTCGCACCTTTTCAACCAACTGGTAGGGTCGTAGCCTCGTAGGTGCCATCAAACACAGGAAATTCCATCTTCGCATACTGTGGTTTCCAGGGGTTTGAGGTGCTGTGTGATATCAGGTTGTTATCGGGTTGCTCTTCATGTGTTTCTGTTGATTTGGAATCCCATTTTTGGACTGCCAGAGATAGAGCGGCAATCTGCCCTTCTATGGCGGTTACCCTAGCAGTCATAGCCTCCATAAACTCCTTCATCATGGTGGTTAAATCATCATTCTGTGGCGCCATGGATCATGACAGCTCTGATACCAAATTGTTAGGGTTCTGTGACTGAGAACGAGTCCAGGGACGTCTTGGGGTAGCAGGGTACCCGGTTGAGGTGATAACCTGCCTGCTAGGGTTACTCCTCTTCTTGCCCGTGACTGGAAGAGCGCAGTAAGAGCGTGGGGGGAAGGGGGAAGTCCGTGACTTATCTCTGGGGATTAATTCTTCTAATGATCCATATTTTATTAAGGCTGAAAAAGGAATATAAATAGGCATTCTGCCTTTACATGATAGAGTTCTAGTCTAACTAAAACTGTAACCTCTAAATACTTCTATTACTAATAGGACTTCTAATCTAATAGAAATTGTAACCTCTAATACTTCTATTCCTAATAGGAAGTAATAAATAAAATATAAAAATAGCATCAGGATAATTTCCCTCTTCTAATTAAACTGTTCTAATTAAATCTCCTGCTAGATCCATAAAAATGCATCCGTAACAGCAGATTAGTTGAGTTGTCCCTAGATTTTAAGAGGAATTCTGAAATCGTCAGACAATGGAAGAAACGTCCGGAAAGATAGAAGGTAACACCTGATGACCCAACAAAGATTTGGAGGGTGAAGATATACTGTACTGCCCAACCGTTTTTAGATTCCACGAAGGAGTTTCCTGATCTGTTGGAAAGGTGACGAAATGCACGGGACAACTTGAATCATGTTATTATAAATAGAAGCAAGTCGATCTCGTTGTAAAAACATACACATTTCCTCTGCAAAATAGATAATTTACTGATGATTATTATCAAAGTATTCGTAAATTGTCGATATTATATTGCTCTTGCATGTGATCCCAATCACTATCTAATTTTTTAATTAGTTTTTGCTTACCCAAATTGCTTAAACTCAAACTTAGCTTAATTATACATAAACCTATATTTATATAGTACTGCTGTACTAATTAAGGGATGTTAACTATGATGGATTAATATATTTGTGGTTGAGTGTGCTCTTTCTGTGGTGGAAATAAGGTTGAAGCCTTTGAAAATTCAACACTGCCCAGACCAAGTGCCTGAGACCAATCTCAGGAAACAAAGCTCTTGGAGAGTACAACAGGCAGCTAGAAGTCTGCCACAGCAGAAAGTTACTGAGCCGAGTTTCACCCGAGGTCCGCACCAAAATATCCACCTCCGGCGCTAACCCCATGTGCATATGCTTCTCCAGATCGACCAGCGCAAAACCACGTTCCGCCACCGCCTCCTCCGACATCACTGCCTCCTCCGACATCACCGCCCCACCATTCCCGCTGCGCTGCCATCGTCTGTGATGAACTTCCGAAACCTTCAACCTTCCCCTCTTGTCTCTGCAGCACACTTGGGCTGCGTGAAGCATCTCGTCTGTGGAGGTGTAGGCGACGCAGATGAGGAGGACGATGCTGGAGTTGGCTCGGGTTGCGTCCATTGCCATTTCGGCAGAAGCCCTGAGCCGCTTGTCCAGTAACCTCAGGTTGCCGATGAAGACGACTCTCACTCCGTACTGGTTCAGGGCAGCCTCGTACCTCAGTAATCCCTCCACTTTGTTCAGCATCAAATCCATCAAACATTGGACCTCATCTGGTCTCCGCTTAAAGTTGTCTATGCTGAATGCGTATATCGTCACGTATTTCACTCCCAGTTCATGGCAGTACCTGAAAGTCTAAGCTATGAATGCTTAAAATACGTAGTACTACCTCCGTTCCGAAAAGGTTTGCGATATTGATTTTTTTTTGCTTAATAACGACAAATTTTGGTTAATGATTTTAATTATTATATTTGTATATAATTTAAAAAATTTATACTTATATGAAAATATTTTGAATAAGGAACATTTTGATGTTCAAAATAATTTCGTATTAAAAAATATCACTGGTCAAAGTTGATTGTCATTGATCAAGAAAAGTCAATTTGACGAATCTTTTCGGGATGAAGGGAGTATATTTTTAAGAACTATACAAAGTATATGCTCCCTCCACCCACAAAACTTAATCATTTCATTTTCATCATCATTTTCATTTACCCCAGTGCCGCAAAGGCTCCCACCTACGGTGGGGTAAGGGGGGTCGGATGTACGCAATCTTACCCCTATACTAAAGCACAGAGAGACTGTTTCCGGATGACCCATAGTGAAAATCGCGTCCAAAATTGCATGGACTGACTACTGCTTCATTACAAAGAAGCGCAAACAGTTTAGTGAGCCATTTTGCTTTATTCCATCATAATCTCAAGCCAAAAAATAATGAATCTTTGGCTCCATTGCAAATGATGGAAAACCCACAAAACTTAATGCTAGCTAAAAATGTTACAGGAGTAAAGTATATAAATTAAAACACATCCAAGAACCCCCTGGTGGCCGAATTTTTTAGGAAAAATTGTCAAGTATCTGGCTTTAGTTAAACTTCCGAGTTTCAACTTTCCGGGTCCCATCTGAGTTTAGCTAGGCAGGAGTCAATTCCCGGTTTGACCTATATTAGCGGGTTCCCTCTCAGCCGGACTGGTTCCAAGACCAGTTTATCCGATTCTGGATTGAAGTCCCTTCTGTTTAGTCTGATTCTTACAACATAGCAAATAATAGATCTTTGCTTCAACTTGTTTTATTTTTTATTTACTGGAAAAAGTAATAAAATATAACGAATTTATTATTTTTTAACATAGACATGTGTATTTTTTCCTCCATCATTTGCAATGGAGCCAAAGATTCACTATTTTTTGGCTTGAGAATATGATGGAATAAAGCAAAATG
Source organism: Cuscuta europaea (assembly GCA_945859875.1). NCBI lineage: Eukaryota > Viridiplantae > Streptophyta > Magnoliopsida > Solanales > Convolvulaceae > Cuscuta > Cuscuta europaea. Next base: position 1,969,944 of record CAMAPE010000018.1, on the reverse strand, counting down.
GCTCACTAAACTGTCTGCGCTTCTTTGTTATGAAGCAACAGTCAGTCTATGCAATTTTGGACGTGATTTTCACTATTAGTCATCCAGAAATGCTTTAGTACAGGGGTAAGATTGCGTACATCCGACCACCCTTTACCCCACCGTAGGTGGTATCCTTTGCGGCACTGGGGTAATGATGATGATGACATGTGTATTTTTTTAATTTCATAATGGTTCAAAAAAAAATTCAAATAAAAACATGACTTACAGTAATTTAATTAACGTTTTACTAAACGTATTTGTACAAAATATGTTGAATGTATTCTATTGATCGTGCTGGATGCCTGAAATGAATGGAAATACGGTTTTAACGGAGTCCATTTTTTTTATAGCGGATAGCTGGAGAGATGTTTACCCTTCTAACACAAGCAAAAGGATCATGAAAAGGGGTTGAAGAGTTTCTTTCAGATCAAGTGTGTACTCCCTCCATGCGGTAAACAAGTTTTTACTTTGATTCCTAATTTCAAATCAAGGCAAAACGTAAAGGTGATAATATTATGATGGGAGATTTCTTGTTTTAGTGTTGTAACTTTTGTCAATATTCTCTTTTTGTCACATAACTTATTTAGTGTAGAATTTTTGTCACATATCATCTTGATCATATCCAAGAATCCCTTTGTGGCTGAATTTTTGAGGAAAAAAATGTCAAGTATCGGCTTTAGTTAAACTTCCAGCTTTCAAGCATTCTTGGTCCCATCCTAGTTTAGCTAGGCGGCAGTAAATTCCGGTTTTACCTATATTACCGAGTTCCCTCTCGACCGGACCGGTTAATTTTTAAGAAATATGCTACATTTCCTAATTTCAAAATCAAGCAAAACATAAAGATAATAATATGATGGGAGATTTATTGTTTTAGTCCCGTAACTTTTGTTAATGTTCTCTTTTTGTCACATAACTTTACTTGGTGTAGATTTAGTTTTGTTCGTATCTAATAAGTTCCTTCATACGTAGTATTAAGGATTTTAATTTCCACAGAAAACTACGATTTCCAGAAAAATAATCGAAAAATTTGTTCCCAGTGTTGATTTTTCTGACAAAAATATGGTACATTGTAGTCGAAAAGTCCTTAATATGGATAAATTTATTAGTTGGAGAAATAAACTCTTAAGTGTGTAAAGATACAACACTACATTTGAGGATAGATCTTCAATTCATTCTTAATATGCTCCGCATGCATGTTGTAATAGATTGAAAATCACAATTAGAACATAACAATATAATAAAAGTTGTGTTGGTGGTTTAAAAAAAGAAGACAAAATAAACGAAGTACTGACCTGAGTATGCATAGGAGAGCCAGAAATGCAGCTCTATAGCCTACGACATCAGGGATTTTCATTTTCTTGGCATACCTTCTGTTTCCATCCAGGATGAAGGCGATGTGATGGGGAATCTCACCTATGGATAGAACACGGAAGATGATGCCTCTTATGTATCTAAATAAACTCCCGAAGAACCACCCGGCTAAGTTTTGGGTTCTTGCATCCATTTTCATGCCTGCCTTAAAGTGATGAGGAAGTTGCTGATTAAGAGTGTAATAAGTTTGGGATTTGAAGTAATCAATCATACGTACTCCATGGGAACGGGTTTTTGGCAGGTAATGTGTAACTTATGTATCCTAGTTTGTTAATCACTGCAGTATGATGACATATCTACCAAGTTGGAGGTATTGCCCCCATTGGGTCTATTCTAGGGATTATTCCGAGTTTGTCTGGACTCGACCCGTATTGTACTGAGTTTGGGTTTTTAATTTTTAATTAAAAAAATTAACTTTTTTATAATAAAAAGTTACCCTTGATGGCTATATATTTATTCAAACATAAACTTTTCTTGGACTAATATTCAAATAAAACTGATATAATTAGTTATTAATTTTGTCTAAAATTTTCTTGGATAATAATTAATTAACTACGCTTCAATTGGTCCAGACCTAAATATTTTGAATTTGGATCAAATGGCCCTACAACCTAAACATTCAAAATCTTGGACCAAAGACTGGGTTGGAGCCCGTTTGGTAGCACGAAAATTGGCTGATTTGGCTGTTTCTGCTGAAATTTATGAAGTTCTGGCTGAAGTGGCTGCATTGGCTGATTCTGCTGATTTCAGAAAAAAATACTTTTAAAATATATTTTATTAATAAAATAAAGAAAAAATTATATGTAAAAATAGCTAAAATGATCGTCTACAGTAACTTCGTCTAATACAGCCAGAAAAGTAACTCCAACCTTACTTTTTCTGCTTATTACACAATTCAGCGCGCGAAAGCAAAAGTTACGTGTTTGGTGAAAAAGTTGGTTGATAAATCTGATAAGCTGAAAAATAGTGTTACCAAACGACCTCCTCGTATGCAAATATGCAATCGGTCTGGGTCTGATTTACATGAATTTATCACAGAAAGTGGATCTTCACCATCTTAGAACTAAGGTAGAGGACGTAATAGCTAGGTACGGTTAGGAATGGACTCGGGCCGGTTCGGGCCCGGTTCGGGCCTGGGCCCGGCCGGGCCTCGGTTCTAGGAAGGCAGGCCCGGAACCGGCCCGGATAACCCCGGGTCCGGTTCGGTTCGGGTCACCCGCCCGGTTCACGGGCCGGGCCGGGCCTATTTAATTTTTTTTTTAATTATTATATAATTAGAATAAATCTTATTACAATTACAATATATTATATTCAAATTGAAGTATATTTATTTCAAATAAGAAGTACAATTGAGAATTAGGATAAATTTAAAAAATGTAATACATTTTGTAATAAAAAATCAATCGGACTCTCCGCCTTCGGTTGTTTCCTCCATAAAGTGGCGGGAGGGAGTGATGGTAATTTCTTGAGTTCTTCGTTGGGCCTTCAACCAATCGTGAAAGCAAACTAGTGTCTCAAGAGAGCTCGGGCTCAACCTCGTTCTAAAATCTGTTAGGACGTTGCCGGCCGCACTGAATTCTTGTTCCACGGCAACGGTTGATATCGGCATTGCTAGTACTTGCTTAGCCATCTTTGATAAAATCGGGAATGTTCTTTCATTTTCCTTCCACCACTTAAGAACGTCAAAGTCATCACCAACTTCATAATCAACATTCAATGTTAGATACAAAGAAAGCTCGTTACCTGAGCTTTGTTCAGTAGCGGGAGTTGCTCTACTTTTTTTCAAAAGAGAACCAAAAGCGGATTTTAAAAGTGATTTTCCTTTAGATGAAGAAGATGTTCGTTGCATGGGAGGGGGTGCATTACCATATTGTGCATGAAATTCATTATACAATTGATGAAATAAATTACTAACCTCGTTGAATTCTTGTTTAGGGTCGATGGGATTATCATCGAACTCTTGAGTTGGAAAAAAAGAAGCATAATAGTAATCTATACAATTTGCCAAGTAAGGAAGTTTATAACGAGGATCAAGAACAAATGCAATACCATATATATGCGGAATATGTGAATAATATTTTAAAAACTTTTGTTTCATGAAATCACAAAAATAACTAACGTAAGCGGCGTCGGAAAATTCACAAAAAGCGCCGGCGAGATTAACAGCTTCAACAAAAAATTCGTTTGCGGTAGGTTTATAAACATGACTAAAAGTTAGAGTTGCGTTATTAAAATATGCCAAAACATTAACAATTTTTTCACAAGTGTCGATGTCAGCCGGGTTTATAATATAGTTACAAGTTTGTCTTAAAAAAGCTGGAAAATGATCTTTATATCTAACAAGTACTTGAATTAAATTATAAGTACTATTCCAACGAATAAACAAATCTTTAGGAAAAGCACAATAATTCACACGTCTATCCTTCAAATATTGCCGCCATTGCATTTTTAGTGGAGTGTTAGCCCAAATCAATTTAATTCCCCCCTTGACTACCTCCAAAGCATTTCCTAATGCCGCTAAGCCATCTTGTACACACAAATTTAGAATATGACATGCACAACGTTGATGAAAAAATCTACCCATCAATGTAGAAGCACCACACAATTCACGTAATCTAGTTATAGCAGCAGTATTATTACTAGCATTATCAATTGTCGGGAATTGTTGTTCTTGTGCAAAACGTGGATCATTTTGGGACAATAGGTGTTGTAGTTCCTCGTCGGACATCATCATACCATCTCGCCGTTGGTAATCCGTTTCAAAATCATCTCGACTTTGAAAAGAAGACTCGGCCCGCGCTTTACCTTTGCCTTTGCGTGAAGTAGATCGAGTCGATGCAATCTCCCTCTTGCGGTTGCGTTGGAGATTACCCACATCTACAGAATGTCTACCTCGCTCCATATTTAAAATTGAACAAATATTAGCACTTAACTAATATGAGAAATGTAAAAATTAACTAGTTTTGTTATTTTAATGAGATATGTAGCAATTAACTAATATGAGAAATGTAAAAATTAACTAGTTTTTTTTACTTTAATGAGATATGTAGCAATTAACTAATATGAGAAATGTAAAATTGTAGCAATTAACTAATTAACTAATATGAGAAATGTAAAAATGTAGCAATTAACTAATTAACTAATATGAGAAATGTAAAAATGTAGCAATTAACTAATTAACTAATATGAGAAATGTAAAAATGTAGCAATTAACTAATTAACTAATATGAGAAATGTAAAAATGTAGCAATTAACTAATTAACTAATATGAGAAATGTAAAAATGTAGCAATTAACTAATTAACTAATATGAGAAATGTAAAAATGTAGCAATTAACTAATTAACTAATATGAGAAATGTACAAATGTAGCAATTAACTAATATGAGAAATGTACAAATGTAGCAATTAACTAATATGAGAAATGTAACAATTAAGTAGTTTAACTAATATTAATATGACAAATGAAACAATTAACTTTAACTACTTTAACTAATATTAATATGACAAATGAAACAATTAAGTAATTAAATAGATAAACGAGAAGTGTATATATAAATCAAATGTATAACTATATATAGTATATATAAATATATAATGTGTAAATATATTATAAGTAATATATAATATAATGTATAACTATATTCTAAGTAATATATAATATAATGTATAACTATATATAGTATATATAAATATATAATGTGTAAATATATTATAAGTAATATATAATATATATGTATAACAATATATAGTATATAATATAAATATATAATGCGTAAAGAATTATAATATGAATGTGTATAAGTATATATTTATAAGTAGATAATTAATATTATAATATATGAGTAGATATAATAATTATATAAATTATATATATGTAGAAAGAATTTGGAGAAGATGAAGAATGAAGATGATTGAATATGAGAGATTAAGAGAATAGAGAATTTAGATTTTAGAGAGTAGAAAGAGTTGTAGAAGAAGAGGTGTAAAAAATGTATAGAAAATAGGAGTATAAATAGGTTTTTTTTTGTATACCCCACCCCCACCCCCACCCCACCCCCCCTAACCCCCCAGACCCCCCCTCCTATGCTCCCAACGGCTATAGAGCCGTTTGGGAGGTCTCCCAACGGCTAGTAGAGCCTTCAAATTTTTTAATTTTTTTTTTTTTGTGACCGTTGAGGCCCGGACCGGGCCGGTTCATCAATTTCTAAGCCCGGGCCCGAACCGCTACACGACCGGGCCGGGTGGCCCGAACCGTGTCCTAACCAACAAACCGGGCCGGTCCGGGCCCGCACAGTAGCGGGCCGGTCCGGTTCCGGGCCGGTTGGCCCGGCCCGAGTCCACCACTAGGTACGGTACGTGGTAGCCATTCAAACGATCTAAAGGTATAACATAAATTGACATACATTAATGATGCGAGTTTTCTCGCACTTAAAAAGGTTGTAGGAAAGTGATTGAAGTACGAGTATCGTCTCCACAGGGACGGACAAAATGGAATTAAGGTTTAACTAAATTCAGCGATTAAAAGAAAAAATAAATGCATCGTGCGAGATTGGTTGGTTGAATTGAAATTAAACTAATGCGAATGAGCGATTAAAATAAAAGGTTGGTTTCTCTCTAATTAACGACCAAGGGAAGAGGGATTGATTCCGGGGTAACCAGATTTCTGGTTGATCGAATTTAATTACATGAAATTAATTTAATTGAGCCTAACTAATAATTACTAAGTTCTTACTGCTCCACAGGGGACCAGACAGATCTCTCATGCGACAGGATCCTATATTATCGCCAAGATGAACGAACTTACGGCCCCTTAATCACTACTAACCTCTTAGCGAACGATTAAGTCAAGTGTGTGTGAATGAGTCCTAGAACAAATTAGATCTCTCTTAATTTATTCTACATGCAATTGAAATTTTAGCTGCAGTCTAGGTCACAAGAGATCGGTTAAATTATTCAAACAAAAATTAAACGGTATTCATTCAATTAAACCATCAAGAATCTAGCCATACATCATGATCAACCTCTTCATCAACTCAAAATCCCTAATTAAACTACTCACAATTCATAATTGAAGAATCAACAGAATAGGGAAGAATAGAAATAATTGTCATTAATTAAAAAGATGAACTTACAAATAATCTCAAGATTCTTGAAGGAAACAACTTAAAAACGCAAGTAAATTCGTCCCTAGGCTTCTCCGTAATGTTTGTAATGCCCTGAAACGAGATATGGAGAGGCCTTATTTATAGAAAACAACGAATTCAGGTTGAATTAGGACTGAAACGGGGCACGCACGGCACCCACGCACGGCGTGCACGGCGTCCGACAGACCTGCGCGTCAAAATGTGCCACGCAAGCGTGCATCCCTTTATGCATGGCCGTGCGTGGTTGCCATTGAGTTTTCCGGTTTCTCACCTCGGACGCACGGCGTGCGTACCCGGACACACGACCGTGCGTCAAACTTCCAAATTTGACTTTGCTTCCTTCATGAAAGTTGTAGATAATGAAGTCCTCTATCCACCACAACTTGTCGAATGGGATTTGAATCATCCAATCAAAAGATATGATCAAAATGGTGGAAGGTCTCATTATGAAATCTCAACAGCGATCATCCGACTTCATCGTGTGTTTTCACATTTTTCCTCTCAGATTCTCGGAATGGTATCTTCATATGATTTGTAACCCTTGAAGTTTTCTTTCATATGGGACTTGAATCGTGTCCTTTGGATGCTTCTACAAAGAGATATGCTTGAACGATTGAAAGAAGGTCATCCTGATCATCGTTTTCAAGCTCTATTCGTCTTCTTTTGATCCCGTAGCCAATCCTAGAGCACTTTTGTCATCAAATCTTCGTCGTGAACCTCCCGGTGACTTCTGAAGCTCTCAATTCTCTCTCGGATGCATCTTGTCTTGTCACGATTGTTTCTCAAGCGCAGGTGCCGAACTCTAATTTCCTGATTTTGACTCAAAACAACACAAACTCGAACCAACGCCCGGTAAACATAACTTGAACTAAAATTGAGACTTGTAACATCTTAAAGCTAGGAAAAACTATCAAAATCCGATCCCAACACACATCAAATGCATGTTGTAATATGAACGTATCATATTCCCCCACACCTAAGCTTTTGCTTGACCTCAAGCAAACTGAACAACGGGACTTACGATAAACACCACACGGAATTCAAAACAACTAGCATGCACATGTACTCAAAGGGATATTCACAGAACAAAAAGACTAAACCAAGAAAATTCTTCCCTAAACTACATCTTTGTACTCTGGCTAACTTAAATGACAAAATTAGTCACACCATCTTTATAGTAATGGCTGCAAACACCGATGAACTATCTACTGATCAGAAGGACTTGTGAAGGCGGTGATGAATGGTGAATGGTTAAGAATAAAAGTCTCTTTCTTTGAGAGTTTTGGAATAATCTAACAAAAACTTAAAGCGTTCTGGAATTTCAGGGTATTTTTTGGATTAAGGAATTCAGTAGGACACAAATTAGGAACTATCATCTAAACCTATGCAACAAGTAGACAAGGTGTACAATTAAGCTAAACCACCGCGACACATTGGTGCTTTGACGTATACTTGAAGTACGTGAAGGACTAATGCTAATTTTTGCAATAGCCTTCAAGTTCAATTATTTAAGTTCAGTTTTCCTTGTCATGTTAGCACGAGAATGCATTTCTTTCGAAAGATACCCAAGTCTCATCTTATTGTGCAAAACACTTAAGCTTTTTGATCGGGGCCCCCATTCTCTTTTTCGAAAGGTAAGAAGTCTAGCTAATATTATTTTTTTTTTAATTTTTCAGATTTTCACTACACATTACCCCATTCTAATCTCGGCCTCATCAAGGAAAATTAGCAATTAAAGTTCAATTAATCAAAGTGAATCCATGCCTACAATGCAATCCTCAGAAATATCAAATTCCTAAAAAGTGACTGTTCTTACCCCATTTGGGGCATAGGAACATGATCGGGCTAAACTTGCAAGTATACAAGTGCCGATGTAGTAATAAATTCCGGTAAAATACCGGGTCGAATCCACAGGGAAACGTCGTTCTATAAAGTTCAGTTTGGAGAATTAAAAGAGAGAATAAAAGTAATTAAAATGTAGGAATTTTTGTTTGTTTAAGTGAATACATGATAAAATGACCAAGCCATCGGGATTCACTCAAACGTTAACTAGAATTCAATAAAAGTTCTTTGTCAATTCTTATGAGTACGGTATCACTATTTTTTTCTCGACTCCGGTTAAGGCAGTGAGAGCGTGATTTTCGCTACGTGTGAGTCCCGTTACGGCTCACATTCATCTAGAGAAAACCCCTTTGAATATTAAGATACCACACACGTACCATACAAGATCGAGTATATTTCAATCCTCAATACTTTGTTTGTTTATTCTTCTAGAGAAAGATTTATATTGCAACGTTAATTGACCATATAAACCTCTAGATGTTATGCAATGTAATTATATATAATTAGTTTAAAGAGTAAAACACGAATTACTCCTTCTAGTGTACAATTGATATTTCAACGTTAGTTACTTCATATCAATACATGTATTATACTATAATGTTGCATAACATTTATGGAAAATTAAACATAAGAAGAATAAATCATAAAATTTGACTTGGAACAAATATCAAAACCTAGCGGGCATAGAGGTTCATCTCGAGCCTTGGCTTAAGGAATTAGCCTCTAATGCGCATATTAATCAAAATTACAATACTTTGAATGTAGAAGAAAATGTAAATATAAAGGAAATATTACCTAAACATCAATGGTTGGGAGAAATGAGCTTCCACACCTCAAGAACACCATGAAGAACAAAGAAAAACTATAAAAACTAGTTATGAACTAATGAATTAAATTGAGATTGGATGATGAATTTGGGATGAATTGGAGGGTTTATCTTCATGATCCTCAATACTTGGGACAAAATTTGATGGTCTATTCATGATCCTCAATCAACATGGGACAAAATTTCTGAGCCATGCCTTCCAAATATCTTCAAATCAACTCAAAATATTCAAGCACATCGTCTGGTTTTCTGCAGATTTGGGGTAACCGGCGCCGGTTTGGGGAATTGGGGTTAACCTGGTTCCGGTTGTGTTTAGGCAATTCTGGCGTCACAATTTTTACAAGCAACCGGCGCCGGTTTGGTGCAATTCCGGAGCCGGTTTTGTCCTGGGATTTTGGGCATGTTCCGCTACGAATTTGGACATGATTCCTTCACCAAAGTTGTAGATAATGAAGTCTTCTATCCACCAAAACTTGAATGACGTGATTTTATTCATCCAATCAAAAGATATGAATAAAACATTGAGAGGTATGCATCCTGAAATTCCACCAGCAATATCTGACTTTATTGGTTGATTGAATCTTGATCCTTTCATATTCTAGCCATGACTTCTTCATAACATTTGTACCTTATTGAGTTGACATTCACATAAAATTTGAATCGGGTGATTTCGAATTCTCTACAATAAGTTATACTCAAATTATGGGCAGAACGTCATCCTCTTGGTCCAAAAAGCCATTCATCGCGATGTTTTATGCTCTGGTTCTCATTCTGAAGGTATTTGTCCGATTTCTCTCCTTTTCTTCAACAAATACTTATAAATACTTATGTTAAACACAAGTAAATATAATGGCTATCAGAACAGTGCCAACGGTGGCTCCTACAAAAATTCCCTAAGCTTAGCAAATTAATCCCCTAGTTCCCTAAACACCAAGACTTTGTCAGAGTTATTCACGGGTAAGGAAACATGCCATTTGGCTATGGAGCACAATTAATTGGGTAAAGAACAAAATGATCAGGCTCAAAGTGGCTTCTTCTCCTAAAGGACTTGTTCAGGTAAAATGGAAGATTAATGAATTCAATGGGTGACTAATGCCTTCATCCTCTCAACAACTAGGTTATACTGCAAGCAATTTAAGTCTAAACACTTCAAAGATGTTCTAAAAGCATAGCCAAAATGCTAGTCAACTCACAAAGACACGGTTTAAAGAAAAATTTTCAAAAAAAAATTGTCATGACTTTCCTATGAATATACAACTAACACCTGTCCGAATTAATCTCATGTAACAACTACTGCCCCAATGCCCAATTCACTCCCCCACACTTAAACTTTGACATTGCCCTCGATGACAAAAAATGCACTATGCACAAGGGGTAAAGAGGAAAGGGTCACGCGTGCTCAATCTCAACTCAAGTCAACATTACAAATAAGCGATTATAAGAGTCGCAGAAACTTCCCTACGACGCTGGTCAATGCAGAACTAAACTGATTCAAGTGATCCTCGGCACATCATCCCCAAAGCAAGACCCTGAGCTGCAAAAACAAAGCACAAAAAACACAAAAACAGAAACAGAAAAACCCCGATTTTTTTTTTCCTTTTTTTCCGGGGGTTTTCTTGAAAGCAAACAAACAAAGACAAAAGTGCAGAAGTAAACTTGGGTTGCCTCCCAAGAAACGCTATTTTTAACGTCGTTTGCCCGACACAACTACCTCATATGCTTTCAAATAGCAAAGACTGCACTGGTGCACTAATAATCAACGTCTCCAGCTTCCTCTCAACAAATGTCATTAGGTGTCGCAGATCTTTAAATTCTTTGGTCCACGTAGGTAGCATATGGTCTCCATAACTCTCATCAGCACAGAAGTGAAGGATGAAACTCACATCCTCTTTGGGTGGACAGAGAACATGAGTCAAAACTTTGATTACTCTAGGTATCACCGGAAGCTCAAAAGATGTTTCAACACAAGGAGTAGGAACAACACTGTAATCGAACTGCACCATAGAAAAGTCTTTTTCTTCTCCACAAATATCATGAACATTCACAATCTCTCCTCCGGACTCTATATCACTCCCCATGTGAGCATCCCAATTCTCGGTAACACCGTTCTCATGAATGTCTTCTTAGATGATGTTGTCGCTCTCCACACAAAAAGGAATATCATCCTCAAGGAGTGAATCAAAGAAATCCAAATCTACCACATAAGAGTGGATCGGTGCATGTGTACAAGAGGGGTAATCTTGTTTGTGGAGTGGGACTTCTTCATTATGAATATCATCTACCTCGCCCCCACTCTCTTGGAACGTGTGATCATCATTTCCCAACTCATCTTCAATACTCAAACCTACCTCAGTAGCACCATCATCATGACTGATCTGCTCCATGCCCTCATCAGGTGTTGAGATTAATGGTAAATCAAACGGCTCGGGAGTTTCTGTATGAAGATCACAGTGATCTGTGACTTCATTAGTTACAGCTTGTACCGTTTGAAACTTTTTCCTGTATTCTTGGAAAAACAACTCGACACTACTATTTTCTTGTTCATCTGCAAACAGAGGTGTGTCATCAAAAGCGTCTGAAAGTGTATCATCCATCATACTCCCACCATCGCAGTCTGACTCACTCCCAAGATCATCCCTATTGGTCTCCTCAGATAGGGCTTCTGCCACCTGACTCATCATGTTACTTAGAATCTGTATTCTGGTTGAAGTGGTCTGCATGAACTGAATTAGCGTCTCTTCCAAGTCAGAAAGCCTCTTTAAATCTGCCTCCTCTTGTTGATTATGTAGCTCATTACTCGACAGGGATGTAGGAATGACTGGAACATTTGTGCTCATAAAGTGCGGGGAGGAAGAAGTGGGGTATGTAGTTGCCTGGTAAGAATGGTCATATGGAGGAATGGGGCAAAGACATAAATGGTAACATCCTCCACAGAAGGAACACTTGCTATTTTTAGGAAAGGAATCAGCCAATTCCTCGGGACTTTTAGTTTGAACAAGATATTCAAGCATGGAGCCTGGTTTCACCCTAAGATATTGTGAATAAGCATAATGATGAGGGGATCGAGATTGAGAATGTTGCGCGTTTGGAGGAGGGTTAGAATAAGAATACTGACAATTTTGTGGTGTAGAAGAGTGATGTTGGTGAGGAGTGTAATGCGGGTAATATTGATGAGGAGGGTATGACGTATATAGTGAATATTCCATGGAAGTTTGAGAGAATGATGTTCCTCCAGAAATTCAGCGGAATGAGTTCATCTCATGTCTCTTTGAAAATACCTGAAAGGTTAGCAAAGAAAAATCCTATGAAAAACTAAAAAGAAAACAAAAAAAACTAACTAAGAAAAATCTCGCTGAAATTAATTAATCCTTAAAATCGACACTATCCCCGGCAATGGCGCCAAAATATGATATGAGTTTTCTCGCACTTAAAATATGTATCAGTATAGGGTGTAAGTATGAGTATCGTCTTCATAGGGACGGACAAAAGGGAATTAAGAATTAATTAAATTCAGCGAAGAAAAGAAATAAAATAAAATAAATTGTGTGAGATTGATTGATTGATAGGTGACGAGCACTTTGTCACGGTGCGTCAAAATAAATTCAATACTAAACACTTATACGTAGTATAGCGTAGTAGAGTTCGTATCCACAAGGAAAGGAATAATCCTCTTTTTATGATACTTAGTAAATAAAAGGGGGGATTTGGATTGAGTGATTTAATTTAATTAAGAACTAAGATGAACAACCTATATGTGTTTAATTCAAAGATAAAAAGGACTTGGCAATGCTACTTTCCACATGTTGATATATTTTAGTCGATCATTGTTATATCTATAACTTATTCCCTCTCGAATACTCAATCGGGGAGTATATCCACTTCATCGAGGGTAGTTATTAACAACAATCGTTCATTAATAACCCTTACTATTAATCAAATATAGAGCAACGCCTTATACCGATTTAATAGTAGCATTTAATCTTTCTAACTCCTTGATGAAATCAATTGAGATTGATAACCTCAACACAACGGTTTCGGTTTAACCAACAAAATTAATCCCTCTTAAGTTTATTAACCACGACCGTGCATTAATAAACCGAAGTTACTTACTTATGAAATCATCAACGATTAACCATCGGTTCGTTGATCGTTTCTAGTAATAATTAATATATGAAACAAAACTAGTTGATCCTTTAAGTAATGTTCAAAATATTAATATGAAATATGAGTAGGAATTAATTAATATTCAAGGAAGAATATTATTAAAGAAAATGAATCCTACTATAACTAATATCAAGATGTTTACTAATTGTCATCTTAGCAACACTCCCCAACATTAATATAGAGGAAGAAAATACCATTCTAACTAATGTCGAGATGTTAACTAATTGTCATCTTAGCAACACTCCCCAACATTAATATAGAGATGATATTAAGGAAAGAACTATTAATTAATATTCAAGGAAAGAAGTTAAGAAAATAACTCACAACTTTAATAATCAACAAGCTTCAAGAGCAACACCAAGAATGGAAGTTTAGCTCCTCATTTGGAGACTAAACATGATACAAAAATATAAGAAATGCTATTCTAAACTGAGCTTAAGAGTATGGAAGAAGGGATGCTTTTTAGAAAAGAAAAAGAGTGCTATGTATAGGTGTTTTTCAACACCTTTGACCGGTTACCCGACCGGGTCAAGTACTCACCCGACCGGGTCCGGTCAAAATCAGACATTTCCCCACGTTCTGGTGATCTTCGCACACCGGGTTGTCCCCGGTCACTTCTCGCCCGACGGGGTGAGGTATGGGGCCCGACCGGGCCCAGCTCTTTCCTCAGTGCTTCGGTTTTCAAATCAGACCCGACCAGGTGAAATTTCCTACCCGGTCGGGTATTTGCTCCTGGACAGTTAAAATTCCTTTTTCTTCACTTCAACATCCTCCTTTCCAACATCCTAATTCCTAATTCTACTTTATAACTTACAAATGAGAACTAAAATACAATAACAACTAAAATCACACTAATGTTTACAAACCAAATAAAACGTCAAACAATCACCATCAATGAAACATAAAAACATACAATTATGCACTACTAATTAGTGTGCATCAAACACCCCCACACTTAAACCTTTACTCGTCTCGAGTAAATCAAATCAAATCCAAGAAGTCCTAAATGACAAGAATATCAATACAAAACATCCAAGAGTGTTTTTACCACAATATAAAGCATCCCCAATAGTAATTAAAGTAAATTGGGGTCTTCAACTTTATCTTTATCTCCATTTCTCTTTTGAACTTATCACCTTCAGGATCTTGCAAAATAGACATTTCTCTCATTCTCTCGTTTTGCCTAGGTGCCCTTTCAGGTTTTCATCCCAGCTTCCCACATTTTTCTTTTTAATTCTCACAACCTCACTCTTTATTTTATTGCTTTAATTTTTGCTTGAGTTGATCTTTGTGGGTTTTCAACTCAACAAGCTCTTTTTTTTGTTTTTTTTTTTGAAAATAAAATAAAACAAGTAGGATTGTGAGCATACCAGAACAATCTCTGCACCCCACACTTAGGATCTGGCACTGTCCCTAGTGTCCGCCTAGACCTCCACCTTGGTGTTTGTCCTCATCCATGTGATCCCCGCCATAACCACCATCGTCGCCTCCACCACCGGAACTCGATCCTCCAAAGAAACCCCACTGAGAGGGGTCATACCATGATGGTGCAGGAGGTGGAGTGGTCATAGAGGAAAAGGAGCCCTGGTGTGCTACATAGGAGTATATCGGACCAAAGGTTCGCCGTTGGTCCTCTTCATATCGCCGCCAGTCTTCCTGCCGTTGTTCCTCCAACCTTTCAAAGCTATGCCTCTGTTCAGTTCTATACTGATCAACTTGCTCTTGAAGCTGGATGTAGTTGTTGTTGATCATGTTCATGTTATTGAGCATCTGTTGCTCGAATGGTGAGTATTGGTAGGCTGGAGCATCAGGTTGTTGTTGTGGTGGGTTAGGTATCAAGGGCGGGTTTTCTTCAGCATGTTCTTGATCTGGTTCATCTTGTGCATAGTGTGCCGGGATTGCCCCGGGGAGACAGTAGTGATGACCATCACCGATTTCATGGCCCATGATATCTAGGGGGACGTCAGGGGACGGGATATGGATAGTTATGTTTTGACGTGGGATGATAAACCAGTTGTAGATTGGTGTCCCAGTAGGTGTCATGTGAGATAGAGCCAAATCTTTGGTCTTTTGCACAAGCCATGACGTGCAAATGAGTTGTTTCGGAGTAATGGGGCCTGGGTCTACAAAGCCATATAAAGTGGCTAGATGTGTGATTAGGCCCCCTATCACAATTTGTCCGGATGACGTTGCCACATTTTTGAAATGGGTCCATAAGATAGAGGCAACGTCAACTGGTTCTGGTCCAGGTAAAACAGCTTGTGCCAGAACACACACATCCCACATTCTTGTGTGGTGATTATTCGGTCTTCCGAGGAAACAATTTGAACAGAATTTTAGGAATATACGGAAGACCGGGTGTTGAACACAGTTCACACTCAACTTAGAAAGGTCCACCACACCTTGTCCTGTCATTCTTTTCCATAACTCGTACTCCACAAGCGTATCATAAGCACGAGCTTCATCAAACAGAGGGAGGCCAAAATGATGTGCAAATTCTCTTTTGGTCAATGAACGATTTTCATTGAGTAAACGAAAGGTGGTGGTGTCATTTGCATGATCATCATCATCCTTTGTATACACATATGAACTAAAGAATTCATAAACCAATTGAGGATAAGTCACATATTGCATTTCTAGCAACCTAGTCATTCCAATTCTTGCAAATATATCACGCATGATCACATCAATCCAAAGGAGGGCTAGAGTAGTAATGCACATGAATCGGGATTGTTTTACCTCCCTTTGTGCTTGTCCCTCGAAGAGTCGCTTTTGTGCCTCCGTTGCAAATTCCACGCTTTCATAGCCCGCTACCGGTGGGATAGCCCTTGAAGAAGAAGCTTTGGATTTTTTTGGAGCCATGGGAATTGAATTTTTTTTAAAGGGATTTTCGGATTTTGGGGTAGGGTGGGATTTAGATGGCTTTTATGGGTATGAGGTTGAAGAGGATGGTGAGAAGAGTAAGAATATGGTATTGGTTGAGGATTTTTGGGGAGATTTCAGAGCTTGAATGTCCAAGAATGGGGATTTTCGAATTTTGGGTAGGGTTTTTGGGTTTGGTTGATTTGGAAGGTTTTGGGGGATTTTATGGGTATAGAGATGAAGAGGGAAGTGAGGAGATGAAGAAAATGGGGGTTTTTAGTAGATTTGGTTAAGGAAATGGGGAGATTCGAAGGTTGGGGTGTTTGAAAATGGTGGAATTTGGGTGTTTTGGGTGTTGGGAGGAAGAAGAAGTGGGAGGGGAAAGGTTGAGCCCGACCTGGTATAGCTGTGTTTTCCCGTTCGCCCGGTCGGGTGGGGTAGTTTACCCGGTCGGGTGTACGCTATTTACCCCAGGCAGAATGTTTTTTGTTGGGTAGCCCGGCCGGGTGAAGTGAACTACCCGGTCAGGTGTAAACTGTTCACCCGAGGCAGAAAGGTTTAGCTGGGTTAACCGGCCGGGTATAAAAGTCTACCTGGTCGGGTTCAAAATTAATTTTTGTTTTGCTCTCGCCAAGCCCGGGTGGTTGCCCGGGTGTTTTGTTTTTAGAAGTAACCCGACCGGGTTAGAGTTTATACCCGGCCGGGTCCAATCCCAGTTCATTTTTTTTTAAACACACACTACTGAAAAAATTAAAAATAAAAAATGAAGAAATTGGGTTGCCTCCCAAGAAGCGCTTGATTTAATGTCGCGGCACGACGTTATATATATATTTTTTCTTTCATGTGGGATCGTGAACGTCCCTTGTTTCATTTTTCTTTTTCGGCCTTCTCCAGTAAGGCCGGGATTTCTTCTCTGGTATCACTTCAATCCCAGGTGGGATCCATTCTCCTTTTGAAAATTTGAATAATTCTTCTTTTTCAAAAAGTTTGATTTTCTCATATTTTTTCTCAACAAAAATATTCCGGGTTTGTGGTTCACAAACATTTAGAGAACAAAGATATTGGTCTTCAATCTGTTTTTTCGTAGAATCAAAAATGTTGAATTCTACCTTTTGATCATCAAACTCTAAAGTTAATGAACCATTAGACACGTCTATTTTTGTTTTTGCGGTTTTTAGAAAAGGCCTACCCAAGAGGATGGGTGTAGTTTGGTTATCATCTCCCATTTCCAGAACATAAAAATCAACAGGGAAAATTAAATTTTCTACTTCTACTAGCACATCTTCTACTACACCCTTCGGGTAAGTATTAGACCGATCCGCTAGTTGAATCACTACACCAGTTTGATGTAGTGGGCCGAGTTGTAAGGATTTATATAAGGAATAAGGAATGACATTTATTGATGCTCCTAAATCCAACAAGGCCTTAGAAAATAAGGTATCCCCTATTTTGCAAGGAATAGTGAACATGCCTGGATCCCTACATTTCTCAGGGAGTTTCTTTTTAAAAATGGCCGAGACACGTTCACTAACTTCAACCCTTTGTTTCCCTTCCAGATTATTTTTCTTTTTCATTGTGCATAGTTCCTTTAAGAACTTTGCATAACGGGGACCGCTTTTGATCAGTTTGAAGAGTGGGATGTTTACCTCAGAATCGGCGAAGGTCTCGTAGATGTTCCGATCATTCTTCAGCTTCCTCGTGTCTTTCAATGCCTCTGGGAATGGAGGGAGTGGTTCATATGATGACAGTGGAGGGAATTTAGTTTTCGTTGGCTTCTCCTCTTCCGGTTGAAAGCCTTCTTCAAGATCAACCTCTTGCTTCTCCTCCTCAACTTCCCGTGGTTGCAATTCTTTACCGTTCCTCAACATGATTGCATTGACATGTTGTCTTGGGTTTTGCTCAATTTGGGAGGGGAGCCTACCCGAATCTTTTGCTTCAAGTCGACTTACGGCACTTGAAATTTGGCTAACTTGAGTTTCCAAATTTTGAATGCTCGACTTGGTTTCATGTTGGAATTGCATCATGGTTTGTTGGAATTGCCCCATGCTTTGCTGCATTGTTCCCATATTAACGGCCAGTGCTCGAATCATGTCTTCGGCGGACATACTCGAATTCGATGTTTGGTCTTGTGGTTTATATTGTTGAGGAGGAGGATTTGTTTGAGAATTTCCGTACCTTAAATTAGGATGATCCCTCCATCCCGGGTTGTAAGTATTTCCTTGAGGATCGTACCTCCTTTGACCTTGGAACCCCAAAGCATTGACTTGCTCGGAGTTCTCTTCTTGTAGCGTTGGACAAGAATCTGTGGGATGCCCTTGTGTTGAACAGATGCCGCAGACCTTGACTTCTTGGGTTTTTGAGACTTGAAGAGATAGATGCGGGATAGTACCTGTCAAGGAAGCTCTTTTTCATTTGAGCCCATGTATTGATGCTCCCCGAGGGAAGATAGAATAGCCAATCTTTGGCGGTGTCTTTGAGGGAGAATAGGAAGGCTCTCAGCTTGATTTGCTCCTCGGACACGTCATTGGGGCACATGCTTGTGCACACAATATGGAACTCTAACAAGTGTTTATTTGGATCTTCCCCTCGTAGGCCATGGAAAGAGGGAAGTAGGTGAATGAGCCCAGATTTTAGCTCGAATGTGACCCCCGTATCAAGAGTTGGAAAAGTGATACATAAGGGTTGTTGATTTAGATTCGGAGTCGTGAGCTCCCTCAGCGTTCTTGTTTCCAGAGCCATGTGGAAGGACTCTTCGGATTCGCTAGAATGAGAACTAGCACTTGATGATTCCTCCGAAGAAGTATTCGAAAATAGATTCCTGAACCTCTCGAAGGCTTGTTCTGTTTCGGGCTTTGTTTGGTAGGTGATTTGGTTTATAGATCGGTGTTTAACTATATACTCAAACAAAGCTCAGCCAAAATAGAAATCTTTTAAATGTTTTTTTTTATTTTTCTTGAAATAAAATAAAAAGAAAAATAATTGCCTTTCCCCGGCAACGGCGCCAAATTTGACGAGCACTTTGTCACGGTGCGTCAAAATAAATTCAATACTAAACACTTATACGTAGTATAGCGTAGTAGAGTTCGTATCCACAAGGAAAGGAATAATCCTCTTTTTATGATACTTAGTAAATAAAAGGGGGGATTTGGATTGAGTGATTTAATTTAATTAAGAACTAAGATGAACAACCTATATGTGTTTAATTCAAAGATAAAAAGGACTTGGCAATGCTACTTTCCACTTGTTGATATATTTTAGTCGATCATTGTTATATCTATAACTTATTCCCTCTCGAATACTCAATCGGGGAGTATATCCACTTCATCGAGGGTAGTTATTAACAACAACCGTTCATTAATAACCCTTACTATTAATCAAATATAGAACAACGCCTTATACCGATTTAATAGTAGCATTTAATCTTTCTAACTCCTTGATGAAATCAATTGAGATTGATAACCTCAACACAACGGTTTCGGTTTAACCAACAAAATTAATCCCTCTTAAGTTTATTAACCACGACCGTGCATTAATAAACCGAAGTTACTTACTTGTGAAAACATCAACGATTAACCATCGGTTCGTTGATCGTTTCTAGTAATAATTAATATATGAAACAAAACTAGTTGATCCTTTAGGTAATGTTCAAAATATTAATATGAAATATGAGTAGGAATTAATTAATATTCAAGGAAGAATATTATTAAAGAAAATGAATCCTACTATAATTAATATCAAGATGTTAACTAATTGTCATCTTAGCTACACTCCCCAACATTAATATAGAGGAAGAAAATACCATTCTAACTAATGTCGAGATGTTAACTAATTGTCATCTTAGCAACACTCC
This sequence comes from Cuscuta europaea, assembly GCA_945859875.1. NCBI lineage: Eukaryota > Viridiplantae > Streptophyta > Magnoliopsida > Solanales > Convolvulaceae > Cuscuta > Cuscuta europaea. The sequence goes on along the minus strand of CAMAPE010000018.1, from coordinate 1,949,863 downwards.
CCAACATTAATATAGAGATGGTATTAAGGAAAGAACTATTAATTAATATTCAAGGAAAGAAGTTAAGAAAATAACTCACAACTTTAATAATCAACAAGCTTCAAGAGCAACACCAAGAATGGAAGTTTAGCTCCTCATTTGGAGACTAAACATGATATAAAATATAAGCAATGCTATTCTAAACTGAGCTTAAGAGTATGGAAGAAGGGATGCTTTTTAGAGAAGAAAAAGAGTGCTATTTATAGGTGTTTTTCAACACCTTTGGCCGGGTACCCGACCGGGTCAAGTACTCACCCGACCGGGTCCGGTCAAAATCAGATATTTCCCCACGTTCTGGTGATCTTCGCACACCGGGTTGTCCCCGGTCACTTCTCGCCCGACCGGGTGAGGTATGGGGCCCGACCGAGCCCAACTCTTTCCTCGGTGCTTCGGTTTTCAAATCAGACCCGACCGGGTGAATTTTCCTACCCGGTCGGGTATTTGCTCCTGGACAGTTAAAATTCCTTTTTCTTCACTTCAACATCCTCCTTTCCAACATTCTAATTCCTAATTCTACTTTATAACTTACAAATGAGAACTAAAATACAATTACAACTAAAATCACACAAATATTTACAAACCAAATAAAACGTCAAACAATCACCATCAATGAAACATAAAAACATACAATTATGCACTACTAATTAGTGTGCATCAAAAGGGAAAATTAAATTGCAAATAACGAATTAAAATAAAGATGGGGTTCTTCTTAATTAACGACGAAGGGAATAGAGATTAATTCCGGGGTAATCAGGTTTCTGGCTGATCGGACTTAATTACATGAAATTAATTTAATTGAGCCAATCTAATCATTACTAAGTTCTTACCGCTCTCGCGGCGTAGAGTACTATAATTTAGGGGATCGGACAGATCTCTCATGCGAGAGGATCCTAAATTATTGCCAAGACGAGCGAGCTTACGGCCCCTTAATCGCTACTAATCTCTTAGCGAACGATTAAGTGTGTGTGAATGGGTCCTAGAACAAATTAGATCTCTCTTAATTTATTCTACATGCAATTGTAATTCTAACTGCAGTCTAGGTCACAAGAGATATCAGTTAAATTATTCAAACACAAATTAAATGGCATTCATGCAATTAAACCATCAAGAATCTAGGCATACATTATGATCAACCCCTTCATCAACCCCAAATCCCTAATTAAACTACTCACAATTCATAATTGAAGAATCAACAGAATTGGGAAGAATAGAAATAATTTTCATTAATTAAAAAAATGAACTTACAAATAATCCCAGGGTTCTTGCAGGAAACAACGTAAAAACACAAGTAAATTCGTCCCTGGGCCTCTCCGTAATATTCGTAACCCCCTGAAACGGGATATGGAGACCTTATATATAGAAAACAACGAATTCGGGTTGAATTAGGACTAAAACGGGGCACGCACGGCGTTCATGGCGTCTGACAGACCTGCGCGTCAAAACGTGCCACGCATGCGTGCGTCCCCCCACGCACGACCGTGTGTGGCTGCCAGTGAGTTTTCCGGCATCTCGCCTTGGACGCACGACGTGCGTACCCGGAAACACGACTGTGCATCAAACTTCCGAATTTGACTTTTCTTCCTTCATGAAAGTTGTATATAAGTAAGTCCTCTATCCACCACAACTTACCGAATTGGATTTGAATCATCCAATCAAAAGATATGATCAAAATAGTGGAAGGTCTCATTCTGAAATCTCAACAGCGATCATCCAACTTTATCGTCTGTTTTCACCATTTTCCTCTACGATTCTCGGAATTCTGTCTTGATATGATTTGTAACCCTTGAAGTTGTCTTTCATATGGGTTTTGAATCGTGTCCTTTGGATGCTTCTAGAAAGAGATATGCTTGAACGATTGAAAGAAGGTCATATTGATCGTCGTTGTCAAGGTCTATTCATCTTCTTTTGATCCTAGAGCACTTTTGTCATCAAATTTTCGTCGTGAACCTCAAAGTGACCTCCAAAGCTCTCAATTCTCTCTCGGATGCATCTTGTCTTGTCACAATTGCTTCTTAAGCGCCAGTGCCACGCTCTAATGTTCTGATTTTCACTCCAAACAACACAAAACTCGAACCAACGTCTGGTAAACATAACTTGAGCTAAAATTGAGACTTGTAACACCTTAAACTTAGGAAAACCACCAAAAGCCGATCCCAACACACATCAAGTGCATGTTGTAATACGAACTTATCAATTAACTAACTTTTTATATTCAAGTTTTCTAAAAACAATTAGGGATTTTAATTTAGGGGTAATTCGAGTTTGCACCCTATTTTATTGTTCAAATGAAAATTTGCACTCCGGTTTTAAAATTCTTTGTATTTGCACCCAAACCCCGTATCAAAACACAAAAGTGTCCCCATTAACAATTATGTTGCCCTTCAACATATTCTTGATTGAATGGCATTTTTGTCTTCTCATACGGGATTGGGTGCAAATACAAAAAAAAATTAAAAACGGAGTGCAAAGTCTAATTTGAACAATAAATTAGGATGCAAACTCAAATTAGGCCAAACAATTAAGGTAACACGTAATATTTTCATCGAGTGTGATGATCTAACTCAGGTGTGTGAGCTCAGCCGAAAAGAACGTCGATACCTTCACCGTCTTTGAAACCAGAAGACGTAATAGATGCGCTACGTGGCACGCATCCATTCAACTTAAATTAGGGATGGACCCAACCGGTTCGGCCCGGCCCGGAACCGGCCCGGCCCACCACTATGCGGGCCCGGCCCGGCCCGGTTGGTGCTAACCGGGCTTGGGCTTTTACCCGGTTGAGCAGGGTTGGGCGGGCCGGGATCAAGCCCTGTATTTGTTGAACCGGCCTGGGCGGTTCGGGCTATTTTTATTTTTATTTTTTGGTTTTTTCAATTTCTTTTGTTTTTCTTGGTTAGGGCTGGGTGTTTTAAGGGGGTTTGGGGGTGGGGGTGAAGGGGGGGGGGGGGGTCGGGGGTTAATTAGAAAGCAAAAAAAAATTACCTTGACCCGAGCCTGGCCCGGTTAGGCCCGGACCCGGTATCAACCCGGGCCGGTTCCGAGCCCAACAATTTGAAAAAAAAGCCCGCCCAGGCCCGAAACTGGAACCAGACCAGGCCGAGTCCATCCCTAACTTAAACTATCTAAAAAATGTAACGTACATATATATGAGGCGGGCTTGGTTGAAAAGGGGTAGATACAAATACTCCTCCGTCCCAAATTGTTTTGCAAAGTCAATAATTTTTTGTCAACTAATAATAAAAGTCAATCCTCCCAATGGATAATTAATTCAATTTTTAATAATTAAAACTTACATATTCAGAAACTACATTAAACTCTCTTCAAAAATGTAATCTCCAAATTAGAATATAATAAAAAATTGACATCCTTATTAAGCAAATAAAACAAGATTATTTGACCAAGAAAAGTCTAATTTGCAAATCAATTTGGGACGGAGGGAGTACATTAACCTACTGAGCTGAGAAACACTTTCTTCTATTTACTTCCTCTGTTCTTTAATTCTTGCAACATTGTGATTTTGGCACTATTCGCATATCTTACTTTTATCACGATTTTTTACTAATATATATAATCAAATTATTACGTATAAAATGTTATTGAATTCTCATCAATGTGAATTTCCAAAATATCAACCTTTTATAATGTTTAGTAATACATAATTAAATATAATTATAGTCAAAGTTATGTGTTAGCAAACATGAAAGTCAAACTGTTTCAAGAATTAAAGAAGGGAGCATACTATGTTCTAAAATAGGTAAAGGTAATAAATCTACAGCGATGTTTCCTTCTAGCTAATAGAAAGTAGGGGTGGACTCGGGCCGGGCCAACCGGCCTGGAACCGGAACGGCCCGCTCCTGTGCGGGCCCGGACCGGTTGGTTGACCGGTTCGGGCCACCCGGCCCGGTGGGATGGCGGTTCGGGCTCGGGCCCTTCAAAAGGTGAACCGGCCCGGCCGGTTCAGGCCCGGACCGGGCCAATTTATTATTATTATTTTTTGAATTTTTTTAAGTTTTTGGGTTGGGCTGGGTATTTTAGGCCATTTGAGGTGGTTAGGGTTGGTTTGGGGTGAGGGGGAGGGTTGGGGGTTTACTAGGAAAAACCAAAAAAAAAAAATAGAACCGATGATCAGCCCGGCCCGGCCCGGACCCGGGATTACCCGGGCCGGTTCCGGGCCTCCCCTTCATGAACCGAGACCCGGCCGGGCCCGAACCTGAACCGGTCCACCCCTATTAGAAAGTCGATCAGTGCTTAAAAATGAAAGAACAGGCGGGGCTATTCTTGGGGTGATAAAGTAAGCTAGATCAAAGATTAAGCTGCACTGGCCGGTTTTGAGTGTGACAGCCTAGCACTGCCCCACAAGATCGAGTTCCTTTAAAATCCGGCCGGCCTTAGCTTCTTCACTTGGTTATAATCACTTGCATAGGCCAGCCGGATTCATATATTGATGGATAGTGTACCCGAGGGGTAACTTATCCGAGGGGTTATTACGGGGAATAACAAGAGAGAAGTCAGAGCAAGTAAATATAGAGAGAGAAAGTATATTGTAAAGTGTGGAGCGTTTTCAGCGTGGTTACAAATGGGGAAATGGGGTGCTATTTATAGTAGCAATAAATGCCGGGCAGGGACACGTGTCAAGCGTCCATTGGCCGAGAGGTCACCTCATCTGGTTGGCGCTGGCAACCGCACGTGGCCGCATTTAATGCGGCTGTTGGATGGGACGTTGTACAGGGTACGGTGATCTGTACGCATGTGGCGCGGATATCATGTCGGGAAAGGTGCCCTCGGCTGTAGAGGACTAGCCAAGGGTTCTGAGTACCGGGGACCCCCTTGGCGCCGAGAGCTCCAGGTGCCGAGGGCTACTGTTTTTCGCCGTTTTTCCCAGTAACTTTGTTTTGCTGTCTTGGCCCTCCTGTGAGAGTAAGAGCCTTCGGCCAAAGGGCCGAAGGCACCCCTGGTGCGTATTTGTGGGCTGCTTGGTACTCTGGGCGCTGTGATTTGGGCCTGTTGGGCCTTCTGGGCCTGTTGGGCCTTGATTGGAGTAGTAGGAGTCTGTGGGCCGGGGGTTCCCGGGCCATATACTCCATCAGGAGTCCCTCACTCCTTTTGCCGAAAGGTATTTGAGGAAAAAGGAGTAATTGTGTTTGTCCTCTGCCGTTGTTCCGTTTGTAGAGTTGTGGGTAGTTTGCTGTTTGTTTATTCTGCCGAGGGCAGTCCCTTAGTTACCCACATGTCGGGACTTGAGGGGTCATGTTTGTAATTTTTGTGATTTTCCCCGAGGGGTCCTCCAGTCCCCCACTCCTTGAGGCACTTGCAAAGTGGTGAAAAGGAGTAGAGTAGTTGCGTTGCTGTTGTGGGCCGAAGGCTGACGCTTTTCGTTTCATTTTGGGGGGATGCCTCGTTAAAAACCTCATTAGGAAAAACCCTGTGGGAAAAAATCCTAATGAGGGAAAAAGAGTGCACCGAATTCCCCCAACGATGAATCGAAAATGTGAAACCTTGGTTCGAAATGGAGAATAATGATGATGCCGGAGGCTTGCTTTTGATACCCTGGGAGGCGCCGAAGGGGAGTCCCCCAATCTGGGGATCGAGGGCGTAAAGAATGCGGGTAGTAGTTGAATTGTTATCGGGGGGTCCCCTGTTTGTTGATTAGTTGGTGATGAGGATATCCGAGGGGTTCCGCTACCTGTGTACCGTAGGCTATCCGTCAATGAGACATACTCCCCGGGGGCTACCCGGCCCTCACAGTGCTGAGGGGGGATCCCCGAGGGGTGGCCTGATATGAAGCCTTGGGCCTCTGAAGGAGTGATCCCGAAGGAATTCGTTATGTACTGTGTGGGGCACAACCCGGGAGCGTCTCTGGGTATGTGTACCTGGAGGCTTTCCTTGATGAAGTGGGGTGAAGTGAAAAGCCCGGGGGCTCCCAGAATATAGTCGTTGAAAATATAGCCGTTGGAATATGTAACGTCAGGATATAGCCGTTGGGGGGGTTGCCACGTGGTGCGTGCTCGTTGGCTGCCCGTGGGCGGGCGTCACCGATCGGGCGAAACCGCGGTCTGTAATGATGGCAGTCCAACCGGATCCCAGCGCCTATAAATACCCCTTGGCCGGCCTCACTTCCCTTGTGCATTTTATCCGTTAGCAAAGCTCTGCCAAAATTCCTAGAGAGAGAAACAGCTGCCTTCGATCAATCGCTCTTCCGAGGTCAGTTCTCTGCCCCTCTGCTGTAGCATTAGTAGGTCGTAGTCGTGTGGCCTTATGTTAAGCGCTTAACAGCCTTAGGAAAACTCCTGTCCTAGAAACCCCTCATCCCTTCAGCTGTTGAGGATGTCTTCACAAAGCGACTCTCGGGATATCTCGAGGCCGCCCTAGATGGAGGAGGAGATCATCTCGGACGTGGAGTCCTCGAGCGCACGCACTTCGGTCAACCAGGACTCTGTGGTAGCTGAAGAGGTGCAAGCCAGCCTTCGGCTAGAACTGGAAGCGGAGGAGTTCGAGCAAGTGTGCGAGGACGAGGAGCTGGCGCTTGCCTTTCAAGTGGCCGAGGATGAGGCTCAAAAAGAAAGCATGGTGGTTACCGTCGTCGTTCCTCCCCCTCGGAATGCAGAGGCCGGAAGCTCTCAGCCTCTGAACCCGACGCCTATCAGTGTTGCCCCCGGGAAGAAGAGAAAGGTGAAGGCTGCCGGGAAGAAGAAACAGGCTGCCGTTGACGCCGGACAACCAGTAGGAATACCCGAAGGCTACTCCTACCTGAACACTGCCGCTTTGGATGTGAAGACCCGAGCCACACGGGGGGAATACATGACGACGCAGCTCCTGGTAGAGCCGTCGGCATTGGTAGTGGAGCCGGGGCCAGATGACATTTTGCTATACGCCCCCGCCGGTTGTTTTGCCGTGCATCTGCTCTCTGTGGAGTTGGGCCTTCGGTTCCCCCTCCATCCCTTCGTGATGGAGTACCTCCGGTACGTAAAGCTAGCCCCCTGCCAACTAACCCCGAACAGCCACTCCTACTTGGCTGGCTTCCTCTCCCTCTGCCGGAGCCGGGATGTGGAGCCTTCGCTGGACCAGTTTTTCCTCTCCTTCAACCTGTGCGGGGGGGGGGGGGGGGGGGGGGGGGGACTCGAATGCCGGTGGCTTTGCCAACCTACAGCAGCTCCCAGAGTTCAGACTCTTTGATGAGGTCCCTTCGTCCCACAAGGGATGGAAAGATAAGTTTTGCTACATCCGGATGGCCGAGAATCCCTTCTCGGCTCCCCTTCGCGACAGCTTCCGCAGGCACGTCAAGGTAGGAAGCGCTGCCTTGGAGAAGAAAGGAAAGAAGCTCTCCAAAAAGCCCGAGGGGTCCGACAAGCATACCAAGATCAAGGATGCTACTCTCCTAGACGATCTTTATGATTTGGGCTTTCGGCGTTATCGGCTGATGGGGGAAAGCGATGAGAGATATCCCCCCGTCGATAGGGTTTACCAAAGCGCCGGAGGTAGTTGATTCTGCCGAGGGCTCCCGTTCTATACTTAGAATATACTTTCCCTTCTTTTATTTTTGTTTTCCCTTTTGATATTATGTTCCTAACTCCCCTGCATTTTCTTTGTTTTTCAGGACCAGACATGGACGCCCGGAACCTTTCTAAGCTGAAGAAACAGCTGGCAAAGGAGACCAAGAAGAAAGACCCCTCACTGCAACAGAGGGGGTTGGACGAGATCTACCCGAGGGCGGGTGCAAACGAAGGGGCCCAGGAAAATGTGCCCAAGGAAAAAATTGCTGCCGGCGATGATGTTGGTTCCAACGCCGAGGGCTCCCCAGTTGAGGCCCTGAAGAGGAAAAGAGCCGGGAAGGCCGTGGCGCCCCCGGAGGGGAAAAAGCAGAAGAAGAAGGGGGGGGGGGCGACCCGAAAGGGGCCCCGGTTGTCATCGTGGAGGAACATTCCTCCCCCGAGCTCCCTGCCCAGGCCTCCGGCCTGGTATGGCCTCAAGACAATGTGCAGTTCTCCATCACCAAGGGGACTGCCATTATGCATGCCACGCTGAACCCGAGGGAGTTCCTGAGGGGGGGCCACCACCCCCCCACCCGACGGATAAATCCGTGCTCTCCTGGCAAACCGACGACGCCCTCTGGTCCAAGGTCCTTCAGGCCTCGGTTACCGTAAGTTCCCCTTTCCTTCTTCCTTTTCCTCCTGTTCCCTTCCTCCCCCTTTTTGCACTGTGGTTCTAAACCTTGGTGATTCGTGATCTCTTTTGTAGGCAAGCCTCGGCCTCGGGGAACTCATTCAGCGGATGGAGCGCTATGCCCTTCAAAAGTAGAAGGATGACGAGTCCTTGGCCGCGGCCCAAAGGCGGCTCCGGGAGGCAGAGGAGACTTCCAAGGTGGAGAGGGCGGCTTTCGAGAAACTCCTCGAGAATGCCAAGGTCCTGGCGAAAGCCGAGGGGAGGGCCGAAGCGGAGAAAGCAGCTGCTGAGGCCGCCCAGAAGGCTGCCGAAGATGTTGAGACTGCCAAGAAGGAGGCAGTGGGGGAAGCGGGTGGCAGCCTTCATCGCCGAGGGGTGGAAGGCCGAGGCCCAGAGGGCGTGGGTGGCCACGGTTGTTGAGTCCTCTGTGGAGGAATGGGTGAAAGGCCCCGGGGCAATGTGGCTGGCCCAGAAGGGGAAGGAATACTATGACGGGGGCGAGTACTTCACTCAAGCTCTCATCTACCGAAGGCTGGCCAGGCACCTGGGGGCAGATCCGTCGGCGTTTGACCCTGCGACTTATGGGCTCCCCCCTCTTCAACCGGGCACCAGGGTTCCCCTTCCCGAGGGCACCAGCAGGCCAGATCTTGAGGACACTGTCCTGATGGCTGAATTTAGCGATGAAGAAGAAGATGCCGAGGGGGACGCTACGTCGAAGCCGGCCGACGGGGGTGATGCTGCTGCTGCTGACGATGTAGTCATCGTGTAATACTTAGAAATTTTTTTGAACAATCCTGTCTAGCTATCACTTGTATGCTCTCGGCTTCGGCCACTATGTAATGTATATTTTGAATTTCCTTTCATCGGATGAATGAGCACATATGCCTTTGGGCTTTTGGTATATAACTTGTCCTCTTTAATTTATTTCTTCTCGAATGTATGCCGTCGTTCTTGTTTTTTTTTGAATGTATGCCTTCGCCCTTCTTTGAATGTATGCCTTCGCTTGTCTGAATGTATGTTTAGGACTTAGAATATATTCTTCCAAGTATAGTCAGTTGAACCTTTCACCGAGGGCACAATGTTCTGGACTTAGAAAATATTTCTAAGTGTTTGTTCATCTGTTGGCCCCCGGCTAATCCTTCCCTCTGGTAGTATGTAGCCTTCACGAGATGACCGGAGGTGAGGTGTTTAGGACTTAGAAAATTTTTCTAAGTGTTTGAATACAGTTTTAGCCTTTGGTAGTTGGGCACCCTTCGCTGAATATATGACCGAGGGCCCAGCAATAGTTAGGACTTAGAAAATATTTCTAAGTGTAGTCCTACCAAGCCTTCAATCGTGTGACCCCTCGGGTTGCAGGGAGATTCGAGACTTAGAAACTTGTCACCGAGGGTAAGAACTTTTGGGACTTAGAAATATTTCTAAGTGTAGCATGTATGAAGTAGGAGCCCTCGGGCAGCATGGAGATTTGACCGAGGGTCAAAGTATGTAGGACTTAAAAAAATTTTCTAAGTATAGCTTCACCAAGTCTTCAACCGCATGGCCCCTCGGGCAGCATGGAGATTTGACCGAAGGCCAAAATATGTAGGACTTAGAAAATACTTCTAAGTGTAGTATGTGTGAAGTAGGGGCCTTCGGGTGACTGTGAGGGCCTTGTCTCAGATACGCCTTCGGTTGACCGATGGCTCCACAAGGGGCAAAGCATTTAGGGCTTAGACTATTTTTTCCAAGTATTTCTTACCGCTGGCCTTCGGGAGGACCCTTCGGCTGTATACGTTGTAGGTTCAGGATAGTTTCCTTTGATTTGCAATGTTGGGCTATGGTAACAAAAGCCTTCGGTTGTTTGTCATATGGTGCCCTTCGGTGATTTTTGAGTTGTTTGGGCCTTCGGTTTTAGGTATAGCCGGAGGAAATCCTTGAGTGGACTTAGCCATTCGTTGATGATGTCTGTTGTGAGCGGTATCCTTTGTACTTGTGAACTTCCAAGGTACCGAAGGTGTTCCCGTGGGGAGCCCTCGGTATGTTTTTGTAAATTGTTGGAGTGATGTACTCCTTGATTTCTCACCGAGTCTACTCCCCTTCACCACCTTTTTTTTTAGTAGTGAAGGGAAGGCTTCAAGAAACTTTGTTTCTTGGTAAGGCTTGGCCTATCGGGAGGTAACAGAATACACCATTAGCTCCCCCCTCGTGTTGACTTTCCGAGTTCCGAGGGGATCGAGGGTCGTTTCCTGGGCACAAGATATGGTGGTCCGTAGCCTGCCTCCCCTTGGGGGATGGCGCGGAAAGCGCCTCAGTTTTGAAAGTCGTCCCATCGGCGCTAGACATAGTCTGTGGCCTGCCACACCCTTGGGGTGGTGGCGCGGGGAGCGTTTCGGTTTGGAAGTCGAATCCTGGGCATTTCTCGTGCCTGTCATACCCTTGGGGTGGTGACGCGGAAAGCGTTCCGTTTTTGAAAGTCGAATCCTGGGCATTTCTCATGCCTGTCATACCCTTGGGGTGATGACGCGGAAAGCGTTTCAGGGAAGGGTTTTCATTTGCACACTGGTTGCAAATGGCCGGGTGCACTACGTGCTGCCGGCACCGATAGGTGGCGCCTTCGGTATAGGCGTCCTCGAGGGGTACGGCTTAGAAACAACACTTGGTGTTTGTTCCGATGTGTGGCCCCGGCACTTGGTACCGAGGGGTCTTCTGTAAAAACACTTGGTGTTTTTCCTTCACTTGTCGTAGGGGATTGTGGTGTCCACCCTTGGTACTTAGTACCGAGGGGTCTTCTGTGAAAACACTTGGTGTTTCCTCCCATTTGTTGAAGGTGATTGTGTTGTCTACCCTCGGTATTGGGTACCGAGGGGTCTTCTGTGGGAACACTTGGTGTTTCCTCCCATTGGTTGAGAGTTGATAGTGGTTTACCCCCCCCCCCCCCCCCGGCACCAGGTGCCGAGGGGTCTTCTTTTGAGGACGGGTGGTGCTTTGTTGCAGGTGATAGTATTGTCTACCCTCGGCACTTGGTGCCGAGGGTTCTTCTATTGTGGTGAGGCCTTGGGCCTGGGGTGATATGAGGGCTTGGCCCTTGTGATAATCTCGTTCCGTGTTCCCGATGTCTTCAAAATGCCTTCATTCTTCATAACTCTTAGGTCTTGGGCCGTAAAATGATACATTCACTAGTTATGAGGGCTTGGCCGCTCTGATGTTATTGATAAAATTTAACTAAGTGATGTACATTCCAGTGCCTAGGGACTTCAGCCCCGTTAGGGCGTTTTAATTTGTAAGTTCCCGGTTTGATGATGGCTGCCACGATGTAGGGGTCCTCGAACTTTGGTGCCATCTTTCCGCCCTCGATTGGTTGGCTAGCTTCCCTTCTTCTGAGAACATAGTCCCCCACTTGGAATTCCCGGGAGCGAACCTTGGCATCAATGTAACTTTTCACTTGCCTTCGGTAGTTCTCTGCGCGTATGAAGGCTTGCTCCCGGCGTTCTGAAATAAGGTGGAGATCGAGGGCCATGTTGGTGTCGTTGGCCTCCGGATCATACTGCGTGACCCTTCGGGTTGGGAGAGTTACTTCAGTATGGGCTTTGGCTTCAAATCCGTAGCAAAGGGAGAAGGGTGTCTCGCCAGTTGCCCGCCGAGGGGTGGTACGGTAGGCCCATAAGATGTTGTGGAGCTCTTCCACCCAACCACCTCCTTCGGCCTCCAGCTTCTTCTTTAGGCCCTCAAGCAGGGTCCTGTTGGCGTTTTCCACCTGACCGTTACCCTGAGGGTAAGCGACGGATGAGAAGGTGTGTTTGATGCCCCACGCCTCTAGGAGGGCACAGAAGGGGGCTGTCGCGAATTGAGTCCCGTTGTCGGAGATGATTTGCTGAGGGACGCCAAACCTGGTGAGGATGTTTTTGAGAACAAAATGGCGGCACCTGGCCTCAGTGATGCTGGCGAGGGGCTCCGCTTCCACCCATTTGGTGAAGTAATCGATGGCGACGATGATGTACCTGTTGTTGGAGGTACCCCTCGACAGAGGGCCCACAAGGTCTATGCCCCATCGAGCGAAAGGTATGGATGTGCTGATGGGGGCATAGTTGACCGCTGGCCTGCCGGGGGCTTTCTGGAAGTGCTGGCATGCGGGACACCTCCGGGCAAGGTCCGCACAATCCCAGGCCATTGTAGGCCAGAAGTAGCCCTGGATTATCAGCCTTCGGGACATGGAGAAGGGTCCCTGGTGAGCAGAGCAAGTCCCACTGTGCATTTCCTCCATTGCTACTTCGGCTTCATCTCGATGAAGGCACCGAAGTAATGTCCCGTTGTAGGATCTTTTGTAAAGCCTTCCGTCCTCGATAACGTAGCTGAGAGCCCTCAGTTTTGTCAGTTTGGCGCGGGACTCCTCCTCGGGCAGTTGCCCTATGGTGATGAAGGCAACAATATCTGAGATCCAGTCCTCCTGTCTTTGTTGTATATTCATGACGGGGCTAGCATGTATGCTAGAGAGGCTGAGTTCTTCTACCTTGGCAATCTTCGAGATATGCTCAGGGGATTCTGCCGAGAGTTTTGATAAAATGTCGGCCTCAGAGTTTTGAGCCCTCAGTATTTGAGTAAGAGAGTGTGCCTCAAATACCTTAAGCAACTCCTTGGCCGCCTCCTTGTATTGCTTCATTCTCCCTTCCTTGGCCTCGTACTCCCCGGAGATTTGTCCGACGACTAACTTGGAGTCGCATTTGACGTGGATCTGCCGGGCCCTCATGTTAGCTGCCAGCCGAAGGCCACAGAGGAGGGCTTCGTATTTGACTTCTTTGTTGGAGACTTTGAAGGAGAAACGGACCGCATAATAGGCCCGGAAGCCCTCGGGTGAGATGAGAACCACCCCTCCTCCGCATGCCTTGATGGCGGAGGAGCCGTCGGTGTAGAGGGTCCACCAGTCATCTGAAGGGGCCGAGGGCTCCTCGTCCGTGGCTGCCTTTGCCGTGCACTCCGTCACGAAGTCCGCTAGGGCTTGGCCCTTGATGGCGGGCCTAGGACGGATGTCGATGTTGTATTGGCTCAAAAGAGAGCCCATTTTACCATTCGGGAGGAGCTAGTGGGGCTCCTCATCAAGGCGCCGAGAGGTTGGTGAGTGAGGACCTGGACTGGGTGAGCCTGGAAGTAATGACCCAACTTCTTGACGGTCCACACGATAGCCAACACCGTTTTTTCCACGGGGGAGTACCGGAGTTCTGCCTCCCTGAGGGTCTTGCTAACATAGAAGATGGCATGCTGGATGCTATCCTCTTCCCAGATGAGTACTGAGCTGATGGCAGCCGGGCTAACACCCAAGTAGAGGTACAGGATCTCCCCTACCTTGGGTTTAGAGAGCACAGGGGGTGAAGATAAGTACCGTTTCAGCTCCTCGAATACCCCCTGACATTCTGAAGTCCATTGGAAACCGGCGGTTTTCCTCATGATCTGGAAGAAGGGTAAGGACTTCTCCGCCGATTTTGATAAGAAGCGATTGAGGGCTGCCAGGCGGCCTGTCAATCGTTGGACCTCTTTTACGTTGCGTGGGGGCTCCATGTTGACGATGGCCTGGATTTTCTCGGGGTTGGCCTCGATACCCCTTCGGCTCACCATGTAGCCCAAGAATTTGCCCCCCTGGACGCCGAAGGTGCACTTTTTTGGGTTCAGCCGAAGGCTAAACTTCTGCATGATGGCGAAGATCTCCCTCAGGTCGTCAGCATGGTTTGCTGACTGCTTGCTTTTGACGATCATATCGTCAACATATGCCTCCATGGTGCGCCCTAGGATAGCTTGAAATACCCTGGCCACCATCCGAGTGTAGGTGGCGCCTGAGTTCTTTAGGCCGAATGCCATGACAAGGTAGCAGAAGATGCCCTCGGGAGTCATGAAGGCTGTTTTTTCAGCGTCCTCCTCATGTATGTATATTTGATGATATCCGCGGAATGCGTCGAGGAATGACATGATTTCACACCCGGGACGAAATCATTGCGGCCCTCCAGCGCCGGCTTGACGAGATGGAGGCCACCAAAGCCCACGCCACCACTTCTGCCCCTCATAAAAAATAGATCAACTTATTAGAAATTTAAAAAACGAGTGCATAATTTTCAGGGACCGTGTAGAGAGCACTGTTGGCAGATCTCTCCGGCGGGAGGGAGAGGAGAATGAGGACGGCGAACGCCTTGTTTTCCTTCTTCATGGTGGTCGGAAATGTTCTGGGCTACGCCGCCGGCTCATGCTCCCGCCTCTACAAGATATTTCCATTCCCCAAGACAACAGCTTGCGACATCTACTGTGCAAACCTCAAGAGCTGCTTCTTCATCTCCGTGACTCTCTTACTCTCAATAACAACGGTGTCCATAGCAACCGTCACGGAGAAGGAGCTGCCGGGGATACAAGATGACGACGACGACGGCACCGAGAGGGGGGGGGACGGAGAAAGAGGCGGGGGAAGGTGGTCCCATTCTTCGGCGAGCTCCTCGGGGCATTTAAGGACCTCCCGAGGCCAATGTGGATCCTCCTCCTGGTCACGTGCCTCAACTGGCTCGCCTGGTTCCCGTTCTTGTTGTACGACACCGATTGGATGGCGAAGGAGGTGTACGGTGGAAAGGTCGGCGACGGTGGCCTGTACGACCGCAGAGTGCACGCCGGCTCCCTCGGCCTCTTGCTCAACTCCATCGTTCTCAGTTTCATGTCGCTCGGGTTGGAGCTTTTGGCTCACCGAGTCGGCCGGGTCAACAAGCTGTGGGGCGGCGGAAACTTCATTTTGGTGATATGCTTGGGGATGACAGTTTTGGTAACAAAACTGGCGAAGAAGACGGAGAGGCACGGCGTTCACGGCCAACACCTTGGGCCTACCGGCGGTGTTAAAGTTGGAGCTTTGTAATAGAATTATTAGAGGCTTAGTATTGTACTTTACATTAAACTCTCTTTAATATAAATATATCTGTCAGGGCTCCTCAGGGAGTAACCTTTCCCATTATTTCACATGGTATCAGAGCCCTAAATTTTCTCTCTCCTAAAACCCTCTTTCCGCTCAATGACTTCCGCCGAGGGTCTGCACGCCTCTACCGCAGAGTCCACCGTGGCACCTTCTTCCTCAATCACGGTGCCGGTCCACCCTGCCTCCACCGACGCAGCCATAACCAACGCTGCCTTCTCCGTAACAGCGCCGCCACAGATGTTCTCTTCTCAGTCGGGACCGAGTATCCCCAACGCTGCCGACTCCCTGTTTCCTCTGGCGTTTCCATGGCAGCCGCCTACCATGCCGACTATCCCAGGGCTCTTCTCGCCACCCTTCTCGGCTGGATCATCATTTTCCGGTCCCACTTTTGTCGGCTCACATGGTGTTTCCTCTGTCTTCCCTCCCTCTCGCACACCAGCAGTCAGCCCGACCGGTTCACTCCTCATGGATCTGGCCCAAAGTATCTCTCATGTGGCAACTAATGTCACAAATATTGTGACTACCAAATTTTTAGCGGTAGAAGACTACACTACCTGGCGCACACAGTTTGAATCATTTTTGGTGTCCCAAGCTCTCCTTGGCATGGCCTCATGGATCTGGCCCAAAGTACCTCCATAGATGCTCTTAACCGTCAGACTCTCAATCCCGAATTTTCTACTTGGTTGCGAATTGATCAAACCATCCGTTCATGGTTATTTGCAACACTGTCTAGGGATGTTCTTATCGATGTACGTGATTTAAAACATTCATATGAAATTTGGGAGCGATTGGAGTCTCGGTTTATGTCTGCCAGTTTAGCGAGATCTATGGAATTAAAGCGTTTATTTAATCAAATTAAAAAGAAACCTGATCAATCCATGGATAATTATTTGCGAGAAATTAAAACATTAGCTGATGATCTTGCCACAATCAACTGCCCTGTGCCTCAGCGTGAAATTTTAAAAACTACTATTATGGGACTAGGACCTGAGTATGAATCTTTATTCACTGTTGTGTCTTTATTTGGACAAAATTTCCCGTTTGAGACTCTCCGTAATCATCTTCTTGAGTTAGAGCATAGGATCCTGTATCTCCGCTCCCAGGAGTCCCAGTCCCTTCATCAGGCGTTTGGTGCAGCTGTTTCTTCTCCCAGACAGCCGTCTGGGCAGCAGTCGACTCAGCAGCATTCAGGATCCACGCACCCGGTTGGGTAGCAGTCTTACCCGGTCGGGCAACCTTCGCAGTACGGCGCACCACAGCGCGGTCGAGGACGTGGGCGCGGCAGAGGCCGCGGAGGCAGAGGGTGTGGCCGAGGACAGCAACAACAGGCATATTGGTTCCCCTAGGGACAGCCAGTTTATTACCCCGGAGGGGGTGGGCAGCCGAGTACACCTGCAGGGGGTGTGACATCTACGGGTACTGTTATTTGTAATTCTGCTGTGTCACATTTAAATATTAATGTTTTACCTATCTGTGTTACTGACCGTAGTAATGCAGGCTTGCCATCAGACGGGGGTATTCTCGGATCTGTTCCCCATCTTGTTGTCTGTCAAATTTGTTTTTCTGCAGGTCATTCTGCCATTAACTGTCCTTCTCGTTTCACACAACCGACGTCTCCTGCTCTGTTGACTACTTCCGGTGACACTACTCCTGCTCTATGGTTTCCTGATTCAGGAGCTTCTGCTCATATGACTGCATCTGAAGGTATTTTAGTTAATAAATCTTCCTACACCGGCTATAATTCTGTTAGTGTTGCCAATGGTGCCCATCTTCCCATATGTAATGTTGGCGATGTTGCTTTACCTACATCTGGTCGTCCTCTCACTTTAAAATCTGTTTATCATGTGCCTTAGTTAAAATATAATTTAATTTCCATTAAAAGGCTCTATGCTGATAATAATTGTATTGTAATTTTTGATAAAAATTCTTTTTTGATTAAGGACAAAGCAACGGGGGCAATACTTCTGCGAGCTACCAGTAGCGGGCCACTTTATCCTCTCCATCTGCCGTCATCATAACCATTAGTTTTTGCTTCCATTTTAGCTTCTGGCCCTGTGTGGCACTGTAGATTAGGTCACTGTGGTGATAGTACTTTACAGTTTCTTAAGTGAAAACAATTTTTATGTAGTCATACTCCCTTTACTCATGAGTGTGTGGCTTGTCGTTTAGGAAAATCACAACGTTTGCCTTTTATGGATGCTAGTCATAATTCTGTTTTTCCTTTGGAAATTATTCATTCTGATGTGTGGCAGTCACCTGTGTATTCAAATTTGGGATTCAAGTATTATGTATGTTTCATTGATGATTTTTCTCGTTATACTTGGATATATCCCATGTGTCACAAAAATGAAGTTTTCATGCACTTTAAAAATTTTAAAGCTTTGGTTGAAAATCTTTTTAATCAGAAAATTAAAATTTTTCAAAGTGATGGGGGAGGTGAATTTGTTAATAATAACATGCAGCAATTTTTTTCTGCTAATGGCATTTATTTTCGAAAATCTTGTCCTGACACACCTCAACAAAATGGGGTTGCTGAGCGCAAGCATCGTCATTTACTTGAGTTAACTAGGACCATGCTTCTTGAAGCTTCGGTTCCGAGTCACTATTGGGTCGATGCCATATTCACTGCTGCATATATTATTAATAGATTACCCTCTCCTACCTTAAATGGTTTTACTCCGTACCAAAAACTTTTTAACCGTGTTCCAGATTACTCCTTTATGCGAGTATTTGGTTGTGCCTGTTATCCAAATTTTAATGCCACCTCAGCCAATAAATTATCACCTCGTTCAATTCAGTGTGTTTTTCTTGGCTATGCATCTGGTTATAAAGGCTATCGTTGTTTGGATCCTTTCACAGGTCGAGTCTATGTTAGCCGTCATGTTAGGTTTCATGAGGACACATATCCTTTTAAAACTCTCTCGTCTGCTCCATCCCATTCTATTACTACTACACCATCTCCTATGCATCTCACCGATATCACTCTTAACCCACCTGTCCAGTCTGTTCCCACAATTACGGCCGCACCCCCCCCCCCCCCATCGCGACCTCGGTCACCAAGTACTCCTATCACTCCGTGTGTCCCATCGCCCCATCCCTCCTTCCCCACGTCCACAACCAGCCCTCCACCATCACATGTCTCCTCCCATACTTCGTCCAGCACGCCACAAACAACCTCAACCGACAATGTCTCACCTGAAACCACCTCACCTACGTCCACTACGGTAGTTAATCACCATCCCATGCAAACCCGTGCTAAGTCAGGAATTTTTAAGCCTAAAACCATTTTTAATTTAAGTACAGTTACTATCGCTGCAGATCCTACCTGTTTTACTGAGGCAAATAAACAATTAAAATGGCGTGAGGCGATGGCTGATGAATTTAATGCACTCATTAATAATAATACGTGGGACTTGGTGCCCTTTGATAACTCTAAAAATATTGTTGGATGTAAGTGGATTTATAAAACTAAATATCATTCTGATGGATCCTTAGAGCGCCATAAAGCTCGATTAGTTGCACAGGGTTTTAATCAGCAGGCAGGTATCGATTTCTCTGAAACTTTTAGTCCTGTCGTAAAACCCACCACTGTTCGTATTGTACTTACTGTAGCTATTTCTTTTGGGTGGGGTATACGACAACTTGATGTTAAAAATGCCTTCTTACATGGTAATCTGACAGAAGAAGTTTATATGCGGCAGCCCCGTGGTTTTATTCACCCTCACATTCCTAATCATATATGTCGTCTGCGCAAGGCCATTTATTGCCTTAAGCAAGTTCCACGTGCCTGGTTTCATAGATTTAGTAGCTTTCTTCTACAACATAATTTTTCCTGTAGCAAATCTGACAATTCTTTGTTCATATACCACCAGAAGAATACTATTACTTATTTATTACTATATGTGGATGATATTATTATTACTGGCAATTCTGAATCATCTGGTACCCAATTTATTTCAATTATCTCTAAACATTTTGCTATGAAAGACTTGGGTAATCTCCATTATTTTCTGGGTGTTGAGGCTATTCGTTCAGCTAAAGGTATGTTTCTCTCTCAACATAAATATGTTACTGACCTTCTAGCTCGTTTTCATCTTCATACTGTAAAACCTGTTCGCACCCCGTTAGCTTCCCGTACCACTCTGTCTCTTTCTGATGGTGAGTTATTGTCTGATTCTACTGAGTATCGCAGCATGGTTGGTGCATTACAATATTTAACTTTGACACGACCAGATATTACTTATGCAGTACACTTAGTGTCTCAGTTCATGCATGCTCCTCGTACCACTCATCTTTTTGCAGTCAAGAGAATTTTCAAGTACTTGCAGGGAACACGAGATCATGGCCTTTGGCTTCAGCAGTCTAATCGGCCAACATGTGTAGTTGCTTACTCCGATGCAGATTGGACAGGTTGTCCTGATAGTTCTCGGTCCACCACAGGTTTTGCTGTATTTTTGGGTCCTATTTTGGTTTCCTGGAAGGCTAAGAAGCAGCTCACTGTGTCCAAGTCCTCCACAGAAGCGGAATATCGTGCCATTGCTTACACAGTACAAGACACACTACATATCCGCTCAGTACTGTTCGAACTTGGATGGCCTATCTCAGAGCCGGTACATTTATTATGTGATAATATATCTGCTTCTTACTTGACTGCAAATCCAGTTCAGCATGCTCGCAGTAAACATATTCAGATTGATTATCATTTTGTTCACGAACGGGTTGCTCATGGAGATCTGATTGTTAAACATGTTCCTACTCATCTACAGCTAGCAGATATTTTTACTAAAAGTCTCTCTAGTCAACGTTTTCATTTTTTGAAAGACAACCTGCGCGTTGTATCTCCCGCACAGTTTGAGGGGGTGTAATAGAATTATTAGAGGCTTAGTATTGTACTTTACATTAAACTCTTTTTAATATAAATATATCTGCCAGGGCTCCTCAGGAAGTAACCTTTCCCATTATTTCACACTTTGATCATCTTTTCGGTTCTCGGAATTCCTCAAGTGGTATGTTTTCTTCTTTATTTTCATTCAGAGTAAAGTCCTTGCTAAAATCGGAATTATGAAGTTGTCGTTATGATTCACTCTATTAAATACATGACCGTTTTAGTATTTATATGACACCTTATATGATGATCCAGTCATGGTACAAAATCTTATTTGACTCATTTCCCTCAAAGAAAATGGGACCGTTTTAGTGATTTAACGATCAAATGTGACATTTGTCGGATCCGTTTGCCCCTTCCGTCCATTTTATCAGTTCTACACATGCATACTCTTGTCATTTGGGGAGATTATTGACACGTGGGGCAGAAATAAGTGGAGGGAAATTGAAACCTTAATTACCTTGCTTGAGACATATCGTATGAGTCACACAAAACTTGACCAAAGTTGACTTGCACATACAACAACAATACAACAACAATATCCAAGCCTTAGTCCCAAAAGATATTAGTATATAAATAAAGAAAAAATTGTGTGGTTGAAATTTATGAAAAAGAGAAAAAATAAATGAAAATGACAAAATTTTTTGGGACATTCACAAAGAGAAATTTGGTCATTTTACGGGACGGAGGAGTATATACACAAAGATAATTATATAGTGTTATTCGTAGTCGGCAAATTGAAGAGAAACTTTTGGATGATGCGGTTTTAGGTCGGTATATGGTGGCCCCAATAACATCTTACGTAGTACTCCCTCCGTCCCGTTGGAAGATAACTGCGCAGTTAAAAGAGTAGTTATCTTCAAGAATTCATTTGAATGCTTTCCCGATTGAAGTTTTAGTTCAAATTTGATATGAGTAAACTAGATTCAATGAATAAGATTCTCAAAAAAAAATCATCAAAAAGTTCCACCGGGAACCGCCCCAAATGGCGTCGGCCGGACAGAGCATCCTAAATATGGCCTTATTTGACATTTTTTCCAAGTTCGAGGCCCTATTTGACCCTTATCCCAAAAATTTAATATGAAATTTATAAAAGTCATGTATGAAATAAAAAAGTTATTACAATTTTTAACAATAAAAGGAATAAAAAATAATGGAACCGGGCCACAATACTCCGCCGTTTTGCAACCGGGCGCACCCAGTGGCGGAACCAGTTTCGTGATCTTGGAGGGGCGCATTACCTCAGAAGGCTCGACTCTTTACTACCTTTAGAAATCTGTGTGCAAAATCGATTCATATGAATTCTTTGTCAAACTTGAGTCTGACTATCCACAACAACAAAAAATAACAAGCTCAGTACATGGCTATAGCCCAAAATACACAATAGCAAAGCCGCTACGCCAGTCACCTCAAAACAATAATGCTCTCGATCAGTCGCTAGACCTAGTGGTCGCCAGCGTTATTCACTTATTCCGGCCTAATTCCGGCGAATTCCAAAGAAACTCTCTCAATGTAATCAACCCTCCAAACTTCAACGTTAGTAGTCGAGCTCATAAATATATTACTCCCTTTGTTTTGTTAAGATTTTCTTACATTTTCTTTTCAGTCTGCCTCATTAACATTGATCAATATCAATTTTTATTGTGGTTCTAAATTATTTTTACATTCAAAAGTTGATTGTCGACCACCATGTATAATATATATGTATAGAGTCATTCTCCTGTCCAGCAGCCCCCGGTCCGAAAATCGTCCGAACACCGCCGTTTGGGGAGGTTCCAGGTGGAATTGTTTCATGAAATATTTTAAGCATGTTCCTCATCAAGTCTAGTTTGTCCATACCAAATTTCATCTTAAAATTCGATCACAAAGGCAGTCAAACAATTTGTTGAAGTTAACTGCGCCAAATTATACATAGAAAAACGCAATTCACTTCAAAAAATTATTTTACTGCCTTCACGGTCGAAGTTTACGCTGAAATTTAATATGGATAAACTAGACTTGATGAGGAACATGCTCAAAACAATTCATCAAAAAATTCCACCGGGAACCACACCAAACAGCGGTGTTCGGACGGCATTCGGACTGAAACGTGCTGGACCTGAAAATTTCTCTCTATATATATAACAAAAAGAAATCTGCAGAGCTGCAGGGGCACAAGCACCCCCAAGCTCTAGTGTAGTTCCGCCCCTGGGCGCACCATCCTTGGAAAGTATCCCTGGAAAGTATGGCTAATTATTATATTAGCATGTTTTTAATTGAATTGATTTTGATAGCATATCCATATAAGATTAGACCATACTTAAATTGATAAGATGAGACCTGATCAAACTTCGATTGTCATAAATTACACATAAAATAGACATTTACTAAAGTAGACCAATTCCGACAAGACCAAATCAGATTAGGTCAAATCAAATCAGAAAATTTCAGTTCAATTTAGTTTAAAACAACTTTATTGTCAAAATATGACACTATCATTTTAGAATATAAATTACTCCTATTAAAGAAAAAACATACGATAGTACTTCGTAGTACTTAAATTCAAAAAAATTCCCATTCTATATATATACGGAAAAGATCATGTCAAATCTAAGGGATATGATGCTCCATGCAGCCTCCTCCTTTTGGAGCGGTTCCTAGTGGACTTTTTTGATGAAGTGTTTTGGTCGTGTTCCACATCAAGTCTAGTTT
The DNA here is from genome assembly GCA_945859875.1 of Cuscuta europaea. Classification (NCBI taxonomy): domain Eukaryota; kingdom Viridiplantae; phylum Streptophyta; class Magnoliopsida; order Solanales; family Convolvulaceae; genus Cuscuta; species Cuscuta europaea. The sequence continues at coordinate 1,927,178 of CAMAPE010000018.1, read as the reverse complement.
ATCCACAAAAAGTTTCATCTAAAAATTCAATCGGGAAGGTCATCAAATAAATTTGTGAAAATAAGTGTATTTTATATGTATATTTTGGCCCAATTATCTTCAAACAATTATTTGACTACCTTCCTGATTGAATTTTTAGTTGAAACTTTTAATGGAAAAATTAAACTTGATGAGGAACATGATCAAAAAAATTCATTAAAAAACTCTATTGAGAACCTACCCAAACAACACCGGCTATACAGAGCATCCTGTCCCTTCGGTGGGACAAAGTGTGCAGGGCCGGCCTTGGCGGTGTGCAGGGTGTCCAACCGCACAGAGCCCAAAAAATTGGAAGAGCCCTTTTTTTGTAGTATACTAGTATTACTTAGAGGTGGTTTCGGTTCGGTTTTGATATAAAACCAAATGAATTACAAAAAAAATTAGACTAGGGCAAGGCTTTGATGCATGCCTGGTTCGCCACTTCGCGTATTCCTCATCTGCAAAGGAGGAGCGTATATAATTCCAAAGGAGGAGGAGGGTGAAGGCTCCCTCACAGAAGAAGCAGGCTGCAGTAGATGTCGGGCAACCCGTGGGAATACCCGAGAGGCATTATTTCTTGAACACTGAGGCCCTGGTGTTGAAGACAAAGGCTGATGACTCTGATTACCACCTGACCCAGTTCTATGTCAGGCCCTCAGCGACGGTGGTTTAGCCAGGCCCTGACGACGTTTTGTCCAGTCCTCCCGAAGGGTGCTTTGTTGTTCACATCCTTTCAGTCGCCTTAGGGCTTTGATTTTTCTTCCATCCCTTCGTCCTCAAGTATTTGAGATTCGTGGGGTTGCCCCCTTGCCAGTTGACTCCAAATAGCCACTCGTATCTGGCTGGCTTCCTGTATCTCTACCGGACTTGTGGTGTGTAGCCGAGTCTGGACTTGTTCTTTTTATGCTTCAATCTCTGCCGGGGAGGGCACGCTAACAGCGATGGTTTCTCTAACCTGCAACAAGTTCCCGAGTAGAGGTGCATTTCAGAGGTACGCTATTCTCAAAAGGGTTGCAAGGACCGGTTCTGCTACATCATGATGGCAGAAAATCTGTTCCCCGATGTCCTTCGCCACCACTTCTGGTGTCACCTGAAGGTTGGGAACGCCAGTCTAGAGAAAGACGGTATCAAGATCTCAGCATTTCCGGAGGGGAAAGACAAGCTCGTGACCATCAAGGAGGTCACCCATCCCGATCAGCTATTCGACCTGGGCTTCCGGCATAATAATAATAATAATAATAATAATAATAATAATAATAATAATAATAATAATAATAATAATAATAATAATAATAATAATAATAATAATAATAATAATAATAATAATAATAATAATAATAATAATAATAATAATAATAATAATAATAATAATAATAATAATAATAATAATAATAATAATAATAATAATAATAATAATAATAATAATAATAATAATAATAATAATAATAATAATAATAATAATAATAATAATAATAATAATAATAATAATAATAATAATAATAATAATAATAATAATAATAATAATAATAATAATAATAATAATAATAATAATAATAATAATAATAATAATAATAATAATAATAATAATAATAATAATAATAATAATAATAATAATAATAATAATAATAATAATAATAATAATAATAATAATAATAATAAGAAGAAGAAGAAGAAGAAGAAGAAGAAGAAGAAGAAGAAGAAGAAACATGTCAGCGATGTACAAAGAGGAATGGATGACGGTGCGCAGGGAGAACAATCGATCTGGTGCGGCGCAAGGTGGAGAAGAGTCTATGGCAGCGACAGTGGTGCATAGGGAAGTCGGCAGCGGTGGCGTGAAGGGAGGAGTACCATGGCGATGAATTGTGCGCAGGAGGAAGGGATCTATCTGTGCGCAAGAGAGAAGTAGACCAAGCATCATAAATCAGGGGCAAATGGGGAATGAAATTAACGTAGGTTTACCAATAGGAGTAAGATGGTCCTATTTAGGGAAAAAAACATACACACTCCTATTTAGGAATTTCCCCTATGTTTTACTCCTATATGAGACAATAACTAAAACCTTATTGTTTATTACCTCTTACTTCCTCCGTTTTTTAATAGTTGAAACATTTTATTCTTTACACTATTCACACACCTTATTTGACTTCAATTTTCTACAAATGTATATCATCAAATTATTCTACATAAAATGTTGTAAATTTCTATAAATGTGAATTTTTGAACATATTAATTTTTGTAATGTTTGTTAATATGTACTCTATCCGTCTCGTTGAAAGGTTTCAATAGGTAATTGCCCTGATTTTTGAGGTAAGCGGTTAAATAAAGTTGTTAGTCGAAAATAGGACACTCGTAGACTTTTTGGAAAGCTACGTTAGACACTCAAGCATGAGTTAGGAAAGTAGTACGAAAACGGAAAGTTGCTAAAGAGGTTTACTTTCTAAAAGGTCTTTTTAAATAATCATTATAAAACGTAATAAAAAGTAAAAATCGTAAAAAATAAAAATAAAAATATACAAACCTCAACCACCACCACAACCACATTCTAGCACTGCCACCTCCGGTCGCGGAAAAAGATTGCTAAGTTGGAAAAAATGTCATCGTGATGGCAATTTTGAAAAGAAAGCTGAATATTTTCAAAGAGCAAAAATGGCATCTTTATGCCATTTTCAGAGAAATATGACATTTTTTACATAAGATGACATTTCTTCTGGCGATCGGAGGTGGTGGTGCTAGACGGTGGAGGATGCAGAGCTAGTGGCCTACATATTTTTTAATATTTTTAGGTATTTAATTTTATTTTTCCGATTTGTTTTTAAGTTTTTTAGTTTATTTTTATTTTTTAAAATTTTGTAATTTTTGTATTTTTTCCCGAAATTTATTAATTTATAAATACTTTTACTTTTTTTGTCTTTTTATTATAAATAAAACCATGATTTTTGTATTAATTAATTATCTATTAGAAATTGAGGGTAGAGTAGGAAGAAGATATATATATATATATATATATATATATATATATATATATATATATATATATAAGAGATCAAATACAAACCATGCTTAAAATACTAACCTACAAACTCAATAATATGCATCACTTTGAACTTCAATATGCAGTAAAAATAATGTAAAGATGCAGGGGTGAGATCCCATACAAACTAGGTCTCCCATTTTATTGATCTTTATATTATTTTTATTGCACATTGAAGTTCAAAGTGTTTTATATTATTCAAGCCATAAAATAACAGTTTCATATTTACATTATTTGTATTGCATATTGAAATTCAAAGAGTGCACTTTACATTATTTGTACTGCATATTGAAGTTCAAAGTGTTGCATATTATTGAGTTTGTAGGTTAGTAAGTTAAGCATGGTTTGTATGTGATCTCACCCCTATATATATATATATATATATATATATATATATATATATATATATATATGTTTTGGTTCAAATAAGAACATGATCTTAAGAGAGAAATGAGAATAAATCTGGATCGTTAGATTTGGTTTAAGTGAAATTCAATGTGCATTAGATGAAATTGTAATGTGCGTTCGGTGAAATTCAAATTTGCAGCACAAGGGTACGATATAGTAGACATTATGTGAAGCTAAATTGTGCATTAGGTGAAATTGAAATGTGCAGAATAAAAGGTTTGATGTGATGTTATTTTTGTACCTTTTATTTCGCACATTTCAGTTTCACCTAATGCGCACTTGAGTTTAAATTTTTATTATGCACATTTCAATATCATCTAATACACATATCAGTTTCACCAAATGCACAATTCAGTTCCCCATAATACAATCCAACGGTCCAGATTCGTTCTCATTTCTCTCCTAAGAGTCCATTCTTACCGGAACCACTCCCTATATATATGTGTGTATATATATATATTACTCCTATTTTAGGAATAAAATGAATATAGTACTAATATGAAAATTTGAACTACTTTTACTCTCATTTAGGGCTAATAACCGTAAATAAAATTATAATTAGAGTTTTGAATTGACAAACATGAAAATAAAACCTTTAAAGAACTTGCAATATCTAATAACCTTATAAATGTGAGTGTTGGTTAGTATCCTTGAATTGTGTCAACACATTTGGTGCATGAGGGCTTGTACTTTGTTATTAAAAATAGTAATTTTATCAATTTGGGACCTGAAAAATAGTCGAACTATCAATTCAGGACCTGAAAGATGAAATGCATCAGTATATGACTCGAAAGATGAAAAACTATCAATCTAAGACTTAACATTTCATAGGTTTTGATTTATTTAATTTTTTATTAAATCCATTGCTAATATTTGGTAAAATTTTGTTCACAAAAGTTTATTAGTTTAATAAAACTAAATGTTATTTAATTTTTTTTAAAATAAGAATAATGATAAAATTTATGAAAACTTAGGTCCTAAATTGATAGTTTTCAATCATTCGGATCCTAGATTGATAGTTTTCCATCATTCGGGTCATATACCGATACATTTCATGTTTCAAGTCATGAATTGATAGTTCGTGTATCTTTCGGGTCCCGGATCGATAACATTATAAAGTTTTATAAAGTTTATGATATGCACATTGAAAAATAAAGAATACTTTTGAAATGATTTAGATTTTTTAAAAGTGGTTAGTTAACCTCTTAAAGGTTTGCTTGAAATGGTTAAACTGATAAAATATACTACGTACAAAATTGTTAAAATATTTAATATATAAGTATTGTTGGTTCGAACTTCTAACCTTTATAGGAGTTATTAATTACAAATTAAATTTCTCGAAACTACTTAATTATGAAAAAATTATGTTAAAATATACTACTACTTTATTACTGCATATGTCCCAAATTCAGTTTCAAATAATTATTGACCAGGTTAATTGACAAAAACACACAAAAAAATCTATTGAAGTACAAAAAATGGATTCATATATCATTCGATGTGAAACTCCAAAAAACATTAAAAACTAAATTTGTCATCTTAATTGATAATACTAATATTCTAAACAATATACCCCCTCCGTCCCATAAAATTATTCTCATTTTTCTTTTTGAGTCGTCCCAAAAAATTCTTCCCACTTACAATTTTTGGACAATTTATGTGGTTCACATTTATTTCACTTTTTTCTTACACAACCACAATCACACATTTCCATTTTATTTCACTTTCTTAATATCCGTCTCAAGTCAAAATGAGAAGAATTTTGTGGGAGGAGGTAGTAATAGATAAATAAAATTGTCACAACCAATTATAAGAAGACTCAGAAGAAGCGACATGTACAAATTATAACACCTACTAAATACAACAATCGTAATTATGTAGTTCAAAGAACAATGTCAATTGATGATGTTTATTAATTATATGTAGTGACTAACAACATATATCATAACAATTAATGGTCGATTGGAATATAACATATTTTGATTGAGTGACACATGCTCCGAGATTGTTAAATTGAGAGTTTAATAGGAAATGTTGTTGTTCGAGAATAAATTATTGTTTGTGAGAGTTTGTGTTGTTGGGCATTGACTCCATAATTTGTGTTGCTAAAAGACGATTAGTTATTAAAAAGAAAAATGCTAGTCGTACATAGTTTGTACACAAACTGTACATGCATATAAATATCTCTTTGTCCTCTCTTCTCTGCGACTTGACTCCTCTCTCGTAGACCAAGTTTCTCCTTTCTTCTTCGTTTTCATTTCTTTCTTTCTTCTTCGTTTTCATTACAGTTTCTCCACATTTAATTGTCATAAGCCATTTAATTTGTCTCTATGGTGCTTCACGATTGAATAGGGAGGGCAGCAGACCTGGAGGACATCGTCGCTTGGAGCCGCCGCCGCCTGGATGCAGGGGCGGATCCACTAAGGCCTAGGGGGGCAGCTGCCCCAATAAAGGCCCATTAAACCCTTTTAATTTTTAAAAAAATATTAAAAGCCCAGCTATTTGCCCCCAATTAAAAAAATGGCCTGCCCCCAATAACCCAAAATCTTCCAGCCCGTTCCAAGAAAAGGGGTTAATCCGCAGATGCCAAGCCCCGACTCTCTTGCGCGCAGACTGCGGAGCCGCATACGCAGAAGGCCAAAACCTCCTTGCTCCGACCTGAAGAACTCCTGTCCTCCTCGCTTCAAGCAATCCGGCCTTCGGCCTTCCGCAGAACCACTGAACCAGAACGGCAGAAGCTAAATTCCAAAAGGCCAATAATTAACCATTTAGCCAACTAGGTAAGCCTTTTCACTTTAATTTGTCATATTTTATCAATTACGGTGTGTTGATTTGGAGTGTTGATTTGGAGTGTTGATTACTTTCCTATTGTGTAGTTAATATTTAGTAATTATATACATATTAGTATATTTAACTAATTATAGTGTTTTAAATTTATTCACACCATAGATTAAATATTTTAGAAGGTTCAATTAGATTTAATATAGCTGATGAGCTACTGAAATTGTTAATTAATTCAATTTTAGAATGTTTTATACTATTAGAAAGTAGAAACCCTAAATGTAAAATATATATTATTTTAGGTAGTTAAATGAAATGTATTAATGTATTAAAACAATTAATTTTAGTTTAACTTCTTTTCCAGACTCAATGAAGAGATATTGGGCTACCGTTCCTTCACCGGGTAGTTCAAATAATAATGCTTCAAATATTGCATCTCAATGTTCTTCATCAATACCTAAACAAGTTGATTTGGATGAGCTTCCCTCAGATCCCGCAAAAAGAAGAAAAATTTCTGAGTACCATCCTAATCAAATAGATGAAATCAGGAGAAAATATTTGATTAAAGGACCCTGTCAACCACGTGGTCATGACTTCCCACAAAAAGAGATTGGGAAGACTTTAAGACGCTTCAACTCTAAATGGTTTGATCAATATCCTAATTGGTTAGAATATAGTATACAAGATGACAAAGCCTTTTGTTTGCCTTGTTACTTGTTTAGAGATCACTTTGAGAATCGTGCTGGGAATGATGCATTTGTAACTGAAGGGTTCTCAAGTTGGAATAAAACGGAGCGATTAGCTTCTCATGTGGGTAATATAAATAGTTTCCACAATAAGGCACTTAAAAATGTGATGATTTAATGAACCAAGACCAGTCAATTGTTGTTGCTTTGCATAGACAAAGTGAAATTGTGAAGAATGAATATCGTATTCGTTTGAATGCTTATATTGATGTTTCAAGATTTTTATTGCATCAAGGACTGCCTTATCGTGGTCATGATGAATCTGAAGAGTCCAACAATAGAGGCAATTTTCTGGAACTAGTATAATATACTGCTAGTCAAAATGATGCTGTGAGTAAGGTTGTATTGAAAAATGCTCTAGGAAATAATCAAGTTGTTGCTCCTAGCATTCAAAAAGACATTGCTAATTGTTTTGCACAGGAAGTTGTTCACTCTGTGCTTAAGGAGATAGGTGATGATGTGTTTAGTTTGTTGGTTGATGAGTCTAGTGATGTGTCTTACAAGGAGCAATTGGCTATGGTGTTGAGGTACGTTGATCGGTGTGGCATAGTTAAAGAAAGATTTATTGGTGTTGTTCATGTGAAGGATACATCTTCTTTGTCTCTTAAATCTGCTATTGATTCTGTATTTTCTGAATATGGCCTGAGTTTGAAAAATGTTAGAGGCCAAGGGTACGACGGTGCAAGCAATATGCAAGGTGAGTTCAATGGGTTGAGAGCTTTAATCATGAAAGAAAGTAGCTCGGCGTACTATATCCATTGTTTTGCTCATCAACTACAATTAGTTGTTGTGGCGGTCTCGAAGAAACACTTTGATGTTGGTGATTTTTTTGAAATGATATCTCTTTTATTAAATGTGGTTGGAGCGTCTTGCAAAAGAAGAGATATGATTCGAGAAAGTCATCAAGAAAAAGTTAAAGAAGCTATAAGTAATGGTGAAATTAGCACCGAAACAGGATTAAATCAGGAGCTTGCCCTTCAAAGACCGGGAAATACACGTTGGGGTTCCCATTATAGAACACTTCTCAATTTGATTGAACTGTTTCCATCAGTTGTTCAAGTCCTTGAGTACATTGAAGTGGAGGGCGTAGACAGTGTGAAAAGACGCCAGGCTAATGGTCTTCTAACATATTTTCAATCATTTAAATTTGTGTTTTATTTGCAGTTGATGTTGCTTATCTTGGGACTCACAAATTCTTTGTCAGTGGCTCTTCAAAAGAAAGATCAAGACATATTGAATGCTGTTTCACTTGTGAAAATAACAAAGCAACAATTGCTTAAGGTAAGAGCTGATGGATGGGATTCTCATTTGAGGAAGATCTTAGAATTTTGTGAGAAGCATGAAATTTCTGTGCTTAATATGGATGAGGACTTTGTTAACCCAAGGAGGCCACGTCAAAGAACTAATATCACTAATCGGCATCATTATGAGTATGAATGTTTTAATACCATAATGGATTTGCAAATTAGTGAATTTGATGACCGTTTCAATGAGGTAAATTCTGAGCTACTTCTTTGCATGGCCTCTTTGAGTCCGATTGATTCCTTCCGTGAGTTTGATGCTTCAAAGTTGTTGAGATTGGCTGAATTTTATCCAAGTGACTTCAGTTATGTGGAACGCAGAACTCTTGAGCACCAAGTCAGTATTTACATTGACAATGTGTTAGCGGATGAAAGGTTTGCTAGATTGAAAAGTCTTGGTGATCTTGCTCGAGTGATGGTGGATACAAGGAAACATCTTTCACATCCTTTGGTGTATAAGCTTTTAAAGCTAGCATTGACTTTGCCAGTTGCCACAGCAACCGTAGAGAGATGCTTTTCCGCTATGAAAATAGTGAAGACTAATTTGCGCAAAAGAATTGGTGATAGGTATTTGAGTGATTGTCTGACTTGTTTTATTGAAAGAGATGTGTTTGAAACTGTTACAAATGAAACTGTAATGGATCTCTTTCAAAAGATGAAAACTCGGCGCGAACAATTGTGATGTATTTGGTAAGACTTTAATTATTGTAATATTACATTACTACTTTATTAATCTTTTTTGTGATGCATTTTTTTCTGCCCCCAATAAGTTCTTATCCTGGATCCGCCACTGCCTGGATGCTGCCACCGCCTGGATGATACAACGCCAACCACCCGCGAGCGAGTCCGACATGGAGGATCGATTTCCGACTTGATGAATTGCCGCCGACCCACTTCCATTATAGTATTCATTTCCCCTTCATCTTATAATATTCTAATGCTGTTTGTTTGACACTTTTGTTTCACTACATTATTTGAGAATATTATTGTTCTTGTTCATAATGTTTTTGATAAACTCTTGTAATGAAATATTGTGCATCTCCATGAGACTACAATATTTACATTTTCATTCTATTGAATAACCAGGCTCATTTATTTATTTTCTGCTAAATATGAAGATGTTTATACTTTTTTGGATCATATATGAAAAGAAATTGCATATTTATTTCCTATGTAAAATCTTATGTAATTTCTTGAGTTCAAATTGATGAACTTGCGGCTTCCCTTTACCCTCCCCAAAAAATTTCTTTGATCAGGGCTTCAGTGGAGGTTATTTCAAGCAACATAAATGAAATGACAATTGATTTGGAAAATATCAAGGGGTTAACTGAAGATAATGTTAAGGCATGCAATGGTTTGTGAATTTCATTGACACGATTGGCATCTTTATTAGGTACTGCAGATTTGGTCATGCAAAAAACAGGAAGTCTTGCTGTGAGTTATGACTAATTTATGTGAAATGCACAAACGAGGTTTATAATGCTAATAGTGTTTATTATTTCTGGTATTAATATTGCATTAATTGAGACTAATATTACTCTTGTGTGTTTATATTGTTAACATATTCATGTGTGCTTGTTTTTAAAACTTATGTATGTTAATAAGCTAGTAAAACTGATGGATAGTCTACCCGGGGTATGTATCCGAAGGGTTACTGCGGGGAGTAACTAGAGAGAAGTCAGAGCAGAAGTAAGAGAGAGAGAGTGTATTGCTGAGAATGTAATGAGTGATTTTAGCTTGGATTACAAATGGGGAAAGGGGGCGCTATTTATAGTAGTAATAAATGCCAGATAGGGACACGTGTCATCATTCTGGTGGTCGAGGGGTCACCTCAACGGGGTGGCACTGACATTCGCATGTGGCCGCATTAAATGCAGCTGTTGGATGTGACGTCGTACTTGGTACGGTGATTCAGGCGCATGTGGAGAGGATATTATGTCGAGAAAGGTGCCCTCGGCTGCAGATGATTAGCCGAGGACTCTGGGTACCGGGAACCTCATTAGTGCTGAGGGCTCTAGGTGCCGAGGGCTACTAATTTTCGTTGTTTTCTCCCAGTAACTTTGTTTGCTTGAGTTGGCCATTCTGTGAGAATTTGGAGCCTTCAGCCAGGGGGCCGAAGGCACCCCCAGTGTGCCATGTGGGTTGCCCAGTACTTGGGGCGCTGTGATTTGGGCCTGTTGTGCTTCCTGGGCCTATTGAGCCTCCCTTAGAGTAGTAGGTGTAATACTTGAGATTTAATTTAAACGGATTAATAGTACTACTCATATTAACAAGGTGCATCTCCTTTTAAGGGAGCTCATTAGCCAAGAACTCCAAAGTTAAGCATGCTTGCACGGGAGTAGTCTTGTGATGGGTGACCCCCTGGGAAATTTCTTAGGGCGCGCACGAGTGAGGACAAAGTGCGCGGAAAAGGCTAGTGGCGGTTTGTGAGGGCAGTACTAGAGGTCAGAAGTAACTACTTCGGGGCCTACGAGGCCGGGGTGTTACAGTAGGAGTCTATGGGCCGGGGGTTCCTGGGCCATATACTCCATCAGGAGTCCCTCACTCCTTTTGCCGAAAGGTACTTGAGGGAAAAGGAGTAATTTGTGTTTGTCCTTTGGTGTTGTTCCATTGTAGTTTGTAAAGTTTGTGAGTAGTTCGCTGTGTACGTGTTTCAGTCGAGGGCAGTCCCTCAGTTACCCACATTCCGAGACTTGAGGGATCATGTTTGTCGTTGTGGGAGTTTTTGACATTTTTTGTTTTTTTTGAGGTTTTTCCCGAAGGGGTTCTCCAGTCCCGAAGGTGTTCTCCAGTCCCTCACTCCTTGAGGCACTTGCAAAGTGGTGAAAAGGAGTATAGTATTGCCTGCCTGCAATATGAAGCCGAGGGGTGACGCTTTTCGTTTCATTTTGGGGGGATGCCTCGTTAAAAACCTCATTGGAAAAAATCCTGTGGGGAAAATTCCAATGAGGGAAAAAGAGTACACCGAATTCCCCCAATGATGAGTCGAAAAGGTGAAACCCTGGTCTGAAATGAGTGGCATAATTGTTGCTGAAGGCTATCCTTGTCTGAGGGCGCGTGTATTGCTTTACCGAAGGCTCGCTTTTGATATCCTGGGGGATGCCGAAGGGGAGCCCCCAATTCATGAGAATGAGGGTGCACTGAACGTAGGTGATACTTCCCGTGTCGTCGAGGGGTCCCCTGTCTGTTGATAAGTTGAGGACTGTGGTACCTCGGGGGGTTTCCTTGTTGTGTAGCCGGGGGTAACTGTTGATGAAGGTGTGCTCCCCGGGGGTTACGTGGTCCTCAATGTGTTTGAGGATTGAGTGTTCTCGAGGGATGTGCCCGTTGTGAAGCCGTGGGCTTCTGAAGGAGTGAGCCTGAAGGCACTTGTGATGTATCACGAGGGGCATTGGCCGGGAGCACTTCTGGGTAAGTGTACCCGGGGGCTCCTCTTAATGAAGTGGAGCGAAGGAGACAGCCCGGGTTCCCAGAATATAGCCGTTGTAATAGAACCGTTGGAAGATGTAACGCTGGAGATATAGCCGTTGGAGGGGGGTCTCCACGTGGCGTGCGTTCGTTGGCTGCCTGTGGGCGGGCGTCACCGATTGGGAAATTCGACGGTTCGTAATGATGGCTTTCCAACCGGAGGCCCAGTTTCCGGCCCAAGCCCAGATTTGTGGTGCCTATAAATACCCAAGGCCAGAGGACTACTTCCTTGTGCGATCATTGATGTTAGCGAAGCTCTGGCCATTTGATTTCTAGAGAGAGAAACACCTGCCTTCGATCCAACTCTTGTTCCAAGGTCAATCCCCCACCCGTCCTTCACCTTTCTTAGTTAGCTGTGCTCTGTGCCCTTAGATTAGGGGTTAGAATTCTGTAGACAGCCTTCGGTGTAGAGTCCCGTTTTCGTAGTATACCAAAATGTCGTCCCAGAGCGATTCACAAGACATTTCGAGGGAGCCTTCGGTCGAGGATGAAACCGTCTCCGATGTGGAGTCCACAAGTGAACAGCCCTCGGTGGGGCATGATGTCGCCGTGGTGATGGAGATGCAGAGAGCCCTCGTTGCTGAGGTGGAAGCCGAGGGGTTCGAACAAGAGTGCGAGGATGAAGAGTTGGCTCTCGCCTGGCAGGTGGTCGAGGAAGAGGCGCAGAGGGAGAGCATGAAGGTCACCGTCGCTGTTCTCCCCCCTCGCGACGCCGGTGAAGCCAACACCTCTCGGCCATTGAACCCGGTCCCTCTACGGGTGGCCCCCGGGAAGAAGAAGGCGAAGGCTGCTGCTAAGAAGAAGGGCAGTGTTGCTGACCAAGGGAAACCCGTCGATATGCCCGAGGGTTACTCCTTCCTGAATACTGCCGCCCTCGAGATAAAGTCGAAGGCAGATGGGGCGGATCTCTATGTTACCCAGCTTCATGTGGGGCCCTAGGCGACGGTAGTGCCACCGGGACCTGATGATGTCCTCTCCCAGGCTCCTGAGGGGTGTATAACGGTGCACATACTCTCGGTGTCAATGGGCCTCCGATTCCCTCTGCACCCTTTTTTGCGTGAGTACCTTAGGTACGTAGGACTGCTTCCCTGCCAGCTCACGCCAAATAGCCACTCGTACATCGCTGGGTTCCTCCATCTCTGCAAGTCCCGGGGGGTAACACCTAGCTTGGACTTATTTTTCCAAAGCTTCAACTTGTGCCGGGGGGGGCATGCGAATGCCGAGGGCTTCGCGAACCTGCAGCAGGTGGCTCTGTTCAAGTTATTCACTGAGGCGCCCTCCTCAAAAAAAGGCTGGAAGGAGCGCTGGTGCTACGTCATGCTAGCTAAGAGCCCCTTCCCGAGGGAATTGCGGGACCGTTTCAGGTGGCATGAGAAGATAAGAAGTGCCGCCCTCGAGAAAGATGGCCTGAAACTCGCCAAGATCCCGGAGGGGCGCAACAAGAATGTGACGATCAAGGAGTGCACCCTCGAGGAGGATCTGTACGCCCTCGGGTTTCGGCGGTATCGTTTCCTGGGGGAAACAGATGAAAAGTACCCGATGCTTGATGGAGCCTCCGGGGGTTTAGGAGGTAGTAGCCGAGGGCATTCAATTTTCGTACTTAGCATATATTTTTTATTCTCTTCTTTGTACTTTCATGTCATTGTTCCTTTATTGATGACCTGTCGGCCTAACCCCTTATTATTTTGCAGGTATCCCGGTCTCCAAGATGAATGTCAAAGGGCTCGCCGGTTTGAAGAAGAAGTCCCCCAAAATCAAGAAGGGGACGGATGCGGGCACCCAGAAGCCCACAAGTGATTTCTTTAAGAAGTCTGAGGGCCCGTCGACGGTCCCTACTTCTGATGCCGCCGCCGCTGCGAAGACGAAGGCCACGGGCAAGGCTCCCGAGGGGAAGAAGCCCAAAAAGGGAGATACCGGGAAGATTGATCCTCCCGTGGTGATTGTAGACGAGCACTCCGCCCCCGGGACGCATGTGGAGATGCCGACGGCTGATATGCCGATGGGTATTGGGGAGCTACCCTCCGAGGTTCTGCAGGTTTCCCTCCCGAGAGGAACAGCCGTGATGAACTGCACGGTGGATCCGAGGGTGCTCCTGAGGGGCATGACCCCTGAGATTGACAGAGCTGCCCTCGGGGCAGATGATGACATGGCCCTCGAGGACAAGATCCTCCGATGTTCCCTCACTGTAAGTTTCCTCGTTGTTATCATTCTACCTTGCGTTAGTATATATTGCATAGCTTTCCTAACTCCTTTGTATCTTACAGGCTTGCATTGCCCTCGACGAGCAGGCCCGGAGACTGGAGGAGTGGCGCCTGCACAAGGCTGAGCAGGACGCGAAGATGAAGGAACTCGTTCATCAGAACTCTAATGCCATCAGGCAAATGGTCGTGCTGGAGGAGAGCCTTCGGCAGATGACGTTGCGAGCGGAGGCAGCTGACCGGGGCAAGGCCGAGGCTAAGAGGTCCGCAGTTGAAGCCATCGAGAAGGCCACCAAGGAGGCCGAGGCTGCTAAGGCGGAATCCATTGCCAAGGCACGGGAGGAGGCCATCTCCGGATTCCTGACGGGGGGGTGGAAAACCGAGGGATATAAGCAATGGCTGTCCTCGGTCATGGAGTCATCTGTCGATGAGTGGTGTGATGGGCCCGACGTAGAGTGGGTGTCCCGGAAGGGCAAACAATACTATGATGGGGTGAGTTTTTTACGCAGGCCCTCATCTACCGGAGGATGGCCCGTCACTTGAAGATTGAGCCAAAAGATTTTGACCCGGCGGCATACGGCCTTCCTCCCCTGCAGCCAGATGTCCGTGTTCCTCTCCCCTGGATGTCGAAAGGCCAGACCTAGAAGATACTGAGCTGATGAAAGAGGCCGAGGGGGACGATGCAGAGGCCGGCGTAGAGGTCACCTCAAAGCCTACGGAAGAAGGAAAAACCGAATGATTATGCACTTAGTAGATTTTTGAACAGTTTTTTGTAATGAACATGTGTATGCTTTCGGCATCAGCCCTCCTGTAATAGACACTTTAACTCTTCTTTCCCTTTAATGAATGAAAGTCTGCCTTCGGGCTTTTGTATGTGAATCTTTTTTTTCATTAAATGTATGCCTTCGTCTTTTCCTTCCTGTGTGTATGAATGTATGCTCGTACGGTAATTTGGCCGAGGGGCCAACTTTTAGGACTTAGGAAATATTTTTGTAAGTATAGTGCGTCCCGTAGCCTTTGGCTACTAGGTCCCTCTGGCTGCATGGAGATTTGACCAAGGGTAAAAAATATTTAGGACTTAGAAAATATTTCTAAGTGTATTTGTATGGGATAGGAGCCTTCGGCTGAATGTGAGAGCCTTGTCGCAGGTGTGCCTTCGGTTGACCGGTGACTCGGCAGGGGGAAAAGCATTTAGGACTTAGAAAATTTTTCTAAGTGTTTGAATATCATCCGGCCTTCGGTATGTGGGCATTTCTTGCTGCATGAAGTGGGGTGACCCTCGTTGCAATGTGAGTTTGCCGAGGGCCACACGCTTTATGACTTAGAAGTTTTTTCTAAGTATTTCCTGTTGCTGGCCTTCAGTGCGGGGACCCTTCGGCTGCCTACTCTGTGGGCCTAGAATAATTTCCCTTGTCTCGCAAGGTTGGCCTGTGGCAACAAAAGCCTTCGGCTGTTGTCATGTCTCCACAGTGTTGACGTAGGAAATTTTGTAGTTCAAGTGCAGCATAAAAAGATAGACTCCCTCGGACAATGCCTGGGTGTATCCCCTCGGCGTCTAGTGAGGTGCCGGAGGTGATTCTTGCTTGGACTTGGCCAACATTTGACAGCATTTGTTGTATAGTAGCCTTTGGGGACGTTTTTGAATAGTTGCTGAGTGAACCTATCAAAGTGGACTTAGCCATTTGTTGAATAGTATCTTTGGTAATTAGGAGCTTCCAGGTACCGGAGGTGTTCCCGTGGGAGGCCCTCGGTATGCATTGTCTTGTACTGCCGAAGGGCATTCTGTCGTGAATTGTTGGAGTGGTGTACTCATTGATTTCCCGCTGAGTCTACTCCCCTTCATTCCCTCGTTTTTCTTTTTTTCTTTTCTTTTTTTTTGGTAGTGAAGGGAAGGCTTCAAGAAACTTGGTTTCTTAGTAAGGCTTAGCCTATCGGGAGGTAATAGAATACACCATTAGCTCCCCCCTCGGGTTAACCTTCCGAGTTCCAAGGGGATCGATGTAACACCCCGGCCCCGCAGGCCCCGAGGTAGTTACTTCTGACCTCTAGTACTGTCCCCACAAACCACCACGAGCCTTTACCGCACACTTTGTCCTCACTCATGCGCGCCCTGAGAAACTTCCCAGGAGGTCACCCATCCCAAGACTACTCCCATGCAAGCACGCTTAACTTTGGAGTTCTTGGTTGATGAGCTCCCTTAAAAGGAGATGCACCTCTATTTGTATGAGTAGTACTATTAATCCTCTTAATTTAATCTCGGGTATTACAATCACCCCCACTTAGGAACGCAACATCCTCGTTGCGCCCATAAACCAATCTCAATCATATCCCAGAATCTTTTCCCCTGCTAAGTGCCCGCTCGATATCCAACGGATCAGCACACTGTCGCAGGGTTGCTCTGATACCATTTGTAACACCCCGGCCCCGCAGGCCCCGAGGTAGTTACTTCTGACCTCTAGTACTGTCCCCACAAACCACCACGAGCCTTTACCGCGCACTTTGTCCTCACTCATGCGCGCCCTGAGAAACTTCCCAGGAGGTCACCCATCCCAAGACTACTCACGTGCAAACACGCTTAACTTTGGAGTTCTTGGTTGATGAGCTCCCTTAAAAAAGATGCACCTCTGTTTGTATGAGTAGTACTATTAATCCTCTTAAATTAATCTCGGGTATTACAATCGAGGGTCGTTTCCTGGGCACAAGACATGGTCTGTAGCGTGCCTCCCCTTGGGAGATGGCACGAAAAGCGCCTCAGTTCTGGAAGTCGTCCCCTCGGCACCAGACATAGTCCGTGGCCTGCCACACCCTTGGGGTAGTGGCGCGGGGAGCATTTCGATTTGGAAGTCGAATCCTGGGCATATTAGATGTCTGCCAATCCCTGGGGGAAATGGCGCGGAAAGCGTTACGTTTTTGAAAGTCGAATCCTGGGCATATTACTTGCCTGTCATACCCTTGGGGTAGTGACGCGGAAAGCGTTTCAGGGAAGGGTTTTCATTTGCACACTGGTTGCAAATGGCCGGGGGCACTACGTGCTACCAGCACCGATAGGTGGCGCCTTCGGTATATGCGTCCTCGAGGGGTACGACTTTAGAAACAACACTTGGTGCTTTTTCCGGTATACGGCCCCCGGCACTTGGTACCGAGGGGTCTTCTGTAAAAACATTTGGTGTTTCTCTTCATTTGTCGTAGGTGATTGGGGTGTCTACCCTCGACACTTGGTACCGAAGGGTCTTCAAAGGAAACCCTTGGTGTTTTCTTCCGTTTGTTGAAAGTTGATAGTAGTGTATGCCCCCGTCACTGGGCGCCGAGGGGCCTTCTGTAAAAACATTTGGTGTTCTCTTCTATGTTGTCGGTGATAGTATAGTCTACCCTCGACACTTTGTGCCGAGGGTTCTTACTTGTGGTAAGGCCTTGGGCCAGGGGCTGATATGAGGGCTTGGCCGCTCATAAGAGTCTTGTTCCATGTTCTTGGTGTCTTCAATATGTCTTCATTCTTCAAAAATTGGAGGCCTTGGGCCGCAAAATAATACATTCACTAGTTACGAGGGCTTGGCCGCTCTGATGTTATTGATAAAATTTAACTAAGTGATGTACATTCCAGCGTCTAGGGACATCGGTCCCATTGGGGCGTTTTAGTTTGTAAGTTCCTGGTTTGATGATGGCCGCCACAATGTAGGGGCCTTCGAACTTTGGTGTCATCTTGCCGCCCTCGGTTGGTTGGCTAGCTTCCCTTCTTCGGAGGACATAATCCCCCACTTGGAATTCCTGGGAGCGGACTTTGGCGTCAATGTAACTCTTCACTTGCCTTCGGTAGTTTTCCGCGCGTATGAAGGCTTGCTCTCGGCGTTCTGAAATAAGGTGAAGGTCGAGGGCCATATTGGCGTCGTTGACCTCGGGGTCATATTGTGTGACCCTTCAGGTCGGAAGAGTTACCTCAGTGGGAGCCTTAGCTTCAAACCCGTAGCAAAGGGAAAAAGGTGTGTCACCTGTTGCTCACCGAGGGGTGGTGCGGTAGGCCCATAAGATGTTGTGGAGCTCTTCTACCCAACCACCCCCTTCGCCCTCCAACTTCTTCTTTAGGCCGTGGAGCAAGGTCCGGTTGGCGTTTTCCACTTGACCTTTGCCTTGAGGGTAGGCAACGGATGATAAGGTGTGTTTGATGCCTCATGCCTCTAAGAGGGAACAGAAGGGGGCTGTCTCAAACTGAGTCCTGTTGTCGGAGATGATTTGCTGGGGGACGCCAAACCTTGTGAGGATGTTCTTGAAAAAAAAAATGACGACACCTGCCCTCGGTAATGCTGGCGAGGGGCTCAGCTTCCACCCATTTGGTGAAGTAGTCGATGGCGACGATGATGTACCTGTTGTTGGAGGTACCCCTCGGCAGAGGGTCCACAAGGTCTATGCCCCGTCGAGCGAAGGGTATGGATGTGCTGATGGGGGCATAGTTGACCGCTGGCCTGTCAGGGGCCTTCTGGAAGTGTTGGCATGCAGTACACCTTCGGGCGAGATCCGCACAATCCCGGGCCATCATAGGCCAAAAGTAGCCCTAGATTATGAGTCTTCGGGACATGGAGAAGGGTCCCTGGTGAGCTGAACAAGTGCCGCTGTGCACTTCCTCCATTGCAACTTCGGCTTCATCCTGATGAAGGCACCGAAGTAACGCCCCGTTGTACGATCTTTTATAAAGCCTTCCGTCTTCGATAACGTAGCTGGGAGCCCTCAGCTTTGCTAGCTTGGCACGGGCCTCATCCTCGGGCAGTTGCCCTGTGGTGATGAAGGCGACAATATCTGAGATCCAGTCCTCTTGCCTTTGTTGTATGTGCATGATGGGGCTAACATGTATGTTGGAGAGGCTGAGCTCCTCGATTTTGGTAATCTTTGAGATATGCTCAGGGGATTCGGCCAAGGGCTTCGATAAAATGTCGGCCTCGGAGTTTTGAGCCCTCGGTATTTGGGTAAGAGAGTGTGCCTCAAATACCTTAAGCAACTCCTTGGCCGCTTCTTTGTACTGCTTCATCCTCCCTTCCTTGGCTTCGTACTCCCCGGAAATTTGGCCGACAACTAACTTGGAGTCGCACTTGACGTGGATCTGTCGGGCCTTCATGTTAGCTACCAGCCGAAGGCCACAGAGGAGGGCCTCGTATTCGGCTTCATTGTTGGAGACTTTGAAGGAGAAGCGGACAACGTAATAGACCCGGAAGCCTTCGGGTGAGATGAGAACCACCCCTCCTCCACACGCTTTGACAGCGAAGGAGCCGTCGGTGTAGAGGGTCCACCAATCGTCCGAGGGGGCCGAGGGCTCCTCGTCTGTGGCTGATCTTGCCGTGCACTCTGTCACGAAGTCCGCTAGGGGCTGGCCCTTGATGGCGGGCCTAGGACGGATGTCAATGTTGTATTGGTTCAGGAAGACAGCCCATTTTACCATTCGGGAGGAGCTGGTGGGGCTCCTCATCAAAGCGCCGAGGGGTTGGTGAGTGAGGACCTGGACCGGGTGAGCTTGGAAGTAATGGCTCAACTTCTTGACAGTCCACACGATTGCCAACACCGTTTTTTCCACAGGGGAATACCGGAGTTCTGCTTCCTTGAGGGTCTTGCTAACATAGAAAATGGCATGTTGGATGCCATCCTCTTCCCGGATGAGTACTGAGCTGATGGCTGCCAGGCTGACACCCAGGTAAAGGTATAGGGTCTCCCCCACCTTGGGTTTAGAGAGCACAGGGGGTGAAGATAAGTACCGTTTCAGTTCCTCGAAGGCCCCCTCACACTCTGAAGTCCACTGGAAACCGGCGGTCTTTCTCATGATCTGGAAGAAGGGTAAGGACTTCTCCGCTGATTTTGACAGGAAGCGATTGAGGGCTGCCAGGCGGCCTGTCAACCGTTGGACCTCCTTCACGTTGCGTGGGGGTTCCATGTTGATGATGGCCTGGATCTTCTCGGTGTTGGCCTCGATACCCCTTCAGCTCACCATGTAGCCTAAGAATTTGCCCCCTTGTACGCCGAAGGTGCACTTCTTCGGGTTTAGCCGAAGGTTGAACTTCTGCATCATGGCGAAGATTTCCCTTAGGTCGTCAGCATGGCTCACTGATTGCTTGCTTTTGACGATCATGTCGTCAACATATGCCTCCATGGTGCGCCCCATGACAGCTTGAAAGACCCTGGCCACCATCCGGGTGTAGGTGGCGCCTGAGTTCTTTAGGCCAAAGGCCATGACAAGGTAGCAGAAGATGCCCTCGGGAGTCATGAAGGCTGTTTTTTCAGCGTCTTTCTCATGCATAAAAAATTGATGATACCCGCGGAATGCGTCGAGAAATGACATGATTTCACACCCCGCGATTTCATCTACTAGTTGATCAATATTCAGCAATGGAAAGGGGTCCATGGGACATGCCTTGTTGAGATCCGTGTAGTCCACGCACATGCGGAACAAAGGCGGTTTTTGTGCGAGGACTACGTTCGCCAGCCATGAGGGGTATTTGACCTCATTGATGTGTTTGATAGAGAGGAGCATGGCAACCTCCTTCTTCACAAATTCCCTCCTCTCGGCCGAGAGGGGTCTCCTCCGTTGTTGTACTGGTTTAGCCGAAGGGTCCACCGAGAGGCGGTGGGTGATGACCCTTCGGCTGATTCCCGTCATGTCCTCCGGCCCCCATGCAAAAACAATGGAGTAGGCGCGGAGGGCGCTAATGATGCCGGTCTTCAAGTCTTCGGGGAGTTGGGATCCAATCTTCACGACTCTCTTCGGCTTGGCCAGATCGAGCGCAAAGTCTTCTACGTCCTCGACTGGTTCAGCCCTCGGCCTCTTCTCTTCCTCTTCCACAGTTCCGGTGATGGTGTCAATGCGGAATTCCGTCTTGCTAACCTTCTTCGTCACTTGAAGGTAGCAAGCGCGGGCAAGTTTTTGATTCCCCCTTGAGTAACCGATGCCTCCCTCGGCTGGGAACTTGAGGCAGAGGTGCCTCATGGAGATGACGACTTCGAGATCCTCGAGGGTTGGCCGGCCGAGGATGATGTTGTGGGCGCAGTCGATGTTGATGACGACGAACTCCACTTCGAGCTTGGCTCTATGGAGCCCGTTGCCGAAGAGTACCGGGAGGGTTATGACCCCCTCGGAATCGATGGTATCACCGGTGAAACCGGCAAGAGGGGTCTTGATGGGCCGAAGGGACCCCCTTTCCAGGCGCAGCTCTCTGAAGGTGCTGAGATACATTACATTGACAGAATTGCCCGTGTCAACGTAAGTTCTGTGGATGATAGTGTCATTGACCTCCGTGCAGATGACGAGGGCATCCCTGTGTGGAGAGGACACCGGGGGGAGGTCGGCGTTAGTGAAGGTGATGGTCTCCTCCCTCAGCCGCTTTACCGGGGGCATATGAGTGACTTCCCCCACGTAAAGTGATTGAGCCCACTTCTTTCATTGACTGGTAGAGTCGCCCCCGATATCACCCCCAATGATCATGAGGATGTGGCGCTTCTTTTCTTGGTACCGAGGGTACTCTTCCTCCTCTTCTTCCAGGTTCCCAATCTCCCTCTTCTTGCCGAGGGGGATGGTGTTGGGGTTGACCCACACGTTTGCTTTTGCAGGGTGCCCTCGGGGTGGCCCTTGGTAAGGGGGACCCTGTTGCTGAGGGCCTTGGACAAATTGGGACAGATGGCCCGCCTGTATTAACCTCTCGATGGCTGTCTTCAGCTGATGGCAGTCATCGGTCTTGTGCCCTTGATGTCGGTGGAAACGACAGTAGGGGTAGTTTGGATTGATGGCATATACCTCCGAGGGTGCACGAGAATCTCGCTCCACCAGGCCCCTCTCCTCAGTGAAGTCGAGGATGACGCTGACGGGGTGCGTCAGAGGTGTCCGAGGGTGCTCCAGGAGAACAGGCTGTGCCCAAGCCCTCGGGTTCCCATTGTAACCTCCCCCGGGCTTGGCTTGGCCGTGCCGGGGGCGGTCACCAGGGGGTGCCGAATCCTTGGGTTGATTACGGGGAGCCCCCGGCCTCCGGTTGGCTTTGTCGTCTGGCCGAGGGCGTTGCTGATCGGGGTTGTGATGGCATTTTTCCACCTCCTCGGCTTCGGTGTACCTGTCCCCCCACTGTAGGGCCCTTATGTAATCGCGGGGGGGGGGGGGGCGTCGATGATGACGCTCCTTGAGAAGTTTCCGGGGTGGAGTACTGTTTGGAGGAGGGCCAGGAGGGTCCCGTCGTCTGCACCATCAACTTTATCAGCCTCCGTTCTCCAGCGCTCCAAGAAGTCCCGAAGGGTCTCCTCTTTCCTTTGCCTTACTGTAAGCAAGTGGGAGAAGTGTTTTCTTGTGCGGCGCCTTCCTGCAAATTGGGTCAAGGATCGCTGGACGAGTTTTTTCCATGAGTCGATGCAACCCTCGGGCAATCGATTGAACCATTCGTAAGCCGGCCCCTCTAAGGTGGAGAGGAACCAGCGGCACAAATACTCATCCGATGCCCCCACCATCATCATACTGTTTTGGTACCTGCTGTAGTGCTCCTGGGGATCAGTTTTTCCGTCGTAGGGCTTGATGAGTTGCCCTCGGTATTATTCCGGGATCCGGGCCGCCAATACCCTTGGGGTAAATGGCGTCCGGGTCCGGAGTTGTATGGTGGGTTCCCCGGAGCCCTCGGTTATCTTCTTCTGCATCTCCTCCATCTTGGCCAACATGGCCTCATACTTCAGGTCTGTATGGGGGGCAGAAGTGGTGGCGAGTGCTTTGGTGGCCTCCATTTCGTCAAGCCGGTGCTGGAGGGCCGCTATGATTTCGTCCCGGGGGTCCTTCGAGATTGCCTCCGCCCCCTGCGAACGGACACGGGCCGAGTGGGCCTGGTTGATGTGGTGGCGTGCGGCGTCGGCATGGAGAGGTGACTTGCCTTTGTCCTGAGGGGGACGTCTTTCATTAGCCCTGGAGACGGATTCGCCACTTTCCTGAGGCCTCTGGAGCACCTTCCCCCCGAGGCGGTCTTGGACCCCTCGGTGGTCTTGCGCCCCTCCAAATCTCTCGAGGGCGGAGGTCCGGGGCTGTTCTTTGTTCATGTTGTGGCGGTCCCGGGATTGGACTTCCTGGGAGGCCGTATCTTGGGCCACGACCCCCTCAACGTTCCCCATTCGAAGGACAGGGTTCCCGAGGGGGTGTGGATGAGGGGGAGGCATGATATTCTCCCTGACCTGAGGTTGGAGGGGAACCAAAGTGCCGAAGGCACCCGAATTCTGGGTGAGCGTCTGGATGAAGGCGGAAAACGCCGACTGTACGTCGATAGTGATGACCGGAGGGCTAACTTGGTTCTTGCTCTGGTCCTTCCTCTAGGCCTCGATGCCGAGGCGGGCATCAGGGGCATTCTGTTGAATCTGATGGCGTAGGTCGACAGCCGTCTGGTCCAACCCGGCGATGACGCTGCCCCCGGGAGCCCTGTTAGAGGCTTCGGGGACGTCGACTTCGCCGAGGGCCAGGTTCCTGTCCTCAACGTTCTTGGAGTTGGCACGAGTTGTTCTCACCATTTTCGCTAGGTGTCTTGTGTTTGGCGAGGGGGAGGGTTTCTTACTTGATTATTCCACCTCTCAACGAGAGCACCAAATGATGGATAGTCTACCCGGGGTATGTATCCGAAGGGTTACTGCGGGGAGTAACTAGAGAGAAGTCAGAGCAGAAGTAAGAGAGAGAGTGTATTGCTGAGAATGTAATGAGTGATTTTAGCTTGGATTACAAATGGGGAAAGGGGACGCTATTTATAGTAGTAGTAATAAATGCCAGATAGGGACACGTGTCGTCATTTTGGTGGTCGAGGGGTCACCTCAACGGGGTGACACTGGCATTCGCATGTGGCCGCATTAAATGCGGCTGTTGGATGTGACGTCGTACTTGGTACGGTGATTCAGGCGCATGTGGAGAGGATATTATGTCGAGAAAGGTGCCCTCGGCTGCAGATGATTAGCCGAGGGCTCTGAGTACCGGGAACCTCCTTAGTGCCGAGGGTTCTAGGTGCCGAGGGCTACTGATTTTCGCCGTTTTCTCCCAGTAACTTTGTTTGCTTGAGTTGGCCATTCTGTGAGAATTTGGAGCCTTCGGCCAGGGGGCGAAGGCACCCCCAGTGTGCTACGTGGATTGCTCAGTACCTTGGGCGCTGTGATTTGGGCCTGCTGTGCTTCCTGGGCCTATTGGACCTCCCTTAGAGTAGTAGGAGTCTATGGGTCGGCGATTCCTGGACCATATACTCCATCAAAAACGTTTTCTTTAATTCATAATAACCTATAAAACATATTCATGTTATCCCAATCTAAGCCCAGAGGTGGAAAAAGGCATGTCAAGTCTGAGCTCACATGTGGTGAATTCTATAATCTTAACCAGTGCTTATAATTATTTATCACTTTTATGGAATTTATCTGTTAAAAAGATGTCAATGCTTAGATTGTCGGTTCTGCATCTTGGGATATTTAATGTTATGGTCACTTTGCCTGTTATAGCCTTATTGTCTTGGTGCTTGCAAAGATTTTATCGTTTTGATGCTTTCAATTGATGTTATGAATTGTTGATGAGTTGTTTTTCTTTTGTTTTATTGTTCGATTGATTTTGTATAGGTTTACAAGAATAAGGAACACTTGAGCTACTTGTCTGATGATCAAGTATTCAAGTCCACTACAAATGAGCATCATTTTTTTAGATAATATTTGTGAAGTAGTAATATGGTTAGATATATTTGTGATAGTTCTGTTATGTACACCAAAAGTGATGGATTAAACAGTCAGATTTGCTCTTCTTATTCAGTATTCAATGTAATTTATGATGTTATAATCTTTTGAGTTGGTATTGAATAAAACACGATAGTTGTATTGATAATGGGACATGGGACGTGTCGTTCTTGTAATTAATTCTTCAATGTAAGTAAGTTAGTTCAATGTAAATTAGTAATCTTATCTTACTCGGATTATGATACGTTATAATGTTTGTTTATGAAATTAAGAATCTCGGTTAAATAAACTCACTTGACAAATTAACTTGTTTAAGTGGTTATTTCATGTCACGCTTACGGTCAATTCCAATTAGCACATTTGCTCGTTCCAGTGGCTATTGCTTGTAGCCGGACATTTCATGTCTAGTCACAGACAATTTCACTTAGCAAATTAGCGCATTCAAGTGACTATTGTTTGTGGCCAGACACCTCATATCAGGTTCAGAGACATTTTCACTTAGTACATTATTCTATTCCAGTGGCCATTGTATGCTTAGTAGAATATGTACATTTTCATAGACATTTTCACTTAGCCATTCTATTCCACTTAGGTTAATGGGCTAATCTGCTTAGTAGAATTGTCTGTGACCAGACATGAACTGTCTGGCCACATGGCATAGCCACTAGAACAAGAAAATGTGCTCATTTGCTAAGTGAAATTGTTTGTGAACCAAACATGAAATGTCTGGCCACAGGCAATAGCCACTGGAACAGGCAAATGTGCTAATTGGAATTGTCCGTGAACGCTGGTTACAAACAAAAGATACATATTTACAAAGTTTTTGATTCTTAAGTGAAAAACAAGCATATTTACAAAGTGTTCCATTACCGAGAAGAAGCATTAACATTTACAACCCAAATGTCATATACCCTCCAACATCTCAAATCTCAATGCCAACTAATCTAAAAAAACATTATCATTTACAACCAAATGTCAACACATTCCAACTTTCCAATGCCGACTAATCTAAAAGAAACTAATTTGAGATCATCCAATTCTATAAGATAACATGAGCTTCACCTATGACTAAATTAGTTGACATTCTTCATAAGACTATCATCTTCAAAAGACCATCATGTTCCCTTCACCATGCCTTGTCAATTTCAAGGACCAATAAGTCTATCAAACTTGTTGATCCCATGGCTGCAAAACTCATATGAGATATAGAAATAGCTACATAGAGATAATGATTAATAACGAAGTATTCAAACAAGGATTATAATAATATTACAAAACTGATAAGAAGGATATTAAACCATACTAAAAAAGAAACCTTTTCCTAATGCTTCTTCCGGTGAGATAGTGAATCCTGTGATTTGTTTTCTCTACTTTAAGTTTGACAGGGACTATAGTACGATGCTACTAATAAGAATTGTGAAACTAGTAAAAAAGAAACTAAAAGTAGTTAACAAAAAGGGAGAAAATGTCTTGGATATGAAAAAAGTTCATAGAGACATCCCAACAAACATGTTATGGGCATATAATGAAATAGAGTATTAGAATTAAAATTCCAATAGCTAACACCACAATCTTTTACAATAAAACAAAAATGCTATTATTCAATGTTTCAACATACATAATAACATACATAAATTCAGGAAATTAAAAAAAAAAAAAAGAACCCTAAAATGCATATGGAAAAATCGAAATAGATTACTTCAATAATAATGACTTTGGGAAGATTCATCCATCATAAAAAGGTGAAAATTTGAGCTTCCTTTCACAATTTTAAGCTTTAAAATAATAGGAATAAAAAGTGAGGAGTGGACATAGAGTGCTGTACGAATAGGCTGGAGGCTTCCAGGAGAGGAGTGTTCGAACAAGCTGGTGAGCTAAACTAAATTGGAAGACGGATGGAGTGAAAATGGTGGAGAAATTAGAGAAAAAGAAGAGAAGAAAATAAAAAAACAGAGGAACGGGCGTGGGAGAGATAGGGAAAGAGAGAAAGTGGCGGAGGGGAGGGTAAAAATAAAGAGAGACAGGTGGTATATCCTACACGTGGGTGTACGGCGGGAATCGTACATCCGGGTCTATTTGTAATTTAATTGAAGCTTCAGTCCAATTTTAATAAAGTTTAATGAATTTGATGAAGCCCCAATTAATTAAGAACGACGGTCCATTTAATTGATATAGTCTAATTTATTTCGGTGTCATTTTTGTAAATTAAACGAAAAATCACGGCTAACGCTAAATGAGCACTAATGTACTTTTAGTGAGCATCTGACCTATTTTATTGAGTATTAGGAGGCAAATAATGAGTATCACGATCTTTGCTTCACATCTTCTAATTCTTTTTCTTTTTCTTATTTTTTCTTTTATAAAAAGTTATTAAATTATATCTATAATCCACTCTTATTAATTTCAATATGTGAATCTAATGTAATATAATACTTTTGAAATATACATTGATATGACATTGTAAAAATGAGCATAACATGAGTACCAAATGAGCATACATAACTTACAAAGTGCACATTAATATGAAAATTGTTAGGTTTGTTAAATGAACATCATGACATTTTAATTGAGCATCAAACTTCCACTATTGATATGAAAATTACGACTTCTGGAGAATGAGTAATAATGAACTTTTAATAAGCACCAAACCTATTTTGTTGAGCATCAAATCTCCTCTATTGAGATCAATGAACATTAATGAATTTTTAATGAGCATCAGACCTATACAAATGAGCATTCGTAACTTACAAGATGATCATTGATATGAAAATGGTATGTTTTGTTTGTTGAACATCAAAATATTTTCAGTGAGCATCGAACCTCCGTTATTGGGTACTAGAATCATGAAATTGAGTATCGTGGTTTGTGGTCTCATGTCTATAATCAAATTCTATGCGGATCTAATGTAATATGAGATTTTTGAAATATGCATGTGATGGAGTATATGGCCCAGGGACCCCCGGCCCACATACTTCCTCTACAATCAGGCCTAACAGGCCCAAACGGGCCAAGCCCAGCAAAATGGAGCTCTGAGCAGCCCACAATACGCAAAGGGGTTCCTTCGGCCCAGCGCCGGGGGACTAACAGACGAACCCCCGAACGGATCACTTGGACCTCCTTTCGGCCGAGGCGGGGAATCAACCCCTCGGTCGATGCCTGAAAGAAGGAACATACACCCAGAGGACTCCTGGAACTATCAAGGAAAGGCCCTCGACCTCAATTCGATTCTACATCACCAATGGCCCTCAGCCTTGGCATGATTCCACGTCATCAACGGCCCTCGGCCTCAACAACAGAATGGCCCTTTGCCTTAGCGTGACTCTACGCCACAACGGTTTTGGCCTTAGCGTGATCTCACATCACCAACGGCCCTCGGCCTCAGCGTGATGCCACATCACAACGGCCCTCGGCCTTAACATCAGAACGGCCCTCGGTCTCAAAATCAACAACGGCCCTCGGCCTCAACATCAGAATGGCCCTCAGCCTCAACATCAACAACGGCCCTCGACCTCAGCATCAGAATGGCCCTCGGCCTCAACGTCAACAATGGCCCTCGGCCTCAGCTTGAGGACATCACAATGGCCCTCGGCCTCAACATCAGATGGCCCTCAGCCTCAACATGACTCTATGTCATAACGGTTTTTGCCTTACATGATTTTACATCACCAAAGGCCCTCGGCCTCAACGTGATTCTACATCAACAACGGCTCTCGGCTTCAGCGTGATTCCACATCACAATGGCCCTCAGCCTCAACATCAGAACGGCCCTCGGCCTCAACATCACAACGGCCCTCAGCCTCAGCGTGATTCCACATCACAGCAACCCTCGACCTTCATCCCTCCGGCATTTTATTTGATGTCGGGGGCTATCATACAGACCCATCGGCCTTCATCCCTCCGGCATCTTTATTTGATGTCGGGGGCAATCACACAGGTCCCTCGGCCTTCATCCCTCCGGCATCTTTGGTTGATGTCAGGGGCTATCATACAGGCCCATCAGCCTTCATCCCCTCGACATCTTTATTTGATGTCGAGGGCCATCACACAGGCCCCTCGACCTTCATCCCTCCGACATCTTTATTTGATGCCGGGGGCTATCATACAGGCCCATCGGCCTTCATCCCTCCGGCATCTTTATTTGATGTCGGGGGCAATCACACAGGTCCCTCGGTCTTGATCCCTCCGGCATCTTTATTTGATGTCAGGGGCTATCATACAGGCCCATCGGCCTTCATCCCTCCGACATCTTTATTTGATGTCGAGGGCCATCACACAGGCCATCGGCCTTCAGCCCTCCGACATCTTTATTTGATGCCGGGAGCTATCATACAGGCCCCTCGGCCTTCATCCCTCCGACATCTTTATTTGATGTCGGGGGCCATCACGAAGACCCCTCGGTCTCCATCCCTCCGGCATCTGTATTTGATGCCAGGGGCTCTAACACAAGCCCACCTGGCCTTGCACCCCTCCGTCACCTTTATTTGATAACGGGGGGGGGGGGGGGGGGGGGGGGGGTCCTTACAAGCTCCTTAGCTTTTTCATGCAGGATCTAAGGCTGATCTTGGATATCCCCTCAACAGACGGACACAACCGCTGCTCACCAATCAAGGCCGAAGGGTGCACTCCTTTTGCTTCATTCTGAGGGCATCCGGTGTACTCTTTTTCCCTCATTAGTATTTTTTCCCACAGGGTTTTTTCCTAATGAGGTTTTTAACGAGGCATCTCCCCATTGTGGAAAAAAAGGCATCACCCCTCGACGGCTCCTGCTGAGGGCATGCATCACTCTACTCCTGTTTCCCTCGAGAAACTCTCGGCAAAAGGAGTGGGGGACTGGGGGACTCCCCTCGGCAAACACGCAAATGTTAAAAACTTTCTATTTCTCAGCTACAGCAAGCTGAGGCAAGATCACAACGGCAATCTACTCCCCTCGACATGATGCTTTCGGCTTACAGAATGCCTCCGACCACACAATGCCTTCGGCCACATGATGCCTTCAGCCACATGATGCCTTCGGCCACATGATGCCTCCGGCCACATGATGCCTTCAGCCACACAAAGCCTTCAGTCAACAAATGCCCTCGGCAAAGCACACAAATGCAGATCTCTCATTACTTTACAAACTACAACAAAGAAACACATACGAGCAACACACTTACACTCCCTTCAGGAAGCTCTCAGCCCTCAACATATGGGGGAATTGAGAAAATGAGGCACCCAACAGAACAGGGAAGCCTTCGGGGAAATCACCTCAACTACTCCTTTTCCCTCAAGTACCTTTCGGTAAAAGGAGTGGGGGACTCCTGATGGAGTATATGGCTCAGAGACCCCCGGCCCACATACTTCCTCTACTACAATCAGGCCCAACAGGCCCAAACGGGGCAAGCTCAGCAAAATGGAGCTCTGAGTAGCCCACAATACGCAAAGGGGTGCCTTCGGCCCTATGGCCGAAGGCTACCAGTGACGGAATCGAGCTCAGAAACATCACAGGAGAACAAGGCTTGAAAACCAAGCCTTCGACAACTGCAGCCCTCGGCAGGTAGGAGCCCTCGGTTAGAAGAGGCATCACAGGAGAACAAGGCTTGAAAACCAAGCCTTCGGCACCTGCAGCCCTCGGCAGGTAGGAGCCCTCGGTTAGAAGAGACATCACAAGAGAACAAGGCTTGAAAACCAAGCCTTCGGCACCTGCAGCCCTCGACAGGTAGGAGCCCTCGGCAGAAGGCATCCACCTCGACAGAATATCCTCTTCACGTGCGCCTGAATCACCGTACCAAGTACAAACGTCACATCCAACCACCGCATTTAATGCGGCCACATGCGAGTGCCGGTGCCACCCCGGTCGAGGTGACCCCTCGACCACCAGAAAACTGACACGTGTCCTTATCTAGCATTTATTACTACTATAAATAGAGATAACTTAAATCATTTGGGGAGCTTTTTTGGGCTTTTATAGCTTGATGTATCCGAAGCTTTTTTGTATTAAAAATGGGTTAACTGCATAATTTGTAAACGTGTGGTTCGTTTGACACAGTTAATCTCTGGTTACAGGGACAGAAGAAATGGCAGCTCCAGGGAAATGCTTCCTTGCGACTGGACCTCCTGTATGCTTCTTTCGTTTCGATGCGTTTTGCCTCCTTGTTCTCAAATCTCAACACACACCCATACACGCTATATCACTTTTTAGTACGGAGTATTTGGTTTCAGGGTGTGGGCAAGACTACTCTTATAATCAGAGTGCTGGAAAGCCTTCGCAATTCCAACCCTAATTTGAAGCTCCAGGGCTTCTATACTTGTATGAACTTTCTCCTTTTGTTTTCGTGTTTCTTTGTATGCTTATATCGCGTAGGAATAATCGATTTGTTGAAATGCTGGGGTAAAAGGTGAAGTTAAGGACGGACCACTGAGGGTAGGATTCGAGGTGGTCACACTAGATGGCCGAAAAGGGCTTCTGGCTTCCAGAAAAATGTCCAGGTAAATAGCTTGGTTTTTGAAATTTGTAATGTGTAGTTTTCTCTAGCCAACTGTAGCTTATTCTAATAAAGGACTATTGGAACTTGTTTTGGTGAATACTGATTTGGCTAGAAAATTTAAGAGCCTCATCTAATTAAGTGAATGGACTAATGAAATGTGAGGCTTCATAGGGCAAGGGCTACTGATGCTCAATTAAGGAACTTACACAGTACAAAAGGAGAAATCTTTTGGAGATCAAAATTGATTTCTTGCTGCTAGTAACATGCAAACTTTTGCAATAACATGAAAAAATTGATCCTGTAGGACAACATTTTTGGATCTTATTCGACTGTGTTGAAACATTCTATTTTTATTCAGGCGCTTATATGGTTGATGACTAGACCTTTGCATTCCTTTCACCTTCTGGTTCTATGCACAGAAGTACATAATTATGTCTTTTTTGTCTAGCTTGTTTAATTCATACTTCTAAGATGTGCATAAAGGAATTATAAGTTTGTTTTATGACTCCAAGACTATGGGGATTCTCATCCATCGCGGCATTGGGCCCTGATTTATTTTACGTTCTTATGGCTAGCTATGTATAATAGCAGTTGCTCTTCATTTGGCTGATGTTTTTCCTTCGCATGGCAGTTCCAATTCCCATAGATGGCCCGCCGTGGGCGGATACAGGGTGGATCTCTCATCTTTTGAGTCATTAGCATTGCCTGAGTTACAGGTAGGTTATCCTATCTGTGGAATTCTATTTTTCTTTTCTAATGAATTACCATGAATGCAATGTTCTGTCTTTTCTAGGCTGGCAACTTTTGTTTTGTGCAAATCGCTCTTTCTTTTAAATTATGTCACATCTAATGGTATGAATATTTACCAAATTCACACTTTTAGTAGGTAAAGGAAGATACTGATCTGTTGGTCATTGATGAAGTTGGTAAGATGGAACTATACAGTCCTTTGTTTTTCCCTGCTGTGCTGAAAATACTGGAAGCAGGGTTCCCGGTTTTGGCTTCTGTACCCATCTCAAAGGCAGGACATGACATCCCTGAAGGTACTTATGTTGCATATCTTGATGGATGCAGAAAATATTTTGTCCCTCTCATCCTGACTATTGTGTTTTCTGGTATTGACATTTCCAAAACCTGATGCTACTATATTATAGTGGCAAGATTGAAAAACCATCCAGGAGCTGTAATGTTTATGCTGAACCGAAGTAACCGGGATGCAATTAAAGAGCATTTGCATTCGCTCTTGTACGACCAGTTGCAGAAACATTAATGGTGGCAGAGGTATGATTTTGTCTGAGGAAAAATAATTAAAATAAAACCTCAAATAGTTACAAGTCATAATTAAATGTTTAATTCATAATAAATTTGAAAAAAATTCAAAAATTCTTAGAAAAATAATATAAAAATTATATATTTTTTTAAAAATAAAAAAAAAATTATTAATATTTTATTAAAAAGGTAATAAAAAAAAGTAAAACTCCATAAAAAAATTAAAAAATATATGGATGCCTTTCCCACCGCCTCTACTACCTCCTTGCACCACCATCTCCGGCCGGTAAAAAGTGTCATTTTTCCTGAAAATGTCAAAAAAATGACATATTTCTCTTTGAGAATGTCAACATTTTAATTGTTTTCTGCCATAAATATGGCACTCGTAATGAATTTGGCATTTTTTTTTCTCTGGTGACCGGAGCCTTGTCATTGCCAATGTCAAATAAGGCATTCTTGATGTCCAATGTTGTGACCGGGGCAATAAGGCTCATGTGGGCACTTGGTTGAACAAGTGGACCCGAAGGTAAAACCAAGGGGTCCAATGCAAGACAATCACTAGGCGTACCAAATAGATCAACAAAGAAACTTACAAATTCATTTCCCACTTGGTCCAACGAGGTAGTAAGTGTACCATCCTTCTAGGTGAGCGATGAGATTGTGTTCCTTGCTAAATTCCTCTTCACAATTGCATGGAAGTACTTGGTGCACTTGTCCGCCTCTAAGATGTGTGTAGCTTTAGCCCTTTGTTGGAAAAAGGAAGCTTCGGCTTCACTTAGGAAGATAGCTCGCTTTGATGCCGCGGCCAATTGTGCCTTTAGTTCCAATTCATCCGGGCGTTGGAGAGCCAACTTATGAAGTCTTTTGAAGTCTTCTTTTGTTAATTTAGCCTTATTAGAGATATGGCCAAACTCCGCGGCATTAAGAGTCTTAAGGGGTCTTTTAAGTCCCTTTAGTCTCTTAACTAGCTTGAATTGGGCCGTTCCATTAAAGTCTTGATTCCAATGCAATGCTAAAATATTGGCAAAATAAGGGTGTTTTAGCCACATATTAAAGAATTTAAAGGGTTTGGGTCTAGAAGGGGAGTTTAAGAGTATAGACACAACGGAGGCCGTATGGTCGAACTCTACCTCCATTTCATGGAAATGGACCCTACACCCAATGCTATTAAGCCCCCAACAATCATTGATCAAAACCCGATCAAGTTTGGCCCAAAGTGCACCTTTGTTCCAAGTGAAGAACTCTCCTGTGGAGGGTGCATCTTCAAGGCCATTAGTGGCTTTAAAGTCAAAAAGGTGTTGCATAACATACGCCGTAGGGGGGGGGGGGGGGGTAGGACCCACCCTTTCATTAGGCGCACATATGCAATTGAAATCACCACACACCATCCATGGCTCAATCAAGTGTTCACCTACCAAGGTCAAGTAGTCCCAAAGAGACTTTCTTTCTAGTACAATATACAAAGGATACACAAACGTAGCAAAGAAAGGAGTTTGAGTTATCTTACAAATACACTTCGCATGCATAAATTGCTTTTCTTTTTCCAAAAAATCACATTTTATTAGATTAGGGTTCCACATAACCGCAATGCGTCCCCCACTAATTAGGTCAAAATTATTCTCAAAAATCCAACCCGGCCATTTATTTAAAACATAGTTATTAAAGGCGGCCAAAGTCATTTTAGTTTCTAGAAAACATACTAAGCAAATGTTATTTGACTTAATATAAGAAGCAATAATATTATGTTTAGAGGTTTTGTTTAAACCTCTAACATTCCAAACCATAAGCCGCGGCATTTAAGTGAGGTATAGGTCCGGAGTAGGTCCTCCACCCTCGGTTGTACCCTTCCTTTCTTCCCTTCGCTTCCTCCTCATCATTTCCTTGAAGTATGCCTTGTTCTCCTTGCTGTTTTCATCAAAGAAAGCTACAACATTAGGAATAAAAATAGAAGGATCGAATTCATACCAAGATGCCTTTCGCTTGACTCCCGGTAGTGTGAGTAGACATTGGTGCGTGAAGCTCATGCCCGGGTTCTTTTCTCCAACCGCTCTCTTGAAGTCCGGCCCAACTCTCTCTTCAAAGTGACTAAGTGGAAGATCCGCCCTCTTCATAACAAAGTCGCTTCTCTTGCCCTTGTCATCAAACTCCATTTTGGTGACCACATCTTGCATGTCCATCTCGTAAACACTTCTCACTTTCTTTCATCCAATATCCTTATCCGGGGTTTGAATGCCATCAACAAATTCCTTTGTTAGATGGTTCATCTTTAGAACGAAAGGATATGTAGGTTCCTTGGGCTTAGGCG